>OX352699.1:12407500-13019144 GCA_947095575.1 Electrophaes corylata | reverse complement strand
AAGTTGAAGTAGCAGATCATGCATCGTTATGAGTATTTTGGATTGGCTTTCAATGGTTATCAAGGCCTCAAGCTGGTCGACATCTATCTTCACAGTTATTATATAAAACTGTACTTAAATATGTTGAATAAATAAATAATAAAAAAAAATATATATATATATATAAATGACTAAGCTCTTGGTCAAGAAGTCTGTAATCTGCGGGAGTCTTACACATGGATAGACTAATTCTTAGTAACCCCCTGTCTGCTGAACACATCAAAAATAAACTTATAGTAACCAGTGAACAGGGTTGACTTTGATGTTCCTATCCCAACCAAATAATCAACACAAAATGGTTACAAATGTTGTACGTAATATACACAAATCAGTCTTTTACGCTCGGTTTCAATATATTACAAGCGTCCGTTAGTGTTACGAAGATAGATAGATCACTATTGATTACCACGAAAAGTAAAGTAATACATTTTATACACATTAAAGTAAACAATGCATTAATACAATGGGCAACCTCTAATTTGGGTTAATCATAGGAACAATAGAATCTTTCTCATGACTGAGTTACTGGGATATAGACAACGCAACGCGCAGCCTAAACCACCGGTCGCAGAGACTTGGAATTTTCAGAGTATATTCGTCTTGGTGCGTAGAGGTGTAACTAAGAATGGCCCGAAATTTAACCTCTAAACGTGTACACCGGGGGTTGAAGTTTGTATAAAAATTGCTTAACGTAGACGAAGTCGCGCGCGTTTGGCTAGTGACTTTTGGTATATATTCACATTTTGACGAATGACGAAGACTTATCCGACAATCACGATTCTAAGTGATACTAACGAACGTTTGTAAGATATTAGAATCGAGCATTAGACTACCTATAAGCTATAAGTGACGTCTACTGTTAAAACAGCAATTTTCATCAGCATGATGATTGGCTCAAGATCTGTTCCTGATCTGATAAGAATTAAAAGATCTTTTATATTAAGAATATAAATTATTTGTACTTAGGTAGTTAATAGTTATTTATGTTATTTTATAAAATATAATAATTATTCTCGTTGAACATCATTTTAAAACAGAAAAACATTATAATGAGGAAGATGAGTGTCACTTTTATGTAGATAATATGAAACATAAAATCTCACAGTATTTCCAAACTTTGGAGTTTTTTTAAATCGGAATAAGCTTGACCGCTCGCCGCGTGTTTTAACAAAAAAATCTCAAACATACATTAATAATGTATTGCACTCCATTTACTGAGCCAGTTAAGTAAGTAAATATTGTGGACATTTTACACAAAATCATCTAGCCCCAAACTAAGCATAGCTTGTACTAAGGGAACCAGGCTACTTATATGGGACTTTTTTGTAAATACAAACTTACAATACAATACAACAAAAAAATCCCAGACAGAATACAAACACATAGGCAACGTTCAGCACACAAATGTTTGTCCTCGGTGAGGCTACTAACTGAGCTTTGAGGCCTAATTTGCAATAAAAAATAATGTTTAAAGATATCGTCATGATAATTTTGCAGTTGTTACCTAAAGTTATTTTTAAGACAAAAATATTGCTATTTATTTTCATGTGCATCTTCCTCATTTTAAATCAAAAACAATCGGAGCTATAGTGTACAAATAAAGGTAGTTTTTTACAAACCTACAATGTTCTGATACCGCAGAAATTATGATGATCTCATACTTCAACAATTTCACTTATTTATTGTATTTAAGACTACATTTATTTCTATAAATTCGTTAATTGTATTTATGGTAAATAAAAATTAGGTATAACATTTTTGTTTTTAAATATTATTTGCGTTTGTATGCTATTGTGATGTTAAAGTTTATGAATATGCAAAATATAGTTATTGGAAGCAGCTTTGTATTTTTATTTTTGCACCTCACACACACTTGCACCTTGCTTGGAGTAATAAAAGCATGCTCCTAAACTTTTATCCTGTAGGTAAGTATAAAAACTTTGCATTTTTTCTTCTTATTTTCTACGAGGAGTCTTCAGCAATACGTGTAGAAAAAATATTACTCTTTGGTATCTATCCTGAGCCCCAGGTAAAGTTTTTGTTTTCTGTTACGTTCCGTTTCGTGTGTGATTTGGAATCGCGACTGTTCTCATAACGCTCGCTAAGGGTGCTTATCGTGTCTCCAAAAAAAATCTGCTATGACAAAAGTTGGGGCTCAGCTGAAGACTACTCTTCAATTCACTACATGTGTGCGGTGAAATAGTGAAATAAAAAAATAGAATATAATTTATTTGCAACACACACAAACCTAAGAGCTATGAAAATAAGTACCTATAGGTTAAATCTAGAGAAATATACAGTGCTTAATTTAACACATCATAAATAGGTACCCAACCATGATACTGCTAAACGGAACCTAACTCAGCATAATGCAGGTTGGAACAACCCACGCGAGAGGGTTTAAAGAAAAAAAATTGATACAGGATGGAAGAACTTGTCAGGTGGTTGCTTCAAAGGTTAGGTTTAGTATAATTTCAAATACAAAATACCAGGACAGCAGAACTAACATGTAACTCATTCGTATACGGTGCCTGTGACCTGGAAAACACGTAGGTACATCCAAGTCCTACGCTAGTGGCAGCCGTGTAGAGTAAAAACAGATTTGGTTCAACTGAAGTAAGTGTTGGGTGACCCAAAAATAGGGTAAGTAATAAGTTTGAAATTAGATCACATTTCACCACACCATTTTTCTTATTTTGTTTTGCCTTTATGTGAAAGCCTCGCTATGTATTGGAGATGTAATTATTAAAAATTAAGATAATTCTAATTCATGTCAATTTGTCAGGTTTACACCTAAAGATTATATTTAAGATATCCATAGACGCGTTACATATTGCGTGCGATATTTTGCAGCGGTCCTCCAGCGATAATGCGCCTAATATCTGTACTAGTCCAAATAACGTATGCGTTGTTATCGCAACAATAACACGTACGTTGTTATCGCAACAATATCGCACGCAATAACGTGCGTGTAAGCAAACAAGTCGTTCCAATAGGTCGCAAGAGTGTTGCCCACCGCCGCTGGGAGTACGGCCAGGGTGAGTTCAAACTGCGCCGGCTACTGGAGCGACGGCGGTTCACGCGCGTACATTCTGATGACTCCGATGAAGAACCCTCGCCGATGCTACGACAACCTCCCGTCACTGCCTAAAACACCTGTACCTATCTCAAATTAACCACATAGTTCCTTCTTCTTGCATTCACGAGCACTGTTTCTGTAGATCTGAGAGTATCGTGTTCATATTTTAATTATATAAACTGCGCGGCACTGACAGCAGGATTGCCTCGTTGCCGCGTAGTGTACAGTCAGCTGCACTAGAATGTATACAACTTGTACTTACACAACGGTATAACAGCAAAACAATGAACTCTTACACATCAAAAACTAAAAAGTTATGAAATTAGTTGATGACCTTATTTTTGGAATAATTGTCGTGTAAATATTTTGAGCACCCCTGTGAAACCATTTTGAAAGTTACAAATTGTATACATTCTAGTGCAACTGACTGTATCTAACCGCCAGTGCAAGCTGTAGCATGCCGCGGCAGGACACTTATTGTCAATGTAATAATATTTATCTTATATGAAATCGGAACTGCAACGTGCAAGTGAGTCAACGCATTAAGTGTTACTCTGACGAGCACCAGTTTGCGCTGGCCTTAACTCGGATATTGAAAGGTAAGTTTTGCAACACAATTTTCAAACTATGGTTTTGCTAAGCCTCATGTCGGTATACGTCACATGGTTTGGTTGCGCGTACGGCTAACATAAAAATGTTATTGTATCAATTATTTTATTTGAAACTAAGCGGTATCGTTAATTGAAGTTTTAGGCCCGTTCGTGACCAGCAAGGTTATTTGGCCATGTTATAGACATCTGTTGGTTCTCATACGGTACAGTCATAGACATAACTTGATGGATATTTCTGATTTGTAATAAGTAAGGGGAATGTGTTTGTTCAAGTAACACAGCGTGATAGGTAGTTTGTAAATTCAAGCATACCTATCACGCTGTGATTTTTTTTATATGGTAAACAAGCCGATGGCCTACCTGCGTGGTAACATCACCTGTAATAAAGCGCACTATCTCGTAGGCACGTTAGGTACGTGCCCTACGATGCACTACCCTGCGTCTACCAACCTGAGGCATACAGGTGTTAAGCCTCCTGTGATTTCATCGGCACCCACACCCTTCAAACTGGAACACAGCAATGCGAGCATCACTGCTTGGCGGCAGAATGGTGTTAGTACTTCCCCGGACGAGCCCTTTCACAAAGAGCTCTACTACTAACTATCACTTAAAACAATGCACTACTCCGTAGGTCACACACACGTTAAGATCGTTCCTTGCGATGCGCTGCCCTGCGTCCATCAACATGAGGCATTCAAGTGTTAAGCCTCCTGTGCCTATGAGATGTGTAAGCAATATTATGTATATGAGATGTAAAGCATTTATTTAATTCATTAAAAGAAAAAGAGATAATTATGATATTGAGATCAGAAATTCATAAAATAAATTCACTTTTCTTACTGCTATGTCAAGGATAAAAAAAAACAATAATGTATTGTGTCAACAGGTTTATACAGAGATTGTGGGCACATTACCTTTTTACCAGAATTGAGATAAATAATAAAGTAGGTTCTAATATTAACATTCTATAGTAGGTACAGTTTACTCTTCACTTAAGTAATGATGTTCCTTGCTTCCGTGCTTTATTTGTACTATTATAATATTCAAGTCATCTTCTAGCGATGATGATGTGGTTCCTTGGTGAGAGTTTTGGATCGAATACAGGATAGATTTCACACGACATTCCTGAAACAAAATTTCATGAGAGTTTTTAACTAACAAGTAGGTAGTTACATACTAATGCACCAATAGGCATATGATGTACAATCATCTGCAATAGAATGTATACAATTCGTATTTTTTAAAATAGTGTGTAGTGGGTGACCCCTTCTGATTATAAGGTCGTGGGTTCGAATCCAGTCGAGCACCAATAGATTTTTTGGCTTGAAAAATTTATATATGCAATGCCAGCGGCGCAAACGGTGAAGGAAAATGTCGTTAGAAAATCACACTCCGCACGAATTGACTAGTCTTACCTAAATATGAGTGGAATTTCCACGGATGATGTTTAAGTAATCTTAAGTTTATGCCAAAGGCCTGTACCTAATTTTATTCTAAATATTTTGATGTTAAATTAATTTTAGGATACCGCGTAATAATAATCATATTTATTTATGTTTAATGAATAGTCATTTATTTACAATCTTAAAATATGTTATCTATATTTTAGGATGTAAAGTGCCAAAATATTTTTCTAAATTAGCATATTTTTGATGTTGTCTTTCTTGTCTGTGCTTAAGTTTTATTAAATCATGTCAATGTTCTAAGATTTATCTACTTTAAGGACTATCTTTTTGTCTGTACAAATGGTGTGATAATGAGAATAAATGTGCAATGAGTAACCTGTTTTTTTTCTGACTGCGCAAGCTTTCAATAAATTATAATTAGGGGGCATCCGTTAATTAACGTGAGGCAATTTTGGCGTTCCGTACCCAAAGGGACCCTATTACTAAGACTGTCTGCCTGTCTGTCTGTCTGTTCGTCCGTCCGTCTGTCACCAGGCTGTATCTCATGAACCATGATAGTTTAGAGAGTTGAAATTTTCACACATGATGTATTTCTGTTGCCGCTATAACAATAAATACTATAAAACAGAATAAAAGAAATATTTAAGGGGTCTCTCATACAACAAACGTGATATTTTTGCCGTTATTATTATACAGACTTAACATTATTTTAGAGTTGATTACACACTTTCGAACTTATTTAGTTCTGGGCTTTTAGGCCTGACTACTGATTGAATCAATCTATGTTCTTGAAAGAATGTATTGAAGCAAAGCCTTTCTACAGATTTTATGTCCGTGTGGATATTCATACTCTAGAGCGTGTGTCTCGTAATTGTGCTAAACCTTAAGTAAGGGGATGTGCATTACCTTAGAGTATTATGATATATTATATTCATAATAATAATAATAATAATGCTGGACAATCCACACAGCATCATCTAGCCCAAAGCTAAGCAGAGCTTGTGTTATGGGTACTAGATGACTGATATACTTAATACATACATACATATTTTTAATATACATAGAAAACACCCAGAACACCCGGAATAAATATTTGCAGATCGTACAAACATTTATTCCAAGGCGGGAATCGAACCCGCAACCTCTGCGTCGCAGGCGGGCTTTCGCCCGCCGCACCACATCGGTCGTCAATAATGGTACTAATGGTACAGAACCCTTCGAATGCATGATATATCTCACCTTGTTCAAGCACGAACAGCACTCGGTCGAGTAGTATAACAGTCTCCACCAGCGGGGCTAATGCGAGTCGTAGTGTGTAGACTGCGACCACTCTGTGCCATTGCTGTAGAAGCTCCTCCCCACGTGACCAAGCGTCTGGCGTCGGAGGGAGAGGGATGTTTAGCTTCTGAGCTGCAACTGTGCAGTAACTGAAATTTATTAATATTATAAATGCGAATGTTTGGATGGATGGATGGTCAAAGTCAAAGTCAAAAATCATTTATTCAGTAATATCCGCAGGAATCATCTTGAAACGTCTTAAATCTAGGTGAATCTAAGCGCCAGTTCCTCTCAGATGGATGTTTGTTCCTCTTTCACGCTCTAACCAGTGGACCGATTTGGATGAAATTTGGAATAAATATAGATTGTAATCTGGTCATAAGTCATAAGTCATAAGCCATAAGTCATAAGACAGACAGAGAGAGCAGACCCGCCCTGTCTGCTCTTTAAACAAAATGTATGAGACCAATAAACTCCAGACGCATCGGGGTTAATATGTGATTCTGATTATCATAATAAGTCATAGTGATAGTCCAGAGTTTCTAATAATACCTTTCAAAGGTTAATGTATCAGAATGCTTGATACTTCTGATTTTTGAGTGCTTTAGCAACGGATTGTAGTCCACTAACATCTTCTCCAAGGCAGCCCTGTATGCGTGGACCTGGAATTAAAGCATTTGTTTTAAAGACTTACTTTTTTAGAATAGATAAGGAATTGATCGAGGTTGATCCACAACAAAATTATTGATTGACTAGTTTATAATAATAATGCTGGACAGTCCACACAGTATCATCTAGCCCCAAGCTAAGCAGAGCTTGTGTTATGGGTACTAGATGACTGATATACTTATTACAATACATTACATATATAGATATTTTTTATTATACAGAAAACACCCAGAACACCCGGAATAAATGTTTGCAGATCGTACAAACATTTATCCCAAGGCGGGAATCGAACCCGCAACCTCCTGCGTCGCAGGCGGACATTCGCCCGCCGCACCACATCGGTCATCAAAATTTAAAAAGCTCCAGATAGTAAATCAACTATTTGGTGAGAGTGGCAACAAACTGAGTGCATTAGAGACAAGCTTTCCACTGCAGTAAATCCAGTGATCTACTGGGCTTAGGATGTATTAGAAAATTAGTTCAGATCAAAAGTTAACACCAAATCATGAGTCCTTTGTCAACAAACGACGACCGATGTGGCGCGGCTGGCGAATATCCGACTGCGACGCCGGTTGCGGGTTCGATTCCCGCCTTGAAATAAATGTTTGTAAGATCTGCAAATATTTATTCCGGGTGTTCTGGGTATTTTTTGTATGATAAAAATATCTATGTATGTAATGTATTGTATTAAGTATATCAGTCATCTAGTACCCATAACACAAGCTGATGAAGATGAAGATGATCATCTAAAAATCTAATAGCAATCGGACGTGTAAAATTTGCTCCGCGGAAAGATAATATTTTTTAATGTTTACAACAACTATTGTGCAGTGAATAATTTACAATAATAGTGCTAAGTGTTCTCCTGAGCTATTCAAAGTATTAGCACACTATTTTAACGGCTGTAAAGTGTTAATAAGGAAGAAAACTATAATCGCTAGTGCATGTTGCTAATCTACCTGCAATCATTTTTTTCGAGAAATAACTGACCTAGGTCAACATTACTCTGAACCTGTGCTGCGACAGCGCCTGACAAAATACTCACACATTGCACAAGGAGAGCATTATAGCTTTTCGAGAAGGAATTACTATTAAGACGTTCATACTTATGAAATAATCGTAGATATTTCTCTCTAAGTATGAAGTGCAAGGCTTGTAATAAAGTTGCAAAAGCAACAGACGCAAAAGTTTGCTTCCTATGCGCGGGTTATTTTCACTACCAGTGTCTAGGAATTACAACAGAAAACTTTAATAAAGAGTCTAAGCAAACAAAAGCCAACTGGAAGTGTCCGGACTGCAAGAGCTCTGAGAAAAAAGGAGATAATTCAAACACTCCTATAAGGCAACAGCAGAACCCAAGTAGTTCCCCTACTACATCGAGTAATATCAGCGACTCGGTAGTGGACGATTTGAAGACTTATTTCGAAGCAAAGCTTAAAGAAGCAACGGCCACAATTTTATCTCAAGTCCGAGAGCAAATAACGACGGAAAATAGAGCTATACATAAGGAGTTTGAAGAGGTTAAAGCTAGCATAAGCTACGTTAACTGTCAGTTTGAGGAATTAAAGGAGCAAGTTAACGAGAAGTCCAAGATAATTAACAATCTAAAATCAGAGAACGAAATACTCCGTTCTCAGATTTGCGCCATAAATACTCAACTAAATAACATCGAGCAGCAGTCCAGGGCGTGTAACATTGAGATACAGTGCGTCCCGGAAAGTAGATCCGAGAATATATTGTCTACAATAAAGCAACTAGGAAGGATCGTCTCTAGGGATATTAATGATAGCGATATTATCGATTTCCATCGAGTAGCTAAGCTAAATCCGCAATCTAGCAGACCTCGAGCAATCATTGCAAGGCTGGCAAACCCTCGCGTTCGCGACGAAATCCTGGCTGCGGTGAAAAAATTCAACAGGACAAACAGTAGAGACAAGTTGAGTACAGGGCACCTGGGCCACGCGGGAAACAAACAGCCTGTGTACGTCACCGAGCACCTATCGCCAGCAAATAAGAAACTGCATGCAGCCGCGCGGATAGCAGTCAAGGAAAAGCAGTACGAGTTTTTGTGGGTCCGGAACGGCAAGATTTTTGTTCGCAAGAACGCTACCTCGAAGTCGCTGTTGGTTAATAGCGAGGACACTCTTATCAGTTTGTAGTTTTCTCTTTTGTCGTATTTATTTATTCCCGTTATTTCGTGTGTACATACATACCTACCTATTAATCCTTTCTTTTTTAGTTTATATTGAATTTGCCTTACTTGGTTGACGAAATGTTAACCATCTACTATCAAAATGTAAGAGGCCTAAGAACCAAAACCGAAGAATTTTATATGAATGCCTTACAGAATCAATACGATATTATAATTCTTACGGAAACCTGGCTTAACTCATCTGTATTTGACCATGAGATACTGGACGATAGGTATAACGTTTTCAGGAGAGACCGTAGCTCTACAATATCGTCTCTAACAAAAAGGGATGGAGGTGGTGTGAGTATTTCGGTACATAAGCGGCTCGAGGTTATTCGACGATCCTCTTGGGAATCAGAATATGAAGATTTATGGGTGAGTATTACAGTCAGAAATGGTACTCGTCACCATGTTCTAAACCTATGTGCAGTGTATATTCCGCCCTCGATCAGTGAAGAATACATGGAATCGTTTTTTTCTAGCTTCACTGATGTGCTTAATAATAAAATTAAAAAGCCATCAACTATCCTTATAGGTGATTTTAACATGACGAATATTGCTTGGAAATATGATTTAAGTCTGTCAGCTTGCTCTCCATTAAATATAAGCTGTAATAAAATAGAGAACACGTTCTTAGATGAAATAGTGTTTAACAACTTAAGCCAGTGTAATAGCATAACAAACGCAAGGAACCGTATTCTAGATTTAGTACTGACTGACTCTCCTAAAATATTAACGATAACTGAGTGCACATCGCCGTTAACAGAATTAGACTCTCATCACCCAGCTCTCGAGGTACGAGTTGCTCAGCAAAAAGTGTGTAAAAAGTTGCGACAAAATAAGACTGCGGTACTTAACTTTCGCAAAGCTAACTATAGCGAGATAAATGAGGAACTATCAAAGATACAGTGGCCAGCATTATGGAGAAATATTGCTGGTATAGATCAAATGGTGGATATTTTATACTCGACACTTAAGCCCATAATAGAAAAGCATACACCACTTTGCATACCAAAAAACGAACGCTATCCTATTTGGTTCAGTTCTCCTTTAATTAAATGTTCCAAAGAGAAGCTCAAGTATCATAAAAGATATAACTTATATGGAAACCCTCGAGACAAGGAATCCTTTGACATCCTTAGAGATCGATATGATAAAATGCTAAAAGATTGTTTTAAAAAATTTAAGGAGAGTGCAGCCTCTACCATCCGTACACACCCTAAGCATATCTGGTCCTACGTAAATAATTTAAAACGTAACAGTGTTACTATTCCTAATCAGCTAGTGCTGGGTGGTGAATCCGCTAACGGTGGACAGGCTATCTGTGAACTTTTTTCCGATTACTTCCAATCGGTGTATAACACAGTATGTAACACACCGAGTCAATTCCCAGTCAGTGACTCCGAAGAGGGTTGCTCAACTCTTAGTAACCTTTGCTTAAAAGAGTCCGAAATTTTTACAGCCCTTAAAAAACTAGACCCCCAAAAAGGCGCCGGATTGGATGGAATACCAAATATTTTCCTGAAAAATTGTGCAGAAAACCTGTCCAAGCCACTGTTGATGTTATTTAATAAATCTCTTAGTGATGGGTACTTTCCTTCTAAGTGGAAGAAAGCACGACTAACACCAATATACAAAAATGGCGATGCGAGTCTTGCATCCAATTACCGCCCAGTGTCAATTTTACCCGCTTTTGGCAAAGTCTTTGAATCTTTAGTACAACAAAATATGTATTGGCACGTAAAGGAGAAAATAAATACAGAACAACACGGTTTCCTCCCCAAAAGATCTACGACTACCAATCTGGTTGGATTTGTTAACTATATATCTCAGGCCATAGATGAAGGAGAAGAAGTACATGCTATTTACACAGACTTTAGCAAAGCTTTTGATTTAATAGATCACAATCTACTGCTGGAGAAACTCGCAAATATGGGAATCCATGGTTCGTTACTGCGTTGGTGCTCGTCATACCTTGAAAACCGGTCGCAACTAGTGAGTATCCTTGGATACTCATCTGGAGCAAGGATTGTTCCTACAGGAGTTCCACAGGGATCGCATATAGGTCCATTATTTTTTGTTATATTTATAAACGACCTTGCGAAAAAAATTAAATGTAAATTCAAAATGTATGCTGACGACCTTAAACTATACATGCGGATTAAAAATAATAGTGATATAAGGTTTTTACAGTCTGAGTTGTCAAAGGTGGATACATGGTGCTATGCCAATAAAATGGCCTTAAACGTAAGTAAATGTTATTACATAAAATTCACAAAAAAGCAACAACCATATGCTGCTAATTACAATATAAAAAATACCGAATTGAAGGAAGTAAGAAGTATTAGAGATCTAGGAGTCATTGTGGATAGCTCTCTTAATTTTAGAGAACACATAGACAAAACAATTAAAAAAGCATCTCAACTCTCCGGTTTTCTCTCTAGGCAAATAAAATCATTCAAAGATCCAGGCGTTGTTATACCTCTCTACAATTGTATAGTTCGCAGTGTTTTAGAGTTTAACAGTATTGTTTGGTCTCCAGGTTATGAAGTTCACTCTAGCAGGTTAGAACGAATCCAAAAAAGATTTCTATACCAACTATCATATGCAAATAATAAATGCAAGAAATTGCCCACTTACGAAGCTAGGCTCACCAGTTTTAAGATGAAACCTCTCAGCGTTCGTCGAAAGGCATCAGATATTATATTTTTGTACAAGCTTATACACGGCTTGGTAGACTGTCCAGATATCTTAAAACATGTCACTTTTGATGTTCCTAGGTCGGGTAGCCGTTTGATTAACAGGAAGTCTTTTAGGCTGCCCCACTGTAGAACGAACGTTGGACAGCATTCCCCGCTGAGCAGGATGTTCAAATTTTACAATGGGATCAGGTCTAGCTTTGATATTTTTACTGGTTCTTTGGCCTCCGCAAAGAAAAGCATTTCGACCCATATTTTATAATACTCTACTAGTTATTTACATTAGTTCTTAATTTTTTCGTTTATTTTCTAGTTTATTTTAGATACTTACAATAGTTTAAAATTTTTTTTTAATATTCTTTTTGTTAATTTAACGTTAGCTTATTAATTATTATGTGTACTTAAAAAATAGTTTTGCACGTTTCTTAAATGCATGCAGTGTTCACTGCTTTTAGAAACTGCGCCAAAAATGTTAATTTTTAAGTCAATTTTGAGATGTAAGAATAGCGCATGTTTCAATTTGTGAACCTTTAAATAAAAAAAAAAAAAAAAAAAAAAAAGCTCTGCTTAGCTTGGGGCTAGATGATGGTGCGTGGATTGTCCGGCATTATTATTATTATTTATTACTGGCTAGCATATTAGTATTCCTGGGGAGGGTTGTGGGTTCAAATCTCATGTATTTGAGAAATAATAAAATGTTTACGGAGTTCTCACCTTTAAGTCTTCATATTTCCCTTTTAAAAGTCTTTCATTGTATGTCTCAATAGCATGACAAGCTATCTCTCTACTGCAATAAGATAAGTGACTGTTTATCCCCTTCACATATACACTCATTGGGTATCCATTATCCTCCTTATCACAAGTCAGCTTCATGAAGCAGCATCCAACCACACAAATGAACTTAACTTTACTGTTATTAGCAAAATGCTTCAGTAATAAAGGCCCCAAATCTCCACAAGGATGTAGCCCAATCAGGCCAAAAGATTTCATTTTTTCTGGTAAGGAAATATCCAACAGTTGCTGGTCAGAATGTAAAGTTGTGTTGAAGTGGATGGGCGTTTTTAACTCGGACATTGCTTTAGGTGTGAGATATTTGTTGGCCGTGTACACAAGTTCATTGTCAAGTTTCCTGCAAAAAATAAATATTGGAAGTTTGATGTTGCCTTTTGCGACCAGACATAGTATTTTATATTATGAGTACATACCAAGTCTACAGACCTAGCTTCTTCTGTGAGTTGCAATTGGCACTCAATTCCCGCAGTGTAAAGCTCATATTTGTATGCCAGCATCCTTACTAAGTGTCCTAGACCTGAGCCAAAGTCAATTATAGCATCACAGCCACATTTCTTTGCAATATCATCAACAACTCGAGCCATTAGTGATATTTCATGACGTTTTTTCAACTTAACATGTTTTAGAAACAAATTTTTCAAGTTTGGGTGGCTTCTGCACTTATCTATAGTAGTATCATCAAAAATCTCCGGTTCTTGATGGAAACAACTTTCCCTAGGTATGCTAAGTGCTTTTACAGAACTTATCAGGGCTAGAAATGATAGAGGATAAACTTCATGAGTAGATTTTCCACTCAATATCTGTCCCAGTTGTTGAGGGTCTGTGTTTTGAAAACTGGTTCTCCAGCAGATAGGTAGTTTGTTCCAATGGTCATCTACGAAGAAATCCTGTTAGAAATACCAAATACTGATTAATAAACAGAAGATGTTTTGAATAAATCTATATTAATATGTAATAATATGAGGAAAAGTTTGTGAGTTGTAGAGGGTAATCTCTGGATCTACTGAACCAATTTTGAAAATTATTTTACCAATAGAAAGCCACGTTATTTGTGAGTATCATAATAATGTGATGGGAGGCTATATAAACCCGGAAAATGTTTACCGCCCAACGAAGTGGGCACGGGACAGCTAGTCGTGAATAAATTAACTAATTGTACATTCCCCGCTTTCTTGTAATGTTTTCCTAAATGAACTAGTTTCTCGCTTTTTTCCTTGATTATTTAAACTTGATTTAAATCCAGTAAGCTAGTTTTAGCTTCTACCAACTCTCTTCCTACATAGGTACATAGATTTAAGCTAAGTAACAGCTGTTACGCCTGCTCCAGCAAAAGAAGATAGGTTCATACCAAGACGAATAAATCCAGCATCCAGTCGTACATCCGTATTACTTTCAGAGCCATATCAATGCAAGACTTTATAGTTTCTCTTTGAGTAGTCATTATTTTCAAATTTTAGAGAAGTTTGTTTTGAATACAAATAGAACAGTCAAGCACACAGACAGCATACCATAAAGTAACCAGCATACGAAGTTATGATCAACAGACTACAATAAAACGCAAAAGCAAACAGTCTGTGCAAGCTTACAGTGCTGACAGAATAAAGCTTTAAAATTTCCCAGAACACGTTATCAAGTTTGCCCAATATGTAAAACCGCACCACATCCACATTTAGAGCGCAGCCACCAGACAGCCGATAGTCCTGGCTGCAGTGGCCGCTTCTGCCACAAGAAATTCTGGATGCTCCCGACTCTGACGACCAAATATCTCTCGCGCCTCAGATGGTATAATAAATCGCATTTTAGCTAGGGTAAATAGTGCTAGCTAGAGGCCCTTATCCGGAGCCGTACAAACTGCTGAAGACCGAGAGAGGAGTAGGTACCTAGGTACTAACCTAAGAATATGGACTAAAAGCTGGTACTAACATTCTGTGGGTGGACAGATGACATTACAGTACAGACCATTAATCAGAATATAGTACTCTCGTTAGAGTACTATATTCTTTGTTACAGACAGACACAGAGTACTTTTAAGACTTATAAAGGAGAAGAAGTAGTTAAAATTGTAAATGCTAATAATTTATTTTGGTAGGTTTTTACATTATAGACAAATAATAATAGCAATGTGGAAAACAAGGAAATATCTGCACGTTCGGCCATACCAAATAAAATAAGCAAAACCAACTCGGCGATGTGTAACGGATATTGTGCCTAGTAAGGTTCGTGTAAAAAAATGTTTCTGAAGAGGGAATTATTGAAAGCCATTTCATTTAAAAATCAGCTAAAATTGCCGCTTTCCTACTGGGTCCTTGTGTGTTTGAGATTCCTGTTTACGATTTTGCCGCAACAAGGCTACATACACCCCGACGAGTTCTTTCAGAATGTTGAAGTCATTGCAGGTATATATTTCTCTTTCTTATTTCTCTTTTTTTTTGCCTACCTATAAATATAGGTAGGTACTAGTATATGTGTTTTTACTAAGAGCACCAGTGGCCTAGTAGAAGTGTGCCCACCTTCTGTTCCTGAGATTGTGGGTTCGAATCCAGTCGTGCACCAATAGATTTTTTATATTTACGATAAAATGATGTGTAAATGTCAGCACTGATGAGTGAAAAAAATTTAAGGAAACCGGTTAGAATTCTAGCAGCGCCGATGGTATTGCAATCTACCACTTAAGGAGTAACACTACTACTACTACTACTGGGGTATACAGGTGTTGAGTCTCATGTGTCTGTAGTTTTACTGGTACCTATACCCTTTTAACTGAGACACAGCAATTACAATTATTATTAATGCAGTCATCAAAGTTAGGTGATAACTTTTTGTCCAGCCTGTTTCAACTATTCAAATTTCCAGGTGATATTTTTAATGTCGACGTTGCAAGAACATGGGAGTTCCACCCTAAGTTTCCAATCCGAAATATATTTGTACCTAAGATAATACTCGGACCACCTTTACACTTTATCCACTTCGCAAACCCAATGACAAAGTACTATCTAAACATTGATTTAAAAACTCCATACTACTTATTAGTTATTCCCAGAGTTTTTATCTGTTTTTTGTCACTGATTAATGATTATTGTTTGTACAAAATATGTGTTTTGTACCACCAGAATTTTAGGAATCGCCTAACAATATTTGCGAGTTCATATGTAGTTTTAGTCTACTGTTGCAGAAGCTTTTCTAATGCATTTGAAATGTTGTTCTTCTCAGTGCTTCTACTTCTAGTTGCACAGTGTATGATGAAATCAGACAAAGTGATCTACCATGAAGAGCGTCTGACGGAAGAATATGAAAAAGCTACTAGAGCTGTTGAAAAAGTTAAACTTTTCAAGCTAAAAACTCATTTGCCTGCACACTCCTTGAATCATGTTTTTATAATTTCTGCAATTGTTGCTGTGGGGATATTTAACAGGCCTACTTTTGTAGGGTTTGCTTTTGCACCAGTTTTTTTCTGGCTTCACCGAGGATTAGGCTCCAAAGCTATAGGGTTTAAGGACTTTCATATAAGAATATTAATGTTTATTACCTGTGCAGTTCCTCCAGTAGTATTACTTATTTTAATAGACTCGTGTTACTATGGGTATCTTACCATGATTGAGGTACAGTCTTTGGAAGCGTCTTTGGATAACTGGGTGGTTACTCCCTTAAACTTCTTGAGGTATAACTTGGACCGGAAAAACCTCAGCCAGCATGGGCTTCATCCCTGGTGGCTGCATACTGTTGTCAATGTACCTCTACTGTTCAACTTCTTGGGTATCCTGGCAATAGCTACATTGCTAAGGAATATGTACAGGTACTGTTGATACAACTTTTTTATTAAATTAACTCTCAAAACTCTGTTTAGTTTGAGACTAGATGGCGTTGTGTGAAATATATTACAACTCCACAGAATAATAAATAAATATTTGTGGACATTTCTACTCAACATCATCTGGCCCCAAACTAAGCATAGCTATGGGAATCAGATGACTGATAGATAATGATTACTAATATACGTTTTTTAAATATATACTTACAATACAATGTAACACCCAGAATAAGAGTGCACTTCAATTGTTACAGATTCATCTGCGGCAAATACAGCCAGCTTCCGAGGATACAAAGCATCACAGGACTTATGATGTTTTCACTTGTCATTCCTATCGCGGTTCTCTCGATTTTTCCTCACCAAGAGGCGAGATTCATCATCCCTGTTTTGCTGCCTCTGGTCTTTCTCTACGGCAACCGCCTATACGCGAACGAAGATGATAGACCAAGCATGAGGATATTAATAAAGGCGATTCGCGTGGCATGGTTCGCTTCAAATATAATGCTGACCATCTTCTTTGGATTCGTCCACCAAGGAGGCATCTATCCATTCGCGAACAGACTCCACCGCGAGATAAAGAGTGCGTATGGCGTACAGACGCATGTGATTACAACTCACAGCTACAGTATACCAAAATTCCTTCTGCAACTGGAAAGTACCTCACAAGTTTGGTCGGATAGGAAGACGGGACGCAAGTACCAACTTGCCCCAACTACATTTCTCCACAAGTATGGATCACTACCGATGGCGGATTTATTTACAATAATTGATAATGAACTATCATACGCTGAAGAGCTGTTGCATAAAAATAAGAAGCAGTACAGATTCTTCATAGCATCGCCTTGTTCTTTAGAACAGAAAATCCGCGCAACAGCCTCTAAATATAAATACTTTGATCTCGTTGAAGAAAACTCATACTACCCGCATTTCTGCACTGAAGCTTTCCCCAGCTTCCCTAATAACCGCGACCAGTTTTGTGTAGAAGATAAAACTTTACGTAAGAATGAATCTCTCGTTATAGATCTGAATATTCTACAGAGAATCTCATGTTTTTTTAAACGTTTTTGTCTCAGGATATATAGTGTAAAAATGAAAGATCTTAGTAGAATTAAGAATTAACGCAAGAATTATCTTTCAAAAACAAATTAAATCAATTCGGTTCATCCAACAGATGGGTGAAGTGCACACGATTAACACACTTATCTATATTCGTCATTTTTATTGGGATAAAAAGCAACTTGTTTGGAGCATGTATTTACTATTTTAACTGCCATTTAAGGATAAACTTTTTAAAGATTTGTATACCTAACATTTAATATTATGTGTTCTCTCGTTATAAGTAACATTAAATTTGTAGCTTAACTAATTTCAAAACTATTACTATATACCATTATATATTATTTATATTAAGATTGAGCAGGACCTCGAAGATTTTGCGAAGATTATTTTAGGGACAGTAGGCAGATTCTGAGTTTTTCGTTTTCCGGGTATCGGATTTCAGTTTGAGAGCTCGTATAGTTTGTATGGAGAAACGATAAGCCTAAGGGGGCACTAGCGTATCTCAATGTAAAAAAAATGCTTTGTATTGAGATACGTTATTGCGATGCTTTACATAATTCAGGTCGTATTATGTAAAGTTGAGTTGATTTCCCTTTGCTGCTGTAGCACACAGACTCTTATGTTTGTGCCTCACGCATCGCTCCCCGCGCGCCCGAAAACGAAAAAGTTAATTACCAATACGAATAGTAGGTAGGTAACTAGGAAAATACAACGGCAAAACTTATACCTAAAATGAATAATTATTGCTGAAACTAATAATAAAATACCAAAAAGTAAACTCGTTACTACTTACCTGCTAGATTATTTAATGATAACATTGTTTTTCAACATTACGTACAAAAGTCAAAGTCAAAAATCATTTATTCAGTAATAACCGCAGGGATCATCTTGAAACGTCTTAAATCTAGGTGAATCTAAGCGCCAGTTCCTCGCTACCAAGCCTAGAAGAACCGGCAAGAAACTTACGGCTTGGTTCCTACCGTTTTTTTGTATCCTACTACCTACTGTCTTGGAGGGATCTGCCTATCTTTTAATTACAATTTTTTTTGCTTTGATGTTATAATTCCACCTACCTATTTAACATCCACACAATTCTAATTGGGTTCCACGATACCTGTCTACTGTGGCTTACGTTTTTTGCACTCTATTTCACCAGAAAACTACCTTTTCTATTATTTTCTAGTAAGGTACCTATTGATACCACTAGCATTGCGCATACCAATTTTTCTAGTTATTATGTTAGTTTTTCTTATATTTTTGTAATCTGATAGTGTCGTATAGGCCTAAAGTTATTATATTTGCTCAAGTCCACGATAGGGTAAGGTTACTCGGGGGACGCTTACATTCCTCACTGTTATTAAATATTACTAGCCGTCCCGCTCGCAACTTCGTCCATAGGTAGGTATATTCGTACCTGCTTCGACTTGCAACATTCCTGACACACCTATCTTTTGACATCTTGTGGTAAAAAATACCTAAATCGGTGCCATGAAAAATATAAGCACCACAGAAGCGAAGTTGTCACAGAATCCTTTTCTTTACACGTTGGTATAAAAAAATGTTTGCACCTCTTTTGGGGTGCGAATTTTCAAAAATCGTTGCGAGCGATTGCCTGATTCACCGTTAGAGTAGGCCTGTGCCAAATGTCATACTCAGGCTTGGCCATAGGTGATAGTTGTTTCGTAACATTTTAAATTATTTCCATAAAATAAAACAAAATGGATCTAGGATTTTATTTTATTAGAACTATTGTTTTATTAGACAAATAAATATAAGCGCCATTTAGTCTAGGTCAGTATATAATTACAATGAGCGTTATTTTGGCACATGAATACATAATACTGTTATGTAGCTGATGCATTATGTAAATGAGTATTGTATTGCACGATCATAATTTGTTGAAGAGAGATGAACAGTGTTTTTAACTTTGTACCTATTGTAATTTACTAAAAGCAATAAAGCTTAAGAAAATACTGAATAAAAAAGTTTTTTTGTGATCTAATGTTATTTTTGCTTAGAATGTTTGCATGGATAGTAGATTGGGAAGGCACCATCTGCCTGCCTTATACATGCAACGGTTCTAGGAGTATTTTCTATTAGTATTAACAATAATATATTTCTCATGGTCCAAATCTCGTCTCGGATACCAAATTCCACAGACAATTAATTCAAGAAAGCCACAAGATAATAAGAGGTACAACCGACTATCTAATAAATAAGCACTTGCAGACAGATTTGAATTTGTAGTGTCATTAATTTCACCTTAAACCTACGTTTATAAACAATGCCTTGAAATTATTTATAATAAATTATTTTCAGGTATGATACTTTACTCCAGCTCTTTAAAGTATTCACAATTTAATATTATAACATTGTCAAACAACAATAAAAATGTTGAATCAAATATGTAATATATTTACATTAGTAAATATTATTTACATTAAAATATGATTAATACAAAATTAACTTACATTAGTTGGTATAAAATTAAAAATACACAAGTATTCATGGCAAATAAATTGTACTACATATTTGTAAATATATTACTAAAGTTTAGAACTTATCAAAAGTTATTTTCAGTAGTTCACGCTGCCATTATTAAATGTTTGCAAATCGCATATGCTGTTCGGACTACCTTGGACACTATAATCTTTATGCAATAATAAAAGAAAACTGTTTAAGCGAAGTCTTCCCTTATTGCGACATTTAATCGTGTGTGGGTCTAGTACGAATAAATCCGACATTTGTGACGTAGGCGTATCGTGTAGACGTTAGAATTACATTGCGCGGCATCGATAACTCAACTGCGGAGTGTTGCCTAGTTGTCGCGCAGTGTAAATGGATATTGGTACGAATGTCAAATTTATTCGTGCTTGGCCCTTTATAACTACTTGCAGGCAAACGCAGTAATTATTCCCATATGATGTATATGTAATTTTTTCCAACATCACGTGCTACGTTCTGAGTAAGCGTATATCTTAAGACTACGGTACTATAGCTGGTTTGTTGGAATGTAAAAAATTTAATGCATTAATTTTTTTTTACTACTTACCTAATGTTAAGTGGTAACCATCACCTATAACAAACAACTACACATACGTCTATCTAGTTGTAGGAATTACTACCTTTATTGGTACTGGTTGGTGGTAAGGTATTACTGGCTTGAGTATTGTACTATATTACCACTTTAAAGCAGATATAGATGATTAAAGTTTAATGGAAAAACTGAAGTGGAACATTTAGAATGCCTACCATTTAAGTTATGCTAAATTATTTGTAGTTTATTAATGGTTTTAATTACAGCTCTCTCTAAAAATGAGCCTTGGCGTACGTAGTTCTACTTTAATCAAAATATAATATTGGCTTCGTGTTACAATTAATTCGCTTAATACCTTAAAAAACTTTGAGATGCAAAAAATATAGCGATAAAACAGGTATACAATGTCCATTTTCTCTAAATTTAGCAATGAAGGGTGTGGGTGCCGATGAAATTACAGGCACATGAGGCTTAACCCAGTATGCCTCAGGTTGGTAAACGCAGGGTAGTGCATCGTAGGGCACGTACCTAACGTGCGTGACCTACAAGGCAGTGTTTTATTAATGGTGATGGTTACCACTTAACATCAGGTGGGACATATGCCTATTTCACCAGCCGTAGCATAAATAAATGTCAAATATCATTTAGAATGTTCAATTACCTTTGCCGCTGATAGTACCTAGTTCCTACTCCATATGAATAGCGTCAGGATAACACCAAGGCATGTCCTCATTAAACTTAGCTCTATGCGCGTTGTTCTTAGCATCGTAGAGCAATGCGTTGTCTACGTAGGCGTCACATCCGCTGCACCAGACAGAGAGGTCGGCGAGGGAGAGGGACAGCGAGTGTGAGCTTGCGGCGTGGTGTGCTTGCATGTGACCATTTACCCCTCGTGCGCATGCCGTCTGGTAAGAAAAGGAACATAGTTAGTTATTTAGCTAAAGTTTATGAGGTTGTAGGGGTAACCTCTGGCTGGAATTTTAAAAATCTTTTGCCAATAGAAAGCCACGTTTTTTGTGTGTCATAGGCTATATTAACCCAAAAAATGAAAAGTTAAAATGTTTACCGCCCAACGAAGTGGGCACGGATCAGCTAGTAATATATAATAAAAAACCGGCAAAGTGCGTATCTGAAAAGGGGATATCTACCGTGCCTGGAAATTAAAGTTGTGAAGCTATTTCTTTTTTTTAAGCATACAAGAATTTCAGAATAATAAAAAAACATGAAATTATTGCTCTGTCAACACATCATTTATGTTATTTTTACGAGGAAAGCAAGAAACTTGGCAGTCTCTTGTAGTGGCTTTAACAATTTTTTGTTAATTTTAAATTTCCATGCAACATATTATAAAATAAACTAGGTACTTACAATAAAGCAGTGTAGACACACCCAGTTTTCAACGGTCTCCTCGCAGTTTACACACTTCGCTCCCTGTGCAAACGTCACACCGGTCGGGATCGCAAACAAAGATTCCAAATGTGGACACCACGGTAATGGTATCACCGCAAACATCTCTCCATCGACTATAGCCTGCATATTTTCCGCTAGATAATCAACTAGTGTAGCCTTTTCAGGAGTGGAAGCAGAACCTCCTTGCTCAACGTTATCCGCGTTTGAATTTGGAATAATTTTTTTCGAACTTCCTTCATCTGACTCATTTGAATTTGGAACAGTAACCTTTGAACTTCTCTCACGGTTTTCTGAATCATTTGAATTTGGAACTTGAACGCAAACTTTTTTCGAGCTACCCTCTTTGGATTTCGAACGCTTCGGA
Organism: Electrophaes corylata; assembly: GCA_947095575.1. Lineage (NCBI taxonomy): Eukaryota > Metazoa > Arthropoda > Insecta > Lepidoptera > Geometridae > Electrophaes > Electrophaes corylata. The sequence goes on along the minus strand of OX352699.1, from coordinate 12,996,702 downwards.
GTCGTCTCATCTTCATCATCGGTCCCACAGTGTATACCATCGGAACATTTCTTTTCTAAGCTGAGATTTGCCATATTCAGTTCTAAAGACGATTCCAGTCCACTCGTCACACTAATCCCGCTTTTGTTTGTATCATCTAAGGACAAGGATTTTTCCGTTTCGCAAGTCAAGTTAAGATAGTCTTGTAATCCTCTTGAAGGCAACGGAGGTTCTAACACATCTTCGGCTGGCAGCGCGAGTTGAAACTTCAGCGACTTCCAATATTTACTTTGCGTTTTGATGACGTCATTAATGGTTTCAACGGCTGACGAATGGCAGGTAGGTTTAGAGTCGTAGTGGTGTGTGATTGGGTCGCCTAGGAGAGCTTTAGTGCACATAGTCATTGCGTAAGATATGCTGGTGACATTGTAACCTCCTTCGAGGCAGAGGATGACACGTCCGGCTGCAAGACCGCGTAGGTATTGCGTCATACGACCGAAGCATTCTGGTGTAACTTTGCAACCTGAAACAATTGTAAAAAAAGCGTAAGCTAAAATAGAAAAGCAGCGATGAGCTTGCCACTTAAAACTTATGGAATAAAGCAAAATGTAGACTAATTCTATTCAACTATCCTATATGAATGTGAATATGTACCAAATGTACTATCTGGACATACCTCTGACTCTGAAGGAGGTCCCTTAGACATCCTCGATGAATCTTGCTTGAGTAGGTACTTGGTGCTAAGAGATCGGAGGGGATATCTACCGTGCTTGGTTATTAAAGTCGTGATGCTATTTATTATTTTTAATCATAATTCCTTGAAACTTATACCGGCTCTATAAAATCATCATTTCAGTGTATAACATTTCTTATTTTTCTGTTGCTGGATGTTATAATATATTCTAAGTATGTAAAAGGGCTCAAAATCGTTTTTCCTGGAAACGTGTGGGCCCTATGTCCAGCAGTGGACTTCAACAGGATGATGATGATGATGTAAAAAAAACTATATAAGTATTCTACAGGTAACTAGTTGCCATAGAACAAACTTTGTTTAGTTTGGGGCTAGATGGCGTGGTGCATGTATGTGTCAATACTTAAAAAAGCATGCTCTATTTTTGACTCACTAACGGCCGAATATTCAAACGTAACTTAAATTTAATCACGTTTCAATTGACGAATTTTTGACAGACTTTCATTGTAAACTTTCAAAAAAACTTGATACGTGATTAAATTTATGCTGCATTTGAGTATTCGGCCGTGAAAGCAATGAAAATGTGTTACCTCCGAGCGGGTCTCCGACGCATGCGTCGAATCCGGCCGACACGATCACTAGTTCCGGGTTATACTCATACGCTATTGGTAGAACCACTTGTGTGAATGCCGCCAGGTACTCCACGTCGGCCATTCCTCTCTGATAAGGAAAACAAAGTTAACAACATAAAGACGAAAAATTAGAAAAACTAATTCACCTTTCAAACAAAATCAAAATCGGTTCATCCCTTCAGGAGCTGCGCTACGATGCCACACACAGACAGACAATAATCAATATATAATACAAAATAACAATAATCATAATTTAAAATATCAGGTGCCCAAACATGGATGTATCGACAGATAAATTTTAACATAAATTGAGAGCACATAGAGATTGGTAGCATGAAACTTATAGTTAAACGCTATAAGATAGATAAAATCAGTTTTTCCAAGTTCCATGATCGCACCCCATAATAGATTATAATTTATCGAGCACTGCTGGTGTAGTGAGAGCGACCCCGACTTCTGATCCTAAGGTCGTGGGTTCGAATATGATCGTGCACCAATGGATTTTTTTAATCAAAAAATGTATGTGCATATCAACTCATTATCATAATTTATTAATTTTCGTCATATTAGAAACGACTGGCCCAATTTGAAAAATTACTTCACCGTTGGGAAGCTACACTATCTCCGGGTGACATAGGCTATATTATATTTTCAAAAATATTAGGGATCCTTACTAAAACCCGTGCGAAGCCGGGACGGACCGCTAGTATGGCATAAAATGTATATGGATAAATAACCTTATTCCATGGGATATTGACGTTGAATCCCTCCCCTTTCCCGCTGCCTACCGCCGTGTAGTCGGCGTCCTTCGAATGCGGGAAGAAGGACCCGTGGTCGTACCTGTGCAACGATATGTACAGGATCTGTAACAAAAACGTTATATTCAAATCAGTATCTTTAAGCACTTATATTACACGGGTATTTATTGCATACATTTCAACTTTTTTTTATTAAGAATAAGATATAAGAACAGATCTTCGTATGTCATATAGGTTCAGACTTTCCCATACTGACTGATGTAAATGTTACAACCTGTATATCTTAAATATATATAACTCAAAGGTGACTGACTGGCTGACATCGTGATCTATCAACGCACAGCCCAAACCACTGGACGGATCGGGCAAATGAAATGAAATTTAGCATGCAGGTAGATATTATGACGCAGGCATCCGCTAAGAAAGGATTTTGATTAATACTACCCTCAAGGGGATAAAATGGGGGATGAAAGTTTGTATGAAACTTTGTCAATTTTAAACCGATCGGGCTGAGACTTTCCATGCATAAAGCTACTATGATTGTATCCCGAAAAAATAACGGGAACGGGAAAAAACTGCCACGCAGGCGAAGCTGCGAGCGGCCGCTAGATTAATTATAACTTACTCGGTTATCATCATAAGTAATTCTTTGCGTCCCATTTCCATGATGGACATCCCAGTCAAGTATCAATATCCTCTTCAGCCCGTGATGTTCTATAGCACACTTGGCAGCTATGCCAGCATTGTTGAGTAGACAGAACCCACTGGGGGTTTCGTCATCGGCATGATGACCAGGTGGACGGACCACGCAGATGGCTGAAGTTGAATGCCGTGTCAGAACTGAGTCTACTGCCTGTGGGGGTAAGGTTCTATTTAGCTTGGCAATACTGCCTGAATTTATGAAGATTGGTTCGACTGCCACAGTAGTCTACTGTCTGTGGGAATAAGGTTCTGTTTTGCTTGGCAAGACTGTTTGAATGTAAGGACGAAGTTAGTATCGAAAGCCACGTTAACACTGAGTATACTGCCTGTGGGGGTAAGGTTCTATTTAGCTTGGCAATACTGCCTGAATTTATGAAGATTGGTTCGACTGCCACAGTAGTCTACTGTCTGTGGGAATAAGGTTCTGTTTTGCTTGGCAAGACTGTTTGAATGTAAGGACGAAGTTAGTATCGAAAGCCACGTTAACACTGAGTCTACTGCCTGTGGGGGGTAAGGTTCTATTTAGCTTGGCAATACTGTCTGAATGTATGAAGATTGGTTCGACTGCCACAGTAGTCTACTGCCAGTGGGAATAAGGTTCTATTTTGTTTGATAAGACTGTTTGAATGTATGTTTGTTGTGGCGTTATATGTATATGGACGGATTTCAATTTTGAGAAAGGGGAAAGTGTCGGTTGTTGCATGGCAAGGGCTCGCGAGGTTTACTGTTCCCACAGGACCACTGGTTATCCTAATGATGGGGCCACATTATCGATAACGTGAAATTTGCGTTGTCGCGACATGTCTGGTCAAAGAATTCGTCCTATCGCGAATACGAATGCCCTTCGCGCCGCTGTCACTAAATTGCCGCACATCAAAGGTGACAGCGCGAGCACGAATCTTCACCTTCAAGTCTGGACGTAGCATAATTGTAGAAGCTATATAACTAATGAAACTGTTGTTACCTGTAACACGCACCCTGCGGCCATTGCAGCGCTCTCGAACGTGTCAGGGTGGAAGTATACAGAATCGTAAGAATTTTTCTGACTGTTTAAATCCCTTAGCTTCGTCGATGCTAATTCTTTTAACCTTAAACAAAACAGTAAGATAGTTTAGTAGTAGATAGATAGATTTAGAAGAGCTCTTTGTGAATTGCTGGTCCGGGGAAGTACTGCCACCAAGCAGCTTGATGGTGACCACTTAACATCAGGTGGACCATCTGCTTGTTCCATCAGCAAGTTGTACAAAAAATAAATAAATATAAATAACGTCACTATTTTAACCCTCAGGCATGGTAGATATCCCCGCAGCGATCTTAGTACCAAGTGCCTACTCAAGACTCTTCGAGAATGTCTAAGGGGGGTAGTCAGAGCTACGTCCAGATATTACATTTGGTACATACCCACATTTTGCAGTAGGCATTTATAGGTTTAAACACACATAAACTTCTCGAACAGTAAAAGCCATTGTTGCACGACTGGATTCGAACCCACGACCTAAGGATCACTTTCACCCCGGTGCTTTCACAATAAATCTCATACTTAGAACTGTCTATAAACTTACCTATCTAAATGTTTCTGTGTGTGTACAGTCAATATTTCAGTATCGACAGCAACTCTTCCCATCAGCGGATGCACTCGCTCCAACAGACCGAAGTCTCGATGCCGCTCGTGTATCCTCATTATTCGCTCAGGGCATTCTGGGTGGCCCCTGAAACATTCAGGAACGAATAAAGCTTATTTTCCTATAAACTAATTACTATAAAATAACAATAAATTAAAGCAGACCCATTTTGACGACCGATGTGGCGCGGCGGGCGAGTGTCCGCCTGCGACGCAGAAGGTTGCGGGTTCGATTCCCGCCTTGGGATAAATGTTTGTACGATCTGCAAATATTTATTCCGGGTATTCTGGGTATTTTCTATGCATAATAAAAACTATCTATGTATGTAAGATTGTATTGCATTAAGTATATCAATCATCTAGTACCTATAACACAAGCTCTGCTTAGCTTGGGGCTACATGATGCTGTGTGGATTGTCCAGCATTATTTATTTATTTAAGTAATAAAAAACCAATAAATTTACAACTAAAATCCCCTCACACGGTACATATCCCAAGAATGAATACCAAGAATTACCGAACACAGATTCTAAAGAATCTTCAGATGTATAATGTGGGTAGTTAGAGGTACGTCCAAATATATAACATTTGGCACATCCCTATATGTTGCAGTAGTTGGTATTCCATCCGTGACAGGATGCAAGCTCATCACCGCTGCTAGAATACTAACTGGTTTCCTCATGATCCTGTGGAAGTCCACTGCAGACATAAGTCTCTCCTATACGTTTCCAGGAAAAACGATTGAGCTATTTCCATAAACCGTCTTCCTGTCGCCAATCCAGAACGTTTATTCCTCGGTGTAGACCTGTATGCCTCAGGTTGATGAACGCTGAGTAGTGCATCGTAAGTGACGTTCCTAACGAGCGTGACCAACGAGGCAATGCTTTGTTATGGTGAACAACATCAGGTGGGCTATCTGCTTGTTACATCAACAAGTTGTATAAAAAAAAATTTGGTACTTACGGTTCGCAAATATTCTTGTGCTTCAACATAGCTTGGTCATAAATGTAAGATACTGCGTATCTTGGAATTGTCAGGTCAGTCACTGAAAACAATACAAAAATATAAAAAACTAGAGAACACTCCCAGCTTCGCCCGCGTGGCAGTTTTTCCCGTTCCCGTTATTTTTTCGGGATAAAAAGTAGCCTATGTCCTATTCCAGATTACAATCTATATTTATTCCAAATTTCATCCAAATCAGTCCACTGGGTAGAGCGTGAAAGAAGAACAAACATTCATCCATCCATCCAAACATTCGCATTTATAATATTATAGTAGGATTTAAAAATTATGAACTCTAGACTTGTCTCTCTCCCACCTAAGGGATACCGTATGGTTCTCTTTCTGTCCTTCGCACACGTTAGGCGACCCGGTTGTCGATTTTTTTATAACTCATTACGGAGTTCAAGTAGATAGTCCACCTGATGTTTTTTTTTTTTTTAAATCTCTTTTTTTCTTGCAATCTGCCCATGCGGGCATTGAGCTTGAGTTTTAACCTGATGTTAAGAAACCACTTACAACAAAGTTGCCTCTGAGGTCACGTTTATTAGAAAAATGCCCTACGATACACTGCTCTGCGTCCTTCAACCTGACACATACAGAATTTCAGCCTCGTGTGTGTAATTCTACAGCACCCCCCCCCCCTTCCCCCCCAAACTGGAACATAGCAAGCTGCTTGGCGGCAGAAATAGGCATGGTGGTACTTCCTCGGACGAGCTCTTCACTAAGAGCTCTACTACTGCTAAAACGTACTGAATATGTCTCTGTCTCTCTTCAAATAATAATAATAATGCTGGACAATCCACACAGCTTCATCTAGCCCCAAGCTAAGCAGAGCTTGTGTTATGGGTACTAGATGACTGATATACTTAATACAATACATTACATACATAGATATTTTTTATTATACATAGGAAATACCCAGAACACCCGGAATAAATATTTGCAGATGGTACAAAAATTTATCCCGAGGCGGAAATCGAACCCGCAACCTTCTGCGTCGCAGAAAATAAAAATAGGGAAAATAATATATTACCTATGCTCAAATGATTCAACCTCTCAGCAATTCGTTTCTGTGTGTCACTATCTTGCAGAGGATAGCAATCCCTTGTAGCAAAGCTATCAGGCCTAGTTTCGTCTCCCTCCCACCTGAGGGATACCGTATGCTTTTCTTTCTGTCCATCGCACACGTTAGGCGGGCCGGTTGTGGAATATGTCGGCTGGTAGTTAAAGCAATTCCAGTACTTCTTTTGTACGTAGATGCAGTTTAATATAGTTTCACGAATTCTAAAAACAAATAATTAAACTTTTAATAAATTAGGAGCACCGGTGGTCTAAGTCTAAGGTCAAGGTCAAGGTCAACTCGCACTTAACTCCCCCCCCATCTCATATTATGTTCGTTTCTGTCCATCCAAAGGTTGCCTGGTAGAGATCGCTTTTAGGGATAAAACCGCCCATTGTATTACTGCATTGTTTACTTTATATTCTTTATAAAATGTGTGTACTTTACTTGTGGAAATCAATAAAGAGTTATCTATCTATCTATCTTCAAGGTTGCCTGGAAGAAATCGCTTTCAGCGATAAGGCCGCCCATTGTACTTTGTTAACCTGGTCTGTTATAACAAATTATCCTTGTGTTGTGTACAATAAAGTGTTATCTATCTATCTAATGGAAGTGATCCGCCTTCTGATCCTAAGATTGTGCGTTCAAATCCGGTTGTGCACCAATGGATGATTTTTATATTATGTAGAATTAAACGGATATATGGTTTCCTCACGATGTTATCCTTCACCGATTAGAAGCACTGGCATTGTGAACAAACATTTTTCGAACAGAAAAATCCATTGAATTTGAATCCTCGACCAAATCAGAAGGCCACTAGACCACCGGTTCCTTTTTTTGGCAGATGGCCCACCTGATGTTAAGTGGTTACCATTACCTAAAGCAAAGTACTGTCTCGTAGGTCACACTCATTAGGATCATGCCCTACGATGCACTCCTCAGCGTCCATCCACCTGGGGCATACAGGTGTTAAGCCTCATGTGCCAGTAATTTCCTGCTTATTAGTAAATGGGTAAAATCTTCACTCTTAGGAGCGTGCGAAGAGTCAACTCGCGTCTAAGAGCTCTATTACTACTAGGATCGTGACCTACGATGCACTCCTTAGCGTCCATCAACCTGGGGCATACAGGTGTTATTAACACCGTGTTAAGCCTCATGTGCCAGTAATTTCCTGCCTATTAGTAAATGGATAAAATCTTCATCACTTCAATCACCCATCTCCCGAGCACAGCGCAGTTTGAATGCGCTCTTAACCAAACATCCTCAGTTTGACGTGTTTGCGGATGGCTTGAAGACGATTGAACGAGTTAGCCTAAGATTTTGTGAGAATGTTATATAAAATTTGTAAATTATGTACCTAAGTTAGAAATAGTGTGTTTGTATTTAGATATAATATATGTATTTTTTTTCTTTAGTAATGTTTTAGACATAACCATTTGGAGTACTCTGTAGTGTTAAGTCTATGTGTAAATAAAGAAAGAAATAAATAAATCACTGATTCTTACTGGGCGCTAGGTTCGGTAAGGGTAAGCGCGGGAGGAGCGTGCCCTAGGAGCGTGCGAAGAGTCAACGCCGCTGCTTCAGCAAGCGAGCTCAAGCAGTAACCGCCTTCCAGGACCACGCAAACGGCACCACTGACGCACTGCACCATATGTAGCAAACTCGCGTAGCACGCCGGAGTTAGTTTCATTTCACCCTAGAATAAAACAATTTGAAAGTTTAAAAAAAACTTAAGTTTATTCACAACAGTTTGAATTTATATTTTGGATAGAAACGGGATATTTACCATGATTTTTGAGTTTGATTTGTTTTCCGTTATTTGGAGTTCGACCCGTGATCATGGCGCATGCAACTGTGCCGAAATATCGGGAAACACTCAAACTCAAAAATCATGGTAAATATCCCGTTTCTATCCAAAATATTGATCAAAACCATGATAGTTTAATGATAATGATAGTTTAAAAAGTTTGAATTTAGGTTTTTATGTTTTTTGAAATATAAAAATTTGTCATTTTTTTAACAAATTAACGGCCGAATACTCAAACGCAACTAAAATTTAATCACATCTCAAGTCGCGATTTTTTGACAGTTTGCAATGTAAGTCTGTCAAAAATGCGTTCCAAAGATTAGCCGGAACCAACAGACAGACAAAAATTGTAAAAAACATTATTTAGGTATATGTAAGTACCGTATTTATATTCATATGCATGTAGTAAAAAGCGGTTATTTTAATATTACAAACAAACACTTCAATTTTATTTATTTGTATAGATTATAGATAAACTATTATACCACTTTTTTCACTGACGTGTAAATGCTATTTTTCAAATTGAAATAGAAAAATATTTATTTACTAACACCAAACAACAAAACAATACAAAAAATTGTCACGTGCCGTTTTTACCATAGATAATGGTACGGAACCCTTCGTGCGTGAGTCCGACTCGCACTTGGCCGGTTTTAGTTTTAAATATTTTAAATATTATCTTTAGGTTAGTATAAAGCCAAGCATTAACCCAATTCCCAACCTTTTCATCGCCCAACCCGGCATCGAACCCAGCCGACACCAACACAAGCTGAGGCGAGAACTGAAAGAGACAGAAATACGATCAACGTGCAAGATAGAAAGAGATGTAATACCTCGGGACAGCCAAACGCCGCGTCATATCCGGCCGATATTATGATGAGTTCCGGCTGGTACTGCAGCGGGAAACAAAATAAAACTATTGATTATTATTTGTAATAAAACAACTAAAAAGTACGTCTATCGTTATTTAATTCAGTACTATTTAAAATATTTTTTTTTAAACCTACCTCCAATGCTAAGGGTAACAGGAGCTGATGCCATATAGCGATATAATCAGCATCCTGCATCCCGGTACTGTTTAGCGGCACGTTACAAGTGTAACCACAGCCTCGCTCGGTCCCCGTGTAATTGAAGTTAGATTGTCGGAGATTCGGCCAAAACGCTCCGTGCTCGTAACGATGAATAGAGAAGTATAAGACTCTAGAAAATAAAAATGGTCTTTAACTTCTCAACTATAAGAACAGACAGGAGAATGTTGAGGGTTTTCAATAAAATAAGCAGCAGAGATATTCTAAAGCGTTCGATTACGATTCCGATTGGATTCTTTATAGATTTTTGGTATCTTGTCAGTAGTTTTAAAGTAGCGTTTTCGCAATATTCGTCGGAAGCTTCCGATATTAAGCCAAAATGGCATAGCAAATGTATTAAAGTAGCGTTTTTCCGTCGGAAGCTGCCGATACCGAACCTAAATAGCAAAGCGACCGCTTTAAGTTGTCTTTTTCCGGAATTTTCTTCGGAAGCTACCGATACCGAACCGCAATGGCATAATGAACGTTTTAAAACAGCTGTGCAGGTCTACTCTTGATAACGATAAGGTTAAGTTCTTACTAATATGTTGTGGGTAGGATTGGTGCCAAGTTCCATAGCAGTTTTTTAATAGCTATAAGAATATATTGAACATAATTTGTTACGTGCTTTATATTAAATTTACAAGTGGCAAGTGGTAGTTAATAAAGTTAGTACTTTTGAATTTTACCTAGGATCATCATAGAACATCTGTTGTGTGGCCTGTCCGTGATGCACATCCCAGTCAACTATCAATATTCTGAAACCAGACAAGACATCATGATTGGATAAGGCAAAATTGTTTTTAATTGGCGCAGCCGTACTGGATCAAAATACCACTGGTAGAAAGTAACATAGTCTATTTTTTATTCAACCTGTTGATGTTGATGTAACCAACATACAACATCCAAGCTCTGCATCCAACAAAACTGAGGCATTGGTACAAAGGCTGCACCATCTTGTATTACCCCATTCGCCACAGGGCCAATTATTTCCTTCAAATATTACCTCTTTAGTCCTCTGTTGTCTATTGCATGTTTAGCTGCCAAAGCAACATTATTGTAAATACAGTAGCCACAAGGTTCGGCGCGCATCGCGTGATGCCCGGGTGGTCGCACGAAGGCTGCGCCATTTTGTATATCCCCACTCACAATGCGGTCTACCATGTCTATGGTAGAACCGGCGGCGATAAGGGCCAGCTCATGGGTACTCTGAAATACAAAATTCTTAATAAGCCACACAATGTACTGAGTTAATCTGCCAAAAAAAAACAAAGATTAAGGACTTCTGAAGCTGAAACTTACAGGGTGAATATAAACGGCGTCAAACTTTGAAGACACCTCCTCCAAATAAGCGTGGTCCTGGTTCTCGTGTGTTGTCTCCATCAGTTCGTAAACAGAAGGTGAATGTAGGAGGTTTAGTTCTTCTCTCGTTGCGGCTCGGGGTTCGAAACTTTTGCACTGATCTATGAGGTTCAGTTCTTGACACCTAGAAATAATAATATAGTGCTGGTCAATCCTAACAGCATCATCTAGCCCCAAGCTAAGCAGCGCTTGTGTTATGGGTGCTAGATGACTGATATACTTAATACATTACATACATACACATTTTTATTATACATAGAAAATACCCAGAACACCCGGAATAAATATTTGTAGATCGTACAAACATTTATCCCGAGGCGAGAATCGAACCCGCAACCTCCTGCGTCGCAGGCGGACATTCGCCCAAACTATCCACTAATATGAAAATCCATACTATCTCTAAATAATAATATACGAAAGTGCGTGTGTGTTACAATTTTACGGCCAGACTGCTGTACCAATCTCGATGAAACTTTTTGTTACATGATAGATTTTATCTTTTTTTTTCAATCTGACGCCCACTTCTGATATATTAGATCTTTGTAGTAACCAAGCTTTCTGCGCTGCAGGTTGTCATTACGATTCCCACAGAGAACAAAAAAATTTTACTGCCATATTGTTGTACCAAGCATGTATAGAGAATGTTATGAGAGTAAATGGAGCAAAAGAGGTATGTCAGGATCGTAGTAAGTAGAAATCCATGGTTTCCACTTACTCTGCTAACCCCCATGGGAAACAGGCATCATTTTATGTATGTAATATTTATGAAAACTTACCTGTCTATAATTTTGATCAGTCTCTCAGGACATTCAGGGTAATTCTCGTCCCAGAGGCACTTGTGCTCCGCCATGCGCGGTTCAGTCACGAAGCCGGTTGGTCCTTTCACTTTGGTCTTTGATTCCATGGCCTGAACAAAAATACTTTTAAAATTATACAATAACAAACATGTATATAAAAACAAATAATGATACTGCAAGCAAATGGCCCACTTGCTATCAAGTGGTTACCTTATAAAATAACTATTCAATTTCCTTTCTCAGGAAATTCCTTTCTTAGCACAAATCTTTAAAGACAAATAAACCCTGAAAATTTCAAACCTCTAAGACCAGTGGGTTTGGTTGTGGATTGTCTATATGTCAGTCAGTCAGTTAGGATGAAGATTCTAATAATCTGTATTACTAACATACTAAATGCCAAAATTGTATAATAATCTACATAAATGGATAATAATAACAATAATAATCTCACAACTTAAATCCATACGCACAAGAGGTATCCCCTCAGACATATAATTAACATAAACAACATAATTCAAATAAATAAATAATAGTAACTCACTATTTGATAAGGATCTTTCACTTCAGAGTTTAATGAGGTTTTCTTCTTCTGCTGAGCCTTCTTCTTGGCTGCCATCAACGATGCTGAAGGCTGTTAGAAATATCATGAAAATTACTTGTGCGAGATGTAAATCTTAACCCTAAACTAAAATCTTATCTCAATAGAGATGATGAACATTTTCTCAATATTTTTTTTATATCAAGGATGTGTTGTTTATAAGTTCAAGTGTTTAGACAGCTGTCGAAACTCAGCTCTGTGGTTGTTGGTTCAATCCCCACTGAGAACAAACACTGTGTGTGCTGAACACTGATGTGTTTTCTGTGTCTGGGTGTTATATTGTATTTTAAAATATAAATGTATTTACATATAAAAAGTACTTTAGTATTCTATCAGTTATTTGGTTCTCACAGTACAAGCTTTGCTTAGTTTAGGGCTAAGTGGTGCTGTGTCAATATTTGTATAACTATAATATTTATATATAATAAGTATCAATATAGTAATGTATTATGTAAGTAAAATTATAGTCTCATAAGACCAATTATTGATGGTATAACTGTTGTTGCTAAAGGTTTTTCTGCCCTGACAATTTAATTACTTTACTACTAGTGATGATGCTTGTTGAATAGTAATAAAACTGATAACAAAGTAGGTAAACATTCTAACAATGTTTCTTTGCAAATAGGTAGTATAATAACAGTTCTATAAGATTTTATTAAACAACTTGCTGATGGAATAAGATCCAAGTGGCTGGTGGTTGTGACCAATGACCAAAGGGCTGGCGCTTACTCTAAATAGAGAATTAGTTTAGCTGTCCAAAGAGGTTACATTGCCACCCTTTTGGGCACACTTACTGCAGTCAGTGATTGAGATTCTGTTTTCTACCTAGGTTACCTTTTGAATTTGAAGGAAAATTGAACAAACCTACCGTTTGTTCAATATTTGCTTAAAATACTGTATGTTAATGTTGTCAATAGTAAAGATATAATTCTAACAAATGGCTTACTTACAATATGTACAAACTACATGGGAAACAGTTGAGCTTAGACAAATAAACAAATATCTAAGCTATCAACTGACAATCTTAAGATCAATTATATTGATCCAAACCAATACCAATCTTAAGCATCCTCAGGGCATTGTTTGCATTGCCACACTGAATAGCAAATAATCTAGTAATCATAAGTTAGTTTGGGGCTAGATGGAGTTAGGTCAAATGTATATCAATAATTTTTAAAGTGATTAAAGTTTACAATGAGTACTTATTTGTAAGTACAGTATTGCATTCCGGATTACCTGAAAATATAAGTTGTTTTGATAAAACATAGGCATTGAATAGTAAGATTAACGTAATTGGAGGGACACAAAGATTTTAAAGCCTAAACTTTTTAGAATTATGTTTTAAGACAGAAACTCCAGTTCAGCAGAATGTATGACATCACCGCAATGGGATATATTTACTTTAGCGCCAGCTGACATTGCGCGGGTCTGTATCTTGGCTTTGCGGGCACCATTCCTGGTGACGATGTTGGAAGGTGGAGTCACTTTCTTGCCATCTCCTGCCGAACGACGCTGCTGCTGAGGTGGTGGAGTCGACTGCAAGTATTCAATGAAATATAAAAACCTCTAAGTTGTAGAGTCGTTCTGGCGGGACAACTTCTGATAATTCTCGAGCTTACCATAGCGAACCGAGTCACGGGTAATTTTAAACTGAAACTTTCACGGCTCCTTGCACGGCACGGATGGTTGAAATAACCATCAGCTAAGTCGTCATTGTTTGTTGATTGAAATTAGTTACACATTGTAAACAAAACACCTATTTTATTTACCGAAAAGAAAAATTAAATATTCTTCTTCTTTTCTTCGTAATGACAGTACCCGTCATTCGATAGACAGTTTCGCCAATGTGAAGTGGTTGAATAAAATAGTTTTTATTACTTTGCTAGGGCTGGAAAATACACGGTCTATAATCTGTAATCAAAATACACACCAATTTCTGGCTGCACTTTTCGTGCTTATGTTTTCCATGGTTGTGAAATGACAGCACTTTTATGTAGTTCCACTACAATTCAAAGTAATCAAAGTCACTATCAGAGCTAACAGGCAGTCAGTGTCGTGCGTATGTGGCTGTCATTAAGTTTGTAGGTACATAAAAATAGTGTTGACTAAATTTTATTTTATTGATCTATTATATATTAATTGTTTTGGATCACGGGATAAGCGGATAGATGATTGTATTTTACTAACTAATTTATAAAAACAAAGTAAAACATACTTATGTGCCCAAAACATCATTCATAATTTTGTATTTGTTAGGTGATTTTGTTCGTTTTTTTTGCACATTCTGTAAAAGTCTAGAAACTCAAGACAAGTCTATTTTAAATAGGTATGTGCTACAATATCTACTTACAGTAAGTAAGTAAGATGCTTAACTATGACTTTTAATTCTACAAAACCATTGGGTTGTGCTTATATTTTTTTTTTACTTATTAGGTAAGAAATTACCATGAAGCTGCCTCTGTGGGTTCTTAGGCAAGGGAAGAGGTCTAGGCGCTCTGTCAGTACATGGTCACCATTGGCTACAGCTTTTAACACCAGGCCCAGTTCCAGACCTATGTTTGAAAGTTTAAAGGAGAGAACAGTAAGTTTAAAACAAGTACTTAAGGTGGTCCTTACTTAAGAGCGTCCGAAGTTAAGTTTGATACTGAATTATCTTTCGACGCTTGTAACTTTTATATTTCAGGGCCTGTTTAACATACCAGAACTTACCAGCTTTGAAGGGTTCCACATACTGAAAGAGCAAGCGATATCTGCCACAGACCAACTCATAGATGAGGCTATATCTGGCCCCAGTAGGCCTATGGTGGAGATATTTGATGAACTGTCTGATACTCTGTGCAAAGTTGCAGACTTAGCAGAGTTTGTCAGGATTGCACACCCACAGTCACACTTTGCTAGTGCTGCTGAGGATGCTTGTATCACTGTCAGTGGTGTAGTAGAGAAGTAAGTTTTAGTAATAGAGTTCTTTGTGAAAGAGCTGGACCAGGAAAGTACTACTACTGTACCTATTTCTGCTGCCAAGCAGTGATGCTTGTATTGCTGTGGGTGGCTGTGAAATTACAGGCACATGTGGCTTAACACCAGTATGCCTCAGGTTGGTGGACACTGGGCAGTGAATCGTAGGGTACATGCTTAATGAGCATGACCTGCGAGGCAATACTTTGTTATAGATGTTGGTAACCACATAACATCAGTTGGGCCAACTGCATGTTCTATCAGCAAGTTGTATAGAGAAAAAGTGCTCAACTAATAGCTTTGTATTTATATGGCGCGAGTTATGAGTTTTTTTTTTTTTTTTTTTTTTTTCCATGTTCATCTGCGATCAGTTCTCCGAACTATGAGCAGGTGTGTTGTGAGTGGCGTGGTTTGCAGGACGAGAGGTCCAGTGACCTCTTCCTCCTTTTTCTTACAAGTCGAGTTCGACTATGTGGTGTCTTTTTAGCCTCTTAGGATAGGTGATGGTGGTCAATTCGGCTGCCAGGCGGTTGGGATGCCGTTCCAGCCTGCTTTTATAGGCAGTCGAGAAACGTTTGACTTCTTCCGCAACTGTGTTGATTTGGACCTGTTCGTGAAGTTCAGTGTTTTTTAGGAACCACGGTGCATTTGTTATGTTTCTCAGTATGCCGTTTTGGGCTCTTTGTATGATAGCGATGTTGGAGTTGCGTGCTGAGCCCCACAACTGGATGCCATACGTCCATATCGGTTTTAGAACGACCTTGTATATGAGGAGTTTGTTGTCTGTGCTAAGCACAGAGTTCCTTCCGAGGAGCCAATGTAGGTCGCGGTATTTTAGGTTCAGTTCATTTCTTTTCTTTTGTAGGTGTTTTTTCCATGTCAATCGTCTATCCAGGTGCATACCCAAGTACTTTACTGACTCGTTGTGTGGTAGGACGGTGTTTCCTAAGTGCACTAGAGGGCAGTCTCCAGCGCGGAGGGCAAACGTGATGTGGTTGGACTTCGACGCGCTAGCCTTTATTCGCCACTTGCTCAGCCATTCTGCGATTTCGTCTAGCCCGGTTTGGAGAGCCTCTGAGGCTTTGGTTCTATCTTTACTGCTTGCGAGGATAGCAGTATCGTCTGCAAACGTCGCCGTGACTACATTTGATGTTACGGGTAAGTCACATGTGAATATGGTATACAGGACTGGGCCTAGTACCGATCCTTGAGGCACGCCGGCCTGTATGTCATAGAATCCAGAAGTGAATTCGCCATCTTTCACTTGAAATATTCTCTCTGAGATGTATGATTTCATGAGTGTAAAGAATGGATGTGGAAGTAGTTTTTTGATTTTGTAGAGGATGCCTTTGTGCCAAACTTTGTCAAAGGCCTGTTGTATGTCTAAGAAGGCTGCAGAGCAGTATTCTTTATTTTCTAGGGACTTTCTTATTTGGTCCACGACTCGGTGTACTTGTTCTGTGGTGCCATGTTCTTGTCGGAACCCAAACTGGTGGTCTGGTATAATTGATCTTTCATGCAGGGTTTTCAGCATACGAGATAGCAGCATTTTCTCAAATAGCTTGGAGATAACAGGTAGTAAGCTTATCGGCCTGTAAGAACTAACTTCGTTGATTGGTTTTGCTTCTTTATAGATCATGATGATTTGGGAGACTTTCCATACACTAGGATAGTGTCCCACTCTCATAATGCTGTTAAATAGTGTGGCGAGGAAGACGATCCCTTTTTTAGGCAGTTTGCAGAGAACTTCTTTAGTAATTTGGTCGAATCCGGGGGCTTTTTTGTTGTCAAGTCTATGTATCAGTTTAGAGATTTCTCTGGGTGTGGTTGTTTTTAGGGGTAGGTCGAGTTGGAAGTCCTGATTTAACACATTGTCTACGTTCGGGTCTTCATCGTCGGTTCCCTCGTTTGGTTTGAACACAGTGGACAGGTGCTTCGCGAAGGCATCGACTCTTTGCTGAGGCGTTCTAGACCATGTCCCATCTTGTTTGAGAGGTGGTCTGGTTTGTTTTGGTTGGTTTAGCTCGGAGGTTGCTTTCCACAATGAGTAATTGGTGGACTTTGTTGCCGTTAGCGATTCCAGCCGTGTTCTTAGGGTTTCGTTCCTGGCTTCACTTATTAGAGTTTTAAGTTCCATCATGGCTTTGTTGTACGCTCTTCTGTCGTCTTGGTGTCTGCTGCTGTGCCACACCCTACGTAGACTCCTTTTCTCTTGTATTTTGTTCCTTATTTCCTCTGGTACAGTGTTGTGTCTATATTTGTTGTCTGGCATTTCAGGTGTGGTAGACCAGCAAGCGATTTGTATTGTGTTAGTGAACTCAGTGGCAGCATCCTCTATGTCTTCTGGTGTTTTTAGTGCTACTTTTAGGTTAAGTCTTGTGTTTATGATGTCTCCAAACGAGTCCCAGTCGGTGTATTTGTTATACAGTCTAGGTGTCGTTTCATATTCGAGTAGGATTGTGCTTATTGTTAGCAGTACAGGGGTGTGGTTTGACGATCCATCTAAGCATGGAGTAGTTTTGGAGTAATATTGTGTCATTCCTCTACAAATGAAGAAATCTATTATGTCGGGGAGTTTGTTCGTATCTGTGGGCCAGTGCGTTGGCTCAGCTGTTGATAGTGTGGTGAGGCAGTTGATGTCGATTGCCAATTTCAGTTGTCGGCCTCGTGTGGTGGCTAATCTTGAGCCCCAGTGCTGATGTTTCGCGTTCCAGTCTCCTCCAGCCACAAATCTATTGCCAAGTGTGTTGAGATACTGTGAGAATTGTTCTTCTTTAATTTTATGTTTGGGTGGGCAATAAACTGATGAGACATTAAAGTTCCCCGTTTCTCCTTCCACTGTTATAGTGGTCGCTTGAATGTGTTCTGTACAGTACTTTGTCAGTAAGTGGTGTTTAATTGAGGACCGTATGATGATAGCTGTACCTCCGTGTGCTGTACCATCAGGATGGTTTGTGTCGTATGTTGTGTAGTTTTTTATTTTAACGCAGCTCTTATTGGTAAAATGAGTCTCAGATATTAACAGAATGTCCAGTTTGTGAGTATCGAGTAAGACTTCCACTTCGTGAATATTGGGTGCAAGTCCGTTAATGTTCCATGTCGCTATGTTTAAGAAGAGCATTAGCGTAATCTATCGACGAGGGTCGAAATAAGACCTATGAGCAAAGTCAATTGGCTGAATATCATATCCATCTTTTCCATTTGTTTGATTATTAAGTCCTGGAGGACTGGTGTTGGCGCGACGTTGTCTATGTTTGTGTTGTGTGATACTTTTTCAGTGGGTTTCCACGTGGTGCGAGTTTGTTCTTTGTTTCTTTCTTGTCTTTGGTGTTGTGCCGTTTTTTCCACCCTTCTCTCTGGAAAAGGTGATTTTTGGTTAGTGGTGACTTCGGAGTATGTTGGGCTCGGAAGGTCGTATGTTGCGTTTTGATAGTCAGGTCTCTGGTAGTAAGGCTGAGCTTTTTGTGTTGTGTGTGATGTCTGTTTTGGTCTCAGATTAATCTCCTTTGCGGTTTGGCTTTCTTGGTTTCTGATGGGTTTTTCTATTTGGGTTGATTGGCTTGCTGGTTTATGTTCCTTAGCCGAGGAGTCTGTGGTCGTAGGTAGTGTCCTCTTGTGGTATGTATTTCTGGACCTTTTTCGGTTTAGAATCTCGCGATACACTTCGCATCCTTTGTAGTTTGCCGGATGTTCTCCCATGCACAACGCACATTTAGCAGGAGTGTTACGGTCTTTTTTTGCACAATCGCTGGTTTTATGCTGGCCAGCGCATTTTACACAGCGGTATGGTCTCATGCAGTTGTTCTTCGAGTGTCCATATTGCTGACACTTCATGCACTGCACAATTGTATTTCTTTTCTTTGGGTCCTCGATAGTTACCGCAGTGTTGTAGATGTACTTTATGTTTTTAACTAGGCTATTGTTTGGACTTCGTTCCAGATTTATGAAGAACGTTGATGTAGGCGTTTTATCAGGTCCACTTCTGGCGTTAATTATTTCTCCACGTACTTTATTATCTGTTTTTTCAAACGCTTCGATAATGGCTTCATGTGGTGTGGTGTGGTGCAGATTTTTAACTACTACTCTATAGCATTTGTCTTCTTTTCTCGTGAAAGTATGACCTATGAGTTCCATCTCCCTTACGAGTGTCATTAGGCTTTTGTAGGAGTCTACAGAGGTACAGTTTACTCTTAGTTGATTCTTTGTGATTATTTTCAGTGTGTACTGCTGTTTGTC
Organism: Electrophaes corylata; assembly: GCA_947095575.1. Classification (NCBI taxonomy): domain Eukaryota; kingdom Metazoa; phylum Arthropoda; class Insecta; order Lepidoptera; family Geometridae; genus Electrophaes; species Electrophaes corylata. Next base: position 12,977,435 of record OX352699.1, on the reverse strand, counting down.
TAGTACTGTTTCGATTGCTTCTGTTAGCTTGTTCACGTCTTCTATCCCGTAAAGGATGAGTGGCGGAGGTTTGGTAACCTTGACTGCACCATCGTTATCCCCAGAGGAATCTGTTGGCAAGATTGCAAACGAGTTATGTGTTTTTGTGGCTTGTGGTTGCGGCGGAGAGTCTGATGGTTTTTTGCGTTTATTGGTTCCTGGTACCGGAACTTTCTGCCAGCTTGGCTTGGATGTTGTGGCGACGTCATAGGGTGTCGATCGCTGTGGTGATTTTTGTGTATGTATGATGGTTTCTTCCTTGTCTGGGTTGTCTTCAGCTGGTCGGCTTGTGGATGGAATGCCGGATAACGAGCTACTTCGTGGTCTTGCGTAGAACATGCTCCTATGGAAGGTCTGTTGGATCAGTTTGGGTTCCAGTATCTGCGGGCGCGCTTCTTGGAGTTCCACTTGTGGCAAAACTGTGCCCCCCCCAGAATACGAGGGGCTGCCTGAGCTAGGCTCAGGGAGGGATTCTCCGATAACGGAGTTATCGGTACCCTCCTGGGGTAATATGTCTTTCGGTTTTGCTGCCATGGTTTTTTTTTTTTGCAATTTTTTCGTCAGGGTTTGTTTTCCCTATGTTGCTGTGATTTTTTGTCTTTTGGGTTGTCTTCCCTATGTTGCTGTAATTTTTTCGTCAGGGTTTTCTTCCCTTTAGCCAGTTGGTTCGGTTTTAAGGCGCCAAAGATTCGCCTGTCGTCCTTCGTATTTAGCTACTGCGGCCCCGAGGTAGGTGGAATGTGTGCGGGGACTCGTTTCAGACCGCAGCATTGCCCGGGGGAGACGACCCACACCGATGTAAATGTGGGCCCATCAAAAGACCGAGGCGTCAGCCTAGTGATGGCGTGGACGTATACGAAGGACTTGTCGGTGCGCGCCTGATAGCCTCAGCTCCGCACTCCCGAGGCGTACGCTATTGGTATTCTTAGCACTTTATAGGTTCGTATCTCTGGCAAAAAGACACGACCCACCAAGACCTACACCGACCCCCCCCGCGAGTTATGAGTGATAAAATTTTTGATCACCAGATTAAACACCCACAAAGGCCTGTACGAAGCTTTACGTGACTCAGTTAAACGTGGCACCTCAGGCGACCAACATTTAGCCGAGCTATTTCTCTTTGACTTTGAGCAAAGCGGCATCCACTTAGAGGAGGGTCCTAGGAAGAAGATCGTGGCGCTGAATGACGTCATACTGCAAACAGGACAAAGGTTTATGGCAGGTGCCGCTAAACCGAGACGCGTGAAACGGAGTGTCGTGCCACAGAACGTCAGGCAATTGTAAGTTTTTGAGAGTTCTAACTAAAATGGTTATGCATTATTTCAATCAAGTTGACATGGTTTCTTTAAGCAATAATGCCTTATCGCCTATCTCTTTGAATCCTACTAATATTATAAACGCGAAAGTTTGTAAGTATGGATGGATGGATGGATGTTTGTTACTCTTTCACGCTCTAACCAGTGGACCGATTTCGATGAAATTTGGAATAAATATAGATTGTAACCTAGATTAACATATAGGCTACTTTTTATCCCGAAAAAATAACGGGAACGGGAAAAGAACTGCCACGCGGGCGAAGCTGCGAGCGACCGCTAGCCTTTTTATACATCTCATGAACAACCAAGCAAGCTACACGCCGCGAGCGTTGCTTATAGTGTCATAGGATTAATACCTAACCTGCTACGATTCTAAAATGTTATAGGAGCTAGCTGACCCGCTCGCGACTTCGTCTGCCTTGTTCTTTGAATTTTTCATACAAGCTTCATCCCCTTTTAACAATCGCTTTAGGGATGACAGTTCTTAAGGTTACACTATAAGCTAACTAGTTCTGCAAATCGCATTAATATTAATTCTGTAGTTTCTGTATGTTTATTTGCAAAAAGAAAGTGTTTGTTAACAAGATAAAAGTCGACTGTCTCCTGTTTTAGTTTTTAAGAAAACTGTTACAGTAGACAGTGCATTCTCCTAGTTATGTATACACTACCTTATTAGTAGAAAACAAAAGACACACATACTACATGTATACATACTACTCTCAAGATTTCAAAAAATATCTTTAATGTAAAGACTTTTGACTTTTGACAGCCATCACAGCTCAGTTTGTAGTAGCCCTGCCTTCTGTGCTGTAGGTGGTGAGTTCGATCCCTACCGAGAACAAACATTTGTGTGATGAACATAGATGTTTGTTCTGTGTCTGGGTGTTGTATTGTATTCTATGTATGTATTTACAAAAAAAAAAGTATATAAGTATTCTTACAGTCATCTGGTTCCCATAGTACAAGCTATGCTTAGTTTGGGGCTAGATGATGTTGTGTAAAAAATGTCCTGACATATTTATTTATTATTTACTTTTCGACATCTACAGTTTTATCATAGTATATAGTATAGATTAGGAATCGGTGCTGTTCAGTTTCAGTTCAGACGGAGAGGATGTGATAGTGAGTGGAGTGTACGCGGAATGCCCCGAGGCGGCGGCGAGAGAAGCGGCCTACAGGCTGTACCTGGCGCCTGATCCTATGCAGGACCAACTACTGAATGCTACTCTTGAGGCGCGTCATGACATGGCGTCCGTCACCGGCTTCGACTGCTATGCAGACAGGTATGACCAATAATTCCACTGCTGGACATAGGTAGTCGTAGTGGTCTCGGTTTAGAATTGGCCTCTCCAGTACCTTTGTGGATTTATTTATTTATTACAAGTTGTAATTAAACAAAGTGCAAGAAACAAGAAATAACACTGATAATCGCACAGATTTGCAGCGCCCAATTTTAGTGCTAAAGAGCGATAGGTATGTAAAATAGTAAATCTAAGCCGAGTAACCTACATATTAGAATTTGGGGGAAGGAGAGAGAGAATAAGTTTGTAGACCCTTGTAGACCCTTTCTTAGTGGAACCGTTTTGAAAGTTGAAATAAAAACAGAAATAGTTACAGTCGGCTGCATTTTTTTGAATACAATAGATTACATACATAGATATTTTTATTATAAGTACATAGAAGAACACCCGGAATAAATATTTGCAGATCGTGCAAACATCCCAAGGCGGGAATCGAACCCGCAACCTCCGCGTCGCAGGCGAACATTCGCCCGCCGCGCCACATCGGTCGTCATACAGGGTAGGCGACACTTCTCTCCAACAGCGTTATAGGAAATGACTGCTAATATGTAATATTATGATTACTTCCAGAGCAATAAACGCCAGTACAATGGAGACTGCCGCGAACGTGCGACAATTCCTCGACATACTCTCTGACAATCTGTACGATCGCGCCAAAATAGACTTCGACGCTATGTTCAACATGAAGAAGCTAGAAACACCTTACCAGAACTCGCTCAGTTGCTGGGACACGCCATATTTCACGCACAAAGCCAAAACACAGCTATTGAATGTTCACAACTCGGATTTCAGTCCGTATTTCTCGCTGGGAGGATGTATGGAAGGACTCAATATGCTTTGTCAAGAATTGTATGGGATATCATTGAAGCCTGAAGATATGTTGCCAGGTGAATTAAGATTAGCGATATCTAGTAACTTATTTCTGTTAAATCGGGTACCAGACTTACTAACATTATCATAAACGGCGCAGAAAAACATCATGAGGAATCCAGTTAGTATTCTAGCAGCGGCGATGGGCTTGCAACCTGACACGTATGGAATACTAACTACTGCAAAATGTGGGTATGTACCAAGTGTACTATTTGGACATACTTCTGACTACCCCCTTTAGAAATTCTCGAAGAATTTCGAGTAGGTACTTGGTACTAAGAAATCGAAGGGAATATCACTGTGCCTTGGATTATAGTCATAAAGTTATTTATTTTTAGATTTTTCTTTGATACTAATCAATTGAGAAGCATGATTGATGTACTTAGTTATTTTAATAACTTGTTTTTTTATACAAACTTGCTGATGAAACAAACCACATGATGTTAAGTGGTTACCATAACCTATAACATAGAAGCATCATACAAAAAAACGGTAGGAACCAAGCCGTATGTTTCTTGCCGGCTTGGTGGCGAGGAACTGGCGCTTAGATTAACCTAGATTTAAGACGTTTCAAGATGATCCCTGCGGATATTACTGAATAAATGATTTTTGACTTTGACTTTGAACAAAGCATTTTTTATTATATTCCCAGGTGAATCATGGTCTCCTGATGTATATAAATTAGCAGTGGTCCATGAGACGGAGGGTCTGCTAGGCCATATGTACTGTGACCTGTACGAGCGCGCCGGTAAACCACACCAAGATTGCCACTTCACAATCCGCGGCGGGAAACTCCTATCAGACGGTACCTATCAGGTATTACTAATCTTCTAAATATATATAACTCAAAGGTGGCTGACTGACATAGTGATCTATCAACGCACAGCCCAAACCACTGGACGGATCGGGCTAAAATTTGGTATGCAGGTAGATGTTATGACGTAGGCATCCGCTAAGGATTTTGATTAATTCTACCCCCAAGGGGATAAAATAGGGGATGAAAGTTTAACGGGAACGGGAAAAAACTCACGCAGGCGAAGCTGCGAGCGACCGCTAGTATTTATATATTCCTTATTGTAAAAAAAAGTTAACAGTAGGTGGTCACCAGGCTGTATCTCATGAACCGTGATAGTTAGAGAGTTGACATTTTCACAGATGATGTATTTTTATTGCCGCTATAAGAAATACTAAAAACAGAATAAAATAAATATTTGAGCGGGCTCTCATACAGCAAACGTGATTTTTTTGTCGTTTTTATTATAGATAATAATAATAATGTTGAACAATCCACACAGCATCATCTAGCCCCAAGCTAAGCACAGTTTGTGTTATGGGTACTAGATGACTGATATACTTAATGCAATACATTACATACATACATATTTTTTTATTATACATAGAAAATACCCAGAACACCCGGAATAAATATTTGCAGTTCGTACAAACATTTATCCCAAGGCGGGAATCGAACCCGCAACCTCCTGCGTCGCGTCGCAGGCGGATATTCTCCCGCCGCGTCACATCGGTCGTCGAATAATGGTTCGGAACCCTTTGTGCGCGAGTCCGACTCGCACTTGGCCGGTTTTTTTTGTTTTATTCTGGTTTGCGTGCCGTAACAAAAAATAAACCTAAGTTTTTTGAAAATTTATTGGACATTATTATGATACTTTCCAGAATCCCATAGTAGTAGTAATGCTGTCCCTGAGCGGCGGGCATCGGTCTGGTCCCGCGCTGCTGGGCGCAGGGGCTGTTGACAATCTGTTCCACGAGATGGGGCACGCATTACACTCGATGTTGGGTCGCGCGCCGCACCAGCACGTGTCAGGCACGCGCTGTGCCACTGACCTGGCCGAAGTACCCTCCGTACTCATGGAGTACTTTGCCTCTAGTCCTCAGGTAAGCTACCTGAAGCCTGTAAAGCCTGGTGAAATCGCTTTCAGCGATAAGGCCGCCCATTGTACTTTGTTAACCTGGTCTGTTTTTAACAAATTTTCCTTGCGTACAATAAAGTGTTATATATATATCTATCTAAGCTACTTACTAGCACTAGGCCTTTCAAGTGCTCAGTTTTTTCCACATAAGTAGAGTTTCAGACAAACTACTGTCAATTAACTTAATTATTATTTAATTTATTTAAATTTACAATGACTTTATTGTACTGTGTTTTATAAGATTCCTTTGAAATTGGCATTCTATATTGACATTTTGAATTTAATCACGTCTCAAGTCGCGATTTTTTGACAGTTTGCAATGAGTTTGAAAATTGTCACTTGAGACGTGATTAAATTTAAGTTGCGTTTGAGTATTCGGCGTCCGAGTTTTTTTTTTGTTCTAATTTTATCTGCAATCAGTCCCCAGACTATGAGCAGGTTTGGTGTAGGTGGCGAGGCTTGCAAGATGTGGCGTTCCAATGAACGCTTCTCTTTTTGTGGTCATCATGTCTCCCCATCTAGATCCATGATGTGTTGTCTGCGCAGCCTCTTAGGGTAGCTGATAGTAGTTAGCTGTGCAGCCAGGTTGTTTGGATGTAAGGTCAAACGTTGTTTGTATTTGGTTGAGTTTGCTTTTATTTCTTCATTAACTGTGCTGACCTCTAACTACCTCCGGCGTTCGAGTTAAACTTACAAAGCTCCTTTCCGTATCAGGTGGTCCGTCGGTTCGCGCGTCACTTCCAGACTCGAGAGCCGATGCCAGAAGACATGTTGCATCGCCTGTGTGCCTCTAAGTACCTGTTCGGAGCGAGCGAGATGCAACTACAGGTAAAACCAGAAATTTTACTATGATCCGCTTATTATAAAACACAAACGTAATTTTTTTGCCGTTTTTACTATAGATAATGGTACGGAACCCTTCGTGCGCGAGTCTGACTCGCTTTTGACCGGTTTTGTTGGTAGTACTCATCTTAAAATTTGTCTTTAATATTGATATTGTCGGCAGGTGTTTTACTCTGCGTTAGATCAGCATTACCACGGCAATGGCGCGTCTCACGGCTCTGGAACTACTGAAGTGTTGCAGCAAGTGCAAAAGCAGTACTATGGATTACCCTATGTTGAAAATACGGTATTGTCTTGTACACTATAGTAAAACTAGAAAATAGATGATAGAAAGTGAAGAGAAAAAAAACTAGTGTGCTTTTTAGACCACACGACTACACACTAAACTTTTTTAAATACGAAACGTAACTGGCTATGAGCGAGAGAGTGCTTTCATACCCTCTCCATGGTAGTGTTAAAAGTTTAACGCAACCTTGTTGGAAGTCGCATCAGAAGTATTACTTCAAAGAATCTGCTATGTGACCCAATGTGAAATTGGATTAAAGCAGAACATCTATGATGAATTTGGTATCAGATCTGATTGGCCCGTTTTCCTAGTAATTTTTAACTCATAAAAACTATCCCCAGGCTTGGCAGCACCGGTTCAGTCACCTGATTGGATACGGCGCTAAGTACTACTCGTACCTGATATCACGAGGCATCGCCTGGAGCGTGTGGAAGCAGCACTTCGAGGGAGAACCTCTCTCGCGGAGCGCCGGCGAGGGACTGAGGAATGGACTGCTGAGGCATGGAGGCGCCAAACCACCACAGGTAAGCATTCGCGAACAAGCAAGTGTTAGTAGTAGAGCTATTAGGTGAAATACTACCACCATGCCTATTTCTGCCGCCAAGCAGCTTACTGTGTTCCGGTTTGAAGGCTGTGGGTGCTGGTAAAATTACAGGTCATGATGCCTAACACCTGTATGCCTCAGGTTGATGGACACAGAGCAGCGCACCGTAGGACACGTTCACTACAAACGTGATCTACGAGGCAATACTTTGTTATAGATAATGGTAATCACTTAACATCAGGTGGGCCATCTACTTCCTTCATCAACGAGTTAGATAAAAATAAGTTACAAAACGACTACTGACGGTTTACAAAGTCATCTAAAAAAACTTTTTTTTTGCAGGAACTGCTCCGATCCTACCTGAACACAGAAGTGACTCCGAACACGCTAGCAAGCGCGCTGGCTGAAGAGTTAGATTACCACAGAGACCACCTCGAAACAGTATTCAAGATTATCGACAAATGAAACTAGCATTTAATTATAGACGAGTTTTGCGTAGTCTAGTCCATTGCATTTGTAACAGTCGTAATAACCAATTAGTAGAAAGCTACAACAAAACCACGGACTAAGAGCACTGCATTCTATATGCATGTAACTAAATACTAAATGTGAATCTACTGGTACTTACATATATTATCACAGACAATTGCATCATTTTTGTTCAATAGATAGATATTGAATGGTAGCAACCATAAAAATTACGTTCGTACATCAAATTTTAAAAATTACCGTATGTCCCTGGTTTTTACTATTTTGGACTATTAATATAACGGCTGAGTACTCGTGCCCCTATTTAAGAGAAGCTGTAGAGTCTGGGTGTTCATTTAGATGAAGGCTTGCCTGTCTTTGTTTGTGGATCTTAAACTCTCTGGTCACGTAAATTTAAAACGTGCCCTACGACACATTGCCCAGCGTCCATCAGCCCGAGGTGTTATGTGCCTGTAACTTTGTATTTAAAAGTTTTAAAGACAATTGCCGTAACAAAATCTCGATTATATTTTATAGTACACGCGACATAAATGTTGTTATCTTGATGAACCAGATTACTAAACTGACTAATAAGTTTTGTATTTTCGTTCTGCGCAGTTCGTGGTTCGTCTGCCAGCGGACAAAATGTATATCAACTGGTATCTATAGTGTACGTATTATTAACGTATATTATTATAGAATCAGCTTTTAAACTGCTCGCGGTAACAGTTAATAGTGAGTTTTTTATCTCCCTGTTTTTGATTTAGACGAGTTTTATGTAAATATTGTAAATGTTGCAGTGTATGTATGTAAATTATTACAAAAGTGCATTTGAAATGTATTAATTATGTCACGGTGAATGGGAATCTTGTTTTAAAATAAATTTATTGAAAATAACGGTTGATTCTTTTTCATGTGTTTATCATAGTCCAAACAAACCTGAAAATTAGCATTTAAGTCCGGTTTCTGTAAAAGCATTCATTCTCTCATGGGTGATAGTTCACATTTGCCAATGGGTTGTGTGTCTATCTGATGGTCTTACCTTACATTGAAGGGCCTTGATAAGGAATACCATCTAACTTTATCTAGTTTAGCTGAAATAAAATCATAATTCAGGGCAGGATAAATAAAACCTTCATTCAAAATTGTAAATTACATACACTTTAATCAGTTAAGTATATTTCGTGAAACACAGAACTGAGATGATTAACACAACCTATACAAAATCAAACGCCTGGTTAAACTGAACAATCTGATACACAGTAATAACCGGAGAAAAATCCAAACCGTCCTTATAGACCGACCAAAGGGGTGATTGTGTAGTGTAAGTATTGTTGCCTTCGATCAATGATACCCCTAGATGACGGGTCACATACAAAACCATAGCTAAAAGTCGTCCGCGTGACTAAAGTTCAACCTATTTACAACTGTGTCACCTAGTAAATAATGTCACTAATTGTCAAAACAAAATAAAAGCTCACTTCTCAAGTGAGCTTTTACTTTGTTTGAGCAGTTACCACTTACCAAGACGGTTTTTTTGCGCCGACAATTGCTGTAAATGAGATCATTTACAGCAATTGGTATTTTAAGTTAATATTGGTACGTTAAGTATTTAAAAACGTTCTAGATAATGATAGTGATTTACTTTTTTACGCGACTGTTGACGGAGCAAACAGATTACCGATTACCGATTGGTCGCGAGGAACTGGCGCTTAGATTCACCTAGATTTAAGACGTTTCAAGATGATCCCTGCGGATATTACTGAATAAATGATTTTTGACTTTGACTTTGACTTACCCACGATGTAAGTATCTAACACCTATAACAAAGCATTGCCTCGCAAGTCACGTGTCCTACGATGCACTGCAATGTCTGCAATACACTGGATTGCATTGCACCTGCCGCTCTGCTGATGCCAAGCAAAGAATTGTAGCGGGTTTTGAGCTATGCTATATTCAGTAGAGCAATAAAATAAATAAACAAATTTTATTCACATACAAATTATAATTATCAAATTATGTACAATAAAAGCAATGTAACAGTATACTTTTATGGATGAGTCGAGATTTATCGCATAATGCGCAAACTATTGTTCATAACTATGTGTTGGCAAATTCGAAGTTGGCCGTTTTACGTATCCGTGTAATAAAACGACTAACTTCTGTCCGTTAGTTACAAGTTTTATCAGTACAATAAACTAAGTTTTGTTAAAAAACATTTATGATTTGACAGAGAAGACTTGTATTGAGCATTTAATATGTTACGATACTATTTTAGAAATCCTTAGGGCATAATGACGAAGAGCGATAATAACTTAGCGACATAAGTAGATATCCTGGCGGTTACTCTGATATAGAAAAAATCGCAAAAATATACAAGATGTAAAGAAAAATAAATCCCAGAACAGGTAAATAATATTTCTTATTTTATTCGAAAAGAAGTTACATTTTATTTAAATGTTATTTTAATCATTAAGAAAATCCACAGCTCGTAAAGTACCTATACAAAATGTTTAACAACTTTACTGAGACTTTTCAACTTAGTATCACAGTAGTATTACTAGATGTATTAGACCAAACTACCCTCCATCATTCCTAGTTGTCATGAAACAAAGACAGAACTATGTCGCTATAGAATTTACTTAAAAATGTGAACTATTTGTGTGACTGTTTGAGATGCGATGTGTCATTAAGTATATTTTAAGTAACAATTGGCAGTTACACGTTATTGTTGGTATTTTAAGCTACCTGAGCGGGTTAGTCCTATCTTAACTAGAAAGTAAACGGAATATACACAAATCGGCGGTTAAATAATGTATTGTAACGCTCACTACAAAGTTTGGTCTTATTATTATTTCACCAATGGATTCTTAGTCTAAAGTCCGGTTCACTTCACTAAGTACAAGGACAGTAGCACTTACACTTCCTGCGCGGTAACACTCCGCATTCGACTCCATACTTATTGAAATGTAAACCAGCCTTAAATTGCAACACTATAATCTGGCTCATGGAAGACACTTACATGAGCTATTTTCACTAAGTATTGGTAGGTGCAAATAGGCACTAAACCTACATTTAAGGTGATAGAGTAGCCTGTAGGCGCATTCGTACTACCGTACACACTGAAACAATCACGGGACGTGACTACGTAGATATAGTCACGCGAGGTAAGTTACGGTACGCCCGCACTAAGCGATGTGACGCAATTTGGGCATTTGGATAACTGCCGCGCAGGTCAAGTCGCTTAGTGCGGACGTACCTTTATAGTCACGTGACGTAAATCAACGTAGATATAGTGACGTGAGGTTACGCTACGTAGTTGTACTGGTTGGGGTTGTCTTTGTCGCGTTCCATGTAGTCGCGGTCGATTAGTGATTCTATGCGTTTCTTCAGATCGGCGGGCTGTTGGAGAAAAACGTCTTTTTAGTGAATAATCATGCTGATGCTATTTTTTAACCTCTACTTAAAGCCAAAGAACCAGATAGAGGTGATTCGAAACAGGATAGAGATTAGTCTAGAATCGAATAGGAAAATCCATTGCGATATTGCGCTGATAAGCACGAAATTAGATTCGTCTATTGCTGGATTCGTCTTGACGTATCTTTATCAAGAGTTATCTTATTTAGGCTAGTAGTGAAGACTTTGTCTGCTTAAAGCTATTTTCATACAAACTTCAACCCCCCACTGCACCCCTTTAGGGATTGCATTTGGAATTTCTCTTAGTAATAATATTAGGCTACGACCAGTGGTTTAGGCTGTGTGATGTTTATATGTCAGTCAGTCAGTCAGTAGAGAATATATTAAATGCCAAGAAGTCCACACACCACAAGCTCAATAAATTACCATCAATTTACAACCTGCCGGGCTAAGATGTGCAACGCGAGATATGTAGCGCTTGACACGAGATATTTTTTCTATTGATGGACATTTTAGAAATTATAGATAAGCCCCACAGATAAGCTAAACACTAGCATTAAGTCTTCATTTGACAGAACGAGGTAGATTTTTGGTACTACCATGTTAGCACGGGAAGATATAAAGATATATCTCTATTTTGCACGAGAAAACGAGTACACAAAATTCTGTCGCGTTGCACATCTTAGCCGGGCTGGTCTGATTTTATTCGTTTCTTATTATTGATAGTGAGGTTAATATTTACCTTGACAGGGAATTTGAGTTGGTTGTAAAGCTCTGAGATCAGTAGATTGTGTGGGAGCTGTTTGCGCATCTTCATGACTCGCACGATGGCCGCGTCGATCTGGTACTGACGATCTTGGAATACGCGTTCTTCTGTCGCCTTCTGCTCTTCGCTCTGAAACAACAAAACACAAAGACTTCAGATTATTTCACTCATACTCAATCCTATCAAAAACTAAAAACAAAATAAACTACCTTCTTTTGGGGTTCCATACCCAATGGGTAAAACGGGACCCTATTACTAAGACTCCGCTGTCTGTCTGTCTGTTCGTCTATCACCAAGCTAAATCTCATGGACCGTGATAGTTAGTTGAAATTTTCACAGATGATGTATTTCTGCTGCCGCTTTAACAACAAATACTAAAAAACAATAAAATAAATATTTCAGGGGGCTCTCATACAACAATCGTGACTTTTTGCCTTTTTTATTATAGATACGATATCTACGTACGAGAGATAATACGGAACCCTTCGTGGCGAGTCCGACTTACACTTGGCCGGTTTTTTTATTATAGATAATGGTACGGAACCTTTCGCGCGCGAGTCCGACTCGCATTTGGCCGGTTTTTCTTTTGTATGATGATGTACTTATATAGTATAGTTAGTCTTGCAAGAAAGAGAGACAAGTTGTGTTTGAATGTTCTTGAGGAAGGCCTATGTACAGCAGTGGACTTCTACAAGCTGTTCATAATGATGATGATGATACATACGAACCCTTGTAACAGCGTAATAGACTTAAAACATTATATTATGTGTGAGTATGTGTACGTACAGTTTCCTTCATCTGTATCTGGTTTATCTTGATCCTGAACAGTTTGTTGGTGAAGTCTGCATTGAAGGCGAAATGGTCCGCGTCGTCCACCTCTCTGCCTCGCGGGGTCTTCACGAGCACGCGCGCCTTGCCGCACGCCAGAGACTGCAGAGTGCGACGAAGCTCACCTGCCTAAAACAATTATATTAAAATAGTTAAACGCGCGCGAATTCGTCCGGGTATCTTCATAAAAACATCAACACTCGCTGTACCCGTTATGGGGTTGAATCACGGGAATACCATTTTTAGTACATCTGTACGTACCAAGATGAATATACCCTGTACATGTCAAGTCTCTACGACCAGTGGCTTAGGGTGTTAGGGTGTGTGTTGTATATATGTCAATCAGTCAGTTTTTTTTAAACAAATTTGTGTTCACTAAGTTCATCATACCTCAATGTTGGTGGTTGTCTTGATTTCATCAAAAGAGAGATTATCTCCGTCGTTGAACAGCAGTAGCACGAGCGCTTGAAATAGTGAGACCTGCAATTCTTTGTTACCCTGGAAAATAAATAAACAAATATTGACAAACATTCAAGCAACGCCCTCCAGCCCCAAACTAAGCAAAACTTATACTAAAGGAACCAGCAAGCTAAAAGAATACTTCATTATCATCAACAGCCTGTAGAAGTCCACTTCTGGATATAGGCTTCCCCCATACGTTTCCAGGAAGAGCGATTTTGAGTCCTTTCCATCCACCGACTTTCCATGTTCCTACAAACGGGAATAACTGACAGCAGACGCACAGCCTAAAAAATATCATCGTTTATACGCCAAGCAGCTTGCTGTGTTCCGGTTTGAAGAGTGTGGTTGCCGGTAGAATTACAGGTATACGAGGCTTAACACTTGCACATGCATAACGAGAGTGACCTGCGAGGTAATGCTTTGTTATAAGTAATGGTAACCACTTGGCATCAGGGGGGTTATCTGCTTGTTTCATAAAAAAAATATGTGTTATGTACCTGTGTAAAGACGGCTCTAAGTACGCAGTTCCCCAGTGTGGGTTGCCATTGAAGCTTGCGTCCCGAATGCTTGGCGAGGTAGAACTTGGAGAAGTGTTGGTGATGACGCGTCAGCTCGCCCGGCAGTCGTACGTCCACCACCGCGTACGACGGCCAGAACCCTTGCGTGAGGATGTATACGGACATGTCGAGGCCGGAACCCTCGCCGCTGCCTGTCAGGTGCTAGAATGGAACATTACATTTTATAAAAAAAAACGTTTAAAATTGGCATAGTGATGCTGTGTGGATTGTCCAGCATTATTATTATTAAAATAGACCAGTGGCCGCTCGCAGCTTCGCCCGCGTGGCAATTTTTTCCCGTTTCCGTTATTTTTTCGGGATAGCCTATTTGTTAATCCAGGATGCAATCTATAATTATTCCAAATCGGTCCACTGGTTAGAGCGTGAAAGAGTAACAAACATCCATCCATCCATAATTACAAACTTTCGCGTTTACAATATTAGTAGGATAAAGCCTCTTTACTAAACTAGTAGTTGGTATAAGTTACCTGTTTGTATGTGATATTTATGTCCTTAGACAGTTCCATATCTTTAAACATGCCTTCTAACTTGCAAGTAAAACCACCTCCACACTCCTGCTTTAACTTTGAAAGCATTGACTTCTCGGCGTCCACGGAGGCAGACTTTCCTACCAGCAGCCGTTTTGCCAGATCCTGGGAAAGATAAACAAATGTATTCTACTGATTTGAGAAGTTGACGAATCCAACTCGGATCAGAGCGTTCGGACGTCTACGCCACATTATCTCATTTTGACAGCCATTTTTCAAACTTAGATGTTTGTTCCGCGTCTGTTGTACGTATTCTAAGTATGTATTTACAAAAAAATATAGACAAGATTTTTATCAGCGTTTTGGTTTCCATTGTACAAGATTTGTTAGGCGTTGTGTGAATGTATGTCAATAATTTTTTTTTAATACTTTCCTACAAACGTACGAATGAACGAGTAGAAAGGCACTTGGCAACAGAATTTATTACGAAACCATACATATGTTTTGTGTGAAACACCGTTCAGGTAATCTTACCTTTTTGTAAAAAGCTTCGAACACATCCTTTCCGTGTATAAATCGGAAAAGGACCATGATCTTGTCAAGCAGCCGTTCCAACTCCTCTTCTGTAGCCTCTTTGTTACCGGCGCGGAGTTTTACGTCCACGAATTTTGCTGGAAAAATTCAGAGTTGTTAAGAAAGAAAGAGATAACTTCAGGAATCCCCAGTCACTGTAGATATCCCATTAGACCTCGTAGTCCCAAGTAATACCGACTCAAGATTGTTTGAGGATGTCTGATGTGAATAATCAGAGGTGAAAAAGGTATTTCTATATTTTTTCTCTTCTTGATAGTAAAATCAAATACAATTTTAAACAGAAAAATGGAAACGGGTGATATTTTATTTTATACTATTATGCTGAGAAGCTTACGGCCCGCCTGATGGAAAGCGGATATCGTAGCCTATAGTATAACAGGCTTGCCGACCCTCTAAATTAGTAATATCATTCAAGATACTCGTAATTTAAATATCTATCTCGATATAATCTAAGTTTATAAATTTAAATACTGCTGAGATCCTAAGAGAAGAACACCTGTATGCCTCAAGTTGATGGAAGCAGGGCAGTGCATCATAGGACATGTTCCTAACGAGCATAAGCAGCTTTCATCAATTCATTTATTTGCTTCGAAGTGCTATATTCATCGATCTTAAATAACTGATATAGAGCACACATTCCCCATAACATACCTGGGATGCAAACATAGAAATCATTCAGTTGAAATATTCTGAAGGGTACAGTAAACTCACCTATAAGCTCTGCTGGTTTGTTCTGTCGCTGGTTGATAAAGTACTCGAAGGCTTCTCGCATGGAGTATATGAACTTTTCGTTTCTCATGAAGCAGGTACTGACCACGTGGTCCAACTGCTCCTTGAACTCAAGTAATTCACCGACCATAGTCTTGTCTCGCTCCGGTTCTATTACTATCGTACGGCCTTTTTTCTGTAACAGGAAATACGTCATGACCACATAATATACAGGCTGTCCCAATAAGTAGTGTCAAGCGAAAGTCCAGAGATAGAACACCCCATGGGGTACCCGAATCACCCCCATGTATGTTCCGCGATTTTTTATAGTTTTCGAGTTATAATTTTTTTTCCGAATTTTTGAAAATTTTCGACTTGAACCATTTAAAAAATTCTTAAAAAAAAAGTAGAAGACTTTCTTGAGATTTTTTTTTTGCTACTGAATTTTTATAAGTTGTTCTTTTATGCATAAAATAATTAGCTACGTGACTTTGATGAAAACTATGAAAATTTTGGTGTAAAGTCAAAAAATTACATTCGGTGAACTATGACTTAAATTTTCAACTTTATATTAAAAATCTAAACAAGTGACTTAATGATTCTTAAATGAACCTTAAAACTTCTCCAGACTCTCAGCGTTCATAATCATTAAAAAAAAGTAGTACCTAATGGGCTACTTTGGCTAAAATCGGCCTTGAAAGGCGGCGAGGTGGAAAATTCTTGATTACTAATTATTTAGCTACCTGATTAAAAAAAAAGATTTTGGCCATTTTATCATTCCTAAGCTTAATTCGTTTATTAACTAACCAAAAATGACTGCAGGGAAGCTTTTTAGACCTTTTTTTTAAAGTTTAATTTAAGTTTTATTAGTTTTGCGTGATGTGTGTGTGTGTGACCCATGATCCGGATTGTAAGCGTGGGCGCAAATCTTTTACCTGTAATAACAATAGGCCGATAAGAGACCGAATTATCGCTATGTCTGTAACTCTCCTAGGTGACAACAGAAGCTTAATTATGTTCAAAATGCATTCTCGGAATTTACAATTTGAGTCATAGTTGGGCCATGAGCATGACAAAGTGAAGGAGAGTTACAGACATAGCGATAATTCGGTCTCTTATCGGCCCTTTGTTATTACAGATAAAAGATTTACGCCCACGCTTACAATCCGGATCATGGGTCACACATACACACATCACGCAAAACTAATAAAACTTAAATTTAACTTTAAAAAAAAGGTCTAAAAAGCATCCCTGCAGTCATTTTTGGTTAGTTAACAAACAAATTAAGCTTAGGAATGATAAAATGGCCAAAATCTTTTTTTTTAATCAGGTAGCTAAATAATTAGTAAACAAGAATATTCCACCTCGCCGTCTTTCAAGGCCGATTTTAGCCAAAGTAGCCCATTAAGTACTATTTTTTTTTAATGATTATGAACGCTGAGAGTCTGGAGAAGTTTTAAGACTTATTTAAGAACCATTAAGTCACTTGTTTAGATTTATAATTTAAAGTTGAAACTTTAAGTCATAGTTCACCGAATGTAATTTTTTGACTTTACACCAAAATTTTCATAGTTTTCATCAAAGTCACGTAGCTAATTATTTTATGCATAAAAGAACTTATTAAAATTTAGTAGCAAAAAAAAAATCTCAAGAAAGTCTTCTACTTTTTTTTTAAGAATTTTTTAAATTGTTCAAGTCGAAAATTTTCAAAAATTCGGAAAAAAATTTATAACTCGAAAACTATAAAAAATCGCGGAACATACATGGGGGTGATTCGGGTACCCCATGGGGTATTCTATCTCTGGACTTTCGCTTGACACTACTTATTGGGACACCCTGTATATATAATTTTTAAGACTGATTTTTTTTACTTTTTACTGATGTGGCGCGGCGGGCGAATGTCCGCCTGCGACGCAGGAGATTGCGGGTTCGATTCCTGCCTTGGGATAAATATGTGTACGATCTGCAAATATTTATTCTGGGTGTTCTGGGTATTTTAAATGTATAATAAAAAAATATCTATGTATGTAACGTATTGTATTGTATTAAGTATATCAGTCATCTAGTACCCATAACACAAGCTCTGCTTAGCTTGGGGCTAGATGATGCTGTGTGGATTGTCCAGCATTATTATTATTATTACATTTATTATCATTTTATTTTTAAAAGTATAGTAGTATAAGTAATGTTCATGTTCTATTTTTAATGTGTAACTAAGATAGCGCCTTGGAATTCGTTCTTTAATGCTATTTTATAAGTGAATAAATTGAAATACTCAATTGCTTGTGTTGCAAAACTATGCGTACCTTGATGTATCTATTGAAGTGACTGCAGAGTTCGACAAGGCCGTCCTTGACTCGATTGAAGAGGCTGTAGAGAGTAGACAAGTCACTGAGCCGCGGTCCGTCCATTAGTGCTTCCAATCCCTTACTTAGGATACCGGTGAGGTGTTCGCTTAGTAACTGCTTTTCTACAGTATGAATCAGCTGCCATCTGCGAATTCATTGTACAAGACACTAATAAACAAGCCTTTGCGTAAAACTGTGGACGATTTACACAGACAGGGGCAAGTCGTCTTGTGCCCTATTTAAGGGACGCTATAGTAAGGCTAGTAAGAGATTAGGGTGAGTACAGAGATTTTATTATCGAATAGTTAAAAAGTGTACTCTGGGACATACAACTCCTCCATTCGGAGGGTTTCCATAGCCACCGTGCTCCCTAGTTGCATTCTACGACATCCATGGGAGGTAATGAGGGTGAGTGAGAGAGAGACAGGGGGAGGGGAGAAAGAGGAAGAAAGAGAGAGGGAGGAGAGAGAGAGAGAGTGGAGAGTACTATTCCACCAATTTAATCTTCGCCTTACAAGATGAGTTATTGACCCATTTTTTTTCTTCTAATGGAGTTTGGGCTTCGGAATCTAGAGGAGACCCAGATGCCCAGAACTCCATGTGGAAAATATACTTAAGAATAAAAAAAAAATTATTACTTATTGATAGTTTATCTATAAATTGAGTGTTAGTTAGCTATTAAATCTGTTTTCGACCGTTATACAGTGCCATACAATATGGTAATCTTCAAAATTTTTCGAAAGTTTTTTCACGCCAATTTTTTCACCTGTCACATCATTTTTATCTATTATTTAAATTGCATACGTTGAGTTTCTAATCTAACTTCGGTGTGGTTTACCACTGTATAGTGGTTGTGCCTGTCTTTTTAATCAGTTGCAATGCAGGATGGGAGGTGCAATTGTTCATTGCTTATTTTTCTATTTAGCCGTATTCAATAAAGTATACAGGGCGTTTTATCGAAACCGGTCAGACGATAGTACATTAGGTTGCAATATGACATCGATTTTACAATTACAAAAAACAACACTCAGAGAGTTCAACTAATTTTACACACAGGAAGGGATTGAAGCCGGGTGTATTCCTAAAAAAATAATCAAAACTATATTGCGTGTAGGTAGTAAGGAATAAATATTGTCATAGAACTCCGTTTTCGGAGACAGACCTCTGAGCGTCTACCCCCGCATTATCGAAGAATATTTCGGTGGCTGTAGCAGGAGGCGACGGTTTGCGGTAGGATGCGAAGATACGGTCCACCGTGCGCAGGTACACGCGCGCCGCGGGGGGAGGGATGTAGCGCGGCCAGGGGCACCTGTCATACCTATAATGACAATACTAGTGATGGGCCCCGAACTGGGATCACGCGATTATGTACGCATCAACAAAAAAAAAAAACTAAAAACGATTTAGGGGTAATATCTAAGTTAAGTATTCTATCAATTATCTATAATACAGCTTTATTTAGTTTGGGGCTAAATGGCGTTGTGCTAAATGTATGTGAGAGATGGGCGGACTACAGGTAATTGTGTATTGGTGTGTTTTACTGCTTTCCTAGTTATTTTTCCGTTGTCATTTCGATGGTATTTTATCCAACATTGCTTTAAGTGTTAGTGTAGTTTGAGGGTACTTACTGAAAGCTTTTACGAAAGCAAATTGGTATTGTTATTAGTATATTAAACTAAAATGTTTCTTTAAGTTTTAAACAAAAGAAATTCTAACAATTTTTCATCAAGATAAATGATGAAAAATGACTCGTACTGACCTGACTAAAAACTATATAAATAATAATTTCACAATCGTAAGAACGTAGTAATAGGCTACGGGTTGTAGATACTTACTTGGTGGAAGGGTCAAGGTAGTTGTGGAGTCTGTCTGTTTCTTCCCGCAGTCGTTTCTCGACGTGCGCTAAGTACTCCGGTACACCGAGCGAGCGCATCAGCAGCTGTCCCTCCGTCGCGTACAGGCGCTCTGTCGCTTCCAAGAACCTGAGAACCCATGATTAAAGTGTAAAAAATACTAGGATAGTGAATTGTTTCAGGCGCGACTTTGCGTTAGTCCATTGTACAAGTATAAAATGGACAAATAAATATTATACTATATACCTACAAATAGAAGCATATTAACAAACATAGGTCCATGAGTTTTGACACAATGTTTTTTTTCCACAACTTGTTGATGGAACATGCAGATGACCTACCTGATCTTAAATAGTTATCATCAAGATTATAACAAAGCATTGCCTCACAGGTCATATTTATCAGGAACGGGGCATACAATGCACTGGCCTGCGTCTATTAACCTGAAGCATACAAGTGCTAAGCCTTATGTACCTGTAATTCACCAGCACCCACCCCCTTCAAAGCAGAGCAATCTGCCAAGCGCCAGAAATAGGCATGGTGGTAGTATTTCCCAGGACGAGGACTTCTAGTGTTCATGTTTCAAAATAGAATCTTACTTGTGCTCAAACGCATCCTGGTATATCTGTAGATCAGACAGCATTCTCAACAGACTCTTGAGTAGGGATATGTCAACAGAGAAGCCTCCTCGTTCTGTCTCAATAAGCACCAGTAGTCCATCTACTGTGCGTGTCTGAACTAATGTGTTCATTGCTATGTGGTGCCGGAATAAGTCAAGGCCCATGTCCCTGGAATCACAGTAATAACAATGACTACAAATATTCATAAGCCCTAACACATTAGTTGTGTATCCTGCGAGCTAAATTTCACACCTACACCGCGCGTACATGTTTTTCTTTCACTGCAGAATACTATGTTGAATGTCTTTTTAACTCATTAAATGTTAAACTTTGTCACCAACTGCTTATAGTGCTACCTATTTATACAATAATTTGTCTGGATAGAGTGTTGTACAACTAAATATCGCCAGTCCCTCGAGTTTTGTTATATCCCGATACTACTGTCCTGCCAAATGTGGGGATGTGGCAATTTTTTGTACTTTTGATGGCTATTTACCATAAATAGGAATCAAAGCCCTGATGTAATTTTTATATTTTAATATACTAAGGATGGTTTAAGGGTGGTAAGGTATAATCCCATACAAAAGTTTAATTGTAAGAAATATTAAAGCCCTATATCCAAGCTTAATTATTTCAAATTTAGATACTCACCATATAGAGTGTATGCTCGGATTCTGTAGAACATAGGTGCGATCAAGGTACAAGAATATGCTTCGGATCATGATCATTTGCCGACAATAAGCTCGCCAGCAGTCATCCATGCGTTTAAGGAACATCTTCCTGTCCATACTTTCTGTGAGGAACTGTTTGATGTTCGCCTTTACGTGGGCTTCCACCAGATTTGTGAGGTTTACATAAAGTT
Organism: Electrophaes corylata; assembly: GCA_947095575.1. Taxonomy (NCBI): domain Eukaryota; kingdom Metazoa; phylum Arthropoda; class Insecta; order Lepidoptera; family Geometridae; genus Electrophaes; species Electrophaes corylata. The sequence goes on along the minus strand of OX352699.1, from coordinate 12,956,334 downwards.
GTGATGCCATCTAAAACACAGTATTGGGTTGTTGATATACAAACCAGTGTCATTGACCTGTAGAATATGCAGCCAGAAAAAGCAAATAGTACACCTCCACCAGACTTTTTTAATTTAGTAAGCATTAACTTACTGAATAAACACTAGTTTATTTGTTTTTCTGACGTTGAAAATGAGTGTATTTACTTTTATGTTTAAATTGTTAATCACTAACTTACGAAAATAAATTATTGAATGAATTCAATACAATTGTGCACAGGCTCCATTTGTTTATATTTACCTTGTGACTGCACATGTTTTCTACAGCCTGGTACAGTTCCTCGAGCGAGTAAGCAATGGCTTTCGACGTCTGGATGGCGATCACAGCCTCCCGCAACTTGCTCCATGTCGTCTCTTGGTAGTTTTCGGGAAGGTTCGGCTTACCTACAAACAAACACTCGTTACTCAAAAGATGTCAAGAGGTTATGACGACTCGATTAGACGTAAACATACTCTTGAAATTCTTGATGATCAGTTTTTTCGTTGCCGCTCCTGGCTTGTTCATAGCCGTCGACGACGTTTTGATAGCCCCATTAGAACTAGGATTGATCAAGGAGAAATTAGATTTCTTTTCATTGGCACTCATATCGTCGGATTTTGTTTTTTTTTTGCAGCTCGGTTCGCTGAGTGGAAGAGATCGTTTTCTGTTTTGACTTACGACCTCCGCGGTGGAAACTGGACTTTTAGCTGTACCCGACATAGGGAAGCATATTATGCCCACGGTTACAGTACGATCTACTCGAGGTATCACTTGAAATCACTTGACTTTGTAAAACTAAAACACATCTGCACCTCTGAATGTACCTATATAATATAAAATAGATAGAAAGAAATAATAAAATCAATCAAATCAACCAAGCAGCCAACCAACCAAAATCCAGTGTTACCAGATTATATTTCTAAAACCTACGATGACTTGAGTAAAAAAACTGTGAAAAATTGCCCTTACATGCTCCCTCATATTTAAACTGGTAAATTCTAGAACGCTATAAAAATAACCTCTACCTACTTGGCGAGCGCAGTAACAGATTACGCTCACCAATATATTCTTTTAATAGTTTAAACAGTAAAAAGTAGGAAGTGCGGAGGGAAAAAATTATAAACGAATTGGTAATCGTGAAATTGTGAAACTCAAACAAACTAACCGAATATTTTCCGCTAGGTCCAAGAGGGTGATTGTCTATCTTTTGTGCAAATTTTGTCAGAATCCTGTTGCAAGTGTCAAATATGACTTAAAAAACCACCCCGCAGATTAGTTTACCTTTTATTTTATTCCAGTCCACATACCATCAACATATAAGTTTACTAATTACTATAGCGGCCCGTCCCGGTTTCGCACCGGTGTTTCAATTTGAATGAGTATTTTAATTTATTTCCATAGTGTTCCCACAAAACAGCAAGACTTTTTCCACCGTATTACCACCGGGTTAGATTGCTCTTCTAATGAATCAGCAAAAAATGAGTTCATCTACAGTAAAAAAGAGCTAGATGTAGCCCGAAAAGGGTTAAGGTGGCAGCACTGCTTGCTTTAATGCTTGACAGGTAATGTCAAAATCAATCGGAGCCAAGCGATGACTTTGGCTGCGGGTACGGGCCTCTAGCTGATGCTATTTAACCCTACTACCTATACCTACCTATGATCACTCAGCAGGAAACATTAACAGAGTACTTACTTCTATAAAAATACCACCAATTGAACCCACGACCCACTCTGTGCCACCACCCACTTGCCAAGTAATCCCACTTGGCTTGCGCATTCCCGTATTAAGAGGAGGGTCGTGGGTTCAAATAGATTTTTACAAATACCTACATTTTCCATCCACTTCTAAACTTTTATAGGTAGTGGAAAGTCTATAAATCCGCTTTACTATTTTTTACAAGTACAAACGCTTGCACTTATAAAAACAGTACTTACCTAGGTATATAAAATAAGTTAGGTAGCTAAGTAGGTATAATAATAATTAATTTTAATAACTTGTTATAATATTTTTTAATAATATTTGTGGACATATTATACCTATTCAGTTTCATGTCCGCTCAACTAAACCAGCCCTAACGGAAGACCTGCGTGGGTTGTTGCCAACCCGCATTATGCTGAGTTAGGTTCCCCTTATAGGTAGTTGTTTGTTTTTTAATATTTTCGTGTATTGCAAATAAACATTTTTGTGATGAATATAAATATTTGTCCTGAGTCTGGTTGTTAGGTATATTATGATCAGTGTGGTATACTAAGTATATTTCCAAAAAAGTAATTAATTATTCTATCAGCTATCTGGTTCAAAAGTACAAGCTTTAGTTTGTTTGGGGCTAGATGGCGTTTTGTATCAAACGTAGGTATGTCTATTTATTTAGGTATTTCTTTAGTTTTTTTACTTAGGTATTTATTATGTTTAATATGTATTTTAATGTTCTGATTTTCCCAAAACTAGAAACGGACCGCTAAAACTAGAAAAAAATACCATACCAAGTACTTACTCGAGATTCTTCGAGGATGTCTAAGGTAGTCAGAGGTATGTCCAAATAGTACATTTGGTACATAACCACATTTTGCAGTAGTACCTACCTACCTAAGTATCCCATACGTTACAGACAGGTTGCAAGCCCATCGCAGCTCCTAGAAAACTAGCTGGTTTCCTCACGATGTTTTCCTTCAGCATTTGCGAGCATTGGCGTTGCGCGCATAAATTTTTCGAACGGAAAAATCAATTGGTGCACGACCGGATTTGAACCCACGACCTTACGATCAGGAGGCGGGATCACTCCCACTAATCCATCGGTGCTCTACTAATATCGTTAATACTAACAAAACATAAAAAAAAGTTACGTAAGTACTTACATACCTAAATGCGTATTTACATAGGTAGGTAGGTGCTAACTAATTGTAATTTTAAACTAAAAAAAGCTGACAAACGAGTTAGTAGTGTTAGTGCATCCAGCGTTGCCAAGTTGTAGATTTGATTACAACTTCGTGCAGGTCCCGCGAGAGCGGAGTAACAAGTGTCGGGGGTGCCCCCGCTCATTCACCACCCACACTAACAGCCCCTACCCTTCATTTCATTCAGCCGCCGGCACTCCGCTACCGACGGTCGTCCGCGAAGCTTGTCGGCGACTCATCTCATTTCGCCATCAACGCCTACGTAACGCGCGTAAAATAATGTACAAAGTTTAAATAAAAAGCTTATTTTTTTAAATCCCAAAATGGGTGAGCAAACGTTCAACGTTTCTGACGACCATTTAGAACAGCACATAATAACATTGTTTGAGAAACTTGAGTGTTTGCGAAAGGATGCTAATAATAGTGACTTGAGTGGCAGAGTCCCGGCTCGGCTTGAGCTGCGGACCCTGGGGCTGTGGAAGGCGGTGGTGACGGAGTGCGTTGCGTCGTTCCTCTACGTGTTTATCGTGTGTGGAGCGGCTGGTGGGGCCGGTGTCGGGGCATCCGCTTCAGCTGTTTTGCTCTCCACAGCTCTCGCTTCCGGCTGCTCTATGGCTACATTGACTATGTGCTTTGCCAAGATATCCGGTAAGTTGATAAGCTAGCACAAATAATTAAGCATTACTTTATACCTTACATACACACATGCCTTATATAACATATCTTACCATTTTCATAATTTTCTCATTTGTTGATACGCGGTCGATTTAATACTTGTCATTTTTAGGGTTCCGTACCCAATGGGTAAAACAGAACCCTAAAAAAGAGAAGTATAGATAACAACAAATACTTAAAAGTAGAATAAGCTCTTATACAACAAACGTGATTTTTGTGCAGTTCTTATTATTAATTATATCAGGTACCGTCGTCGTGCTAATGCACATTATAAGTGTGTTCACAGTGTTTTTCCTTCACTATTTGAGTGCACTAGCATTGCGCACAAAAATTCTAAATAGAAAAATCCATAATAAAGACGAGCGATTTCAAACCCACGCTCTTAAGATCGCAAAATCTGGTTGCTACCGACTACACCACTAGTGCTCTACTACTCTAAATACACTAGTACTGCCTAGTACCATCTAGTGCCTAGTACTAGTTCTGCCTACCTAGGTATCAATTAACTCTGAATCGTCCCCACACCAAATGCCACAAGAACCCACACCAGCCTACAAGAATGCGCAATGGCTCAGTAAACAATGAACGCAGCAAGGTACCGACGTCTAACAAATTGCAAAAAGTGCAGCGGAGAGACGGCGTGTGTCTACCTGTATTTTTTAACACCGGTTTTAAATTGAATGTGCGTCCTTAACGTGCCATCCCCGCGGGCGGCTCTAGTGGAATGTGTAATAGAATACACCCTCAATACTCAATACTCAATACTCAATATATTTATTGCTTTCACATGGTTTAGTTTAAGATACAAACATTGGTCTTATGTGTAAGTAATAGGTATCACATGGACCCTGCATAGGGTATAGCAATATGGAGCCAGGCCGAGGTTTTTTATTATTATTATTATTATTTTTTTTTTTTTTTATTATATGTCTTAGGTAATTAAATTGCATATTAATTATTCAATTATTATTATTAAATTCGCATAATTTGTCAGATAAGAAATCACTTAGTTCATAATAACATTTTTTTAAAAGAAATGATTTTAAGGTTTTCGTAAACACGGGATCAGATTTTATTTCTTTAATTTGCGTGGGCAATTTATTATATATTTTAATGGACATTTTATGTGGACCTGTACTATATATTGTTAGTTTTGATGGTGGTTGGAGTATTTTGTTAAGTTATAAAAGAACCCTTATAAAGTTATAAAAGAAAGCTCATCTACCGCAGAGAAATTATCGCTCATTATTTTGAACTTCACGTCATTGGTAGAATGCTCCATTCCTGCAGTCAATCTATTTTGACGACCGATGTGGCGCGGCGGGCGAATGTCCGCCTGCGACGCAGGAGGTTGCGGGTTCGATTCCCGCCTCGGGATAAATGTTTGTACGATCTGCAAATATTTATTCCGGGTGTTCTGGGTATTTCCTATGTATAATAATAAAAAAATATCTATGTATGTAATGTATTGTATTAAGTATATCAGTCATCTAGTACCCATAACACAAGCTCTGCTTAGCTTGGGGCTAGATGATGCTGTGTGGATTGTCCAGCATTATTATTATTATTATTTATTTATTTGGCCTAGATGATTCTACTTCGTTTCCTTCTCAACCATAATCACTCTGGCCATTCGCTGAGATTTATTTTGTTTTTACGTTTTATTTTGTTTATGGTTACTGGCGAAATGGCTCGCTCGGAAAGCAAGCTAGTTACAAGGGGCCAATTAACCCCAGAGTAATTTATTCTCACTTGATAGTCGCTTCGTCGGTTGTGGTGACGACCAAGCGTGCAGATGTTCACTATTATCCCCTTTTTTGTGAGTCGGAGAGGCAAAAAGCCTATGTTTTTCGTTCCAAGCTTTTTTAAACTCTATTATTTTCTAACGGGGTAGGTATAATCAAAAAGTAATCAAAGGTAGTTTCAACTTAAAAATGCCCAAGGAGCCAATTTTCTGTTAGCTTTAACTAGATTATGAATATTTGTGAGGCCACTACCTAATTGGTCACGAGATTTGCAGTAAAATTTTCTTGAACTTCATCGAACTTCTAGTAAGCATATTTGTAACCCTTTAGATATAAAAAACACTAAGGACATTAACCGGAATATTACAATCGATACAACACGTGTCTCACCCTTCACCCTTTGTCCCCTTATAACTTTATAGCGATCACATGTCGGTGGACAATGACATTTTAAATTATATCATCGTAACAATAAGTTATGGATAAGCCGTTTACAATTGCTCTTAATTCGGGTCTTCGGACATTATCTGCGAATAGCCGTGATGAATTTAGAGTTTGTGTCGCGCCTCGCGGTTGCCCTCCTTTCACTAATGTGGTCGCGAGAGGACATTCCTATTTAAAGCTGGGTCAGAGTGCACACGATCGATCCGGGAACTCTATTTATGAAGACATTCACTAAATCTGGGTTTTATCTGCATGGAGTGCTATAATCAGTCCATTTCAGGCAAAAGCAACTCGTATTTGCGTGTGTTTACTCGCATGTTGGTTGCTCTAGGATATGAAAGGACGTGGCTACGAAGATTAAGTAGGTATACATTACACGTTATCTCTAGAACGGACTGTGAGAGATTGCGAGAGTTTTGTATATTGTCTCCCTTATTAAACTGGGCTTACGTAGGAAATAGGCCAACAGCCTGGGTGCCTGTGGTGGATAGGTCCTTTAATAAAACGCCGTGTTACCTTCCACGCTGTATTGGTTCTTGTTATAAATGCATTCTATCGACGACTACATAATTAATTCAATTTATAATAATCATTTTGCTCTTGTGTGTGGTGTGCCGTCCGCCATCTTTTCGATCAGAGAGCTTCTTCTTCTTTTTAAACAGAGACTCAAAACTAAACCATAGATTATAATAACTATCTACGACAGTGCCTCTGTGTCTGAAAATTTGTATCACCTCACATGGGTGTCCGTTCTCGGCGGTCTCTACAACAGGGTAGTGTAGATCCGCTTGGTTTGCACGTGATACAGAACACGAAATACCCTCCTTAGTAGTTCCTTAGTATTGTAGGTACCTACCTATCTTAGTATGCCTTTTGTGCCGTTCATAGGAAATAAACTCCAATAATGCACGGTTTCAATAACTTACAAATGACCGTTTGTATCAGTATTTCTAAGAACCGTTGCTTGTCTTTCATTTCATTGGCTAATGTTACTGTAACAATTTACACCAATAAGGCAATGAGTTTACCTGATAGGCAACGACCCGTTGCACTACTAACAAACAGATGCTCGTAGGATACTGGAACCGGGCATATGCCTCTATCTCATTGGTTAAGGAATCAGTGACACTTGCCAATGAAGTTAGTTTATCCGTTTAGCCGTACCTACTACTAACGGACGTTCGTATGGTATGATATTGAAACCGGGCATCAAACGCATTAAACAAAACTGTGCGGCCATTATTTGGATGGGTACTCAGTTCTACTGGGGGCCACACTATCGCGATAACGCGAAGATATGCGTTGTCGTGACAAGTCTGGCCCAAGAATTCGTCCTATCGCGAATAATTTTCGCGAATACGAACAGAATACCCTTCGCGCCGCTGCTGTCGGTAAATTGCCGCACATCAAAGGGTTTTTTTCGCGTCAAAGTTCGTGCGGTTGGCTAAACTTCGCTAGATTATCGCGACAACGTTTTTTGATGTGGCCAAGCACTTCGTCAGGGATCGAACACGAATCTTCGCCTTCAAGTCTGGCCATAGCATTCTGGCAATCGTTAAGATGCTATAGAAGCCCTGGAACTTCTGATAATCTCTTTGGAAAAACGCCATCAGATTTGGCTGTCGTACGAGCGTACTTTACTCCCTAGTTTACAAAATCTGTTTTTTATCTGAATAAGGTTTGACTGACCTTCGACCCGCATTGAGTAATTGATATGGGTTGAACAAGGGTTTATGCTTCATTTCAAGAAAAATATTACCTAATCTTACAAAAATATTGTAAAAAATCGTAAAAAGGTCGTGTATCGCGATCGTGTGTAATAAAGAGTACTGATGATTTAGTGGGAGTGACCCCGCCTTCTGATCCTAAGGTCATGGGTTCGAATTAGGTCGTGCATCAACGGATTTTTCTATAGAAAAATTATGCGCAATGCCAGTGCTCGAAGGAAAACATCGTGAGAAAACCGGTTACTAATCTAGCAGCGGCAATGGGCTTGCAACTTGTCACGTATGGAATACCAACTACTGCAATATGTGGGTTTGTATACTTAATGTAATATTTTGACGTACCTCTGACTACCCACCTTACATATCCTTAAAGAATCTCGAGTAAGTACCTACTTGGTACTAAGAGATCTGAGGGGATATCTACCGTACCTAGGGATTACAGTCGTGAAGCTATTTTTTCTTCTTTGTACATGTACATTTTTTTTACAACTATTTAATACATTAGATTCATACCACAGTATTGCTACTTATAGTCCGGTAATGTAATCCTCTCTTTATTTTGTTACAATATGAACTCACTGTTTTTATCCCGATCTTACTGAAGAATGAGGGGCACAAAAATAATCTCTAGGATAAGGACAGTTCAAAACAACGAAATCCCATTAGACATCTATTATCTTGATTGAGTAGGTAGGTACACCACGCAGTATAAGGGGAGTATTTTGGCCAGCAAGAATAAGAATAGTATAAGAATAAGAATAAAAAACTTTATTTGTAGCAATATACAATTTTGATACTTAATCTAACAACGAAAGACTAACGTACGTAACGTAGTAGCTCTGACTTCTGTGATGTAGGTTGCGGGTTTGATCCCCATCGGAGACAAACATGAATGTCATGAATATAGATGTTTGTTCTTTATCTGGGTGTTGTTATATTGTATTCTACTATGTATTTACAGCGTTTAAGCGTATATAAGTATTTTATCGGTCATCTGGTACAAGTAGTGTTTTGTTTGGGGATTATTGATGTTGTGAAAAAATGACTAAAAATATCTACAAGTATTTATTTGGATAAAACCTAGAGCCGAAAGATTAATTTACATAATTTTGCGGTCTCCTTAAGACGGTCGCCGTTTTTTAGCCACCCAAAAGTTCTGACTTGCCAGCGTTTGTTTATATCCTCAAGTTAGGATTCCCGTCACGGCACCAGCCCAAATCCACTCCCGATTCTATCTCGGGGCAAATTTGTTATTCCAAAGGGGTGTGACGCACGTGGCCTATAAACTTACTGCCTAACTGCTTAACTACTTTACTGCTCTACTAGGCACCTTATGGCTTGTATTTTTTGGGACTTTGGAAGTTCAGTGACGTATGTGAAAGTATATGCGTTGTATTCTAATCTTAGATCTGAAATAGTATACAGAGGTAGTAAAACTGACACAGAAAGTGTACAGAGGTTATTATTAATTATTATTATTATAGAGGTAGTAAAACAAATTGGTTTACGTCACACATAAGCACAGTACAGAAATCGTTATAATTAAGTCTACCCTACAAACTTACTCAAGCAAATTACACTTGTGCTTTTATGATACTCTACTTACAAATAGTAGAAAAATGTCAGACGCACTATAAGAAAATCAAAAGTTGTCGGAATCTGTACAAAGGGGTATTTTTATACTTAGGTTGGATTCGCAGACATAAGTGCAGTAGGGTATATACTGGTAATATACATAACTAGCAAGTTTTGTCTACAAATATTACGGACGTCATTACAATGGTTTCAGCTTCTTAGAAACAAAAGCTTTAAACGAAATCATAACTTTCCGTACCAGCTGCGAAAGGATTTGGTTGGCATAAATAATTTCATTCCACTTACGGTTACTTTGTATGTTTAAAAAACACTGGCAAATTGTATGCGAAAATATATTGTGAGTAATAAAGCGAGAAGTTTACCATATGTTATGTCCCAGTTAATTACCAGTAAATAAATACCTTTATGTAGGAAACACTTTGACAACCAAGTTGTTGAAGTGAAAAGTGGTTCTGTAAAAAATTAGTAGGTGCAAGAGTGAATAGGTGTCTTCTAGACCGTTCTGCTTCATCGTCGGCTTCATAGTCACTTAGTACCAGGTGAGATTGAAGCCAAAGGACGGTCTATCAAAGATAAAAATATAAAATGCTATAATATGCTTACGTGGTAAAATTTTGATAACTGTTTTTTCTAACAAATGTTGTTTAGTTAAAACCTAAGTGCTTTATTTTTAAACTTTCGCAATCGGAATACACGTTGAAGACTTATATTACACGAGCATTTATCGCATAGTCTGCCTGCGACCACGACTATGGCAGCATAGCCAAAACGTCGTGAAAATAAATAAAAAAAGTAGTACGCGATGTGAGGGCACCGGTGGTACGGATATATGGGATAGGTATCTACCGTAGTCGTGAAGTTTTTTTTTTAATATGTTAGTGGTTTATTACCGTGTACTAAATAATATTTCTTGTGTCAAAAGTTTCAAAATAAAAAAGTAAACAACACGTTTGGCCACACCAAATAAATATGTCTTCTCTTTTTATGTTTATACAAACGCAGTATACCTACTCGTATCTGCACGCAGACAAACAATTCCAAACGAGCCTACAAACCGTACACAAGCCGTAAGGTAATTTCGCGGGTGGTAGAATGCGTTAATAAAATTTTACTGCTTTTTATAACAGCTCTTTTGGGCTTTAGGAGCCACGCCAGGGGTGTTAAAATATTAAAACTCGACCACAACGTACTAAGATAATTTTCACGTTACCTATTAAATTTAATACCTACCAATTTAACGAGATATCAAGTTGAAAATCATAAGAAATTTGGGGTTTCATTCCAGATCAGGGTAGGATACACCTTTATATTACTTGCTTTATATTACAAGTTAACTGCTGGACATAGGGGGAGTAAATTTTTTTTATTTTTTATTTATTAACCATTTAACAACAATAGAATTAGAACTAAATAAATAGCATCCTTAAACCACTAAGGTTTGTGCTGGTGCTAAAAAAACCCCTGCCCTGCTATGGGCGGTTTGCCATAAACACCACGCTTGGCAAGTGGATTATAGTTATTGTGAGATGCTACCGCTCATCTCCTGGTGTGATCTCTTAGTCACCTCTTACGACATCCATTAGAGGCTATGGAGGTCTGGATCAGAGGCCCTAGCACGAATAAATATGATTTTTTGTCTGTCTGTCTGTCTGCCACCAGGTTGTATCTCATGAACTGTGATAGTTAGAGAGTTGAAATTTTCACAGATGATGTATTTCTGTTGCAGCTATAAGAATAAATACTAAAAAAAAGAGTGAAATAAATATTTAAGAGAGCTTTCATACAACAAACGTGAATTTTTGAAGTTTCGATTATAGATAATGGTACAGAACCCTTCGTGAGCGAGTCTGACTCGCATTTGGCCGGTTTTACTAGGTGTTTTCGTATTCTACAGAAGCAAAGATCTAGATATGATTAAAACAGATGGCAAGCTATCGATCAGCAGCGTTTCGAAATCGATTGAAAATGGCCTCATTTCAGTTGACAAAAGAATCTCATCAATAGCAAACTAATACCGCCATCTCATTTCGCTTTGATGTCAGTTATTATCTGACTAGATCGAACAGCAATAGCAATAGCGGGTGATAGGTCGCGGGCGAACAGTGTCATAGCTATTACGATTGCAACATAGTCTAAGCGTCGGTTAATAATACCAAAAACCCGTGTGTAATCTTATACACCTACTCAGTCTGAGTCCTAAGCCAGTATGTCTACTCTTAAAAACGATAAACGAAGTTTCGTATTGTCGTTTTGTAATATACTGCGGGGCAACTCGGTAGCCGTCAAAAGTCAAGTTGTCGCTGCCTGACATGCCGCGCAGTGTACCTAACTCAAAACGACTATACGAAACTTCGTTTATCATTTCAAAGAGTAGACCTAATGAGGCTCAATTCTTGTAACAACATATCATTAAATTCATGTTTCAATCGTGTCAATCTTCAAAAGGTATTCTTTGAAACTGTCATTTCAGACAGGCCAGCTTTGACAATGAAATTCTAGTATTCTTCAATGTGGTCTCAGCTCCAAAAAATACGAGAATTGGGTCTCTGATATCTGTTCTGGTCCAGCTATAACGGTCACAGGTTTTTGAGGAACTCCAGATTAATAAATTTGACGTTTTGTTTTGTTAAAATCCAGGTGCACACGTGAATCCTTCCGTAACGGCGGCGCTCTGCATCCGCAGACAAGTATCGCCTCTTCGAGCAGCGTTGTACGTCGCGGGGCAGTGCGGCGGAGGCATCGCGGGCGCAGCCGCTATCTATGGGTAAGCCTTTATTTTTGTAGTACTTTTGTTCGATGAATTAAACCCTGTTTTGGGATTTTGCAAGGCTGACGTGATTAAACCAACAAACATTCATAAGCACTACAACAAATTATAACGCACTGCGTAAAGTATTAAAGACCTTTCTCAAACCTACGAGTTTGGCTGCTGGATAAAAACTATTACAGCATTAGGAAATTTGTTATTATTGCTAATTATTTACCTACACATACATAATCCAATCATTATTTCTATTATTCAATAATGATATTTTTTATTATTCTTATGCATGCATCTCAGATGTTTTGAGGAATTTTTCCACTTAATTAGTTTTATTATAAGATATAAACATACCTACATCGATATACCACATTGATGCAAATAAATAAATTATGAATAAATATCTAGGTATCAGATAAGGGTATTTTGTGTTTTGTTCTTTTTAGGTAGCTACAGAGATAGTTTACTTTCTATCTATGGGATATTTTTTATATGAAATCCTTACGCCATTTGGTAAAGGTATAGTGATGGTTTGGTAAATATTTGCTAAATGATACAGAATTTATACAGAAATAAACATAATCTGACAAGGTATGATATCTCTATCGATACAAGCAAATAGCAGTAGGTGCATAAAGCACCAGTTTCTGGGATAACTTCTTTCCTTGAAGTGTATAGGATAGTGAGAGTTCTCGTAGGCAACCAGCCAAGCAGCTTGCTGTGTTTTGGATGTAGGTGCCAGTAAAATGACAGCCACATGATGCTAATTGCTAAACACTAAAAATTGCTAAAGATGAGAGAAAAACAATCAAACTTATTTCACGATTGTTTTAGATATGACTGTTACACACCATACAGGATTAAAAGGCTAGAACGCCATAATAATGTCCACTATGTTTTCAGTGCAAAAGTAGGTAAAACAGAATTCTATACTTGTATACTTCTATATGTACCTACTTACCTTCGAAACAGCAAAGTCGCATTGCTTTTGTCAGATGGAATCGATGTCGCAAACCTGTGACGATTTCTCGGTAGGTAAGCACCTGCTCGTACGGTTGGCAGGAAAAAAACAACACTTGTCGTTTTGTCTCTCATCTCTACCAATAGAGAAGAAACGAGACGCAATCACAAGCCCACTTTCATTATGGAAGCGGAATATATACGCGCTTTTATCATGGGTCTCTTTTCTGTTCTTTTCTTGAGTACTTGGTACAATGTATTTTTCTATTGTCAAGTCTAGATACCTATTTGTATCATAAACTCTAGATAACTTTTTGGCCCTCAATAAAAACAATAACCAAACTACGGGTAAATCTGAATCTCTGGCAAGAGCGAATACAAGAATAAAAAGATTGTGCATTGCAGTTGTTTGAAATATCTGCTATAATTAATTTATCCTGTTTTTATGTACAATCAGGCAATCAGCCAATCAGGCATTTTCTGTGCTTTGGAAATGGAATGAAGTTAAAGTGAGTTTTTTATTGTAAGTTAAAGTGAGCACATTTACATTAATAATAAATAATATTGCTAAGTGGCGTTAGAATCTCCGGAAGGCATGTTGCTGTCGCTCGCTGCCACACAGCAACTTGGTAAATCTTGATTGAGTTCTTTCGGCAGTCTAAATCACGCAGAGCTGATTATTGATCAAAAATTAAGACATAAAGATGCCAAGCTCGCAAATCTCAAGAATTCATACACTATCAAGATTTCTTAAACTAGTCTCCTTTTTTTGCCATCGATACCTTGTCATTCATCCTTTCACCTATACCAGCTTTGTATTCTAAATGTCGCAATTCAACAATGGACAGAACAATTTGAACATTACAACAATGTATAGCTTTCTATAGAAATCGTCAAAGGAATACACCCGCGGCGTACAAAATGTATTGAAATCTGTAACCTCGTAAAGAAATTTTACCTGCCCTTGATTTGATTCGATCCAAAGTTGTAAGAAAAAATTGAATAAGTGCTTTGGGAGGGATGGCGTGGGCCCTGATTTGCTGAAATAGCTGTGACCGTAACATAGCGTAGTTGAGAACAAATAATTACTTGATTGACGATGGTCGTCGCGATTTTATTGAACATTTAAAATTAACGTTCGTCACTATTTGGCGATCGGTACCGTAGTAAATGAATGTAAAACTTTAAAGTCATCATCATTGGCAGATTTACATCTATTAAAGATAAATAAATAATATCACGTACACGTCTAGGTATCTCTTTTCACTTTTTATTGCAAATATCGTGGCGGTCAACTCCATAAATGCAAAACAAGTTTGAACCAGTTCAGTAAAGATGAGAGTTCTGAGCTGAGACCCTATGTGACAGCATCTTGATAACTATAATATATAAATACTTACAGGGGTATATACCCCTATAAAATTTATGCCAGACAATTTATGAAAATGGACATTTTCGATGCATCTTTACCAATTAAGGACTCTTGTCCTTACTGACATTCTGACATATAGACAACGCACAGTCTAAACCACTTGTCGTAGAGACTTAAAATTTCAGGGTGTGTACACCCCCCACCACTTGTTTTTAGGGTTCCGTACACAAAGGGTAAAACGGGACCCTATTACTATCTGCTGTCCGACTCCGCTGTCTGTCTTTCTGCCTGTCCGTATGTCACCAGGCTATATTTCATGAACCGTGATAGTTAGTTAGAGAGTTGAAATTTTTCCAGAGTAAAATAAATATTTAACGTCCATGAACTTGGCAGCCACTTGGAGTACGTATGACTTGAGATAGATCTTAGATTTCAATCGCTCCAAGCCATGTATAACTGGCGGTTCTTAGATATTGGCATCGTCCCTTATAAGTAAACGAAACCATAAAATACCAGATATTCAATATTTATGCAAATAACAATGGATGCGTTCTCCGGTAGCAGGTATACAGGCGTATACATATCACGCCTGTATATATGAAATAACGGTAGGCTCTTCTGTCGGTAGAACAAGCTCGCCGAGATTTAATAAACGTTTTAAGCACTTTCTTACGACCGTCATATTACAGACGTTGCTCCTTGAAAATCAAAGCTTAAAACAACTGTTATACCTATACTGGTTGGCATAAAGAATACTCGGTCCTATTTCCTTTTAAAACAACTTCTTCCGTTAATTTTCCTTATCATTTAACTTAGAAGGTGCTTTAAGGACATATTTCACGGATAAAAACAACAGGATTTACGTAAAAACCCAATTTCCAAGTTCGCCTATCAAATTCCTTCTACGTCATCGGATTCAGTCATTTTCGTTTTTTAGTTTCTTTGTAGCCGACTTTTGTTACCCAGCAGGTCTTACTCTAAATTTAGACAGTCTATGCTCAATTAAATAAACTCATGTTTCGCATTAAATACATTTTCTGCAATGAGCTCCCGTACCAAGTCGGAAAATGCATATATTATCTATGTAATGGTGTTCCTTTTACTCGTTTAGGTACGATACTTTTTAAATCATTGAAATCGTTCCATTGGTTGCGAAGATATTACACATTTTGTACCAGTCAACCGCGGGGCGGCCGAATAGCTCATGTGACGTCACGAAATCTTTTCCACCCGCGGGCGCGCTCTCCGCAATTCATTTATTAGAGTTCACTCGATCTGCGCGGGTCGTGTTGTGGTTTTTACGTGAATATGCCGAACTATAAGTACTGTATAGTACCGAAGTGTACTAATACTTCAGTTAGTACACCTAAAAAACTATTTTTCAATGTGCCAAAGGTCCCGAAAGTGCGCAAAAAATGGTGCACTATCATGAAGAGGGATGACAAAATTCCGCTTTCGTGCCAAACTTCAAGATTTTGTTGCGAGGATCATTTTGATGTAAGTAGGTAGGTACCTCCATAATATACCAACTATGATAATAGTTGGTATATTATGGAGGTACCTACTTACATCAAAATGATCCTCAATCATTACTCGTGTGGTAAACAGGTGCGTAGGTAGCTTAGTAAAGCTCGTTTACGAATGTTAAAGAAAAATACAGGGTCGTACCTACTAGGTATATTTCAATGAGTAAGTAAATGATAAAAAATGTAAGTAGTGAAGTTTCTAATAACCCTTCCTCGGTAGTCGGGTTAAAACCAGGGTCGTACTCAGGTCTAACTACAATAAAATGTGCCGTTCCCGGTAATATTCCCCAATGCGGGAATATCCCACAAGTTTCCCGGGATATCGGGGATCATTTTGGGATTATAGTTATAGATTCTATCTCATCATCATCATCAGCCTGTAGAAGTCCACTGCTGGACATAGGCCTCCCCCACACGTTTCCAGGAAGAACGATTCTGAGCCCTTTCCATCCATCGACTTCCCGCGGTTCTAACAATGTCGTCAGTCCATCGGGTAGGAGGACGTCCTACGCTTCATCTTCCGGTTCGTGGTCGCCATTCGAGAACCTTTATTCCCCATTGGTTGTCGGTTCTACGAGCTTTATGGCCTGCCCACTGCCACTTTAACTTCCTGATTCTGAGAGCTGTCGGTGACCTTGGTTCTTCTACGGATTTCCTCATTTCTGATTCTACCTCGCAGTGAAACTCCCAGCATCGCTCTCTCCATAGCTCGTTGTGCGACTTTAAGCTTGTGTATGAGACCAATAGTTAGCGACCACGTCTCAGTGCCATAAGTCATCACTGGTAACACACACTGATTATAGACTTTCGTCTTGAGGCTTTGCGGTAACTGTGACGAGAAGATGTGCCGTAATTTCCCGAACGCTGCCCATCCGAGTTGGATTCGTCGGCTGACCTCCAACATATACCGGTACGGGTGCGACATGAGCATTTGACATAAGTTTCGTCTTACTCATGTTCATTTTAAGACCCACCTGTTGGGAGACAATATTGAGGTCTCTAAGCCTTGTTTCTAGGTCTTCCAGCGATTCCGCCATTATGACTATATCGTCGGCAAATCGAAGGTGACTTAAGTGTTCGCCATTGATATTGATGCCATACCTATTCCAGGACACGAGCTTGAAAATATCCTCCAGTGCAGACGTGAACAGTTTCGGAGAAATTACATCTCCCTGTCTCACTCCTTTTTGCAACTGGATAGGATTTGTACTCTGGTCCTGGAGTCGGATAGTCATGGTGGCATTACTATATAGGCCTTTCAACACTTCGATGTACCGATAGTCAATTTGACACCGCTGGAGTGACCGTAACACTGCCCAGGTTTCGGCTGAATCGAAGGCTTTTTCATAGTCCACAAACGCTAAACAAAGTGGCTGGTTATACTCTTCGGTCTTCTGTATAACCTGCCGGAGCGTATGAATGTGGTCTATGGTACTGAAGCCTTTTCGGGACCCGGCTTGTTCGGGAGGCTGGAAGTCGTCTAGCCTACGAGCGAGACGATTAGTAACTACTCTCCTTCAAAAGGGTGTTATCACCTTTCTTAAAGAACAGTACCACCACACTCCTGCTCCATGCCTCTGGCGTCGTACCCTCGAGGATGAGGATATCTATCTATACATGTAATAAAACTGTAGCCAAAGTGAATGAAAAAGAAGTACGTAAATCTAAGCGCGAACGAAGTTGCGAGCAAAAGTGATATATAATAAAAAAGAAAAAATATATACCTGAATTTATTATATTTTTAGGTGGAAGCTGATAATAATAATAATAATGCTGAACAATCCACACAGCATCATCTAGCCCCAAGCTAAGCAGAGCTTGTGTTATGGGTACTAGATGACTGATATACTTAATACAATACATTACATGCATACATATTTTTTATTATACATAGAAAACACCCAGAACACCCGGAATAAATATTAGCAGATCGTACAAACATTTATCCCAAGGCGGAAATCGAACCCGCTACCTCCGCGTCGCAGGCGGACATTCGCCAGCCGCGCCACATCGGTCGTCATAATGGAGAACTACGTCAAGTATAGGCTTGTGGGAGGAATGCTTAGATCGAAGAAGGAAGTATTGCATTCCTGTATTGTATTCCTGACCTTGATGATTTATTGTATAATTTTTAAATAAATCTGGGTATAACCTACGACAAAATATAATTTAAATTCTTAGGGCTTATTTTAAACTTAACATACCTAACGCTTTCGTTTATTCATAGCTCTAAATTACGTGTCCAAAGAACTTAGGTAGGTACATTCCTGTCAAATTAAGTATTTAAGTCTAATTTTATTTATTTTATACCTACATAATATTTTTCTTTAAACCTTTAAGTTTCTACATACTTATCTACATACCAATGTTGAAAATAACAGCGTAGGTAGTTACAACAACAAACACAACTTCCCTGGCTGACTAACCTAAAACTTTTAGGTATTTTATAGGCTAGTCCAAGTATGTGTACCTACCTACATATTATCCTGTTATTCTGATTAGGTTGATAATGAGATTTGTTTACCTCTGAAGTTTCCAACCATGAATTTCAGCGCTTGTGTAATTTAAATGATTACTAAGATAATCAAATACCATGAAGGTATCAACTTTAGGTAGATTATCGGATTGCGCTTGCTCAAAACCGATATCTACCTTATTTCTAATACTCATTTGTTATATTAAAATACCTTCTGATAAAAACCTAATCAAATCACTTGGTGACGTTACGCTCCGTGTCGGACGAGTATCGCGAACAGAAACGCGGGGCGCGCAGTGGTTTGGCGGCTAGCGCTGGGCCATTGTGACGTCATCGCTTCCGTTCGCGCGGTCAGTGAATCTCGTTCGGTATTTTGCCCATAACTTAGTCAGTTTTGGCCGTAGAAAAAAAAATTTTGCATTTTATGTTTTAGTTTCTCAAGGCCTATAAAACTGCATTCATAGAAAAAACTGTGACGGGTCCCCATTTAAAATTTAGGTTTGTTGATTAATCATAAATATTGATTAATATTACTTTAAAACTGATTTTACAATTAAGGTGTACAGTCAGCTGCACTAGAAAGTATACAATTCGTAACTTATAGAATGGTTTTACAGCGTTACAATTAATAAAAGGGCTAAAACTTAAAAAAATAAGTAAACTTATTAGTTAATTTCACGAGTTTTGAGGTTTTACTTTTTAAGAGTTTACTATAAGGTTTTGATAACGTTTTGAAAGTTACGAATTGTATACATTCTAGTGCAGCTGACTGTACCTTTAAAAACTTTCGTTTTCCAAGATGTATGTACCTTGAACACAAAAAGTTTGCGAAACACTGATATAGACAACGCACAGCAAAAACCACTGGTGTAGAGACTTAAATTTTTCAGTATATATTCGTCTTGATACGTAGAGGTGTACTAAGAAAGGAATTCCCGTAATTCAACCCCTACACGGGTACAGCAGGGGCTGAAGTTTTATAAGATATTTTCTTGCGGACTAAGTCGCATGCGTTTCGCAGGTACTATTATATTTGTTGACAATAATAGATCACGCGACGATAACTCGTGTCAGCTTCATACATTTTGAACTTTCATAAATAGCGATATGGTTAGTAAAATGTATCTATGACAGTCTCAGTAGCGCTCTGGGTTCGCAGTTATTCGTCCTTCGATTTAAAAAACAAAAAAGTTTAAAACGAAACCAGTCTGAAGGCCCAAAGGAGCATCAAGATAAGTGCAGTGAACCCAGCCACGGCAGATGTTCCTGTGCACGTGCATAGCAGCCTCTACGCGCATTGCACGTGTTGACATAGCCCTTAAGGAACATCACTGAAAAACGAACCTTAGAGACTGCAAAATAGAAATGATAATGTAGCGATAGTATCATATTTGTAGCACGATAAATGATCCTTATGACTCAGGAAATAAAAATGAGAAATGTGTGCTGAAGATGGCGTTTTTAGGAGTCCGTTATCTACAAGTAAACCTTAGAGATCGTGTGGAATGGCAATAGCAGAGAGATAGAGATGCCTATACCTAGCAGTGGGTTAATCAAGTTGGGGTGGGGATCATGATGATAATTAATTAAAAGCAATATAAGCAATATAATTCTTATAGCAATTATAAGAATTTTTGCTTTGACAAACTGACTGACTGATATATAGACAGCGCACAGCCTAACTCACTAGTCGTAAAGACTTGAAAAATTCAGGGTATATTCGTCTCAGTGCCTTGAGGTGTACTAAGAATGAAATACCTGAAATTTTACCCCTAAACGGATACAGTGAGATTTGAAGTTTACATAAAAATAAATTTACGCAGACGAAGTCCGGCGGGCTTTACTAGTTAAAAAAAAATATATACATATTCAGTCAAAAAACGAGTCTAGATCATTTATTTCTTTTAAAATTACGTTATTTTTCACCAATCATTGTCACTCATTCCCTCAAACCCCTTTTTAATAATTTAATATTTTAATTTCGCCATAACTTCAAAACCAAACGTCCAATTCTAATCATTTAAATACCAAATATTATCTACATGAACTGTACTTAGTGATAAAATGATTTATTTCGATAAGGATTAATAGTATGAGTAAAATAAATGCGTTTAAATGTAGTCCAAAATAAATTGAAGATTTTTAAATAAAAAAATGGTTGTTGTGCCTCACTCGACATAGATAGGTATAGTGTGTCGCTGACTTTTTTGTAGATATTTATAAGATCTGCAATTATGTAGAACATTTTATGGTTCTATCTTTTATAGTTTAGGCAGCGTACGCAAAATAAGTAACTTTTCTGGTTGATTTTTTACACCTTGTGTCTGAAAAACCCAAATATTTTACGGAACGCTATTTTTTTCCAAAATAAAATATAGCTTATGTTACTCAGTGATAATGTAGCTTTCTAATGAAAAAAGAATGATTAAAATCGGTCCAGTACTTTTTGAGTTTATTCATAACATACAAAAATACAAAGCTTTCCTCTTTATAATATTAGTGTAGATATCAGTCACCTAGTATCCATAACATAAGCTCTGCTTAGCTTGGGACTGGATGATGCTGTGTGGCTTGTCCAGCATTATTATTATTATACTGAAATTATTTAGACAAAAAACTACCAAAAAGGTTTATAATTTCTGAAATAATCTGAAAACCACATCCTCCTGTAAGTTGACTTTTTGCAGTTATGCCAGGAGCACAATAATAATAATTTGTAAATCGTACAAGCATTTATCCCAAGTCGTGAATCAAACCCGCAACCTCCTGCGTCGCAGGCAGACGTTCGCCCGCCGCGCCACATCGACCGTGCATCATATCGGTGGTTTCGTAAATTATTATAGAATACTAGCGGCTCGTCCCAGCTTTGCACGGGTTTTAGTAAGGAACCCTAATTTTTGAAAAATAATTTAGCCTATGTCAACCGGGTATCCTAGGATACCTACGACGAATGCTTACAGGGTGTATACGACTACTCCCGCCTACTTCGAGGGGCTAACCTATTACTGTGTGGTTTATTATTCGAGTATAGTTGTGAAACTGTAGGTATCCTGTACCGTACGTAACTTTATTTGCCATAGTAATGAATAAAGAGTAATCTACCAAACTTATAAAGAAGCGTGAAGCGCGAAAAATTTACGTAAGTGCCTTACCTACGATTTACAAAAAAACGAAATTAAAAAACTAACACTAAATCGTCCATGCGCGAATCGGAGCAATGAGCAGCACAACCTCCCCGTCCGACAGTCTGAGTTGCACTGCCGCCCGTCGCCCGCACAGGGACCCGCGCATTCCATTTCGTATCGCATTCAAGAAATAATTAATTGTAGCCTAATGAATTATTAGTTCGAACTGCCAATTGTTCACTTTGTGATAAAAACTTTGACAGATATTTGTGTGAAATAAAAATACTAAAAATCAATACCGTTTAGAAGAAATAACCAAATTTAAAATAAAAATTGCTTCACTTTGGATATTTTTTTCATATAGTAATAATATAGTTAGAATTTTTTCAATTGTACAAATTAAAATTTAGTCTTTAATAAACAATATATATTTTTTTTGGACATTTATATTCACTCATCAAAGAGAAATTACTTGGAGAAAACCTCGAGTTGGCGAATACCCCCTCCTTAAAGCTGTTAAATCTAACAAATTGCATATTCTTAAATAGGGCTTGTCCTTAGTCGATGTGCTGTGTAGCAGTGTTATTGGTATAAGCAAAGGTCACCGTTCAACATCAGTTGCGCCATCTGTTCCTTCCCCTCATTTTGTTATAAAATGCAGCCCCAACTACCTAATTTTCTTATCTTCATAACAATACGGAACACTTAGAGCATGAGTCCTACTCGCACTTGTCTTAAAGGAAGCCAGTTGTCATATAGCACTACACAAGCTGTATTATTAATAATACCGAGGGTTTGCTTGGAGTTTATACTTGGCATTTATAATTTTACGATATTTAAATTCTAATTGAGGCAAGGGGTTTGCAACCTGTCATGTATAGAATCTTAAAAATGTTTATAACCTTTAGTAGTAGAGCTCTTAGTGAAGGGCTCGTCAGGGGAAGTACTACCACCGTACTTATTTCTACCGCCAAGAAGCTTGCTGTGTTCCGGTTAAATGGGTGAAACGGTGTGAAATGGTGTGGGTGCCGGTGTAATTACAGGCACACGAGCCTTAACACCTGTATGCCTCAGGTTAATGGACTCTGAGTAGTGCATCGTAGGGTACGTTCATAACGAGCGTGACCTGCGAGGTAATACTTTGTAATATATATGGTAACCACCTAACATCAGGTGGGTCATCTTTGTTTGTTTTGGGCAAGTTTGTATATCATGACACGGACGAAGTCACGCGCGCTTTGACTTGTATAATTGTAAGAACACTTTAAAATAATGAAATACAGCCCGCAGCCACTTGGCGGCTTATCGTACTCTACCAAGTGAGACAGTTACAGAGCGATTGTGAAAAGGCTATGGCAAATTAAGCTCTCACGCGCCGTGATACAATACAAACTAGCATCCACGCGTGCAGCAACCCTATTCTAAGTAAATAATGATATTTGATGTAAAGTACATAGTGCTTGTACTAGCTTAGGTTTACTATTACTGACGACTTTGACTCACAGTTTCAATTAGTTTCGACTGGCCTTAGAACCCAGTAGTAGCTCTGTCTTCTGTGCTGTTGATTGTGAGCTCGATCCCTAGCAAGGACAAACATTTGTCTGATGAGCTTGTTTGTTCTCTGTCTGGTTGTTATATTGTATTCTAAGTACGTATTTACAAGAAATATGTACATAGTAGATAAGTGTCATCTAACTAATTCTTGTAGTAACTATGCTTGGGGCTAGATGATGTTATGTGTAAAAATATCCACAAATATTATTATTTTTCATATCAATGTACATAAAAAAACAAATAAATAGCGTCTATTTATTTGTTTTTTTTTGTACATTGATCGAGAGAGCGTAGAATAGAATAGAAAAAAGCTATCAAAGATCTCTCTAGCAACATGGACGATTTTGTTTTGCATGTTTGTGTAAAAGTACTAATGTATGTTGGTCAAGCTTATCTTTTGAGCCTTTGATCTGATCTGCATGAAACCTGGTAGGTTGTTTTTAATAAATTTAATAATAAGCATGAAATTCGCATAATGGCCAAGATTATGTAAAGGGGGTAAAAATCATTGCTTATTTTAAATATAAAAAAGACGCGTCATATTTAAGTGCTTATCTATACTTCTATACATATATTATACAGAGGAAAGATTTGATTGTTTGTATGTTTGTTTGCATTGAACAGGCTCCGAAACTACTGGACCGATTTGAAAAATTCTTTCACCGTTGGGAAGCTACACTATCCCCGGGTGACATAGGCTAGGGATCCTTACTAATACCCGTGCTAACCCGGGCCGGCCCGCTAGTGATAATAATAATATGTGACTATGTGACCATTTAGAAAAAAAACAATTGTGGCATCCCGATTCGAATGAAAATGATTACTTATGATTCGAATAAAAACGCAATCTTTTTATTCAATACCAATGACGGCCCTAATTAACAGAATTTGACTGACTTGACTAAAAACTACTTAAAAAAAAGTTGACATTTGCCAAATTCTTTATCGTTTCACGCATAGAATTTGCTTTATAGTCCATATTCTTAGGTTTCACGGACAAGAGACAAAGAAAAGAAGAAGACGAAAAAAAAAATAGCAGACGGTGGAAGTTAGATCCACA
Organism: Electrophaes corylata; assembly: GCA_947095575.1. Classification (NCBI taxonomy): domain Eukaryota; kingdom Metazoa; phylum Arthropoda; class Insecta; order Lepidoptera; family Geometridae; genus Electrophaes; species Electrophaes corylata. The sequence continues at coordinate 12,932,399 of OX352699.1, read as the reverse complement.
GAAGCCAAAAAAAAGAAGAAGAAGAATACGGTCGTTAGCCTTTTCCGATACATTAAACAATAAACTACACAAACTCGCATAAAATTATCTTTGAAAACAACAGATATCTAATTATCATATTTGATGGAGCACCTCTGTTATCTTATTGAGTGCTACTCGCATAATAACACCAAAACAATGATCGATTAAAATTTTCCTTGAAATGGATTCATACATACATACATACATACATAAAACCACGCCTGTTTCCCATAGGGGTAGGCAGAGACCACGGATTTCCACTTGCTACGATCCTGACAGACTTTTTTGTTTCATTCACTCGCATAGTATATATGAGAATCGGGCTTCAGTCGCATAAACCGAGAAATCCTCTTTTACTACTAATAGTATCTGCTAAGTATCTCCTTAACACTACTTAATGTACGATTCCAATTACATATTATTATTGTTAACCAGAGAAAAGAGAGGACTCTTCTAATACAGGTCTTACGAATTAAAAGAAGAGATCCCAACCCAGAATTATGTAAAAACTTGTAATTTCTGAATAAAAACATTTTGATTTTTGATTTTTTTTGCATAACATTCTTCATACATGCTCATCGTTTTAGGGTACTCTTGACCTGGCCTGTCTCTAAAACGTCATCTATCTAATTGAGATAAGTACGTACACCGAGGTCTTCCCCTACCAACAGTCCCATTCACACCCGCCTGATTTATCTGTTTCGTCAATCATACATTTTGATTATATTGGTAAGAATATTTTTTTAAATCATAATAAATATTTGTGGACATTTTTATATAACATCGACTAGCCCCAAACTGAGCATAGCTTGTCCTATGGGAACCAGAGGGCTGATAGAATACTTAAATAACTTTTTGTAAATGCATACTTAAATAAATAAATAAGACATTTATTTTCAACTTACGTGCTAGATTCTTTTTTTACATGCTTACAACCATTATTTACTATTTACTAACACTATTTACAATATTTATTTATAGACTAACAAATTATAACAATACTTCTATACTAATGTAGATCTAAGCACCTACGGCGTAGACTGTATCTATGTTGCTACGACGTAGGCGCAGTCTACGATACTCTACGCTCGTCTACGCAACACGTACATCGTTGAATTAGATTTTCTATTTCGTATCTAACGTTTTCTATGTAAAAAACTGACGAAACAAGGAATTACTTGATGTTGAGTGGATAATGAGGACCTCTAAGCCTATAAGAATCTTTCTATACCAATTATAAGAATTCATATCCTTCCTCACTGACTGATTTTGATAAATATACTTTAATCCACAGGGACAGTAGGAGGAACTATCCTCAGATCTTTTAGTAACCAAGTAGTATCGACTCAGAATTCTTTGAGGATGTCTAATAGGGGTAGTCAGAGGTACGTACGTCTAGATATTATATTTCGCACATACCTACATTTTGCTGTAGTTTGTATTACATACACGATTTGAACCCACATTATTACCAGTGCTTTTTAGGTTTAGAAAATTGGGCTGGGAATAACAGAAAAACTGAACTCATCAAACATGCAATGTTTAGCAAACTAAATGTTTACCATCGGGGCCGAATCTGCAGCTAAATAACGTTGCAGGTCGCCGATCGATACTGTCCACCTATTGCTCTCGGATGGTGCTAAGGATGGAAACGGACTACTTTCAATTCATCTTTTGAAATAAAATGTATTACATTTATTTACAAAGCAAATCATAATTAATACAAGTATTTGTAATAGGTATGTACATAATTAAGTTTAAAAAACTTGTGTTACCGACTATACATCATTCTGATTCCACATTATTATTACGTGTGGAAAAAATGTGAGGACAATACTAAGTTAACAGAATGCATTGGAGGTTACCAATTTTTTCGGCGCCTTGGTTCTTATTTTGTACAAATCCCTTTTATTACAAATCAACCCGCCACCGCATTTTCGACTTACTGTAAGCTCCTATCTCACCCGCGTGTATCAAATGATTACTTACTGACACTGTGATTCACTGGTATACTCGTAGTAGCTGTAAAACTGTTCTTTTTTTATGCAATTGCTAATGGTACAAGTTACCTACCTGATGTTAAGAGGTTACCCTCACAAATAATAATAATAATAATAATAATGCTGGACGATCCACACAGCATCATCTAGCCCCAAGCTAAGCAGAGCTTGTGTTATGGGTACTAGATGACTGATATACTTAATACAATACATTACGTATATAGATACTTTTTATTATACATAGAAAATACCCAGAACACCCGGAATAAATATTTGCAGATCGTACAATCAGATTGCAGATTTGCAGATCATTGCATTACAGGCCACGTTTGATATGAACGTGCCCTACAATGCACTGCTCTGCGTCCATCAATATGAGGCATATCTACAAGTGTTAAGCCTTACGTGCCTATAATTTCACCGGCACCCACACCCTTCAAACCGGAACACAGCAAGCTGCTTGGCGGCTGAAATAGGTATGGTGGTAATTGTTGTTATACATACTGTTTATAAGCATATTAAATACTCTCTAGTTTAGTTTGGTTTTAGAACGTTTATTTAAATTATAATGAAGTATCTGTTTTGTCTAATATATTTGTCACTCAATATAGAAAATTCTCACCGAATAGATGTTTCACTGCTAGAATTACAACAGTAATACTTCCCCGGGCTTCACAAAGAGCTCTACTACTACAAGGTGGATATAAGTTAGTTCTAAACTTTCTAGCTAACTCAACTGTAACAATATGTACGTTACTGAAACACATTGTATATTGGAGACCTGTAGAGTGGTAATCAATAGCCCCAATAGTTTTCAAGTCATATTCGATTTGGCGGAGCTGCCAAGTTTCCGTCGAGCACTAGTTACAAATAAATAAGTGGCACAGACTGCGACTAATGCACTTTATAAACTTATATATGCCTGCCGGACTGACATTGGTATTGGTATTGGTTGGTATATAACAACACACAGCCTAAGACGATGCTTGTTGACACTTGAAATGTTAAAATGAGATATGTTCAGTATCTATTCAATATTTCCAGAAATTCGTTTTTTATATACAACTTGTTGATGGAGATGGCCCACCTGATGTGAAGTGGTAACCATCGCCAATAACAAAACATTGCCTCGTAGGTGACTCTCATTAGGAACGTGTCCTGCTATGCCCTGCTTAAGCATTTATTCAGTAATATCCGCAGGGATCATCTTGAAACATCTTAAATCTAGGTGAATCTAAGCGCCACTAAGCATCAATCTGAGGCATATAAGTGTTAAGTCTCATTGTGCTTGTAAGTTTCTGTTTAGTTTATATGAAAATAGGTTTAAGCTTGCTTCATTCCATTATTATTTAATATGCCTAATGGAGACATCAGTGCGTCATTGCATAACCAATTTGTGTCATATCTAACATAAAACGAAAATCATAAATCTTAATAATAGAATAGAAAACGCAATTGTTGAAAGAAACCGCTGTGGTAAAGCTTCTTTTCATGACTTTGAATGCCGGGAACCATTCATTTTAACTACAACTTAGTGAGGGTAATACAAGAGAAAAATACGATAAGGAAATCATGTCAAGAGCTTTAATTGCAAGCTTTAAGCAAAAGTATATTTATTTTACAATTTTAAACACTGAAAGCTAATAAATTTAATACACATAATATTCTGACCTTATGGTATCGTAATTCCTGTGGTAATTATCACAATATATATTTATATTTACTCTATTTAGAAGTAAATGGGTAAAATTTACAATATGCAATTTTCTGCTCTGTTTCGCTGATGCAACATTAATTGTACGAAGTGTGAAACCACGAAACGCTTCTATGCAACGGGAATGGGTTCAGCTGCATTGTTCCATAAAATTACAGTTTGTTACATATTAACTGGTTGAATGCGAGCACGTTGCTTGCAAACGACATACTGCGGAGTGCTACTAAGTACTAACTAACCCTCGTTTTACACATTCGCTAACAGGGATGGGGGCAAACGGAATATCCTTAGTTTTGGCAAAATTAAACATACAGTTTTAGTTTTTTTGAAGTCTAGTTTCCATATTAATAATAATAATAATGCTGGACAATCCACACAGCATCATCTAGCCCCAAGCTAAGCAGAGCTTGTGTTACGGGTATTAGATGATTGATATACTTCTTAATACAATACATTACATGCATAGATATTTTTATTATGCATAGAAAATAGCCAGAACACCCGGAATAAATATTTGCAGATCGTACAAACATTTATCCCAAGGCGGGTATCGAACCCGTAACCTCCTGCGTCACAGGCGGATATTTTAACGCAAATAAATATTCATTTTCTATTATATTTGGAAACAACATAGCTCTTTCATCTTAATTGTTTTTCGAGTGTTATTTTAGGTTCTCGTAAAATGTAATTTATGTCTCGTGTAATTTCGGTGGCATTTAAACCAACATTGCTTGTAGTCTTAGCGAAAAGTGTAAGTAATTAAAAGAAAGCGTAATAAAGTGGCGTCCTGATTTCAACGGTATTGTTTTTACGCCATCTCGCCAATAGCCTGACTTGACAGAATTTGACTAATTTGAGTAAAAATTATTTTCGATTAAATTCAAATTAAATGAATATTTGTAGAAAATTTTACGCAACATAATTTAGCAAAGCTTGTACTTGTAGAACAAATAGTTTGATCATAAATGTTTATATTCTCGGTGGAGATCGAACCCACCTAACCTACAACATATCTGTCGAATGACATACAGATATAAAAACAAAAAATTAGTTACAGATTTTGGGGTAGAAACGTTAGGTCCATGGGATCCAGATGCGTGGCTTCTATTTAAAGAGTTATTCAAGAGACTGGTGGATGTGTATAACGATCAAAGGGCTGGCGCTTATCTTGGACAGAGAATTAGTTTAGCTATCCATAGAGGTAACGTTGCCAGCCTTTTGGGCACACTTCCTGCGGTTAGTGATTTAAATTTTGTTTTCTACCTATAGTAAAGACCCGCAGTTAGAAAACAGAGTTATTATAAAATATGTAGATATAAGGTAGAAAGGTTAAATATTAGGTGTAAAATATTTGTTACAGATTGTAAATATCAGCTACGAGAATTCAACAAACACGGTTGGGCACGTCCCTGGCAACACGGTGACTTTAAAGCTCGAGTTTAAAGTTAATTTCGCTAGAGCGCAGATTTCCAGCGCTAATGAATATATGCGCGTCAGTATTCCGAATGCCAGTCTCGTACCGGCCTTCATTAACTATCTAAATTACGCTGCAACATAATGGGAGTATTCAAACAGTAGAAGCGAGTTTCCCAATGCTGTAACTAGGAAGATATGTAAATTTTTTAAAGTACCTACAAAAAAAGGCGCACGGCGTTGTCCTTGTAAAGATTTTTTTATATTAACTTCATACCCTGTTGTATTTTTTTATAATTCTTTTTTTTTTTAACAGAGCACCAGTGACCACCTTCTGATCCTAAGGTCGTGGGCTCAAATCCAGTCATGCACCAATGAACTTTTTTATTCGAAAAAATTATGTGTGCAATGCCAGCGTAAGGAAACCAGTTAGTATTCTAGCAGCGGCGATGGGTTTGCAAGCTGTCACGTATGCAATACAATACCTACCAACTACTGCCAAATGTGGGTATTTACCAAATGTAATATCTGGACCCTCTGGAATCTCTATTTGGAATCTCTAACCCTGAGACAAGGGACCCCTTGTCTAAGGGTCTAAGGTAACCATCCTCTTAGACATCCTCGAAGATCCAACTTGGTTCCAAGTAGTAAGTTCCAAGTATTAAGTATCTGAGTGGATATCGGGCCGTGCTTGGGCATTCAAGTTGTGATGCTATTTTTTTTTATTATATAAAAGTCTCTAGAGTTGGAATAAAGTGCCTAGTCAAATTGAAATACCCATCTGCAGGTTCGGTAGTCACGTTTTACTGGCGTAATATCATTGGGAATATTGGGATATACCCGTAGTAACGACGGCGCGGCGGGTCACCAAGATTTTTTATAGCAGTGCGTATTAGGCTGGCATAAAAATATGGTCCGTATAACGATGGAATAAAAGTCACCCAAGCAACTCACAAGTCAGTTATTGATTGACTGTTTTACTTTGATTATAACGAAGGCCCAAATACGTATAACTTACCCTAAATAAACGTAGCAGATGCCACCCATCTATTGTAAAAGTAACACGCTGCCGTCGTGACGTCAACGACGACAGAAACGACTGGGTAAATCAAAAAAGTAGTAGCTACAGTGGCATGTTTACAATAAACAAGGTAGAGTAATAGAGCTCTTAGTGAAGAGCTGGTCCAGGGAAGGACTACCATGGTTATTCTTGCTGCCAAGCGTCGTCCGGTTTAATGAGTGCGGGAGACATTACAGGCACATGAGGCTTAACACCTGTGTACCTCAGGTTGATGGACGCTGAGCAGCGCATAAGACATTATGCGCTTACTTACACTTTATCCATCAGCAAGTCCTATTAGATACGATGTGTTATTCAATCAAAGATTTGCAATTGTTTCAACAGTACCTACTACAAAAAGTTTGTAAATACAAGTTAGTAGTATGCTGCTGCGCCTGTCATCTGCTAGGCAAATATGCATCAAATATGTTAGAATAAAAATTGTAGACAAAATATCCACAGATAAGCTAAACGAGCGAAAAGTCTTCATTTGACAGAACAAGATAACCTATCTTGTCACTGTCATGTTAGCACAAGGTTCTATTTTTGCAAAATGTCCACATGGGTGACAGACAATGCTTCACCACATTCCCGTAAAATGTCCCGTATTACAGATAAGCAATTAACCTCATTTTAATTTAACTAACTTAGTTATTTTCTTTCATTTTATGCAAGTTGTAAGTGACGTACAAAAACTATTGTACTTTATTACTATTTTACTGCGTGTGGCGCTTTGGGTGAGCGAAGGGTAGCGCCATAGCAGATCTGTACGCCAGAATGTAAAAATGGTTAGGTACCTAATGTCACCGAAAAACCCTTTGTTCAGTGACATGGATGATACAGACAGAAAAATTTCGCTTCTGTAGCGAGTTATTCATTCCATGATTGCTCCTCACCTCGCTCAAAATATTAATCAGGTTACGAGAATACTCTCTTAATCCTTTTAAATTCTGCCAGGCGTTAGGTAATTTTTTCCCGTTGATTTCATTGATCAAAAATTAAAATGGATTGTAAAAAACACAAAGGGATAAGAAAGTTCTTAAAATTATATCTCGCTTATCTCGGAGTTTCCGCTGCCTCACTGACGTCTAATAAAACAAGTCTCCGCTTGAGTTGTTGCTCGTAACTAACGCTTTTGGGATATTTTATTTTATAAGAAAAATAGTCTGTCGTTACTCAAGAAAATCACCCACTTAAACATGACAGCAATTACGAGGAAAATTACGTCAAACTGTCAAATCTAGATTGGTCTATAAAACACTTTTACTATGACTTTAATAAATTATTCATAGCAAAATAGCTTCTGCTATTGATCAAACGTTTCTTCGGATTTAAATGTATTGGTTATTATTTTTGTCATATCAGATATTTTTAACATAAGATATATTGCTTCTAACTTGTAAAAGCTTTTAGTAAGTAAGTATATTTTCTCTTAAAACCACCTTACATAATTCAGGGGCTGCGCGATTGACTTTATTTTTCTTGTGAAATCTCCGCCACACCATTAACTACTAAAAGCCACATAGTAGTTTTGTGCCAAGGAGTCTAGATGGGTCCTTTCGAAACGGGTTTTTTATTTCTCATTGTGCCCTGTCCCTGTCTCCACCGCAGCAATCTCAGGTAGTGTTGCCTGACCGGACCGGAGTGAAGTGTTTTTTATTTTGTCCGGCTAAGAAACTTTCATGGATTTTGGCCGGATTGACAAATTACATTCTACACAGCCAGTATCTTTCTACTAGTGGTTGGCTATCGAAATAATATTTATGGTGGTTAGGTTACATTGGTCGTTATGTATTTACCTACTAGCTAGGGTATTACAATAGATTGGAGGCATACCAAAGTTTAAAAGAAATAACTTAAAGCTTGTTTTTCTCGTAAGTATCATGAAAAACAAATTTAAATCTTAATCTTAATAATTAGTTAGTAATGAAATATCCTGTAATATACGAGTGACGTTCCTGTCGGTTCCTACAAATGTTATTTTACAACTATTTGATTGATCTGACCGTATAAAAACATAATAGTTTATTTTTATTAAATATCCCGCAAGTTCGGACTATTATGTTCTGAAGAAACTCTCTTTTACTGTTGTCTTAGGTAGATTGGATCTTTTCCGGCTTTTTTAACAGTCACGGATCTCATCTAAGCCCTGTCAGACAACACTAATTGTGGTAAAGCATACAAAGGACCATACAACGCAAAGTGCGGAAGAACATTGAATACGTATGCAGAATACACATTTTTGTTTTGCTTATATTTTTGAATGGCTTCCGTTCAGAGGCACAATGGGTACTCATTTTTGCTCGTTTATAATTGTTTTCATGACCATAAGGACCGTATCCAATGATGAGCAATATGGCTTGTTTAGTTTGACTATTGAACTTTGATATGAAATAACTGAGAAACATGACCAAATTAACTGTATCTACCTCTTTCTGCCGCCAAGCAGCTTGCTGTAAAATGGTAGGCACATGAGGCTTAACACCTGTATATTTCAGGTTGGATGTAGGGTAGTGCATCGCAGAGCACGTACCTAGCACGTACGTAGTAGCAGAGTGCGTAACCACTTAACATCAGGTGGGCCATCCGTAGTAGCATAAAAAAATCCAAAGATATGCAATATGGCTTGGTTTGGTTGCAAGTTTATTAAACAACCTAGTGGCACACTGGGGTGTGATTCTATAAACACAAGTTTTATAGAATCGTTTTTATACGTTATACAGTACCCTAGTTGGAAATAAATGTTCACTAGCGTGGGCCCATATATAAAATAGCCTTCAAGCTATGCCAGGTCACGTATAATATATTTGTTCCTAGTTTTATTCAAACCGGTCCAGTTAGCACACAAATATCAAACTTCTTCACTTTTGCATTTTTATTAAGAGAAGTAAGGATATGTATATGTATAGGTATTGTAACTTGGTAACAATATTATGCGTAAGTACCTATCGTCTGAATTTTTGAAACTGTGTAAATTTATTACTACTCGTGTCTAGTCTAGTGGTAGTGACCTCGCCTTTTGATCCTAAGGTAGTGGGTTCAAATCGGGTCGTGCAACAATGAGTTTTTCCGTTCGAAAAATTTATATGCGCAATGAAAGGCGCAATGAAAGGCGCAATGCTATTGCTTTCAAACACCGAAGGAAAACACACAGCAAGGATATTTTTAAAACGTATAATATAAATAAAGTAGAATATGATTACATCATGAATAAATTTATATTTTTCCCAATAAGCTTAATGAGTATTGAACAGCACAGAGTGTGAAAAACCTCGTTTACATAATTCAATTTTGCACAGATATAAAACCATTGCGCTTGCGTGTTCGACGCTGATAAGTTGGTAAGTAAATCATTTTTTATCAGAAAAACGAATAGACACATTTTTTATGCATAATTTTAAGGGACAGGAGTGCAGTAGGGTGGTTTGTCTGATGGTCTAGTACTTCTAACCAACAGCGTGCGTCTCCAGCCTATGGTCTAGGGGGGGCAAGTTAATACATATTATGGAGGAATAAGGACCCAGTAACTATCAACGCTGGGTTCTTTCTTATGAGTAAAATTAATTAATAGATAGCGCGGAGGCATTATTTGTACTTGAAAGTTGTATAGTACTATACCTACTTATTACCTAGTGATAGTGAATTTATTCTAGTTTTGACGTGCGGGATTTATCGGCAAAGCAAGACAATTGCATGGCCTTAGGACTTTGGTTTCTTTGCAGTTGGCTACATTTTTTTAAATTCTAGGCTGTCACAAATAAATTTAAACGAATATGTGCTCCTACAGTAAAAATGATGCCTCTATTATAGTTTATAGCCTCTTGTCTCACTTAACAGTAGTGTTCGTACCTGGGCTTTAGTCCCTTGTTTTTGGTCTGTAAGCTCTAGTCTCAAGATAAATCTTCAAAGTGTAATTACGTGAAACACACACACAAGATGCAAGCTTAATAAGACACCAAAACAGTCTCCCTTAAACGGGTACAGCGGGGGTTGAAGTTTGTATGAACAGCTTCACGCGGACGAAGTCGCGCGCGTTTCTCTAGTAAATATATATTTTACGTTTTAAAGAACAAAAGTTTAGTTAGCAATATAGTTCACATGAAAACTACTGACCTCACAGGATATAAACAGCTGTTCGTTACCAAAATTTAATGGAAAATATGATAATTAGAATTTCCATTTTAAACATGTTTGTGTTTATTTGAATTTGATGTTCGAAAACAATGGTTCCCAGTGGGGGCTGAGCTATTTACAGACCACGTGGCCTTCAACAATATCACAATGAGATACCATTACATTTCACAAAAAAACTAATGAAAGCTACCGGATCTCAGCTAAACCGTATGTCCGTTGTTTTTGATGTCATCTCATCTAATCGATTAACCAAATGTTTCGAAAACTGTTAGGTAGGTACTACAAAGCTGCATAGAAATCGGACCTACAAAGCCATAGACAATACTGGCTCAAACTTCAAAACATTAAAGTTACGAAGTTTGAAGCTTTTTGTCTGTGGCTTCGTACCAAAGAAGTGGGTTTATTGAGGTTTATTCTCCACACCATACACATGCCCTTCCCTACCGTGTCTTAAATGAATTAAACTCACTTTTTTATTCCACGGCCCCTCAAAATACAATGAAAATAAAGCTTATCTCTAAACCGTTGCCGGTCCGACAGTGTTGATTGATTCCACATATATCTTATACACATTACACACACATCCGCGCCTCGTTTCGTTCCCACGGTCTGGACGGTGTAGGAGTACACTAGTTAAACAAATAATCGTACAGAAAGTATACAGTGAGCTCGTTTGGCCTGGTGAGTTACGTTGAAGCTAGGTACTGACTGTATAAAAATTACGATTGGATAAAGTTTGAAAAGATTTTGGTAAATGAGAGTTTTGTTTATTTTCTCATATCCGCTATCAGTTGGTGGACTATATGCGGATGAGTTGGTTGGTATGTTGCCTTTTTACCCTCATAGCATTTACCTAAATGATCTTGGTAATGGGTTGACATGGGTCTTTAGGCGATTCTGGTGTCTGTTTAGGTATCTTTAGTTTGTAAATTCTTATTTACAAACTAAAGATACCAACGCATATAATAGCAACGCTTTGTAAGTTTTATAAACTATGATTGATTTGATATGTAATAATCCTAATTAAGAGTAGAATTTTAATAAAAACTTGGTAATCTCTATAAGACCTACCTGTTTTTGAATAAGCAATTTCTAATACAAAATTGAAAACTAATTTGGAACATTAGGTATGCTTCATTTAGTCCTTATTCTTAGGTATGCTTACTGCCCCATGATCAATTGAAACACCTAAAATTTTCCTTTGTATTTTCTTTCAGCCAGCTATTATTTTTTGAAAGTAGGTAAATATACTTTACCTACCTATCTTTGTTCTGACTGAAATGACTGACATATAGACAACGCACAGCTTAAACCACTGGCTGTAGAGAATTAACATTTTTAGGATGTATTCGTCTTGGTGCGTAGAGGTGTACCAAGAAAGTAATTTCCAAAATTCAACCCCTAAACGGGTACCTACAGCGTTTTAGGTACCCTTTGGATTGAAATTATAATAACTTCACGTGCGTTTCGCTAGGTTTATATAAGTTTTTGAGGGTGATTCGCCATGAAGTTTACAATAGTTATAACAATTAGTTAGTTATGCATTACTCATAAAATGGTAGAGCGCCAGATTTCTAGTTTTTACGAAAATTACTAGACGGATGGACTGTAGGTTTATGGTGTGATTCTTTTAGATATTTTTAATTATTTATAAGATCACAGTAATATATAAATTTTACCGCAGCAAACCTAATAAAAAGAAAAAAATATGTCTAGCAAATCCCAACTGATTCAATATTAAATTCTGAAAATGAGATTGTGGTTCTTGCGCTGTAGAAAAATATCCTTTCCAACAATAATGGACCGTAATAGCCCCAGAGTGGCGTCTTGAATGCTTGATAAGGTGTCTGTACCTTAAAGCTGATTCACATTGGTCAAGGACAGTAGCGAGTAGCAAGTGCATGTACAGTGGTAAGATGGTAACAGCTTGGACCTCCTTCCCACCATATCCTCATTCATGTGGGACCTTTATGCAGAACCTGGACAGTGGCATCATCATCAGCCTGTAGAAATATACCTCCCCCATACATTTCCAGGAAGAACGATTCTGAGCCCTTTCCATCCATCGACTTCCCGCGGTCCTAACAATGTCGTCAGTAATACTATAGTGGATCAAGGGAAATTTCACCGGCGAGATAATCGAGCAACATCCAAATACATTTACAATTTTGTTAGTAAAACATCATTTGCTATGATGCATTGAGTAAGGACTAAAGATGCTTCCAAAGATGACAGAAATACGTACCTACTATAAGAGCTCACATTAGAGGGGCTAGTATAAGTGAGAGCCCTCTATCGTAGCCAAATTGTGGATGCGATATGAATTCGGCGCGTTATTTGACGCAGAATCGCAATTGAGCTCTCCACATAAAATATTCAATAGAACTGAAAACCAGCTAAAAAATTATGTATTTTATTTTGTGATGCTTTATCAATAAATCAGCGAAACGCACGCGATTTTGTCTGCGTGAGTTTTTTTTATTATAAACTTCAACCCCCGCTGTTTCCGTTTTGGGGTTGCATTTCGGGAATTTCTTTCCTAGTTCACCTCTAGGTACGCACTAAGATGCTTAACACCTGTATGCCTCAGGTCGATGGACGCTGAGCAGTGCATAGTAGGGCACGTTCCTCACGAGCGTGACTTATAAGGCAATACTTTGTTATAGGCGATGGTAACCACTTAACATCATGTGGGCCATCTGCTTGTTCCATCTGCAAGTTATAAAAAAAAAAAATTTCACAGCTCCAAGAATGACTTGACCGATTATAAAATCTTCCCTGTGGACAAATTTAATTACTTACCATTCATCTAAAAGACGGTCCGGATGCCGAGTAATTTCTCAAATTACCTACTACCACCATCCCCGAGTCCTCTCACTAATTGATCCCTACTTGTAAAACATCAAAGTGACTATTTGGGCACCTGATTTCGCCATCGACCTTCAGCTGAATATTATAATGTAATTTTGTTCATAACGAGGAGACATTTGCGTGAGATTTTACAAGATACCTACCTACCTATCTCTTGGAATAATTTGTACAAAACTTTGAACTTCTGGAAATCAATTTATGAACTTTTTCCTTTCCTTATGATTTCAAAAGTTATTCTGAGAGTTTCCTGGGTTCTATAGATAAAAACTGATCTATGATGGGTATAGAATCCAATTTAAATATATTTGTTTAAGTTTTGTTTGTTTGTGCGTACACGGGTAGGTAAGTGAAGTCCTAACAAAACAGAGATTTGTTTGAAACTGTCCTACTCAATACCGTATGTACAGTCAGCTGCACTAGGATGTATACAATTTGTAACTTTCAAAATGGTTTCACAGCATTGCTAAAGTAATTTATACGACAATTATTCAAAAAATCAGTGAGGTCGTCAACTAATTTCATGACTTTTTAATTTTTGAGGTGTAAGAGTTCATTGTTTTGCTGTAATACCGTTGTGAAAGTTACAAATTGTATACATTCTAGTGCAGCTGACTGTACCTATTACACATTTATTTATATTCCCTCCTATAATCGATAGACTATGGAATCCTTACTAGAACACACTGTCATAATTCATGTCGTATGTTTTATACAACCGCCTGTCGTACCAATGGTGGTAAAAGATCACACCACTATTACGGGTAGCCGATTCATTTATAATAAAAAATAAAAATCATTTTATTGCCATATATACCTTTCTGACATTTACAGTTATTTATTGGTCTTAGGTTTAAAACTAACACTAACTTTAACTCTTTAGACACAGTGGTAATGCGAGCTAGAACATGACTAACTTTGAGGATTCGTGCTTAGTTTTCTTTTTAATTCAGATAAGTAAAATATCAGTTTCAAAACTTTTTGTTAAAGATTGATTTCGCTCTCCATTCGATTTACAAAAAGTACACAGGTTGAGACACAACCCGTATATCGAGCAGTATTCATGTTAAAAGGCACATGTACACACAAAAGATAATTAAGAAAACCACAGCTAAGTTTCCAACCATTGTCTTACGTGCTCGTGAAGGTGAGTTAATATGAGTGAGACGGCTTCAAAGTTTGCAAGAAACTTGCTCCTTCACAGCTTTTCCACAGAAGTTTCACATAGAAAACTCTTTTTAGGGTTAAACTCGCTTTTGTACAAGTCTCTTGTAATCATTGTTTAGTCTCTTGTAAACTGTTTGGTAAATATTTCTGTGTACAATAAAGAATTTAAGAATACAATGAGGGCTCGGAATCCAAACCCACGACGGTACTCGAGTACGTATAGCTACTTAGCTATACGTACTCGAATATAGATGTATAAATTCGGAGAGTTAACTCAAATATGCAATTATCGAAAGGATATAAAAATCTTGTCTTATGTAACAAATCGCGCGCCTTGAGATTCTTGCCCCAAAAACTCTTCTAGCCTAAACGACGCATTATTCTATCTGGTTTTAGAGTGGTTGAGGCTGTGCACTTTGCTGACTAACCTCTGTGTTCCCAAGCTGTCTGACCTCACAAACACCAACTTTAATCTAACTTGCAGCTGGCAAACAGTCTGTATAAACTTGATTAATTAACGCACAGAGGCTATAATGAACAGAGGCGGCATTTGGTGTTTCCAATTTCTAATAAAAAAAAACTACAAAACTAAATGAAGGATGATTTGCAAAAAGAAACTTAAATATACAGAAAAAATAAGACCAACAAACTTGCGTATTTTTATCATGCAGCTAAGATTGAAACATTGATCATGCTGTACCAAAGACTAAAAAACAAAAATATAAAAACTTTTTTTATAATGTTGCTGGTGGAACAAGCATATGCCACGTTTTGTTATATAGGTGGTAAAGTGGTAACTTTACCACCTATATAACAAAACCTTATAGTTTACGCACGTTAGCTACGTGCTCTACGATGCACTACCCTGCGTCCGCCGAGGCAATAAGCCTCCTGTGCCTGTAATTTCACCGGCAAACACACACTTCAACGTCCGGAACTCAGCAATGCGAACATCACTGCTTGGCAGCAGAAATAGGTACGGTGGTAGTACTTCCCCTTTCACAAAGAGCTCAACTACTAATACAAATACACTCGGTCAATTCACATAAAGTAAGTATATTACTTACTAAGGTATCTCTTTAATTTAACTGTAGAAATACAACAATAGCTTAGGATAAAAGATGAAAGGGTAAATGAAGCTTTTTTGCAATTCTGAGTGAAATTTGCCGCATCGTTGTTTATTCATCCTTTGTCTTCATTCTAAGAACGAACCTTCAAAGAATATTAACAAATTGATTAAGTTTGTATTATTCTTCCAGTGCTAACCCGCATCTGGTCCAGTTTGATTAATTTACGAGCAGTGTGGATACATGTGGAAAGTCGCCTAAGCTTATCAAAAGATAACAAGTTGACACAGCTTGTGTAAATGCTTTGGACATTCGTAAATGATCAGCAGGTGTAATAATGAAAACGATAAACGAATTTTCTTATTGTCGTTTTAAGTTACACTACGGGGTAACTAGGTGCCCTTTCCACAGTCAAGTTGGTGCTGCCTGATAAGCTGCGCAGTGTAACTCAAAACGTCAGACTTACGAAACTTCGTTTATTTTAATATATGTATATATAATAATATTTATTTATTTTATACAACTTGTTGATGGAACAAGCAGACGGCCCATCTGATGTTAAGTGGTTACCATCACCATAAAGCATTAAATAATAACAAATAATAATGCTTACTTTGCATATCAGTCGTAATTCCCTTTTTTATATAAAATTTAATAATAAAATTGAAATAAACTATTTTTTTATACTAATCAGTATCTTTTCATACTGAATAACTTTTGTATCTAACATTTTGCCCGCATCTTTATTTACTCTCGGCTCAGCTTGCTGGATCTGGAAGCAAATCCTTTTTTTCTCATAAAACTCGTTATTAATTAATATGACGCTGTTCATGCAGTTATTTTTGCGAGCTGGCGCTCATATTGGTATCAACTTTTAATTGCAAGTAAAACTTTATTCTCCGCTTGGTTATTTTATAGGATTGAACAAAAATATTGTATCGCATTGCATTCCATGTATGAAGTAAATACAAAACAAAATGGTTTGTAGCGTGGTACTTCAGGTAGAAAACAAGTGTTTGTGTTCGTAGTTCATACCTAAGATAATTTTCATATATTTTCTTTATAAGCCTGTTTCGGGTATAGACTATTCAAAAAATGTATGTGCGCAATGCCAGTGAGGGTTGAAGTTTGTGTGAAAATAACTTCACGCGAATTGTCGGGAGCGTTTCACTAGTAATTCATTAATTTCATTAGAATGGTGGTAGTACTTCAGACGGGCCCCGATATATTTCATGGTTTGATTACGATAAAACGCTATCGATGTCATAGATTAAACTATCGTTTGTAGAATCGTTTGAACCTAACTCCAGTCCACATACAGTAATGTAACAAGCTTTGAAGCCCCCTAAGTTATCATTGCCTTTCCTGTGATTAGGAGATCAGTCCGCTGTCACAGTCACGTATGCTGGTATAAGCTATAACATTTTTGGTATGTTTGGTTGAATCGCGTTATCTCTTTGAAATAGATAGTTTGCTCTTAGTCATCGTAGGGCATGTTAACCAGCGTGACCTACGAGGCAATGCTCTGTTATAAACTTAACCATTTAACATCAGGTGGGCCTTCTGCTTGAACTCACATAAGTAACAAAAAAAAGATAGTGGCTATAGGCTATATAAAGACGTAATTTTTTTAATAAATAATATACGCAATGATACGATGTATTTTATTCAATGTCAAGGCCATTTTTTTACTCGTGCCCTATTAAATTAATAAGATATTGGTTGACATTGCACACAACGCCATCTAGCACCAAACTAAGCATTTTTCTGTGAACCTACTAAACCTATTACTTATAGGAATCTTCGTCCTGACTGACTGACGCATATAGACAACGCACAGCCTAAACCACTGGTGGTAGAGACTAGAATTTTTCAGTGTGTTTGTACTGGTACAAAAGTGTACCTTCCTACTAATAAAGGTGCGTAAAAATAACTTCAGCACGTTTTTAGTAGTGACTGATAAATAAGAAGAAAGTTGCACTTAGAACTTGGTTTCAAATACTGTTTGTATGGTTTTTAGATAATTCAATGATCTGTGATTTTCAAACAAATACTGTGTAGGTGGTTTGTTCACACATGCACTGTAAACGTGCCGTTGTGTTGTGTGAGTGGTATGGTCATCTACGGGCGATTTCATTGCTACTGTTGTATAGTTTTTTTAGATGTCTCCAAAAAAGAAACTGTTCTATATGCTTGCACCACACGCTAAGGCTATTCCATTGAAATAACCGCGCGACTGCTTTCTTGACGTGATGTATGGAGCTTCTTGCGGATTTAAAAAATATCCAAGCTGATGTCGCTACGAAGTTACGTAGGAAAACATAGAAAATTACAGTTTACTTGCAGTTAGCAACAAAAATTACTAACAGTTTTAAGTTTAATAACACTTTTCTTCCTGTTATGTGATAAAACCAAAAATTAGCGTATAAATTGAAAAAAAAGAGCGCGAGTTGTTGAAAGAAGCTTTTGCCAAACCACAGATTAGATAAGTAAAACTAAGGTCAACGTATGTGCATCATAGTTGTCTATGGTGTGTAATTTATTGTATAACTAGTGAATTAGTACCTGCATAAAAAGCTTTTGCCTGAACTAATTCGATAATTAAATTTTGTGTGTGCATGCGAAGAAGGGTGGGTGCTATAGAAAGAGAGATCTCGAATTTTTGTTTTTTTTTCGGGGTTAATGAAGCATAATCTGTATTTTTATACAACAATGGAAAAAGAAAGAATTCCACATGTCCCACCTGATGTTAAGTGGTAACCATCGCCTATGACAAAGTATTGCCTTGTAGGTCACGCTCGTTAGGAACGTGCCCTACGATGCACAGCTCAGCGTCCATCAACCTGAAGTGTTCGATGTTAAGCCTCATGTGGTTGTAATTTCATGCATGCATGGTCGAAAAACGTGTGCTTAACAACACGTTAAGGTTTCAAGATTTAGTACTAAATCTTTCGACGCTTGTAACTTTCAAGGTAATCTGATTTTACTGTAGGATATAGGGTAACGAGCCTAGATAACGGCAAGATAATTCAGTATCAAACTTAACTTCGGACGCACGTTAATAAATAGTAGAGATATTCAGTTACAGCGTTTGTATGGAAATAGTAACGACTTGCTCCACCTTAATTGAAAATGAAGCTAATCAAGTAGAATAAAACCCCAATATTTATTAAGGCAGCCGTTCATTGGGTTTCATACTTGAAGGGATGGAATGTTTCATTACCGTTACTTCCGTTACCCAGGCGGCTGTTATAAGGGAATCCTTTCCGTTATAAGGATATTAAAGGTTA
This sequence comes from Electrophaes corylata, assembly GCA_947095575.1. Lineage (NCBI taxonomy): Eukaryota > Metazoa > Arthropoda > Insecta > Lepidoptera > Geometridae > Electrophaes > Electrophaes corylata. Next base: position 12,913,665 of record OX352699.1, on the reverse strand, counting down.
TTGAAGGATATGTTACATCATCATCAGCTTGCAGCAGTGGTTTTTTCAGGTTCATATATTTTTTAAGAGTAAAAGCTATAAGCAGTACCAAAATTGAAACATTAGGTTAGTAATAAATTCTCACAAATAGATAAGAAATAGATACAGAAAAAGTGTTAGTTTTTGCTAACTAGAAAACTAGTGATAGAGTCTGCTCTTGATCTTGTTTTTGTATCACATCTGATAGATCTACTTTTTTATTATATTAATTTTCAGTTCAACTAAATTTCAATTCGGAAATTTATATCAAAAATCAAATTAAATAAAAAACTGTTTCAATCGAATTATTATTCATCCTGGGTGACATACAGTAATTAGAAAAACATTTGTGTTCATACTAATTTATAAACTACTGTTCGTAAGTTTTTTCAGAGGCTAAAAATATTTTTTAACGGAGGTAGCTTTAAAAACCTAACTTTAAGCTTTTACGATTAGTATATTTACACCCTGTATTTTATAAGTTACTTACCTATCAAACTTTGTTGCCTAGCCTGTTAGAGGTACTTTGAATGTGCCACAATTCAACTTTGATCAAAACCTTTAAAGTCAGCGGTTACTTGAGGTTAAGCTGTGGTGAACTTTGCTCGTTAGAAGCAAACAAAGGGCATTGTCCAAAATTAGTATTTTCTGTGCTAATACTTCAAAACTATTTTAGTTCTAGGTAGAAGCTCTTGTTCTATTTCTATATACTTCGTTTTTGCTCCAGGAAGCGTAGGACCTAAGCGTCCTCTAACCTGTAGGTCTGACTAATATTGTTAGGATTGTTGGAAGTCGTCAGAAGGAAAGGGCTCGGAATCGTTCTTCCTGAAAACGTATGGTATGAAATTTTGGTAGGTTTTCTTGTCAGTTGTCATTACTATTACGTATGATAGTCAAGATCAGATAAGGCAAAGGGGCAAAAAATATTGTTTTATTTTAAGAATGTATAAAACATTCCAGAATAATTTATATCATTTCTGAGTTACTAAAGATATAATAAACTTTGATAACGTGTGCTCTTATTTGTTGGCTGAAAAGATTTTCACTCTTTTTCGTATTTTCGACACCTACCACAGGCTAAACAGCATAAAAATATCTCGAGATCTCAGTTCTGGGCAAGTTATGAGTTAAGTATCATGTTTATGAGTATTACAAAGAAACATATTTAAAACACCTGCCCGAGTCGCACATTGCCAACACATGAATTTTGCAGGTGGCGACCAGATTAGTAAAAACTTGAATGCCTGCCAAACACAATAGATTGCAAACGGTAGATTTTGGCTTTCAATGTTACATGTGGGTACAGTAGATGGACTCACCTGCAAGTGCCTTGATACCTTGATGCCTTTATTATTTCCATGTCATTCATTTTTGATGTCATACATGTTGATGATGATGACTTGCTCTTGTATCAGCTGACGAGCTTCTCTAAATGTATTACTAAGCTAATGCTGAGAACGTGGCCAAAGTGGGCCAAACTGAAACTAACTTCGACAATACACTGCCATAATAACATTAAATTGGCAACAATGTTAGACACAGTGAACTTAATTTGCTGCTTGATAAGATAATACCAGTTTATTAAGCTCGGTTTAGTTAGATGTGACTCTAATCTGACTGGCTTCAAAGCGAGGTAATTCCTACTAGATAGTAATTTTGAGTTTTCTCTATTGAAAGCCAAAATCAAAAAGCATTTATTAAGTAATATCCAGAGCTAAGTGTATTTAGGCGTTATAGTTCCTCGCGACCAAACTTTGAAGAATAGGCAAGATACTTACGGCCCTTACTCAGACCCTTTTTAAATGAATAATAATAAAGAATATAATAAAGCTGATGAATGTGGTGAGAGTACTGGTGGATCAGTTTTTAATTCCTAAGGTGCGTGTTCGAATCCGATAGGTATTAGTGTAAGCCATGGCTGAATCGGTTCCGCCTTCCGCATGTATTGACCATGACATGGCAAGCACACCCAATTCTCATATTCCTGTTACAGCAACCCTTGAATAGGGCATGACTGGAAATTGCCCCAAATCCTGTTATCAGCTACAATAGTTGCAAATGCATGTGTATAAAACTCGAACAAACTAATAGGTACGAGAGGGTAGGAATTAATTGAAAACACCGTCTTCTAATAATAACCGTGAGCCGCTTTATTCAACACAATATGAATTGACTTACCTAAAACACAAAACGCATCGATAGCGCGTTTTAGCAAACGGACATTTTTAGTCGCGCCATCTAGTTATGAAAACTGAACTAAAATATAGCTTTAAAATTTCGCCCGCCAAGGACCTAGTAATGGGTCCTTAACTCTAACATAACTAGGACATTGTGATACTTATAACTTATTAAATTTTATAACTAACGAAATAGGTAAGCATAACAGCGGCTGTAAATAAACTTATTTTACCTTTACGATCTACAATTTTACAATTTTACTCTTATACAATTTTACTTCTATACCTTTAAACATTTATATTTACCTACTTGTCTATTGGCAACACACACAGTTTTGATGTTGGCCTTTTAATTACATTTTTGTTGGTTCGCTATGTAACCACGCGGGTCAAACCATCTGAACCTTGGTGCTTCTCAATTACACGACCGAGCAACCAGCGACCAGGTGGTTGATCGTCCTTTTTGATGAGGGTAATCTTGAGACCAACGACGCCAGAAACACTGGAACATTTTTTGAACTAATTGCCATCTTGACAATGAACTTATGTTTGAACTCTCAAAATCTACACCTGGCAGAGAAACCAGCGGTTCTCCTACCAAAAAATGACCTGGGGTCAGTGGAAGCGGTTCACCCGGTTCCGTACTGTTTAAGACGGTAAGGGGACGAGAATTTAAGCAAGCTTCTACTTGATTAAGAAGTGTACTCATTTCCTCAAATGTAAGTGTTGAGTCGCCGATTACTCTTTTTAGATGATATTTGGTCGATTTCACCCCGGCTTCCCATAATCCACCAAAGTTTGGAGCGTGAGGGGGAATGAAGTGCCATTGAGTACCAGTGGACTCTAATTTAGCTGCGCTCTCTTGCTGGATAGTACTCAACTTTTCTAATTCTTTTGAAGCACCTACAAACGTCGTACCATTGTCGCTCCAAATTTGAGAACAATGACCTCGTCTAGACACAAATCTTCTAAAAGCTGACAAAAAGGTTGATGTGCTCATATCACTAACTGCCTCCAAATGAATAGCACGAGTCACCATGCAAATAAACAGACAAATATAGCCTTTGTACGCACGATTTCCTCGTCCTTTAGAAGTACGGATTTGGATCGGACCAGCGTAGTCTACACCGCTATGCTTAAATGCTCGAGCTGGAGTACATCGCACTGCAGGGAGAGATCCCATATACTGCGTCTTGACTGTGGCGTTCTGTCTAACACACGTCACACATTTACGGATGTGCTGTTTAACGAGACTTTTGATGCCTACGATCCAGTAGCCCGTTCTTAAGTACGCTTCCATTAATTGCGATCCTCCATGAAGAGTGCTCTGATGCGCATCATCTACAATAAGCTTCGATAAATGTGAGTCATGTGGCAGTATAATGGGGTGTTTGGTCTGTTCAGCGAGCTGGGAGTTGTGAATTCTCCCACTAACTCTCAGAATTCCTTTGTCATCTAAGTAAGGGCACAAGGATTTAAGCTTACTTGTTTTGCTCTTCAAGCATCCAATAGCTTGCAACTGTTTCTTTTCTTCTGAAAACTCTTCTTCTTGTACCTTTCTAATGCAACATTCTAAAGCTTCATCTATCTCTTTCTTTTGTACATATTGCGTGTGACCTTTACTTCTTTTCAAAAACCTTTTACAATATGATATGACTCTTAACATTCGTGGTAAAGAAGAGAATCTCTGCATTATTTCATTTTCAGGAGCGGTAGCAACGTGTGTCTTTACATTTTCTTCTAGCTGGACCGTTATACTCCTTGGCCTACTGTAATTAATAACTTGCTCTTGCAGGAATTGTGGTCCATTCAACCAAAGATCGTGTTCTACCAATGCAGAAGGCTGTACCCCCCGAGAGGCACAGTCTGCCGGATTGTCCTGAGACACAACGTGCCACCATTGCGATGACTCAAGAGTGGTTAAAATCTCCGACACCCGATTTGCTACAAAAGTTTTCCACTTGTTCGGATGATTATTCAGCCATGCCAAAACAATTGTGGAATCTGTCCACGCTCGCACCTTTTCCTTGGGTATTCCTAATACTTCGATCGCTTCACTTATTAATCTTGTTAGCAACACAGCACCACAAAGCTCCAATCGAGGAATACTGATCTGTTTTATTGGAGCTACGCGTGTTTTTGCAACTAACAAAGAAGTTTGTATCTCTCCATTTGATCTACACACCCGAAGGTATATTACAGCGGCGTAAGCCAACTTGGAGGCGTCACAAAACCCATGCAGTTCAACATCGACATCATCCGTTTTCATGCCTAGCCATCGAGGAACTTTAACTGCGGTGAGTTGTGGCAGTTCTTCACGGTAAGTACTCCATTCTTCTAACAATTCTATAGGTACCGCTTCATCCCACCCAATACCTGATAACCATAACTTTTGAATCATCATTTTTGCTAAAATTACTACTGGAGCTATCCACCCTAACGGATCGAATATTCTCGCTATGTCTGAAATAATTTTTCTTTTGGTTACAGGTCCTGACGGTGGAGGAAGCTGCACTTTGTACTGGAAGATGTCTTCGCTTCGATTCCAGGAAAGACCTAAAATCTTAATAGTTGTATCTAATTTCATTTCTATGTTGTCCTCATTTGATCTATCATTTTCATCTATTTGTTCTAATACTTCTTTGTTCTGTTTGTCCTTTATTTTATACTTTTCTGTGTTCTCATGTGTGTTTATTTGTTTCAGGAGTTCCCGGTTATTGCTGTTCCACTTTTGTAATTTGAAGCCACCTTTGCCTAATAATCCTACTATTTGTTTGTACAGGTGCATTCCTTCTTCGACTGTCGAGCAACCTGTCATTAAATCGTCCATATAGAAACAATTCAACACCTTATCTACGGCTAGTGGATATGAGTCCCCTTCATCATACGCGACTTGATGCATGGCCCGCACAGCTAAGTACGGCGCAGAAGCTGTTCCAAACGTTACCGTCATCAATTCATAATCTTGTATTTCTTTTCCAGGATCGTCTCTCCAAACTATGCGCTGATAGATGACATCCTTCTCATCTACCTTGACTTGCCTGTACATCTTTATAATATCTGATACCAGCGCAATACTATGAGTTCTCCATCGCAAAATGGTGTGTCTAAGGTCTGCTTGAAGTGTTGGACCAACCATCAGTGTATCATTAAGTGACACCCCTTTGCTGTTTGAACTGGATGCATCATAGACCACTCGCACCTTTGTGGTCTCTTTATCGTTCCTGACTACTGCATGATGTGGTAAGTATACGGCTTCATTTTTTCTATCATCACTTTCTTTAACTGGTCGCATGTGATTTGAACTTAAATATTCATTGATTACTTCCGTATATTGTTCTTTTAGTACTGTGTCCCTTGACAGTCTTCTTTCCAATGACATTAATCTTTTAACAGCTATATCTCTTGAATTTCCATACTTGCACTGAGGTTCTTCATTCTTAAATGGCAATTTTACGACATATCTACCAGCTTCTCTCTTTGTAGTTGCTTTAAAGAAAGCTTCGCATTTTTGCTCTTCTTCCGTCAGTATCCTTTTTGTACTAACTTCTTCTTCAACTTCCCAAAATCGCTTTAATAATTCATTTTCATTGCAAGCTATATGCATGACCGATATCTCATTTTCTGCCATATTTGTTGGTGTCACAACTCCAGATAAAATCCAACCAAGACTCGTGCTCTGTGCAACCAGGTTACCACTAGAACTTTTCTTTATACCTTGTTTCAGAACCTGACTGTAGACGTCTGCGCCAAGCAGCATATCAATTTTTCGAGGAGTAGCGAATTGCGGATCTGCTAACTGTATGGTTTTGATATCTATCCAATCTAGGCTTTCAATGCGTCTTTCTGGCAAATAAGATGTTATATGACTTAAAACGTATGCCTTAACTTCTATTTTGAACTTAGGATCCGCACGTGACTGAATGGTGGTTTGTACTAAATGCCTTGCCTTTATTTTGGTGCCATTGCCTAATCCTGTAACCGTTCCATTTGCAGGTATCTTTTTTAAGCGTAGCAGTTGAACAGTCGCCTCGGTAATGAAGCAGGCTTGAGATCCCTGGTCCATTAGTGCTCTGACTGTTTGATATTCACCTGTAGCTCCTTCGGCATTAATCAAGGCTGTCGCTAGTAATACCTGTTTAGTCTTCGGTATATCGCCTGTGGAAAGGCATGCTACCACGTTGTCACTTGTGGATGGAGTTTCGATCTCAACTGTGGGCTTAGATACAGGCTGCTGCTGGCTGGCTGACTTATTTGCATTAAACTCTTCTGATGATAGATGGAGTAAAGAGTGATGTCTCCTCTTACATATACGACAGACAGTGGGTTTTTTGCAACTAAACACATTATGGTTGCCGCCCAAGCAGTTGAAACACATCTTGTTCTTGCTGACGAACGCTCTCCTCTCACCTACATCTTGTTTGACAAACGCTTTACAGAAACTTAACTTGTGATTCTCTGAACAAAACTCGCAAGCCATCGACGCTGACGTCGCTATCATAGACCGATAAGATGTCTGTGAACCACCTCCATGCTGAGCTACAGATCGTTTGTTTGGTTCTACAAATTCTAAAGCACGAAAGCGACTTTCTAGAAAGGTTTTGAACTGCGCAAAGGTTGGCAAGTCATTACTACTATCATTTAAACTGGACAAATTAGAGACACTTAGTTCCCATTGTTTCCGCGTTTCTGGGTCTAGTTTCGAACCTACGATGTGGATGATGATGATATCCCACGTGCTTACATCTACCTCTAGGGCTTCCAACGCACTCAAACAATCAGAAGTAATATCGATCAATTCTTTAATTGCTGTAGCTGACTCGAATTTCATGGATCGCTGTCCGAATAACTTATTGAGTATTGTATTTGACAAAAACCTTTTATTATTATATCTACTTTCTAACAGCTCCCAACAACGGTCATAATTAGAATCAGCTATCGGCGTATGCCTAATCAAAAGCTCGGCTTCACCGGTGAGATACCCTTTCAGATAGTGAAGTCTTTGTACATTATCTAATGATTTGTTTTGATGGACTAATGAAACAAATAAATCTTTAAATGTAGTCCATTCATCATACTTTCCACTAAATGTTGGTATAATGATCTTGGGTAATTTCGCCAATGAACTCGAATGACTTTCCTTTGTACTTGCTACAACATGACCTGACTTTAGCGATGTCAGCGACTTTATGTGTGATCTAGCTACAATATAACTTTCTTCCGTGATTGCATATATATCATCCTTAACATAAACAGAATCCTCTAATTCACTAGCTTTATAAGCTGCGTACAACTTGGCATTATTTTCACGAAACAATGTCCAATCCTTCTCTAAATTATCTATTTTGGCCTCAGCATATTGAGTAGTGCATCTATCTTTAGGACATTTTTTGAAATTAATTAACGATCTATCTATGGACCGTTGAAGATCTTTTTGAAAATTAATAATAGCCTCCATAATCAAATTTATCACTAAATCAGACCTAAATATTATAAGAATTATTTTTTACTAAAGTAATTGTAGGTACCTATTCATAGAATTCAAACTAATAATAATTTTACCCAATTCTTTGCTCGTAAGTATACACAACACTAAAATTAAAAGTCTTTTCACCAATAAACTATAATTACCAAAATCAAATAAAGTTAACGCAAAGTTCTCATAAAAACACACGAAATTCACTTTATAAAGTTGACGAAAAAAGTACTCACGGTTTTTCACCACAATACAAACACGTCACGATGATGCTGTCGTAGTGTAGCTGCACCGGCATCAATCACCTTTCCTGGAGACGCGGTGGATACTTTCCACCCGCCTTGAACTGCTTCTGTAGGCTCCGTGAGCCTACCTCCTGGGGGAGGATGTTCTTCGGGGGGACGTGAGGTCCGGGGGGGCCACACTCCTTGCACTGATCTTCAAAGGGGGCGCGAGGTTTATGGGCCCTGCGCGCCTTGTACTGCTCTTTGAGGGAGGTGTGAGGTAATGGTCTTCACACTCCTTGGACTGCTCTGCGGAGAACGTGGGGTTCAGGACACCCACGCCTTGGACTGTTCTTCGGGGGGACGTAGAATCAGATGACCCATGCGCCTTGGACTGCTCTGCGGGGGACGTGGGGTTCAGGGCACCCACGCCTTGGACTACTCTTCGGGGGGGACGTCGGATCAAATGACCCAGACGCCTTGGACTGCTCTTCGGAGGGACGTAGGATCATATGACCCATACGCCTTGAACTACTTCTGGGCTCGCAAAAAGCAAACTTAGCCTTTGTGCCTTGATCTCTTCAACTGCGAATGGCTATTGTTTCCACCACTCACATGTACTGTGAACTCACTGCACTGTACTTGAACTTGTACTTGTACTTTGTACCACTCTCGAGAGAACACGGGGTATGGTTTCACCACCGTGCCCTCAACTGTACCTTGCCGCTGCGATCCACAGCGAGTACAGTTACTACCTATTCACTACTGGTTAGGAACCTAGAAATGTACTAGTGCCGATCTGGCTTACGAAGGACCATGTATAAAACTCGAACAAACTAATAGGTACGAGAGGGTAGGAATTAATTGAAAACACCGTCTTCTAATAATAACCGTGAGCCGCTTTATTCAACACAATATGAATTGACTTACCTAAAACACAAAACGCATCGATAGCGCGTTTTAGCAAACGGACATTTTTAGTCGCGCCATCTAGTTATGAAAACTGAACTAAAATATAGCTTTAACAGCATGTTTATTGGAAGATACTATAATTTCGACGGCATTATATTATATTGCTTGGATGTTTTTTTTTTAATATGCGCCAAATGCTACGTGCTTGACATGACACCACATTTTACCACAACAAAATACCGGAGAAGCGGCCAATACTGGTTGCGGGTATTACATTTTTAACGAAAACACTGCTTACTTATTTTACAAGCCAGTTTTATCTCAAAACTTTAAATACAAGACGTTTTAAGTCCCCGACGTTAGCAAGATATTAAGGCGGTAACTTCCGCTATAACTATAACCCGACCTCATATTTACTTGAGGAGGCTATTATGCTGAGAAGTTTAAGTGACGAGTAGTTGCTTGCATTGCTTCTCTGAGAACATTATATTCTAATCTGTAGCATAATTGTGTATCCAAGAGCTATCTTGTTTTATGGACTAAACCGCCGCCTTTTTTGCGTTGTAATCGGATAAAAAGAGCTGATAAACATTATAGAGCTTTAGCAGTATTACAGGTCATATAATCCGATATATTAGGGAAGACACCAGATGTAACTAAGGCTCTAAATACGCTAGCATAATTTAATTATGAAGACTATTAGATATAACTAAAAACTGTAGGTATCTCTTCTGATCCAATAATTTAGAAGTTCTCAGCATTATGAATCAGCAAATGGCAGGATATTCCAATTAAGTCTTCAATGCCTCGTTTCATCTTGATCATGCGGGCAACGGAGTCATTTAATCAGTGTAACCAATTGAATATATAGGTAGGTACCTACATATAAGCTTTAAATTTTTACATTTATTTTCATTTTTACAATTACACGCATTTTTACCTGTGCGTTGCTCAAATGAATCAGTCAGTTATCTGCAGACTGTTGCAAACTATCTAAAGATAACTCAACTGATCCAAATTCATACTAATCGGAAGCGTCCTCGAAACGCTGTTGGCTGCATTGCCACGTTGAATGGCAAGACTGATGCGCTGAGCGAGATACTCACGATATTTATGTAGATACAGTCAGCTGCACTAGAATGTATACAATTCGTAACTTACAGAATGGTTTTATAGCACAACAATTAATATTTACAGGGTAAAAACTCAAGCTAAACTCAAGCTAGCTCAACTAAAGCTAATTTCACGATTTTTGAGTATTTACTTTTCAAGAATCTACTAAAAGGTTTTTATACCGTTTTGAAAGTTACGAATTGCATACATTCTAGTACAGCTGACTGTACCTACACTTTTCTTTTATAATACCCTTTTATCCCAAGTAGTGTGGTAGTTGGCTCTGGGTAACGTGCTAAGTTATGAGTTATGTCTGTTTGTAAACTTGCGGATACTAAGATAAGTGTGCATAGTTCACTAGTTCAACTTCGCACGCATTACCAGTGTAAAGGAGAATAGTGTAAGTTATCCCAACTTACACCATTTTCCTTTACAGTCTCTCACTTAAATTTAAATTCACCAATTAGGACAAGGAGCGTCACTTAGAATTTTCCAACAACTTAGTTAAATATTAACGTAGATATTTAGGAACGTAATTTGCAGAGAAGTTTATAAAATATTAAGTATATTCATTTAAATATACCTACTATTGAATAATAGACTCATGGCTTGAATCCCTAGAGTAGGTAGGTATATTCCTACAAATCTCAGAGAAAGTGTTTTATAAAACAAAATTACTAACCCATACATGTATCTATAAAAAGTTTATACCTTATCCTCTTTTTACTCACGTTTTAGGGATGACAGTTCTAATCGTTTTTGCGCGATGCGTGAACAAACATTCGTACAAACAAAAAAAAAATTTTTTAAAAATGCGATTCCGTATCTTTGCTTTTTTTGTAGTACTACCTACCTTCAAGATTTCAAAAAAAATATCTTTACACTAAAGATATTTTTCTGAAACAGACATCTACACACAGACTTTTCGACATCTACAGTTTTATTACCATTCTTTAAGTATCATTAGTGGCATTGTTTTACGCACCTACGCACTAAACTTAAATGTACTTTCTTTATTTTATTTCTAAGTAAAATATAATGTAGGTACTCACTCACCTACGTAAAATTAATATGTTTCAACACCTTCAACACGTGAAAACGTTGAGTTGTGGCCGGTGTTGAGCATAACGGTCGTAAATATCTGCTCCTCCCGGGAAATTCTAGTAGCGTTGGATTATTTACCACGCAAGAAGCTTAGAAATAATTCTCACATTATCGTATATCCCCCACTCAAATCGTAACATACGGAATGGAGAGCAAATATACAGTATATCTCTATGAAATAGACCATATGCGGCGACATTCAACCAACAATCCGACTAATGCGCGCGCAGACATTCGCAATAAAAATCCCATGCAAAACAATAAACGCAAAATACTCTCCACATATTTTCATAAAAAATTCGTTTATTAAATTAGTATGGAATACTCTATGCGTATGATGATATAGCTCAAATTTGAGTGTAGAAAGTGTATAGTATGATTTGCGGTATCAGAGGTGTGACAACATGTGGGGTTAAAGGGTGAACTGAAGGGGTAAAGTGTTGTTTTCTTTATGGTTTTGGAAGACAAAAGACAGAGGGCAAAGGGTAACAAGTTCGCGCCTACCACCCGCTGCGTTGCGCTTTTTGCCCAAAAACAGGATTATGATAGAAATTGTGATGGCTTTATTTTGATAAGGGTTTGGCACTCGCACTAAAGAAGGACGATACACGTCAAAAATAGGACCCGCTTTGTTTCATAATAACCAAGCCAAACACGTTGTTTTTTTGTGTTAAAATCACAGTGGTCTTATTCATAATTCTTCTTTATAAAGGTTCTATCACCTTCTTTAAGTTACTTTCAAGTCAGCAAAAAAAAAGCAGCAGATTTATCAGCCATTTTAACTCAAGGAGCGTGAGCGTTCGGTGACCGTAATGAATAAGACCATAATCTTACTACTCTGTTTTGTCTTTCTGTTTGAAACTTCCTCTTAATGCAAAAGACAAAACCACTATTTCGTCGCTTCGTCGAGTATTATTATAGTTTATCGTTCGCCTCAATATTACCCTGTCCATTTTTTCACATTTCACCATTAGTGATGAGAAGTCGTGGAACTGTAGAGGTTATTGATTCGCTACGGAAATGAAAGCTGCAATATTTCAGAAGCTGCAATAAATTCAAAACTTTGAGCGTATCAATGGCACATTTAAATGATCGCACTTGTCTCCCCGCATACGAAGATTCGTTTCAACTTCAATTTACATTTATATTCATACCAATCTTTTAAAGTACTTATACCTGAGGGATAGAGCTCATTTTTGAAAAGCACTGCTGCCTAATATTGCCAGATAATAAATATGGAATGGACTAACAAGTGGCACTCGGAACAATTGAAATTTTGAAATAGTTTGCGATACCCTCTCGATTATTTTTTAACAAATGTCGCGGTACATTATCTAACAATGCGATGTGGTTTTATCGCGGGGTGGGTCACGCCATATTGGGACACTTTAAAAAAACGCATCAGTAAATTAAATGTAATTGTTCGCTTGTTAACTAAACTTAGGGGAGTTATTTTATTATCTTTACTTAGATTTGTATTATCTATGGTTTTAATGGGCTCGATTAACAAATAAAGAAGAAAAAACGGTAAAAACATAATTTGGGTTTAGGTACCTATACAAAAAACAGACTAATAAAATTATAGATTATATATAGCTAAGTACTCGGTGCTGTATTATAAAGTTTGTTTATGCATCAAAATAAAAATTATGCATTCTAGTAGGTACCTAGTTATCTGGTATCCATATCATAAAATTCAAGTTTCGATAGCATCAATCTCCAAATTCGAAACTGACATTCCAGGCAGGCCCAATTTCGACAGTCAAATTCTAGCTTCAATCTCGTCTCAGCTCCAAAAAAATACGAGATTGTGCCTCCGGTGCTAGCTTAGCTTGGGACTTGATGACGTTAGGTAGAGTAATAATGCTTATATGCTTGTATTATTAAACAGCCGAATCAACACTAAAACACATAAAATATTTAAATAAATATCAAAAAACTTCCTACGCAATTGAAATTGTACCAAAGCAGTAAACTAATAAACACATTGTATAGAACGCGCTGGCGGACAATGGCCGCAAAAAAAGTCCAGTCCAGTCACCATGACATAAGGTGTGAATGTTCACAATTTGCTGGGCATTCACAACACGCATAAAAGATGTCCCGCGCGTGGCCCATTTGTGCCCACTTGACCCTAACTTGCGCGCATAAATTATGCATAATCATCTGCATCCTACTCTGCATATTCATCTGCCTATCGATTGATACACACTAGGTTTTTTTATTAATGGAATTGGTAATATTTTTGGCTTTAGTTTCACGTAAGATTTTGCTCTTCGAAAGAAGGCGCTGCGATAAAAGATTTGGCCTTTTCGTAACTCTCGAATGTTGGGGACCATTCGTTTGTAAGAGTTGCCTTTGCATTCATTTAAAAAGATTAAACTCGTGATACTATTTCTGTTTTTTTTTTATTAGCTCACAGCCTATCTTCAGGGCAGACGGTCAATATCTGTGGATGACTTAAGGCCGGAAACACACTTGAGTGTATCTTGGCCCGCGTTACGCTAAGTAATGTTACGTATTTTATTTTAATGTGTAACAAAGTGAATACATTGGAAGCCATCGAATATTCTAGTTTTGTTTTATCCCTAGGCCATGGGCTTTCTATATGTATTAAAAACAACAATTGGTTTGCTAATATATTATCCTTATTACAGCAACTCATAGCATTTTACAAAAACATTTAATGCTGCGTAATAATAATGAATCACCCTGTTTATTTTAAAACTGGGTGTTTGAACAAAAATAAATTTATCAACCCAAATAATCAGGATTTTACCCCAAACCGACCCTTTTTAAATCGCGCTTACTTTTTAAATACTTATTAGCTCCTAATGTTCTGATAAGATTTGAATGAATAAAGTAAAACCTAAGTAAATGTTTATTCAAGCATAACAGAGTACAGAGGTAAATAGTTACATATTATAATCAAATATTCACTTAATATTATATATAGTACATAGGAATACCTACCTAGATAAGTTCTGTATATAGGGTATTTTATACCCTAACTCACAAAAACTGAATTTCACCTTGAAATACATGAGTAGTTAGATTACAAACTATTTATCTATACCAAATAAGTATTTAGTAGCAGTAGAACTTTTAGTGAAGGGCTCGTCCGGGGAATTACTACCATACCTATTTCTACCGCCAAGCAGTTTGCTGTGTTCCGGTTTGAAGGGTGTGGGTGCCGGTGAAATTACAGGCACATGAGGCTTAACATCTTTAAGCTTCAGGTTGATGAACGCTGAGCAGTGGATCGTAAGGCACGTTCGAGGCTTGGTTATAAGCGATAGTACCACGTAACACCAGGTGGGCTATCTGCTGGTTCCATTAGCAAGTTGTATCATATTTCCAAGTTTAAATTCATCTAGCTATACATCAATACACTCACTTGCGTAATAATCGTTAGTTTCAAAAGTTTTATGCAACAATGTACACTAACGATCTACGTGTTGGCAGTTCCCTCGTATCAGAAAAGATCAAACTATTTGGGGTTCTAATCTTTCTGGGGCATTAGAATAATGTTTAGATTATTTTATCTAATTTGCTTAGATAACATCTAAATCTGAATCAGGTGCGTCGATTTGCTTAAATTGGGGACTTTATTAGCATTTATTTACCGTAGTAGAATTGAACAGACTCGTAAGGTCACCCCCTGGATCACTTCCTGTGGATATTGTAAGAGATGGCTAAGGGAGCCCAAAAAAGGGTAGCAGTTCTGTACTGTAGTATTACAAATATATTTTAGACGTAAATTAAGAAACTTTTTGCCGGAGAGATGTTTTTAAGCTACTGATACACATGCTCATTACTAGCACGAAAGCATGCTTTTATTGAGCAAATGCACATTAGTAGCATGTGTATTGAAAACATTGCTAATAATGAGCATGCTCATTTCGAGTATGCTCAAAAATCGACGGCCGTGCGATTTTTTAGCATGCTACCTGCAGCGCGGGTTTAGGGGGCGTGCTTTTAGCACATGTGAACAGGTTTGCTTATTGAGCATGCTAGTATCGAGCTTAAAACTAGCATGCTAATTGCTAGCAAATGTAAACTACTCATCAGCATGCTCATATTGAGCATACTCAATAGCACGCTATTTTAGCATGCATAATTGTATTGCATGTTCATTATTAATATTGTTATTGTATGATCTATTATTTGTTATGATGTAATTTATTTACTATAATATTATAGTAAAATTGACATGATTAAATCTTTAGGTAGGCATTCGTGTATTTAATTGTTTATTGAATTTGAAAATGTTAATTTTATAATTTAAGGTGGTTCGATTCGGGTTGGCGCGAAATTCAAATATTTTTGTGGTTTTTAATTTTTTCTTCGTTCCACAAGCAATGAAATTAGCGGAGAAGTAATTTGCCGCAAATTGTAAACCATTTTCTACGAACTCATGATAAAACCAACTTTGATTCGTTTGTATTTTGGGAGCGTTTGGGAAAATGTTGATTTTTAGCAGAAAATTTCTTATTTTCCCAAATGCTCCAAAAATATCAATGAATCGAAGTTGAGTTTATCATGAGTTCATAGAAAGTATTTTACGATTTGCGGCAAATTACTTTTTCGCTCGTTTTATTCCTTGTGGAACGAAGAAAAAATTAAAAACCACAAAAATATTTGAATTTCGCGCCAACCCGAATCGAACCACCTTAAGTAACATTCAAATACGATTTGTCTATAAAATAGTTGTGATTGAATAAATAAAATTAAATGAAATATTACGGTCACCAATATGCCTGCCAAAATGGTAGTGCCTGCCAGTATTACTACGGTAAACCCCCCCAAATATGAAGAATGATGCCTTTATTTCATCGAAAACTGAATAAATTCTAGTTTTAAAATTCTAGTAAAGATCACTAGTAGTCTAGTGGGAGCAATCCCGTCTTCTGATCCTAAGGTTGTGGAATCGAATCCGTTCGGGCACCACTGGGTTTTTTCTATTCAGAAAATCTCTTGAGGAAACCAATTGTAATTCAAGTAGCTGCGATGGGCCTCTCCCCCGTCACGTATTGAATACTAACTACTGCAAATGTGATGTGCCATAAGTAGTATTTGGATATACTTTTGACTCTTGAGTTAGTACTTCTTGGTACTAATAGATCTAAGGGGATATCTACCGTGCCGCGAGATTAAAGTCGTGAAGCTGGTTTTGGTTAGTTTTTAATTCTAATTAGAGCAGTAATTAGAGGTAAAGGTTGAGAGGAGAAAATGAATCATAAAAGCTTACTATTTAGGAGTTTAATGATGTTTTTTTATTTCCATACAACCGTGAGCTGAGGTTTTAATGAAATCCGGGAAAATGGCGAGATCTTTCACCCAGTAATGAGGTTGCGATAATGAACCGTCAGGACCTACCTTCACCTGCCTCCCTGGAGTTCATTCAATGAATATACTTGCCTAATTATTTACTTTATAGTGTTTTTTCACGGTGATACTTCTGCATTTGCCTGTCCATTTTCTCCAAACTCTTGAAGTAATACCTGAACTAAAACTGAGATCTTGAGATGTCTTTGCGATTAACTATGTAACTACGAAGTCATTGGAACTCTAATAAATAGGAGCTCACGTTACAGTGGTTTACAATTTTACTATTTTTATAGTCAGAAAATATAATAGCTCAGAATCAAAATGAAAAGGGTTTTGGAATGCATAAAAATATTGAGCAACTTTGCCCCTTTTAAAGCCCCCTATCCCCTATCTCAACAACTCATAGTTATATTTAATTTCTACATACATCAATAAATTTCTCAAACCTATAGACTTACCAAATTTTTTGTAAATCGGTTCAACGGTTCGAAAGGTATGCTAACAATTATACATACACAACAACATCGCCCAAGCTGCCACAAATCGTAGATTGCTTCGCTTTCTCGATCAATAAAATGGACAATTGTGAGCGACTCGCGCTCTGAAAAGGGTATCGTATGTACATAATTATTAGAACCCTTTTCGAGTTACAAATTCAACATCTCTTCCGAATTTCAGAAGCGCGTCAAGCACAAAAAACAAAATTTATACGGAACTTTATTTCCTGTTGCTCTTAGAGTCCTGAATGATGTTAGGATAATAATTGTAGTAAATGTCCAAGAGAATATTAAAAAGTTTCCGCGTAGGTACAGTACAGTTGTGATCAGTCTGACATCTAAGTAATAGGTAGCATAGACAGTAGTGAAATGTACGCATTGATAAGTGTTATACCAACAGGTAGAAATGTTAGATGGTTCGAACACAGAGCGTCCTGTTTCATAATGCCATTGAATCCACATCGGCAGGCGTCAATAGATAGATACCATAGGCACTAGTTATACTTTTACTTTTGTTATACGTGCGTAGTGTAGGTACAGTCAACTGCACTAGAATGTATACAATTCGTAACTTTCAAAATAGCATCACAGCATTATAATAAACTTGTACACACTCAAAACTAAAAAACCATGAATTGTTTTAATCAGGTGATATTCTGAGTATTTGCCATGAAAATATTTATTACAACGCTGTCACAACATTTTCAAAGTTAATAATTGTGTACATTCTAGTGCAGCTGACTGTACCTAGTTGTAGCTACCCGGCTCTGCATGATTAGTAATGACCCATTGTTGTACTAATTGGTAGGTCTGAGTGTTATTAATCGAGTGAACGAAACGTCTCGGCTTCATGTTTCTGGTTTGATGGTACCTACTCCTCTCACAAGTTGTATTTTAAAACCGATATAAAGAAGACTTAGTTTACAAGTTCTATGACTTTTTGATTTAACGGATTTCTGATGGGGTACCTACTTTTTCCAAAAAGGGACAAAGAGGGGCCTATTGAATATCCTTTTGATGCCAAAAACTCGGTGGTGCTCGTTCTACTGTTTGTAGAACTAATAACTCAGTGAACTCAAAACTAAACTGCGTGTCTACAACACGTAGTTTAGTTCCTTAGTTCACCAATTCATGATAAATCTAAAGGAAGAAAGAAATTAGTTTATTTGACGCACACAAGTAAGTACATACTTACACGGAACAAATCTGATATTTGTAGATGAGAGAATTCAAAATTTATATCCATATCCATACAATGTTCTAATGTCTATGCTTGATGCTTTTGTTTTATTACGCGATTGACCCAAGCAATGACTAATTAAACCACAAGCAAACGTGCATATGCTTTACGCACCCGATACGATACGTCATGATAGAGTTGTATTACTATGTTCCAGTGTAAGCGTGCCCGGCTACGCTGGGAGCTTGACATCAGCGCTGCCCAACGGAGGTGGCGCAGCAGGGTGGGAGCGGCTTGGCGCGGAGATGGTGCTCTCTGCGCTGGTGGCCAGCGCCTACTTCGCAGCCATGGACCGCCGTTACATGGGCTCCGCGCCGCTGCTGATCGGCACTTCTTATTGCGCGGCTAGCCTCGTCTCGGTAAGTACCCACCATTGCTCTTACTCTATCTCTACCCCTCATGTACCCTGATATCTTATCAACCCTTTCGCCAATATGACACCATTCTAACCAGCTGGTACAATATGTGTACATACACCTAAACGATTCCATGCAGCAGAGCGATCGCAAAACCATAAAACTTTTTACAATATTACTAATATGATATGGTATTGTCTTATCCAGGTAAAACAAAATCTACATGCTGTAGTTATATTTCAAAGAATTCGGATGCTGCTGAGGACGAAAAACGAAAGAAAGAAAATTTATGACGTTGTCACATAAAAAGGCAATACCTATATATTTACGTCCGTAGTATTTTGATAGAACTTCGCTAGCTCGATCAATACGTCTACCTAATCGTCAAAGGTTTGATACCAACGTTTGGCAGCCGTAACAGTCGTACAAGTGCCCAAGGAGGTACATGACATGACTATAGGTAAGCTCGGGGTCGTCCGACGAGCCATTATTCAATCCTACGTCTCTACCTGCTTTTGTGATCGTGACAGCAGCTGCCGGGACCTTTTGTAGGTAGGTTTCTAAGCATCTGCCCGCCGGACAAAAGTGTGCATGTAAAAAACGTGTAGATAGGTATTATCTTGCCAAGTGAAAAAGATGAAAACTAATCTTAAAGATGATAAAAGATTAGTAGGTACTGATACTTATCTTATCGTTATTAAGACCCATTTACAAAACAATCCAATTTGATTTAGCTAATTCCTTTTACCAAGATAAACATGTTTTTAAACGTAACTAACTTCCTAAATGCATTAAGGGATTCACTAAATACAATAATAATAATCAATAATCATTTATTTGGTAAGAATATTACACGTCACACAATAAATTTATACTATAAGTATATACAAATTAAAATACAAATGAAAAAATAATACTAAATAACCATGTCCAAAATTGAGTGTATATAATAAAAAATGTCAAAAATAAAAATAACAAAATATATAAATGTGTACATTTAATAATCGTAGTGCAAACGGGCAATTTATCTTTAGGTTCATACGTTTCGGGTAATTCTTATTTTGGCGTGAACTTTACCAAAATGTAGGCATTTAAAATACATTCGAATTTAAATTACTTTCTGTAGGTAGGAGCTGCTAGACAAGTATAATTTATTTATCTGTGGTTGTTTATGGTGAATATTAAAGTAGGTTACAACAATATACGCCGTACGCCAAAAGCCACGAAATGAAAGTGTGAGTGATATTGTAGCCCTTAGAACCTCCTTAAGCGATGGTACGGCTGGTTATAAAATCAAACTTTACAGTTCAATTACGAATTTCAAGTAGTTTTGGGATTATACGATTGTTATAAATTAGAATAATACTTACCTACGAGAGGTTTAATTGGCCTATTTAATGCTAATATATTTAATTAAACCGCGTATACCTAGTAGACTGTCCTAGTCCTGCAATGGCGGAACGTAGGTCTCGTTCTCGACGAAGCTTGATGTAAGGATTTTCTGTATACCTAGATAATAATACTGGACAATCCACACAGCATCATCTAGCCCAAAGCTAAGCAGAGCTTGTGTTATGGGTACTAGACGACTGATATACTTAATACAATACATTACAGGCGTCGCAGGCGGACATTGGCCCGCCGTGCCATTGCACATCGGTCGTTAGATGTAAATTATATCGTCGGTCTATGGTAACTTGCTGCCTGCCTACAGATGCCGTCATTGAACCCGGCGCGGTCGCTAGGCCCTTCGTTCGTGCTGTCTCGCTGGGAAGGGCACTGGGTGTGCTGGGTTGGCGGCGTCGGCGGCGGCGTCCTGGCCGCTCTGATACACGAGTGGCTGAAGCGGCGCACGACAGGTAAGTTATACATAATAAACACCACACAGACACGTATTAACATAGTCCAGGGCATGGGCATCAGAAAATATAAGTCTTAGTCCACCCGATCTTTTCTCTTCTATAAGATTTGCTTCGGTAAATATGTCCACTCGGCTCAGTTCAAGTCAATCAGCCAAGTCACCACAATCAAGAAGCCAAAACCAAAGCTCAATCACGCCGTAAAAGCTGGATTACGCTAGATTTTGGCGACCTGGTTTGTGAACGGGCTAAAAGACAGATGTAACGCGGGGTGTAACGCGGGCGGGTCGAGCAGGTAGCTTACGGGTAAAGTAGGACATCTGCACTCGGGTTAACCGCCTTTACTTAAATTTACGCGCGAAGAGTTTCGCGCGTCCTTGCAGTGAGATGCGCCAGCGGCGACCAATTAGCGCGCGGCGCGGGTTATTAGACAACGGCACGACCAATTATGTTAGCACAGTAGGACGCGGCCGAGAAAGTAGCCCAGGACACGGCTTGCCCGACGCGTCCTTCAGTCGGTCCAAGGATAGGAACAAAAGCGTACGTAACTTTCACGCAATCCTCTGCGATCCGTCTGACGCCTTTTTTATATATACGGTCCTTGTGTAGTAGAACTTGTGAATCGTGTATCTTTATAAACTGTATCCGTGACTGTGTGACTCTTCCCTACCTAGGTACCTATATTTTCTGTGCCCCTTTGTATCCGTGTGTTTTGTGTTGTTTTTTTTCTATTATACTTTTGACTTTGATTTTTAACGCCGTGTGTATGATTTTGTGCGACCAACCCCTCGACGGTCCCCTCTACGCACTAGGAGTCCAACTTCAAACTGGCACCCTAACGTTAAACTGGCGCTCCAACATAGTGGCCGAACCACGGTTTGATATAACACGCACGAAGTAGTAGGTACGGTACCACCTACCTACGCGGCAACGTTGACGAGCACGGATATTCCCGCGTTGCGCTTCGCATAAAGCGAAAATGCCGACGACGAGAGGGAATGCACTCCGGCACCAACGCAGCGAAGGAGGTGACATCACACTGACGGGAGAAGGTACGAGCTCCGATGTTGACAGCGTCGTAGAGCCGACGCCGACGGCCGCTGTAGGCACGATGCCAGCACAGCCAAACGCGTTCCCGCTCCCAACGGAACAGTTCCTGTCATCCATCCTAGAGACCATCTCTAGGGTGCAGGCAGAGTCGAACAAGGCTCTCATCAGCGCATTCCTGGCGGCACCCCGTAGAGAACACTCCGGGGTGGCCTCTCCATGCGCACCAGCAATGGGCGCTCTTCCGCTGCTGAACGTGAACAGCGGCACTTCATCATCACCGGCAGCCAACTTCACGAGATGCTCCGCGCGGTTTGACGGCTTGACCCAGGACTCGGAAGTACTGGAGGCCTTCATAGACGCCGTGGACGTCTACAAGGAGTGCGCCAGCGTGTCGGACGACCACGCGCTACGCGGCCTCCCGATGTTGCTGACCGGCGATGCGGCTGTGTGGTGGCGTGGCGTGCGTAGCGGAGTGACAACCTGGACAGAAGCCAAGCTGCGGCTGCGCGCCATGTACGGCGCCCCGCAGCCAGCGTACAAAGTGTTCCGGGAAGTGTTTGCCCGCGAGCAAAGCGCCGAGCAAAGTAGCGATAGGTTTATTAGTGGGAAGCGAGCCCTTTTGGCTCGGCTTCCATACCGGTTGGCTGAGGAAATTCAAGTAGATATGGTTTACGGACTCCTCAACCGCCGGGTTAGAAAACGCGTCCCGCGTGAATCCTTAGTCGATATGAATCATTTGGTAGAAAGGGCGAGGATGGCGGAGGATTCCATGAAGGAAAACCGTAGCGAAGTAAAACCTCAGCAGGTTAGCGGTTCAGCATCTCACGCTGAAGTAGCCCCCGCCGCCGCCGTAGGTAATAATGTATCTAAAGCTTTACCGGCAAATTCTACCCCGAGTGCAAATGGACCCCGCTCTAAGAGGACTCGATGCAATTTCTGTAGGATGCACGGGCATTCCGCCGACGAGTGCCGTAACCGTGAGCAGGCAGAGTCGAACGAGCAGGCCGCGAGTAGCAGTAGTAGTGGCGAAAGAGGTATTCGCTGCTACGGCTGCGGCAAAGTAGGCGTAGTGAGGTCAAAGTGCGATATCTGTAACTCGAGCAGAAAGGCTACCGATTTTAATATCGCGGTAATCGATACCGAGACGACGGCGTCTAGCCCGCAGAAAACGTTAGATAGTAATGTTCCGGGTAGGCTCGATTACCAGGGTGGATCCGTAGTTCGCGGTAGGTCCGACGACATCGAAGTTAGGTCCGACGTCGAGACTCAACCGGTATACACAAAAGGTAAGTATTCACTCGAAACGTCGATAGCTCACGCGTGCAGTGCAGTTGAATACAAAAGTGTTTCGCATCCGCTAGTGAATATTAATGTAATGGGTCGTAGGGGCGTGGCCATCGTTGATACAGGTGCCACGCACTGCATTGCTAGCCCACAACTACACAAAATATTAGTAGATTCCGGTGTAAAGTTCCGTGAAGTTGAATGTCGTATACGGCTTGCGGATGGCTCCCGAGTAGATAGATAGATAGATAACACTTTATTGTACACAAGGATAGCTTAAAAATCTAGATTAACAGAGTACAAAGGGCGGCCTTATCGCTGAAAGCGATTTCTTCCAGGCAACCTTAGGATGGAGAGTAACGAGCGAAGCGATAAAGGACGGTGGTGCACAAAGAGTAATAATAAAATAAGAGTAAGAGATCAAAAAAATATTATACACTTAAGTAACTACATAGTCATAAACATAACCAATACTAATACTTAAATAAAAATACAATATACTGATACATAACTAAAAAATAGAAAAGGAACTTAGCTAAATAATAGAGAGTAGTCCGAGAAAAATATAAATATGGCTGTAGTAAAATTAAAAAGCAGAAAGGTCATTATCATAAAACTGTTTCAGCTTATTTTTAAAAATGGGGAGTGATGATGCCCGTCTGATGTCTACTGGCAAAGTATTCCATAGACGTACTGCTTGGACTGTAAAAGACTTGCCATAGAAGGTACTGCTGTGTACAGGCGTTTTGAGGGCGAGGTTGTCTGATGACCTTAGAGAAAAATCATTGGAGGAATGAAGGAATTCAAACCTTTCCTTGAGATAGCTAGGAGAGACAGGATTGAACATAATAGAAAACAGAAGGGAAAGAATATGCATATTACGACGCAGGCGAATAGGGAGCCACTTAAGCATAGAGCGATAAGGTGAAACGTGATCGTATTTTCTTAATCCGAAAATGAACCTTATGCAGAAATTTTGAAGTCGCTCTAGCTTATCAAGCTGCTCTTCAGTAACATCTAAGTAACATACATCGGCATAATCTAGTAGAGGGAGAAGAAGTGTCTGTGCAAGCGCAATCTTGGTGGAAGTTGGTAAAAAATTCCTCAGTCTCCTCAAGGAACCAGCTGAGGCAAAGAGTTTCTGGCAGGTAATGAGCATCTGGGCTCTCCAGGACAGGTTACAGTCAATTGTGATTCCCAAGCTTTTTACAGATTCACTAAATGGTATAGGAATCCCATCAAATAACACAGGAGGGACTGTGGACAAGTCGAGACTGCACATCAATCTAGAGCTGCCCACAATGATTGTTTGAGTTTTAATTGGGTTAATCTGTAGTCCTTATGTGCATTACTCCACTCAGCAATACGAGACAAATTTGAGTTCGTAATGTCCACTGCAGTGGCTATACTATTTAGAGGGGCTTGAGTGTAGATCTGAAGATCGTCTGCGTATAGGTGATAGGAAGAAGTAAGATTTTGGGAAATAGAATTTATGAAAATAGCAAACAGTAAAGGAGAGAGGACGCCACCTTGAGGGACACCGGCTGACGTATCACACCAGGAAGAGAATGACTCTTCGAGACGAACCCGCTGCCGGCGTCCATGAAGATAATTAAAGAACCATTCAATCACCACCGGAGATAAGTTAAGCGAGCTGAGGAGAGTGAGGAGAATATCAAAATCGACTGTATTGAAGGCGTTGCTGAAATCCAGTAAGGTCAGTACAGTAAGTAGCCTATTTTCCATACCCAGACGTATGTCGTCGGTAATCTTTACAAGAGCAGTGGCTGTACTGTGGCCCTTACGAAACCCAGACTGCAAAGGATTAAGAAGATTGTTACAGGATAGAAAAGAGTTAAGCTGGTTATAGACTAGACGTTCGAGGACTTTAGATAGGAAAGGAAGAATGGAGATAGGGCGAAATTCGGCAAAGGATTTAGGATTAGCTTTTTTAGGCAAAGGAATAATTTGGGCTTCTTTCCAGATCGACGGGAAGACACCATTGAGTAAAGAGTGATTTAGGATATGACAAAGGACTGGAAGGATATGATCTAGGATAGGTATGACCATGTTACGGCTGATACCGTCGAGGCCAACGGAGTTGGAAGTGATCGACAGTATGCTCTTCTTAACATCCATAGCGGTGACTTGGCTGAAAATAAACTGAAAGTGATCTGGAGTCGGTAATGAAGAGAGATGATTTATAGTTCTAGCTTTATCGATAGCGCTAATAGATGACGCAGAGGAGAAATGACGATTAAGGGAGTCGAGGTCTAGATCCTTAGAGATGGAGTCATGTTTCGATTTTCCGACTCCTAGCGATCTAAGAAAACGCCAGACCTTCGCTGGATCTTCTTGGGAAACAGAACTATGGATATGGCGACGCTGAGCATCCCTACACACTCTATTGCAGCGATTTCGAGAATTGGCATATTTGATCTTATTTGCGTCACTAGGGTTAATTTTGTACTTAGTCTTGGCCATTGATTTTTTATGCATAAGTGACTTGATTTCAGCGGTAAGCCAAGGTGCCGGGAGATGTTTCACTTTTATGGCACGTAGAGGAGCATGTTTATCATACAGCTGGGTCACTATGTCGTTAAAAATGTTTGTCTTGTCATCAATAGAGTCTGCATTTAGCACTGGTGACCAATCTATTTCTTGGATATCATTGAGAAGAAGTTCATTATCAATTCCACCAAAATTACACCCGAGTAGAGAGAGTCTTGTTAGAAGCCGAAGTACTCGTTTCTCTAGAAGGACGGGAGGTGTCAGCTGATTTCTTGGTATTGCCTGGCGATAAGACCCGGACGCTCCTAGGCGTCGAGTTCTTGTCCCGCGCCGGCATGGTAGTGGACGTCGCTCACAGGAGTTGGACGTTTTCTAATGAACCCGAGCGGCCGTACGATTTTGTACGTGAGTATCCTGTTCATACGCCTAACCCGGAGTATCGTGTGGGCGACCTCGTGCTTCTCAAGACACAAGGGCAAACCGACGTAGGCCGTGGCCAGTCCGCGAAATTCATCTCTCGCCGCGATGGGCCTTACGAGATACGTCAAGTTGTGAGCCCGACCACCTTCAATCTCGTGAGTACGCAAACCGGCGAAAGAATAGGGAAATACCACGTTGCGCACCTAACGCCGTTTGTCGGTTCGGTTGGGCCTCCTATCAGAGGGAAACGTAGACGTGGCAGACCGCGTAGGCGTATAGCGAAATGCTAGCCCAACAGCGAGGGCGCTAAGTAGGGCTATAGGGGGAGGATGTAACGCGGGGTGTAACGCGGGCGGGTCGAGCAGGTAGCTTACGGGTAAAGTAGGACATCTGCACTCGGGTTAACCGCCTTTACTTAAATTTACGCGCGAAGAGTTTCGCGCGTCCTTGCAGTGAGATGCGCCAGCGGCGACCAATTAGCGCGCGGCGCGGGTTATTAGACAACGGCACGACCAATTATGTTAGCACAGTAGGACGCGGCCGAGAAAGTAGCCCAGGACACGGCTTGCCCGACGCGTCCTTCAGTCGGTCCAAGGATAGGAACAAAAGCGTACGTAACTTTCACGCAATCCTCTGCGATCCGTCTGACGCCTTTTTTATATATACGGTCCTTGTGTAGTAGAACTTGTGAATCGTGTATCTTTATAAACTGTATCCGTGACTGTGTGACTCTTCCCTACCTAGGTACCTATATTTTCTGTGCCCCTTTGTATCCGTGTGTTTTGTGTTGTTTTTTTTCTATTATACTTTTGACTTTGATTTTTAACGCCGTGTGTATGATTTTGTGCGACCAACCCCTCGACGGTCCCCTCTACGCACTAGGAGTCCAACTTCAAACTGGCACCCTAACGTTAAACATATCTATTAACTGGCTATTTTCTAATCGAATTACTTTTTTACAGAGTCGTCTCGTGCATCATCCCCGCGTGATCTGGACGAGCTGGACAAGCCTGCGTTCCCTCACCACCACTACCGGCCGACGTATTGCGCAGCTGCCCCACGCCCCGATACTGCCGAGCCGCTATACTCTGGCACGAAGTCTCTCTACTGCCGATCACCGCCGCCCGCCAGGCATGCCCTGCACAGGTATCTATTTCTTACGTTTGATACTATACCAGACTACAGTTCCGAACTGTAATCAAAAGCATACTTGTATAAAAGGCACTGAAGAATTTTTTTATACAACTTGCTGATGGAATAAGCAGATGGCCCACCTGATGTTGAGCAAAAAAAGTATTGCACCGTAGGTCGCGCTCGTTACGAACGTGCCTTACGATGCACTCCTCAGCGTCCATCAACCTGAGGAATACAGGTGTTAAACCTCATGAGCTTGTAATGTCACCGGCACCCACACCCTTCAAACTGGAACACAGCAAGCTGCTTGGCAGAAATAGGCATGGTGATAGTACTTCCCCGGACGAGCCCTTCACAAAGAGCTAATCGGAAGCCAGAAGTATTTTTGGGCACTGCCAATAAACCCGAGTTAAACTGCATACGTTTCTAATACAGACTCTTGTTCTGCTACCTTATTATTTGAATTGAATGTTTCCAGATCCCAATCGGTATATAGTAAAGGCAGCTCGATACCGAGCGGAGGGGGCACAGCGGTACCCCTCACTCCCGTGTCAGGGGGCGTCGGGAGCACGGGAGGCGCCTTGCAGTCGCTGGTGATGAGGCCCGCGGTCGTGGCACACGCGCACGCACTGGCGCACACACAGAACGCACAGAACGCGCAGCGCGACCCTCCTTACGGAGCCAACGGCATTCGACAAGTACCCACCGGTAAGTGAACTGTGCCATGAAGAGCGATTTTTTTAGCGATCGTTAATTCCATTCCAGATTATTTGCGATTAGCGCTATTTTAGAAGAATCGCGGCCTTGTATAATCTTACAGGCACATGAGGCTTACTACCTGTGTGCCTCAGGTTGATGGCCGCAGGGCAATGCATCGTAGGGCACGTTATTAACAAACCTGACCTTTGAATACTTTGTTATAGGAGATGGTTACCATTTAACATCAGGTGGGTCATGGTTACTTCAGGGTCTAAAAAAGAGAAGCACACTCGCCGAAATGTATCCTGTAGAATACCGACAGACTTGCTACCTTGCATCGATGCTCAAGACTATGTAGCTTAGACTTGACTAATGCATCGTCGCATGTATAAGTGGGTACTTATGTTATTTCCAGGTGCAGCAGTGACCGAGCGGCGTGAGTCGGTGTACAGCTCGGGCGGAGGCGGCGGCTGCGCGAGCGTCAGCAGCGGCGCCGGGCCGCGGCGGCTGCCCTCCGAGGACAGCGCGTACGGCACCTACCGCGCGCCGCCATACCGCGCGCACCCGCCCGACCACTACTAGCGACGCGCTTCGCAGCACAATATTGCGCTGCTCTTCGACGTATGAACCAAAGTGATCGTACCTCGAAACTTTGTGAAGGATAATGCGTGAAAGTGTTCGAAGACAATGCCTGACAAGGCGCATCGTGAACACTTCAAATACAAACAGCTGTTAGTAAATACTAAACTTATCTCAGTGATAATAAGAACAATTTTATTCACTTAGTACTTAATTACCAATATTATTCTACAATATTTCGCTCTCTTCACTTACCTACATTTTCTCTGTAATTTTTAACGGCTTTTTTGGGATCGGACCATTGGAAAAAATGTTCTAATGCGTCATTAAATCATGTACCACCTACCTATATACATAAGGGAGGATGTATCTCCCAGAAATAGACTTGCCGGTTGTAGTGGCTAGAAGAATAACCGTGAGCTCGATAGTTTGATTGCCTAATTACCTGTACCATGAGCTCAGTCCGAACAGGCCCGAACGGACTCGAACAAACAAGTCCAGAATCCGTTACTTAGTACAAAAACAATGCTATGTGTCAAGCACGATAGTAACGGTAATTTTGGCGTTGTTTTTGACAGTTTGCAACCGTGCTAAATGAGCTCACGGTAGCGGGCAGGACTGTAAAAGGTTCGTCAATCTTTCACATGCTTCACTCTTAGCAGTTGAAAGAAAACCGATCTTTGAAAATGCGGACCAAAAAACTCCAAAGCGTTTAGACCTACATCGTTACACCAATGAATAAAATGAATTATCTTTTATTTATTATGTGGCTACTATGTATCTACCTACATGAAATAAGTACATGGGTATATAGCCAATAATTATTTGTATATGACATAATTTTAGATAAGCAGTTCATAATTAATTATAATAACGAAACATTACGGAAGTGCCATAAATAAAACAAGTTTGCATATTTATGAACATGTTAAAATAACTATGATACCTACTAAATGGTTCTTAAACCCTAGTAATACCTTAGGCGTATCATATTTACTCATCAGTAAATAAATTGTAATCTAAATACATAAGATACCTAGCTTATATAAAGCAAGATTTAATAATTAAATCAGTTAAAATGTTGAAGACTAATTAGAATTTGTATATAAGGAAGTAAATAATATACTTAGGTAGTAATGTACGTAAACATCCTCTTAAATATTTCTTAAGCTATAATTAGATAGGTAAATAATGTTTTCTAAATACATAAGGTATCGGAATAGGTAAGGTATTTATTACATCTTACTAATATCGCGCCCTTAGATGTAAACTACTGCAACTCCAATAACCTCTTTGTTCAGAAATTGAGAAAAACTGATTTGAGACAATCTAAAGTAATATTAAAAATTTATTGATTCATCTCTAAAAAATATTTTCTATAGCGTGCTAAATTAACTCAATGGTTTATAGTGCAGCTTAACCTGATTAAATGAGGGTTTTCAGTTACATTACTTTTTTACTGAGTTTCATTTTATTTTTCATTGTAACTAAAGTACCTCACTTTCTGAAAATCAAATGAACGACACGAGTTTCACTTATCAAAAAACCTTACCTTTGTTTGTATTTTGAACCACTCTATTTTATTCAATAAAATTGATTCCTATTTTAAATCCAAATACTAAAGGTACAAGAAATTACAATAAAAAAAGATAATAGGTGATTAAATCCAAAAGATGTTTACTTGATTCGTTAAAATAATGATTTATAAAGTGAAAAATTAAGTACTGTAGGTACCTACAGGGGGGTAAGCACGAACGAATTCCACTTTCGTACATGTGTCGAGACGATACATGGTAGCACGAACGACAACCGATTTACTAACTTCCTATCGAATTACGTTACTTTACGGACCTAGCTATCGTTTACTTTACGTACGTAATGACAAAAGTGTTCGTGCTTCCAATTTTAGTTCTCTTTACGCACGATAGAGGCGCTGTGCAAAATCTCATACATTTTGGTAACGTTCGTGCTTAGGCCTAATACAACAATAAACAATAATAAACAACTATATACAACTATACTATACTATATATATGTGCTACAA
The DNA here is from genome assembly GCA_947095575.1 of Electrophaes corylata. Classification (NCBI taxonomy): domain Eukaryota; kingdom Metazoa; phylum Arthropoda; class Insecta; order Lepidoptera; family Geometridae; genus Electrophaes; species Electrophaes corylata. The sequence continues at coordinate 12,883,637 of OX352699.1, read as the reverse complement.
TAATAAACAAGCTTCCTGTCTAATTGTATTCTATTAAAACTATCGTAATTATCATAATTTTAACAAAAAAACATGATTATAATAACATTAACTATTAACTAGAGGACCAATTCTCGTATTATTTTGGAGCTGAGACGTCGAAACTTGAATTTGATTGTAAAAATTGGGTCTGCCTGAAAAATCAGTTTTGAAGAATACCGTCTGGCGATTGAAACTATCGAAACTTGAAGTTGATGATAGTTTATTACAAAAATTGGACCCCAGATACAGGAACAGCTTCACGATTTTAATCCACAGTTACGGTATACCTAAATCCCCTTAGATCTCCTAGGGCCTACAAAGTAGCACATCCTCAAAATTCTTTGAGAATGTGTTATTTTTTTAGCTTTAGTTTGCATGCAAACTATATTTTATTGATGTAGGTTTCTACACCTATTAAAAACTAATATACTTTACTAATAGAATACGTCACGAAACAATGTAACGAAAACCCTGAAAATATCAATGTTAAAAGTTACTAACAACTTAAATAAAATATTTTGATGCACCATTTGTTTCAGATACATAGGTACACATTATGTTTCAAATGTACCTACTGTTTAATGTAATATTTCAAACATAACACATTATATTTCAAGTGTACCTACGTTTTATGTACTTATACCAAATAAATAATGTTCTAATACATAAGTTCGAAACGGTTTTTATATATCCATCCATCCAGTGCTTTAGGTATTATTTACCTTTATAGCGACCGATTTTCAGATGCCACGAAAATTATTTTAAATCCCATTTGATTCCCAGAGATAAGTATCGTTGTATATACAGTGTGTAATTAAAGTCTACTTACGAAAACTGAAATTGCGCATTCAGACCATGATTTTAATTAATAAAAAATAATTTGAAAAAAATGCGAAAAAAACACTTTTAGTCCATCTCTTTGTGATTCGGCATTAATATTGACAATATCTCGTAAAATAAACATTATGTACATACCTAATCAACTTATTTAAAAATAAAAACCAGCCAAATGCGAGTCGGACTCGCGCACTAAGGGTTCCGTACCATTTTCTATAACAAAAACGTCAAAAAAAATCACGTTTGTTGTATGAGAGCCCCCTTAAATATTTAATTAATTTTTTTGTATTTGTTGTTATAGCGGCAACACAAATACATCATCTGTGAAAATTCAAATTCTCAAACTATCACGGTTCATGAGATACAGCCTCAAGAATGTTCCTCATTGGTCACCAATAAATTACCACCATCGCCGTAATAAAACAATGCTCGCAACAGTAAGGGCACCTTTACCAGCGAATTTAAATATTAACCAGCGAAAAGAAATGTTGATCAGCTGAAACAAAAAAACTTGGTTAAAAGTAGAACGAGTAGGACTTGAATCGAACCAACCTGTATTCAGTTTGGTCCACTTACTGGCAACAATGTATTTACTCCTTCCTACTAGTATGTATACAAGCCTTTGCATCTACTGTAAATGATTTATAGAGCGCCAGGGGCAACTTTTCACTCATACCCCTATTTACGGGACGCTGTAGTGCATGGGACAGGGTTTTTTTTAAATGGAGAAGGCTTGCCCTGCACCTATCCTCATAGCTTAATCGCCTTAACAGGAAAGACATGGTCAAAACGTGCGGAGCTGACCATGGCTTTCCTCACGATGTTTTCTTTCACCGTTTGAGAGCACTGGCATTGCGCTCATAATTTTTTTATTTATTGGTGCACGACCGGGTTGAAACCCACAACCTTACTTGGGATCAGAAGGCAGGGTCACTTCCACTAGACCACCGGCTCTCATATATGTACTCGTATATGTACACGGAAATTATTATTTTGGTGTAGGTACATATAGTAGGGTATTCCCTAAAAACACTGATGCAATTACTTACATTAATAAGTTTTTGCAAGTAATCATCTGTTGCGTGGACTGAACCGTCGATGTCTCTTCGCAATGTCTCCGTAAACACTCGGATGGCAGCAAGTTTATTTTGTCTATGTTTGCGGAATACGATAAAATCTGAAAGTTCCAAATACACAGGAAGAGCGTTCGGTAATCGGTTGATGTTCATACTAATTTCGTAAAAGGAGTGAGCGGATTTTACAGCCTTTTCATTTTTCTCTTTGTTGAGTGCCGAAAATTTAGTGAAGCATTTCGGAAGTTCCTGAAATGACAAAGATCATATTTTAGTTTAGAATGGTTTACCTACTTTTTCATTTCAATTTTTTATTATATGTAAGTAAGATATTTACAATTTAACATAGTAATTACACATTTTTAACAATGCCAGAAAAATTTATAAAAACAGGAAAACATAAAATTACTTATTACAAATCTATCCACAATAATATGCACACTGTGTCTACATCTCCATTGTCCTCATCACCAATTTCAAAAACAATTGTTTACTAAAACAATAGTGTCGCACAAGTCTACCTCTATAGAGTGCGCCACACGCATGCAAATGCTAGGTTTATCTTAGGTAAGTACCTAGGTACATTGCGTCCATAAAACTAAATACTTTTTGCATTAAGAATTTCTGCCGTATTCTGAGACATTAACGGCTCAGTAACCGAAAAGTGACATCTAAATGAGGCAGTATAGGCAACCCACCTGTAATAGTTCAAGCATATAGTTATCGCGCCCAGTTCCCTGATTTTCGTGAGTTCTACTACGGTAGAACTCTGCCTTAGTAGACTCGTAGTGGTTCATATGTACTCTTTTCAGATCCAATGGATGCAGACATAGCTCTGTACCTGAGAGGATAATTTTTATATTATATTCAACCTTATTGCATGAGGCGAGCATGAAGCAATGAAATTATGTAGATTTTTTTAGTTAAATAATTTTATGATGCTCTCCTGAAAGTGAGTTAAAGTGGCATAATTTGGAGTATATTTCACTGAAACGTTGGTATGGAATTGGGTTGCCATAGCTTAAAAAACAGCCAAGACACTTGGCTTGCCTAAGATCCAGTGACTCTATCTTAATAAGGTTATAGGCTACTAATAAAATTATAGTCCCAAAAACTGAAAAGCAAACCTGTTCTGTATAGAAATAAGTGATAATTCGACGTACCTTTTCGACATTAAACGTTTGCATTCTGTATAATATTTCTGACGCTGCTGTATACATATATCATCTACATTTTAGGGAAAGGGTTTACTTACCGATTTCCAGTGACATTCGGTTTTTATAAAACTCTAGAGCAGCTTGTACAGCATTTTCATTGTTTTTCTTATTTGTATTTGTGATTGCAAGGTTTTTCTCGCTTATTTTCTGTAAATTTAAAAGAAAAAAAGTTAAATCGGTGTACTTTATAATAAAGTACGCGTATTTTTTTATTTGAGAGCCTCATAGCTGGAAGGTGGAGTGTTACGTAAATGTACTCTTTGGGTACAGTGGGTGTGCCTATGAAACATTTTTAACGAACATTGATCAAGCGATTTTGACGGATTCGTTTTCTGTCATCTATGGAAGCAACATTGTATTTTCATTTTAATTGTTTTTCTAGTGTTATTTTAAGTTTAGATAGGTAATTTTGGTGGTATTTTAAATATCATTACTTGAGGTCTTAGCACAAGTGTGAACAATTGAAATGAAAGTGTGTTATGAGGCATCCTGATTTGAACGAAAATGTTTCCCTTTGGTCTTCAAAACCAAAGGGAAACATTTTCGTTCAAAACGCCATCTTTTTGTTCAAAACCGATGACGGCTGACTTTACTTTTTTTACCGACTAGACTTGACTAAAAAGAATTTATTCAACCCAATTGACATTGGCAAAATTGTCCGCAAGACGGACAGATGCCACAAAAAAAAAGTGATTTTGACATTTGTCTTTATCAAAGATCATATATACAAATTGGGCGTACGTCTTTATTGCACGTGAGTATAGAGTACGGCTTTTAGAAGAGCTCGTCCGAGGAAGTACTACAAGCTTGTGCTGCCAAGCAGCGCTTTGAAGGGTGTCTGAAGGGTATTTGAAGGTTTGAAGCCTAATATACAGGCACATTAGACTTCACACCTGTATAGATAGATAGATAGATAGAAAACTCTTTATTGTACACCACAAGGCCATAACAAATTAAAAACTAAATTTAAAACTAAATTAACTAAATTAAAGGAGCTACAGCGATGCACAATGGGCGGTCTTATCGCTATAAGCGATCTCTTCCAGACAACCTTTGGATGGACTGGATTTTAAATGATAACAGAGCGGTGCCAAAAAAAAAAAAACAGGATATGAGACTATTATTATTACTTACATAATTAAAACATAATACATAGTACTATAAGGTATATATATTATTAAAATACATACAATACAATTTAAATACATATATATTACATGTATACAAAACATATAATACGTAATATACATTAATAAATACAATAATAATATAGATAAATTCTAAAGAATTCCAAATAAATTTAAATGGAAAAGTGACAGTACAAAAGCTTTTTAAAGGTGGGGAGAGATTTAGCTTTCCTGATATCAGTAGGAAGAGCGTTCCAAAGGCGAACTGCTTGCATGGTAAAAGAATGTTCATAGAAAGTAGAAGAGTGAAGAGGAGTTTTTAGTTGTAGCGTTGAAGAGGAGCGTAAAGTGCGAGGGTTGGATAGGTCTAAATATTCAAAGCGTTCTTTCAAATAAGGAGGAGTGGATGGGTTAAACAAGATACTGTACAAGAGGGAAAGAAGATGAGTATTCCTGCGAAAACGAATTGGTAGCCACTTGAGCTTATCACGAAATTCGGAGACATGATCAAATTTGCGAAGGCCAAATATGAATCTAATGGAGAAGTTTTGGAGACGCTCAAGCTTTTCAAGTTGTGCTTCAGTGAGATCAGGGTAGCAGGCGTCGGCATAATCTAGTATCGGTAGCAAAAGAGATTCTGCAAGCATAACTTTAGTTGAAGTTGGTAAAAAGTTTTTTAACCTTCTCAGTGAGGCGGCTGACGCAAACATTTTCCTACTCAGCTCAGCCAGATGAGGCTCCCAAGACATATCTTTGTCCATGACTACTCCCAAGTTCTTGACGGAATTACTAAAAGGAATAGGGATATTATCAAAAACAACTTGTGGGATACTAGACCAATTAATACGGGAGATCATCCGTGAGCTGCCCAGAATAATAACTTGGGTTTTTTTGGGATTCACAGAGAGCCCAAAATCTTTACTCCAAGCGACAATTTGCCTGAGGTCTCTATTGATGTCAGCTATCGCCACATTCAAATCATTAATTGAAGTCTGTGTGTAGATCTGAAGATCATCTGCGTAAAGGTGGTAGGAAGAAGTTAAAGTTTGAGAGATGGAATTTATAAAACTGGCAAAGAGAAGTGGAGATAAGACACCGCCCTGTGGCACACCAGCGTGAAGATTACACCATGACGAGAAGGTGTCATTAATACAGATGCGTTGCCGGCGTCCAAACAGGTAGCTATGAAACCAGTCAATAGTCGTTGGAGATACATTAAGAGAGTGAAGTACACCCAGAAGAATGTCAAAGTCCACATTGTTGAATGCATTGCTAAAGTCAAGCAATGTCAACACAGTTACATGTCCATTGTCCATACCCAGACGAATATCATCGGTGATCTTAACCAAGGCTGAAGTAGTACTATGACCACGGCGAAACCCGGACTGGAGAGGATTGATGAGAGAATTAGAATTTAGGAATTTACTTAATTGATCATGAACTAGACGCTCCAGAACTTTGGACAGGAAAGGAAGGATGGATATAGGACGATACTCAGAAAACGTGGAAGGATTCGCTTTTTTTGGTAAGGGTATAATCTGAGCATTTTTCCAGATATCCGGGAAAGTATTTGTGGAGATGGAGTAATTTAGTATATGGGATAGGACAGGCATGATTTCGTCAAGTATGGGCACTAACATATTGCGACTAATGTTGTCATTGCCGACTGCGTTGGATGTACTGGATGTAACACTTCTCTTAACGTCACAGTCTGAAAATTGACTAAAAATGAAAGGTGAGAAATCTGGGGGTGGTATAGCTAAAAGATTTTGAATGGTTTTAGACTTTGCTAGGTCATTAATAATGGAAGAAGAGGAAAAATGCTTGTTTAAAGAGTCGAAGTTAAGATTAGTGGGAATAGTGTCAAGTCTAGATTTACCAACCCCCAGTGTCTTTAGAAATTTCCAAACTTTCGATGGATCACCATTTTCTACCGATTTGTGAATAAAACGGCGCTGTGCATCCCTACACACCTTGTTGCAGAGATTCCGTTGCTTTAAATATTTGGCGTAGTTTTCATCAGAAGGACGGCACTTATATCTAAATTTAGCTACATTCTTCTTGTGCATGACTGACTTAATTTCTGCTGTTAGCCATGGAGAGGGAAGGTGCTTGATTTTAATCAATTTGAAGGGAGCGTGTTTGTCGTACAACTTAATAAGGGCTGCATTAAACAAGGAGAGCTTCTCGTCTACGGTGGCAGCTTCTGCCACTTCAGACCAATCTAAATTAGCTGCATCCTCACGAAGACACTCCATATTTATCCTACCAAAGTTACGCTGCAGAATAACTCGAGGTTTAGTTTTTGGCAGACGAATTTTGTATGACAGAAATAGAAGATCGTGATAGGAAAATGCGTCTGCCGGGTATTGGCCATGAAAAGAAACATTGTTAGGGGAGGATACGAGTATCAGGTCTAGAAGAGACGGAACACAGTCAGGAAAATGATGCGTGGCACTAAGAGGGAGAATAGTAAGATTACTGGCCTTTACAAGTGTTTCAAATTTATTTTTACGGTAGTCATTTTTAAGAAGGCATGTGTTAAAATCGCCTAAAATTATGGTGTGATTGAAGGAAGGTGAAAAATCTATTAAAAGCTGCTCAAAGGATGAAAAGAAATTAATGCTAGAGGAAGGGCAGTAGTAGACTCCGAGAAGTACCTTGGTGTGAGAGAGTGTAACTTCAACGAAGAGGTGCTCACCACCGGTGGACAGTGGTGGTTGGGGAGACATGCTTATCACAGAGTGCGGAATGTGTGAACGGAGATAGATAGCAACACCTCCACCAACTCTTCCGATGCGATCATTTCGTATAAGTACAAACCCCGGCAGTGAGTATGACGTTGACGGTAAACAAGGCTTCAGCCACGACTCGGAGACGAAAACTGCATGAATATTGTTGTTATCAAGCGACGCCAGCATGTCAGGATAGTGAGCAGGAATACTCTGAGCATTTATGTGCACTACGTTGAAGTTTGTCGGGACTTCAGAAAACTGAGAAGCTAGGGACTCAGATAATGTAGGGATACTACTAAAGCTATCTTCAGACGAGGAACAAGAATTAAAAAGCTCTATATCACTATCACTTTGGTTCATATTACTAATAAAATAAACTAATAAAATAAAATAATAATAAAATAAAATAAAATATAATAATTATAAATACCTAATAACATAAATACTACTAAAACTAATATGTACGCAAGTGTCCATCTGCCAGCCGTGTTAACACAAACAAAAACTATAGCGAATTATGATTACTTATAGTAAAAAATAAAACATGTAGGTAATCTAAAACTAGGTAGGTCGGATGCACTAGGTCAGCTCCATATTCTACAAAACTTTTATACTCTTTTCCAAATTAATGTTACGAGAATGACAATAATAAAAGTGATATCGACTGAATGTTACATGTGTCATGTCAGTGTCAACTGTCAATTAACCACCATAGACAACAAAACTAACAAGCAAAACATAAAACAAGTAAAAAGAAGAAGAACAAACAAATACAAATTTTGATTATTCTAAATTTGTGAGTGTGGGTGGTTAAACAAATGACAAGGGAGATAAAAATAAAACAAAAGAGTACATACCTACATCGGGTAGACCCTACTACCTACTTACTCCAACTACAACATCACTTTCTAGACGTAGCCGCACGCCTTGCCTTTGGCACTGCCACCGCCTCCTTGACCACAGCTAACAGCTTCGGGGAAGCCGCTGGTAGCCCAGAGGACGTAGCTGCTGCTGCCGCAGGTTCCACCTGTGAGGGGCTTGGAATTTTGTTGAGATCGCCCATCCAGTTGACGCGCTGCCTGCTACCATCAGACAAAGCGATGTACACACTTCCCTCCCGCGTCCAGCACCTTGCAATACCAAAGCGTTGCCTAGCAGTCATGAAGACCTCGTGACGAGACTTCGTGAGGAATTCCGACAAAGTTATACCAGAGGTCTTCAAGTTCGTCTTGGCATACCAGATCTTGTCTCGCACTGCAACATCATGCAATTTGAAGAGGATTGGCCGCGGCTTGTCTGATGAAGGGCGGCCCATTCTGTGGCATCGACTGATGTCAGCACAAGCGAACTGCGGCATTTTCAACTTGCAGGCAATGGTATTGGCTAGAACTAAAATGGTGTTCTCTTTCTGGTCTTCAGGAACACCATGCATCAGGAGGATTTTCCTTCTGCCTCGCATCTCGAGATGATCAATAGAACGTGCATTACCTTCTATTTGGTCCTGTAGTGCTCGAAGGGCGGACAGAGTAAAAGCTTTGAAGCTAGAGAACTCTGCACTTAAGGAAGAGATATTTGGAGCCTGATTGAGGTTCTTCTTGAGTTCTTCCTCAAAGTACTCCATTCTCCGAGTGAAGTCTACCATCATCTGATGAGCCGAAGACTGGGATTCAGTGTTGTCCATTTTTGTGAATCCAAAGAGTGAGGTTATGTAGTGATGATAATAAAGAAGAATGTGTAATCAATACAGGAAATAACACTTGGCAGAGGAGATATGTCAACAGTGCATATAAGACATAAAAAACTTATGTAAGTTTACTTAAACTTATTAATTTAAATATATTTAATATTGTGAAATTTTGATAATGTGTCTTATTTGACTACCCGCCGCCGAAAAAAAAAAAAAGTGTATACCTCAAGTTGATTGTAGTGCACGTTCTTAGAAGACGTGAACTACGAGGCAATACTTCGTTACCACTTTACTTAAGGTGGGCCATCTGCGTGTTCCATCAACAAGTTTAGAAAGAAAACAAAAAAGGTTCAGTATTTGTTTTCTCGTACGACGAACGTAGGTACTTACTGTAATTAATGCAGTCCTATGTTCGTTTTGCGCGCTCTCCTGAGATTTCCATTGTGATTCAAACACTGGTATCGCTTCGATCATCGCCGCCCTATGCAAAGCTATCAGATGATGTGGGTGCACGCAGATACTTGAGACTGCGTGGCCTTGACAAATCGCTTCCTCGTACGTTTGCAGTGAAGCCTCAATGGCGGCGCTTATTTTGGCTTCGTTTCTCTGCGTTATTCGTTCATGGAGTTCCAGGCAGTTAACCAGCTCCTACATTTAAGAAACATATTATATACAGGTGCATGTTGATATGCTATGGTTTAAAATTTGATAAGATTTCATGCACTTATTATCACCGAAATTGACCAAATCGTTTAAATCTGGTTTTGTTTTCTACATGAGCCTTGTAAGGTATTTTGAGGTAAAAATTCAGATCAAACTAAAACTTACTTCCTGTAATTTGATTCTATCTTCATCTTCGACCTCGTCCACTCCATCGACCTCCTCCAGGGGTTGCCTAGTGCCGTCGAACAGGGTTACAGCCATGTTCATCGCCTCTTGATGCCTCTCCTCCAGTTCACAGAGCAACTGGCACTCAGTCACGTCCAGCATGTACTCCTCGTACGCCACCATGGATGTAGTAATGGCTGCCTTCACCTTGTTATCGTTCAGTGCAACGTAGTTTGCTAGCAAATAGTCTAGCTCCTGAAACGAGACAACAAAGTAAGCTAATGTCTGTAATCCTTTCAGTTTGGAGCTAGTTTGGAAACGTACAAACGTTTAACTCTCTTACCAAAATGGTAAGAGAGGAATTAAAAAGGCTTCGCCATGTGAGAAATGCCTGCCGCGTGACGTCCTTGGTGGTGGTGTACTGGCGCTGCACGACCCTAGACTACCCTTCCCCATCGCCTACTATCACTAGACTTTCAGTAGTAGAGCTCTTTGTGATAGGGCTGATCCGGGGAAGTACCTACTACCACCTTACTTATTTCTGTCGCCAAGCAGTAATGCTCGCACTACTGTGTCCCGGTTTGAAGAGCCATGCCTCAAACCATGGCTCATTGCCTCATGTTAATGGACGCAGGGCAGTGCCTCGTAGAGCACGTATCTAACGTGCGTGACCTACAAGGCAATGCTTTGTTGGTGATAGTTACCACTTAACATCCATGCTTGACCAACTAAATGAAGCATAAAAAAAACTATCTAGTAGGTAACATTGTTTAAGTAGGTACCTTCAACAGACGGTCGAGGCGCTCGGCTGCTCGCTCGGGCGCTGCAAGAGTGCGTCGTGCGAGGAAGGCTTCCCGCGCTACTTCCTTGGCAGCGGCGTGCAGGCGCGGCATGACTCTGCGCGGTACGCTACGCGTTTCTTTCGGGTTATCTATCTGCGCGAGATATAAATCGCGTGCGGCGCTTAGCGCTGCTTCCAGGCACGCAGAGCTTGTCGCCTGCACACAATTGGAAAACTTAAAAACACAATGTGGTGGGTGTTTATAGCTAGGTGCTTAATCATGTTATTTTGAGCTAAATCATATATGATGTTAACATTATCAGTCACTATGCTAAACCGCAAGTGTTACCTTCAGAATGGTGATCGGAGTAGGAAGCTGGTCGCTGTTGAACACTTCCATGTAGCTCTCGAAGTATTCCACTAGCTCCTGAGTTTGAATAACTTGCCCGTTGATTTTCTTCAACGTCAAATTTTCATTGAACAGTCCATTGACCAGCTCTAACAGAGAATCCTTGAATTCTTTAGAAATATCTGTAAAAATAAATTTCTTTCTTAGATATTTGCAGCAAGTTGCTAGAATATGATGTCACCGTGTTTTTTACCTGCTAAACACCCGTCAAAATTAGGATTGTTAGCTACAGTGAGGCCGGGATGCGGCATTAAGAAGCATCGCACGGACTCGAAGCAGGACTTGATGTAATGTCTGACCTCTCTCAACTCTTCAGCTTGACCATCTTTGATCTGCAAACATTTGAAACAGCACTAAATTGCCAAGGCTTCTAAATTGTAGGGTTAATTCGAAACGATCCTACCTAGTCGGTCCACTGCACCTAGATTTTCCGTCTATAAAAAAGTACTCTGTGACCTAGATTTTATCTCAAAGTCATCTTTGCAATTCAATTGTCGTTGATATAAAAAGTTTCTACAGAAAACTAGACGCACAGTTATGTTGCTAACGCCCACACTTCTGAAGCTTGGCTTGGCTCGTGCTGTCCGTAAATGGGCTATGCTCATGAGTAAAATCTGGTAATAAGCCCACCTTGATGCTCCTAAGTAAATTTTTTTCAGAGTCGCGCAAGCCCTTCAACGGTGTGGTCGTGGCTATAGATATTTGTGGGATCTTCTTTTTGGTGTCGATGGTTCTAGCTTATATTATTTGTGTTACTTTATATTACCTGTAGTCTTTTGTCTAATAGCTGCTGCCCTCCGACTGCGCCCAAGGGGTGTTGGTACGCGTAGCTCCAGTCTCTCACCAGGAACTGTAGAACTTGAAACGGTGTCTCACTGTCCTCTACCGCCAGCTTTCCGAATTCCGTGAATAACTGAACCAAATTAAGATTTAAAACTATGAAAATTCTTTCAGAGCCTCTGGTCGAAGCGACACGTGACTCGAGGGCTGGTGAGTATCTGACTCAGCGAATTAGTATTACCATGCAGCGTGGCAATGCAACCAGTGTTTCGGGAACGTTTCCGATTGGCACTGGTCTGGATCAGTAGAGCTACCTTTAGATCGTTTGCAACGGTCTGTAGATAGCTCAACTGTTTCATATGCATTTTGTACATACCAATTATAAATACTTGTATTAGCTGTAATTTTCTTTGTAATGTATAGCCAGACACAGAATGAAAATTAAATTATACATTTAATATTTTCAATATTCTTTTAGGTTTCCAACAACTTAGATCAAAAATAAACTTAGAAGAAAAGGCTCGCTTTTGAAAGTTCGCATCTGAAGTGAGAAATTTTGCAAAAATATTTTTTTTTTTTATATAAGTGAGTTTCTTCGAAATGGTACGAAAACAAATTCTGCGTGGAGCATGTAATTTTGGAGTCGCGAGTAACCGCTTGTAAAAGTACCTGCAGATATTGAAGATGGTCTTCTTGTATATTCGTGGAAATGTTAAAGATCTGTACTGAAGACAGTAGAGTAGACATCGCGAAGATCGTTGTGGAGTCTTGGATAGTACTGCTACTGTCAAACGTGCCCTGTGTATCCATTAGTAGAACCACCACCTATAAAAATTTACTAACAATAAATCATGGCTATATGCGACACAGTTTTTCTACTTGAGATTGCTGGGTTTTCTCTGTTAGAGATACTCAAGGCCAATAAATGAGGTAATTTAGTCTTCGTTGCATGGATCTCTTTAGTAGTAGTTTAGTATTCCATAGGTGACAGGTTGCAAGCCCATCGCCTCTGCTAGAATACTAACTGGTTTCCTCACGATGTTTTTCTTCACCGTTTGATAGCATTGGCATTGCGCATATACATTTTTCGAATGGAATAATCCATTAGTACACGACCGGATTCGAACCCATTTTAGGATCAGAAGGCTCACTACCACTAGACCACCAGTGCTGTAACAGATCCAGAAAGAAAGTAAGTAAAAGCATTTATTTATAAAAACTGTACACGAGAAATAACACAATAAGACATAACCACACATAAGACAATAAGGCATAAGTACCCCTACCATTATATTGAACGGATTTGTCACGATGACACGCATGGCTGAAGAATGAGAAAGAGCATACCTTTTCCCCATTTGCCCTTGTCAGCACGAAGGGCTCAGACCACAGCTGAATGCCAACGGTGTCGCGATCACAGCCACCACGCCAGCTGAACCCATCAAGTGGCTCGTTTTCCGCACCAAGCCAGCTTCCATCAGATCGGGCCAAGGGCTGTATGTATTATAATACTTTATTTAGACGACCGATGTGATGTGATGTGATTTGTACGATCTGCAAATATTTATTCCGAGTGTTCTGGGTATTTAAAAAAAATCTATGCATGTAATGTATTGTATTAAGTATAACAGTCATCTGGTACCCATACCACAAGCTCTGCTTAGCAAAAATCTATGGAAATAGGAAAAATCTATGGAAATTACCATTTGGAATTACCTACCATTTGGAAAACAGGCGTGATTTACCTACCCTTTCGCGTTAAATGTACGAGCAGCCAGCATAGCTCATAATATGTATAATCATGAGTTGAATTGGAATAAGATTATATGCGTACCGTAGCCTTTAGGTAGCGTAAAAAGAAGTCTAGCAGGAAGGATTTGCCGCCACGCGTGGCACCGGCCACAGAGACCACGGCCACGGGTAATGCACGCAGCTCCGCACGGCACAACACAGCACGCAGCGCCGGCAAGCTCACGCTGTAGGTACCACCCTCGCCCACAGACACCACTTGCACTCCGCACGCTTCACTGGCGCTCATCTTACAAACACTGAAAAATAACAGATAAGTAAGTTGGTAGGTAAGGTACCAAAGTGCGATATCTGATAAGCTGGCTGGTTTATCATTTTATCACACTTAGCTCGGCTAGGCCAGTTTTGAGATTTGCAAATATACTTAATCGTATTTTAGCTCCATTCCACATTCCACCTTCGAGAGAGTAAATGAGACACGTTATCATAATAATAAATAATAAAAGCTTATATTTTTATTTCTTACACAATTATATTAACTTAACTAAAACTTAAAAGGAATGTTTATGTGTACGAGCACGAACCACTTTTAGCGGTAAGCTTCCTCCAGCTTACTTACTATTTATCTCATTTTAGTGATCAAACTTTCTGAACTGAGCAACGTCTTTCGCCTTGGTTTTTTTCTCATATCAGAGTTCTGGATTTTATTTCTTAGTTTGAAACCTATAAAGCTTCTTTCCATACCTCTCTGGTAAATCTGCTGTAGATTTTGTCATTTTTTTCGAGACACGTTACTGAGCATAAATTGGTAGAATAGAACATGATAACTTTACTCACCTGGGTGTGGTAGTTGGGTAGTTGGCTCTAGTTTGTCCAGTTGATATATTATTGTATTATCTAACGGATACATGGATGGAACAACCGAAGTAATTGCAAACACAGGCCTAACTAATAATAACAATCTATCTACACATCACCACCAAAACTAACCAAAGAAATAGGTACTTAAACTTATCATCACGTTGATTGCCCTTGCGCAAACCCCGCCTCTTCATAAACAACACGGTTATTCCCCGATCTTAAACGACCTCGTAGCTATTTTTGTGTTGCCAGAATAATTCTTGGAAATATTCACAAGTATACCTACATAAGTAGGTAGGAAGAGTACCTACCTACCTACTTAGGTGAGTTTAGATGAAGCCAAATCTAGATTACTTGCTAGAAATAGGTGGCGTGGAAATGCTTATTTTTTTTAAATCGAGCTTTCTCTCTAATATTTAGTTTACAGAGATTTGTATCGTAGATGATACATACCTTCGTATGTACTAACATAGAATATATTCTATGGTTTAGTAGGCACCTACTTTGGTGAGTTGCCGAGAACTTGATACTGATTCGTTTTCTGTCATCTTTGGAAGCAACATTATTTTTTCATTATAATTTTTCAAATGTGATAAGGTCGTCTAGGGAATACCTAAAAAGAAAGAAAGAAAGAAAGGCATGTCCTCAATGTTATAGGTGATGGTTACCTCTTAACATCCATTGGACTATCTACTGGTTCCCTCAAAAGTAGTATAAAAAAACTGTTTTCATACTAAACTTTGCTTAGTTTGGGCCTGGAAGATGATGTGTAAATGTCTGCGTCTGTAGAGGTTGGTAAAGTTTGTGAAGTTGAAGGGGCCCCCCCCTCTCTGAACCGATTTTGAAAATTCTTTTGCCAATAGAATTGGTCAGTGTCATTGGCTATATGTTAACCCAAAATATACAAGAATTTTTCGTGGGCTCAGCTAGTTTATTTATAAACATATCTTTCAGGGGCCGCCAATATCAACTGAGCACTTGAGCAGTTGAATTACACACCTATTACGTCGAAACAATGTTTAAAACCACAAGCACTCTGCTGTGATGTGACGCTTTGGGAATCCAAAATGTGAGAGAAAAAAGTTACTTACCCACTTTAAGATGATTTTTAAGTGTGTTCTGTCTTCGACTCTCTCGAAACTCCTGAAGCAGAACCAAAGTCCCGGCAAACATCGTTTATAGGGTTCCGTACCCAAAGGGTAAAAAGGGACCCTATCACTAAGACTCCGCTGTCTGTCTGTCTGTCTGTCCGTCTGCCACCAGGCTGTATCTCATGAATCGTGATAGTTAGAGTTGAAATTTTCACAAATGATGTATTTAGCTATAGCAAATAATATTTAAAAACTGAATAAAGTAAATAGGGAGAACCCCCTTAGGTTCTCAACAAACGTGATTGTTTTGCCGTTTTTATTATAGTTAATGGTACGGAACCCTTCGTGCGCGAGTCCGACTCGCACTTGGCTGGTTTTACTTTGTATATGAGATTAGGAAAAAATACAGAGACTACCGTTCTTATCTGCTACTGTGGCAGCTGATAAAACATCCAGCCAGCCATCTACCCAACGCTCGTTCTATTTATACACACCATTCGCCATTTTGCAAAAATGATAACAAACAGGCCGCGACCACCTACGTAATCTAGACGGACTATACCGGCTGTTTTTGTTTAGTCTGAGTGCGGCATTAGGTCTGCGTGTGCGATCCGAAGTTAATTGAATAGGTATTAAAATTTAAAACATGTGTAGCGCCATTCTTTTGTTTGGCTGAGTGAGATACCTTTATATATTTAGTTGTGACTAATTTTCGCAACACTACTCATACTCAGTGGTAAGTCCACAAGCATATATGAACTAGAAGTAGGTAGTTAGATAAGTTAAGTGTACATCAAGTTTTATTCGTTCACAACCCAAAGCTTGGTACCTAAATTGTAAGTAATTTGGCATGCGTAAACATTTTGCTCATGCACGCAAAATGTTTTGCGTGCATGAGCAAAATGTATAATGTGTCTGTCTGTAGCGTTGTGATGCTAAGTTCCGACGCGCCAAGGCCATCTAGCCCACCCACGAACAAAGCTGATAAGTATGTCTCATCATCATCAACATACATTAATCCACTGCTACCTAAATTAGTCCACTGTTGGACGATGGATTAAAACTGGTGGTGATTAGGTACCAGTTCCGTTTCGCCGATTCGCCCCACATTGCCGGTAAAGTTTGTCTTTTGACTGAAAATTCCTTCAGTTTGCGAAGTTTTATTTGGGTGCTTCTACTGAATAAAGCCGCGAGTATAATGATGCTAAATTATTTACCCATGTTGATAGGCTGGAACCTAGCAAAACGGCGATTGAGACTTTGATTAGGATACCTAAGTATCCAAAACTGATAAGAAGTCTTAAAGTGCGAATTGCAAGCAGATTATTTTGCAATTGAATAGGTGGTTAGCGAGAAGTTGGTAAATTCATAAAGAAATTACACGGAGTTCTAAAAAGGTGTATCAAATGGATCAAGTACAAGTATCGATAGATAGAGTAGCCAGGTACGTATTTTTTTAACTCGTGGGATACTAGAAAGAAACACCAGTATGTTTATGATTATTTGTGTCGCAATTAATGCTCCGATAGTTTTACTATTTATCTGATTTCGGAGACGCCAAATTTCAGAATGAATTACGACACCAACGATCAAAACTTCAGAAAAGACTGCTTATTTTTCAGTCACAAAATGAGTGCCATGAGCAGGACGAGGAATGGAGAAGGGGTACAAGTGGTGTCTGTGGGTGAGGGCGGTACCTACAGCGTGTGCTTGCCGGCGCTGCGTGCTGTGCTGTGCCATGCAGAGCTGCGTGCCCTACCCGTAGCCGTGCTCTCCGTGGCCGGTGCCACGCGTGGCGGCAAGTCGTTTCTGCTAGACTTTTTTCTGCGCTATCTCAGGGCCACGGTACGCATACAATCCAACTTTCGTTTCAACTTTTTCACGTTGAGCTGTACGTTGATTTTTGTCCGCCTAACCTAACTTCAGATGCCGCAAGCTGCACAGTTTCGATGGCACCTTTCGTTTAGGAAACAATGCAGACATATTTGTTGTTCATTTACAGCCAACGGCACAACAAGATGGTACGTGGATCGGCGCAGATGACGAGACTCTCGACGGGTTCAGTTGGCGCGGCGGCTGGCAGCCCAACACCACTGGCATCCTGCTCTGGTCGGAGCCCATCGTAGTTACGCAGCTCGTTAACGGATGTCCTAGAAAGGTTATGTGGATAACATCAACATTACTCATTTTTATTTATTTATAGGAAAACCAACAGCTAAGTAAATTTACTAAAATTCTAGCATAACTCCAGAAAGCCAATAATAGGTTCTCATTGAACAAGTTTTTGAAAAAATTACGGAACAAGTTTTTGAAAATCAAAGCCTGAATTATTCGAGGTTTTTTTCCCTAATCACGAGAGATGGGCGGAAGTAACGTGGACTGAAGATAAGGCGAGTGTAATGCCTGTTACAATTATTTAGTTATTTAATAGACGCTATAATCGTTTTATAATCACTAGTTGCTCGCGACAGCCTAAAAGAAATGACATACAGCTTTCGGCTTTGGCCTGATGCCTTAGTTAGCCTTGATAGACAACCATGACATCTGTCTTCAACACATCTTCTGTTCTCAGATATCACAAAGCTTCAAGACTATGAACATATATTTTTGACAACTAAAACTAAGCCTCATGCCCACCAGCTGAAAGCCATACAACAGACTATGTTGATGCTTGTAGTGGCTACGTGGTTGGCCACGTGCTAAAATACATTTCTAAAAGAATCAATGTTCAGAAGTGGACATCATAAAAATGATGATGATGGAACCTTCGTTCGTCCATGGAATACTAATAATGGATTCGTTGTAGGTATTGAAGGTAACCCATTGATCATGCAAGTGTCTCATGCACCGGCATCTCCTGTTGCTCCAATACTCCGGTCCAGCCTAGCTTCTTTCTCTCGGTGCCCGATCTCTATAAGCGGAACGGATTATTTTTAATTATTGTACCCGTGTTGTACCTACCTACTTTTTACTTTATAAGTTCAATCATACTAAATATATAATAGGTATTATAAAGAGGAAAACTTTGTTTGTTTGTATTGAATAGGCTCCGAAACTACTGGACCGATTTGAATAATTCTTTCACCGTTGGGAAGCTACACTATCCCCGGGTGACATAGGCTATATTACATTTTCAAAAAAATTAGGGATCCTTACTAAAACCCGTGCGAAGCCGGGACGGACCGCTAGTCTAAAATAAAAAGCTTGACAAATTAAATGCTGAATTCAGAATACAACTCCAGCTATGTCTTGATAAATAAAATACTTAAATGCTGAATGAAGTATATTTGCAGATTGTAGTCTTGCTGATGGACACGCAAGGCACCTTCGACAATACGAGCACTGTCCGTGACTGCACGACCATCTTTGCATTGTCGACGCTCATCTCCTCTGTGCAAATCTACAACCTCGCGCAGCAAATTAAAGAAGATGATCTTCAGCATTTGCAGGTACAATAGACACCCACTGAAGTATATATATATTAGTAGAAGAAGAGTAGCGGGTATTAAAACCTATCTTCTTCGCTTACTATCGAAGACGCTTCTTCGTACGCGTGGTGCTATTTTCATAACCACGCTTCTTATCTGCACCTTTTATGTTAGACGAAATGAATTTAGAATGTAAAATTCTAAATTCATTTAGAGAGGCTCTCCGCAGGCAACGCAACTTTGGTCTCCGAGACTTAAAAAGTTGATGTCTTTGAAAAGTTACGCAAAAGCTTTATTTTACCTACAAAAAAAAATAACCAGGCAACAATAACAGAGTGTAGCAATGCAAGCACGGTCAATGGAAACTCTGAATCTGATCGTGAAAACTCATAATAAAAATGATTTAATATTTTGTTTCCAGCTCTTCACTCAGTACGGAAAACTGGCGGTTTCTGAAACCGATGCCAAACCGTTTCAATCGTTGATATTCCGAGTCAGAGATTGGATGTGCCCTTATGAACACCCTTACGGCGCTACTGGAGGCGAGAAGTATCTGGAATCTATCCTCAATGTATGTACCTACCAACCTACTTCCTACCCCTTACCTATTTCCGTAGATCAGAGGCTTAATTCTCGTAACGAAATATCGTCAAACTTAAGCTTCGATCGTGTCAATCACCAAATGGTATTAATTCTTTGAAAGTGACATTTCAGGCAGGCCAAATTTATTCAATTCATTTATTTGCAAAATATCAATTAATATATAATATCACTGATGATACATTTCATTCATAAATTAATTACTTTATGCTGTCTTCTTTTCTAACTTGGGTACAAAAAGTTATGTTTTATTTGTTTCCATTCCATGACAGTGTTCTTCTCTTTTCTTACTAACTACAGCTGAGTCGATAACTATTTAATTTATCCGCGCTTATTCCTCAGATTGATCGAAATAAAAATGAGGAGTTGCGGGAGTTGCGTGAGCAGATTCGCGGTAGCTTCGATTCCATATCCTGCTTCCTTATGCCGCACCCTGGCTTTGCAGTCACCGATGAGAACTTCAGTGGACGCTTAAGTGGTACGCGGCTACGCTAGTCAAATCGTATTTCTTAAAAGAAATAAGTCTTAATCTTTAGAATGGATATGTTTATGATTTGAATTGTTTCAGATTTGCGGCCAGAATTTAAAGATTCTCTGCTTGGGTTCGTACCGTCAGTTTTAGATTCATCAAGATTGATTCCAAAAGTAATCAACGGACAAGAAATAGCTGCCGGAGATCTGCTCAATTATTTCAACTCGTACATCGAGTTATTCAATAGCGACGAGCTTCCAACGCCTGTCACCATTCTCAAGGTAATTTTTTAATGTTAGTTTGTGTCAACTTGAGTTTTCGCGGATTCAAAGGTTGTTAAAACTCCTAAAAATATAGCAGAATAAGCCGAATACTGCGCTAGCACCTAAAAGATACGCTGAATTACCCCTAGCGGTTTGACTATTACCTCTATTGCAGGCGACTAGTTCTGCGTGTCTGGAAGCGGCGCTAAGCGCGGCTCGCGATTTGTATGTCGCGCAAATGGATAACACGAGCGAAGCACGCAGTGTGCCACGTAGCGTCATGCCGCGCTTGCACGCCGCTGCCAAGGAAGTAGCGCGGGAAGCCTTCCTCGCACGACGCACACTTGCAGCGCCCGAGCGAGCAGCCGAACGCCTCGACCGTCTGCTGCAGGTAAGTACCTACTCACACAATGGCACTAGCTAGTGACGTCATGTCCTATCTAAAAAATACTGTCCCTAGCCCTTCAGCGTCCCGTATAAATAGAGGCACCATTGAATAAATCGCCTCTGACGCTGTAAAATGGTCTACAACAGATGCAAATCACTAGTGAATTGACAAACGAAAACATATTCACTACGTAGCGTAGGTTGGTAAGGTTTTCTTAATTTCTATATTACAGTCTAACAATTACATCACTTGCAGGAGCTGGACGATCTCTTATCAACGTATATCGGGCTGAACGACGCGAAGACTCAGAAGCTGGTGGCGGAGTCTCGCGATGCTTACGAGGCAGCCATTAAGCTTGTGTCGGGAGCACGGCCGCTGTGTCTGCACCCTCGCGATGTGCATGGAGTGCACAAGGCTGCGGTCACCGCCGCCGTCGCTACCTTCGACGCCGCGAGGCAACCTCCCAGACCCGGGGACCAGGACGACGACCGCAAAGCTCTGCTTCAGGTATAACATAAAGCAAACAAACAAAAACAATAAATGAATATATAGGTATGTAGCGATAATATCCGTGAAAGGTACGTACTCTACTTTAACAGTTTTTTTATACACCTTGCTGATGGAACGAGTAGATGGCTACCCTGCTCGACCATGCACTGCTCAGCGTCCATCAACCATCTGCGTAATTGCAGCCCGGTAAACAGCAAGTTGCTTGGCGGTAGAAATAGGAATGTTGCTGGTAGTACTTCCCTGGACGAACCCTTCACTAAGAGCTCTACTACCTACTACTAAAACACATTTTTCCATTTGTGTGTCTATAAAAATATCAGATCATATCTATGAAGATGGTCGACCTTATCTGGAACAATCACTTATAATAGCTATTTGTTTGTAGCAATTACCTTAGATATATTATCATAGCTAAATAGCTAAAATGTTGCCCTTCCCAACCTTTATCTTGTGTTACACAAGTTTTATATTTCTGCTATATAAAATATGATGTTTCGCAGACTTTGGAGGCAAAGTTACCAGAAGTCACTGCTGTAAGCGATCTGAGCAATGCCGCGGCGACGTCGGCAGCATGCGCGCTGTACAACGCCAGCATGCAGCGCTTCGTGCGCCGCGGAGCCGTCAGCGCGGCGTCTCTGGGCACGGAGCACGAGCGAGCCTCCGCTGCCGCCCGGCAGGAACTCCAAGACAGGCGCAGCCGGAGCTCAGAGTATCCCGACTCGGACGACCGCTACCTGAACGAAATACTCAAGGTGACCTGTTACTAGAGTATTTTTAAACTTTCTAAATTGGTATTAAATATATCAGTCATCTAGTACCCATAACACAAGCTCTGCTTAGCTTGGGGCTAGATTATGCTGTGTGGATTGTCCAGCATTATTATTATTATTATCTTACGACATCCATGGTTAGTTAATGAGGTGGTAGGTTTACCACCTAGACCACCACAGCTAAGATTAGAAGATAAAGATTAATCTAGGTTTATGATACTCCGCAGTACATTCAAGAGCAATTCGACTACATAGAGTCGGTCAACAAAGGCAACAACAAGTCCGCGAAGCAAGCCGCAGTTTTCAGTTACAACAACCACATGGCAAGTGTGTGGGGCCCGGTGTCCTGCCTACACCCCGACACTCTGCGCAGCGAGCACCAGACAGCAATGCGAGGCGCCATCGACGAGTTCCGAGCCCTGGTTATTGACCAGGATCAAGAGAACGATATTATAGCGGTAATCAGTGTGTCGTTTTACGGTACGGACCCCTAGTCCGTACCCAAAGGGTAAAACGGGGCCCTATTACTAAAACTCCGCTGTCTGTCTGTCTGTCACTAAGCTGTATGAACGGTGATAGTTAGAGTTGAAATTTTCACAGATGATGTATTTCTGTTGCCGCTATAACAACAAATAGTAAAAAAATATAAATACATATTTAAGGGGGCTCTCATACAACAAATGTGATATTTTTGCCGTTTTTATTACTATAGATCATGGTACGGAACCTTGCGTGCGCAAGTCCGACTCGCACTTGGTCGGTATTTTTTTTAATACATTGTACCTAATTACAGACATGAGACTTGACATCAGTATGTCTCAGATTGGTGGACACAGAGCTGTGCATCATAGGACACGTTCCTACCGAACGTGGCCTGCGAGGCAATGCTTGTTTTAGGTGAAGGTAACCACTTAACATCAGGTGGGCCATCAGCAATTGTATAAAAAATACTGGTTATCACTAGCGTGGTGATGGCGTGGCTAACATCAATCTTTAATGCGCTCCGGCTTCTGAGCTTTTTGGGTTTATCTATAGTCTCCTTTTTCTTTTTTCGGGATAAAAAGTATATGTTAATCCAGGTTACAATCTATACCTATTCTAAATTTCATCCAAATCGGTCCACTGGTTAGAGCGTGAAAGAGTAACAAACATACATCTATCCATCCATCCAATTTATACTTACAAACTTTCGCGTTTATAATATAAGTAAGATAGGATTCTAAGTAGGTACCTATGTATTTTCAAAAAAAAGTATATTAGTATTCTATCAACTATCAGGTTCGTATAGTACTTACAAGTTTTGTTTAGTTTGGGGCTAGAAGGGGCTGAGTGAATGTGTGTCAATATTTATTTATTTAAATGCTTTCACCGATATATCTACCTACGACCGCTGCTCCTCCGCTTTACGCTTTTATATGTTTACTAGCGGCCGCTCGCAGCTTCGCCTGCGTGGCAGTTATTACCCGTTTCCGTTATTTTTTCGGGGTAAAATCATAGTAGCTTTATGCATGCAGTCTCAGCCCGATCGGCTTAAAATTGACAAAGTTTCATCCCCTATTTTATCCCCTTGGGGGTAGAAATAATCAAAATCCTTTCCCTACATCATAACATCTACCTGCATGCCAAATTTCAGCCCGATCCGTCCAGTGGTTTGGGCTGTGCGTTGATAGATCACTATGTCAGTCAGTCACCTTTGAGTTATATACGAGTATATTTAAGATACTACTTACAGTACAGTCTGTTTTGTTTTAAGATATTGGAGGAACGGTACGAGACTCTCCGAAGCACGAACAATGCTAGCAACGAAGGATTGGTGAAAGAATCTTACATGGTTTACACTCACAAGATGGACTCCAAGTGCTCGCCATCCCTCGCGTCCATTCTAATCATACCGTGGGTAGCTAAAGTCCTCGTGATGATACCAAAGTACCACGAGCAATACAAACAGGAGGCCTTAGATCATTTCCGGTCTAAACGCCGTGGTTCTGGTGGTGATGACGGATACATTAATAATTTGAAGTCGGTTAGTATTTTTTGCAAGACTTGGTAATACCCATGTGGTTTTAACCCAATAGGTTTTACGACCTAGGTGGTACGACCGGACTCGAACCCATGACCTTATGATACGCTCCTTAAGCTCCCGGTGGTTTAGTCAGGGAAAAGATTCTTATAATAAAGTCTAAGTGGGATATTCAAATAACATTTGAAACTTCGGTTATTATATTAAAATTCGTACATGTATGCTGGTTGTCGCTGAATGTACCTATGTACCTAGGTAGGTATATCATTTCCAAAACAAGTAGGTACCTACCTACCTAATAATTACTTACTCCAAATGACTTCTTGTGTTTTATTGTTGTAGAAGCTGGATGATGGATTCGAAAATTACCGACACCCAATTCAGGCCTTGGCTCGAGAATTTGGAATAGCCTTAAACTAGTACCTTACCTATAGGTATACCTACTTAAATATATACCTAAATACATTATTTTCAAGGAGATTAGTAAGGAGCTATTATTTACATAACTGAACTATCTACAGACATTATACTTTTGTAAAATATTAATTAATTTCACAAGAATGATTCTTAAAGGTATAAAAAGTTGTGGCCACATTCCCGGGGGCCTAGATGCAGCCTTACCCACGTTACGTAGTTTGGTATACCTACCTACTTTTCAGAGGGGTTTTCCTGTTTCGTACCGCTAATATATTTTTCCTGTTTCATACCAGAAAACTGTGTCGTTTCATTCCGCGATCAAACTTAATAATATTTTTTCCCGTTTCTACATTTTTTTTTTCATTCTACCATACTAATTACGTAGGTAAGAGGTAGAAAATATATACAATTTTGCTAATTAGGTAGGTAATCAGGGTTTGGTGCGGTTTGGGGTTAGGATTGGTAGTTTCTGGTAGCTTTTGGTTAACGTCGTGACTCATACTTACCTATTACAAGAACACCAGTAATAATACCTCGATGCACAAAATGATGTTTGCTCAAGCCTGCTGGCCACATTTAACTAAGTAGTTCCATAAAAAAATGACGGTCGATTAGGTATATAAATAGGCGATGCGGACGCAAGAGCCTCAAATTTCACCGGTATCTACACCTTTCAAACCGGAACACAGTAACGTATATTGGACTTACCTACAGATTGCCAATCTGTAAGTCCAATGTCTAATTCTTTATTTATTTTTATCTAACTTTATCCAGAAAGATGTAATGATTAGCAGCTGGTAACCCTGGAAAACTAGTCTTGTCTCTGTCTGGCTTGCTGACTAAGCGGCAACCAGCTGGGGGGAGGGGTGGCGGGGCAGGGCAGGGCAGTAGCCATGCGGCCGGGCCGGTGTGTGTGTGTGGGTAAAGTAGTACAATAACATCGCCGCTCACAGTGGTTCACTCCGCTCTCCGTGACACGTTTATTGTTTAAATTGTTATCAGTCTGTTCTTATAAACATGGTTAATTATTTCATTTACGCGAAAGATTTCTCTGGTTCGACATTTAGAGCTACCTTTTTCCACGAAAATGGGTTAAGGACTCTCAAACAATTCAAAAAAGATGTAGTACAAATGAACAGTGAGTTATTAAATCCCGAAGAGTCACGAATTATTTACTTACACTGGGGACACTCGTGTGAGGAAGTTGATGAAAAAACAACTGTTACCAATTATGAAAATTGTGATGGTCAACACAACGATACGTTGCCAGAAACAATCATCGAGTGGATAAAGAACAATATTGATGGTAATGCTAAAATAAAATTGTTGTACATCATAACCGATGGTTTAATCGGCTCCGACAGCTTAGACAAATGTTTGGAACTTAATGAAAATGTTGAATATCAAAACGTTGTCTTTCATGGAATTAATGAAAACTTACATAATATTGACTTATCGGTCGCTGCATCATTTATAAAGGGACATTGCACAATTTACCGCAATAACGAACTGCTCGATAAACTCGACGTTTCTGAGGAATTCGAATACGATAAGTTAACAATTGACAACTTTGGAATCGAAAAAGATAATCTAATATCTTATATCAAATATAAGTTTTTAATATCATTGAAAAATAATGCTACAGCTCTCGCCGAAATAGAAAAACTGAAGAAGTTGAGGAGTAGATTATTTGCTAGCTTATCTTCAAAAAAGGAAACCAATCTAGAGACGACAGATAAGAATACATTTTTACGTGAATTCAAGGAAACGAACTGGTACAGAAATCTAAGCAATCAATCAAACGATCTAAAAATAGACATTGAAAAATCGATCAGTACTCTAATTAACTACATCGTCTGTGATAAAAAATCATATGCCTTTGACGCTTTAAAGTTCGAGACCAAATTTAGAAACGAAGTTCCCGAAGAACCAATCGTTGATGTCAACTTTACAACTGACCAACAAATCGAGTTTCCTGACATTATTTTAGATGACGAAAAAGGAATACCTGTAATACTAATTACAGAATTAAATCTGTTAGAAAAAATAATTTTCCATACATCGTCAGTATCGTCGGCGAGTTTTTCAAAATTCAGATCGACGATGGATTGTCCTCTGTTTTTAATGAACGACCTCGACCTCAATGACTCAGTCGGATACTTCTATACATTGAATGTTTACAAACAATTATTAGAAAAAACTACAAAGACGGAACCTCGTACACGGAGACCTTTTCACGGCGGTCTTGTGCTTGTCGATACCGATGGCTTCGACGCATACAATGATTACATTTTATCTGCTACATACTTCAACTTCAAAAAAGTCAAGTATAACATTGGTTTGTTTTACTTCGTGTTGTGGAAGATTTGTGAAAAGAAAGAGTGGATGGACAAAAACGTTCTGGAGCAGTTCAAAAAGTATACGCTGAGGCGTATTAGTACCACGGTGTGCAAAATTGGACTCACATCATTGCCATTAGATCCTCAAGCAGACACTTCATTGTGTACTGCTTTGTGGTACTGTGTTGAAATGTCCTCACACATTTTCAAAGACGATCCTCGTAATTTTACACATGAACGCTTGAGAATGTATTACGGTGTCGCGCATTTAATGATCGAAATCTTGAAGTATTTTAAGTACGACTTAGACTTGGAATTGATAAACAAGCGAAAGGATTTAATTAGACACGTGATGATTTTGAAGAAAATTCCAGTTTACAGGGACAAAGTTTATTATTTGGCTGAAAAAATATTTAAAAACGTAAACGGGTTCCTAGTTTGTGAAATTAAGAATCCGGAATACATAAAAAAACTGAATTATGTGAATCTGAATCACAAAGAATTGTTGAGCGATGACGTAATCACAGCAGAAGTCAATTTAGATGATTACGTTTACTTCTTGCATGATATTAATGAAACTGATGTTCCAATTTGTAAAAACACATTTCGACCTTATTTCATGATCGACCAAGACAACTCTTTCTATAGCAAAATGTACAAAATTGCTAAAAAAGTTGTGGTCAGTCATGTTGGAAGCGAAATTGTTTTAAATTATGATGCAATTGATAAGTTAGAATTTAGCAGAATTTTGTCTTGGTATAATTTGTTCCTGCATTGTGTTAAAGATAGCGACAAATTTCCTACATTAAACGAATACATACAATACATTCTGAGGAAAAAACAGTTTAAAAATGATTTAGTGACCGTTTTTCCGGTGAATGTTTCTGCGCACATTGAAAAAGTGTTTCTAGACTATGACGGTTTAATCAAGGGTGTGGACGTGAAAGAATTTATTAAGGTGTGCGATAGGTATGTGAACCGGGTTGAACGAATTAAGGGCGAAGGTAGGAGAATCTTTGAGAGCGATGATCAAATTCGGGAATTTATTTCTAAAGAAGAATGTAAAGTCAATTTGAAAATATGTGAAACCACAAAATAGGTAGGTATTGTTGTGGCATGCGTTTAGGACTTCAAATCATTAGATCGGTAGGTAAGGAATCTATTTTGTTGAGTTATGCATGTAGGTATTTAAAAATGTTATGTGACCCCGCCCTGTGGTCGGATGATATCGTCGCAGTAGTTGGCCAGCAATGGAGAAGACTGGCACAGGACCGGATAGAATGGCGTTTAAAAGAGGGGGCCTATACCCAGCAGTGGGTGCATACGGGCTTAATAGATAGATAGATAGAAAGCTTTCGCTGAAGAGCACGGAATAGCTGTGACTGTGACCACCCGATGGAAGGTTCCGCTTTTATATACTTACTACTCTAGGTATCAACCATTATGGTTTTAATAATGTGCATCAAACCCCAGGAATGACGGAGGAAATAGGTTGGCCGCACCGACTGATAGTAGGTTAGGTATGTAGATAAGGCCTTTTGCATCTATTGTAAATAATTTATGCAGCGTCAAGAGTAACTTTTTCACACAGGGATACTGTGGTGTGGGTTCTTAAGACTCTCCGTAAAAAAGTCAATTAAATTTCTACAGTGAAATATTTTTGTAAAATGACTGCCAATATAATATTTATAATTCATAAAACAAACTTTACCGTCCATTTTTTTTTGCTGGTCATATAAAATTAAAACAGAATGCTTTTTAAAACTTATTTATTTAAAAACAATCATCTTCTAAACTGCTTTAAAGCGTAATCCACGTAATGCGATATGAACATTGAAAGTACAAAATTGTTGTGTTACACCATACAGCTAACGCATAAAGCTAAAAAATTCACACACCCTGAGTCTGAGTTACGCATAGGTACCGTTTTTTTGTGTAATACCTGTATTCTGAGCGGATTTTATGTGGTATCACGTTAAGCAACCCTAGAGTCAACTAGGATATTATACCCAGCGAGCGTGTTGAAAGCTTTTGTGACAATATTGTTTATTTCAAGTTGAATAAAGATGGAAGATGAAAGAAGCAGACAGTGAAAATGTTTTTTCATATTATACTTTGCCTACAAAAAAACATGATAATATAGCACAATATATCATAACATTAATATTATAATCACAATCACAAATAATACAGAATGATTCACAGAACACGGATTTTGGTAAAATATTTATATAACATAGGTCCGAAGTTCATGTCATAAAACTCAGTAACGTACAATCCTATTACCATAAAATCAGTCGTTATCAGTGTTTTTTTATATTCGGAAGCAGTAGGTAAGTTGGATCGGGATTAGGCAAAGCTATGTGCTCCTGCAAATTTAGATAGATACCTAAGACTCCTGTTTGATTTAAAACTGTAGTAATAAGAAGAATAAAGCTTCACAATAAAGTCTGTTACATGCCGACTTAATCCCTAACCTAGTAGAATTCAATAGTTTTTTGCAGCTCGCTCCGCTCTCCGTTCCCAGGAAGAACTTTACGTTTGATAAACTGAACTATTAATATAACTATTAAAAATATCAGAACTGTTCAAATTTAAAAATAGTAACCTAAAGCAAGGATTAACATGTAGCATACGTCGTGATACACGGACGCGTCGTCGTCGGTAAGCCAACAAGTCCATGTTCAGTCAATCAACTTGTTACAACACTATTGAACTCAGTTCAGCCTTTGGATGACCTCTTTGGTGCATATACAAATAGTACAGTCCATATACAGTCACTAAGAGTTCTATTTCAATCGTATTATAGTCACTTATGAATGTCAATACTTTATTAATACTTAGTACACCAAAACAGATCATAAAAAAGGTTTTATATCAAAACACGGAGGTATCTTATTATTGCTTGAAATTTCCGCACCATTTTAGCACTTATTATTTCATTGTATGACATAATTAATGATAACACGCTAAGCAAATGAAGCAGGTAGGTATATATTATATGAGATCGCTTATTTAAAATTAAGTTGGCACAGACAACAGCATGAACAAAACAACTGCTAAACTATTAAACCCTATCCATCTCTGATACTAGTTTTCTAGCAGTAAATTTTTCTTTGGTACCTTAGTAAAATTGTGTGAATCAACTCAAGTAACTAACGCAGTCAATATTCCTATGACGCTGACTGTACTTTTTGAGAGTACAGTTGTAGGGATAATTTCATACATTAGTAAAATTAGAGTGAAGAGGTACCGTGTAAATATAATAAACATTATCAATATTTTGCCACTAAGTAAATATTCTTAAATTATTAAATCTATAGATTAGATGTAGGTACCTATGAAATTACTACCTAAAGGCAGAGTTCGAGATTACAATGTTTACAATAATCTTCAAAGTTTACGCAAATGTACCTACTAGCGTTGGTGAATACTTCACGACTTAACAAATATAATATTTATTAATAAAAGATGGCTACGCGATTTGTGACTACTGTTTTTTATATACCTAGGTACTTAGAGCTGAATTCTTTTACTTTGCGTTTGTATAAATCCAGACTCAAGCCTAGCTTCAGCCTAGATTAATGCTTGCGCATTGTTTAAGAACATGGGCCTTGACAAGACAAAGACAAAATCACTTTCTCCCTTGTGCGTGAAGACGCCACTGACAGGAATTCGTAAGCGGTGCGCGTAGCGAAGGGTTGTGCGCGCGGGGTGGTGCTAGTGATGCGCACGAGGGGTTCAGCATACGCAGCCGCTCTCGTTGCCTTCCTGCTCCGAGCCCATGGGAGACTGCGTCTGGAGATCCACGGCTGTTGGCGGTATGAGTAAGGAATCTTAGCTAAGTTTCAATGATGCTTGCAACTTTTGTAACCCACTAGACCAGGGTTTCCCAACCTTTTTTGCATGATACCCCCTCCAGATTATAAAAATATTTTCATGCCCCCAATTTTTCATCATTGCTTAGTCTACGTACCGTATCAAATAAAATAGTGATTTAGCAGTTATTTCGGCCGATTATAAATCATAAGCAATGATCTGAACACTTCATGCCCCCCTTAAGATCTCTTTACGTCCCACCAGGGGGGTACGTCCCACCGGTTGGGAAGTCCTGCACTAGACGATTAATGCTGTCGATACATTCCGCCATAAAGACGCATGTATACGTACACCTAGGAGAAGGCTTTTGCGGACAATGACAATAAATCGATATTGTCCGCAAATATCGATACTAATCGAAGTAGTAATTTTGTTTTCAATAATAGATGATGCCTACCTTGCCTTATAGCTTGATTTCCAGGAATAGGTTTTATGTATTGTTTACCACATACGGCACGAATTCGCTAAAACATAATCTAGGTAGGTTAATTGTGTGACAGGATTACAACTAAAAAATCAAACTTATCTATTTTGAAAAATAATTCAGTCTACGACACTACGGCCGTACGCTTGAAGCACGATGGATTTTCGTCTATCTCTTATCTCATTGGATAATGTTATCTGTCATATTGACGACCGATGTGGCGCGGCGGGCGAGTGTCCGCCTGCGACGCAGGAGGTTGCGGGTTCGATTCTTGCCTTGGGATAAATGTTTGTACGGTCTGCAAATATTTATTCCGGGTGTTCTGGGTATTTGACCGATGTGGCGCGGCGGGCGAGTGTCCGCCTGCGACGCAGGAGGTTGCGGGTTCGATTCTTGCCTTGGGATAAATGTTTGTACGGTCTGCAAATATTTATTCCGGGTGTTCTGGGTATTTTCTATGTATAATAAAAAAACATCTATGCATGTAATATTGTATTGTATTGTATTAAGTATATCAGTCATCTAGTACCCATAACACAAGCTCTGCTTAGCTTGGGGCTAGATGATGTTGTGTGGATTGTCCAGCATTATTTAAATATTTATTATTTATATTAGCCAATCACACTAACAGGTCAAACATATAGTTGACCTAAATCTACTTTTGATCCTAGGTGGGCAGGCTCACGACCACACGCACAGAGTCGCGGGCAGATGCTAGTGAGTCATAAATAAAAACAAGTAATAGTACTTAAAAAATGTATTTAAGAATAATCAGCGTGGTAAACACGTATTTACAAATAATAGACGAACAGCAGTGCAGTACTTGGTCTGTCAGGAGTGTAAACTAGTCAAAGAGTAGATACAATCGCTGTATACTTCAGCATCGTGCGCATACAGGCCTTTTGTACAGTCAGCTGCACTAGAATGTATACAATTTGTAACTTTCATAATGGTTTCACAGCGCTGCTAAAAATATTTTACACGACAAATATTTAAAAAAACAAGTGAGGTCATCAACTAACTTCATGACTTTTTAATTTTAGAGGTGTAAGTGTTCATTGTTTTGCTGTAATACCGTTGTGAAAGTTACAAATTGTATACATTCTAGTGCAGCTGACTGTACCTACGCAATGTCATTAGCAGCAAGCATGACGTCAATACAAAATAATTCTGCATCAAGATTGTATGAATGTATGGGTAAGGCGTATGACATTTTACGTAATACACACATTTTGCTCGCGTCTAATTAGCTCGACCACAGATATGAGCGTTCCACACACTGGCCCTAATACTTTTCATTCAACATTCAGATCAATCGATCGATGGTAAAGTCAGCTGCACTAGAATGTATACAATTCGTAATTTTCAAAACGGTATCAAAACCTTATAGTAAACTCTTAAACAGTAAAAAAATCGTGAAATTAGCTGATAAGTTCACTTATTTATTGAGTTTTTGCCCTGTAAATATTAAATGTAACGCTGTAAAACCGTTCTGTAAGTTACGAATTGTATACATTCTAGTGCAGCTGACTGTACATTGGCACCAACACTTGCGCTTACATTGGAAGTCGCCAGTTTATCAGTCAACATCGATTGGTACTATACTAACGTACGGACCAATTTTAGTACGGGTAATATCGCTGTTAGGGCCGACATTGAAAAGTACAAAAATGCGAACCTACGTGTGGAGAAAGAGTTACACGAAAACATAGGTCATGCCATACTTTCTGATACCGATGCAGATTACATAACATTCAGGTTGTAAGTTATAATAAGATTCTTTGAATGTAATTTGTTTTTTAAAATAATACCGCTGTTTACATAAGAGTTTTATTTTTTAGCAACTTTTTTGACATCGCCCTTCAACAACTACATAAGATAGGTAATATTATTCTGACTGAAAAATTTTATCAGTAAATCTGCTGACAGTAGATTTGAATAATTAACAAGTATTATAAAACTGAGCAAAATTACAATGGCAGTGTCATTTCAAATGTCGAGACTGTTAAGTTTGAAGAAATGAAAAAGTACTTGAATGCGTCTGCACTAAAATAATAATTTATAAAAATAATTAATTACAATTTATAAGCATTACAATCTAATCTATTATATAAAAGAGAAGTCCATTCACTCACTGACTCATCACGATTCCTCCGAAACTACAAGGCTTAGAAGTCTGAAATTTGGCACAAGGATTCTTTAGAGGGTGTAGACGCTCACTAAGAACCGATTTTTGAAAATTCGCACCCTAAGGGGTTGAAAAGGGGTGAAAACGTTTGTATGCAAAATCGTATTCAGTGGTCGTATTGAAATAAAACTTTGGATAAATGTTACTTATGGCAAGGCTAATAAAATGCATCATTGTTTTTTTTAAAACAACCCTTATAAGGGGTGCGATGGGGTGTTAAAGTTTGTATGGAAAAATCGTAATGCGTGTTGCGATTTGCTTCAAACTCAGTTTGGCTTCTTAAAATACAAAAATATTAATGACTACATTCATAATTTTTCAAAACTACCCTTACGAAAGGGGATGGTCGGGTGTCAACATTTATATGGAAAAATCTGTATGCTTGGCTTGATTTACTTCAATCTTTGTTCGGACACTTAAAATACGATATTACTATACAAGTTTTTCATGGTTTTAAAAAACAACCCCTACAGCCACCCCTACCCCAATAATTTCATACAAAATAAAATTATGCCAACTTAAAAACATTTGGTGTACTAAGCACTCTTTATAAGGCTTGAGTGCTTACTAAGAAACGATTTTTGAAAATTCGCACCCTAAGGGGTTGAAAAGGGGTGAAAACGTTTGTATGCAAAATCGTATTCAGTGGTCGTATTGAAATGAAACTTTGGATAAATGTTACTTATAGAAAGGCTAATAAAATGCAACATTGTTTTTTTTTAAACAACCCTCATAAGGGGTGCGATGGGGTGTTAAAGTTTGTATGGAAAAATCGTAATGCGTATTGCGATTTGCTTCAAACTCAGTTTGGCTTCTCAAAATACAAAAATAATAATGACTACATTCAAAATTTTTCGACACTACCCTTACGAAAAGGGATGGTCAGGTGTCAACATTTATATGGAAAAATCTGTATGCTTGGCTTGATTTACTTCAATCTTTGTTCGGATACTTAAAATACGATATTACTAAACGAGTATTTCATGGTTTTAAAAAACAACCCCTACCCCAATAATTTCGTAGAAAATAAAATTATGCCAACATAAAAACATTTGGCGTAGGCACTCTTTAAAAAGCTTAAGTGCTTACTAAGAAACGATTTTTGAAAATTCGCACTCTAGGGGGTTGAAAAGGGGCGTAAACGTTTGTATGCAGAATCGTATTTAGTGATCACATTGAAATGAAACTTTGGATAATAATAATAATGCTGGACAATCCACACAGCATCATCTAGCCCCAAGCTAAGCAGAGCTTGTGTTATGGGTACGAGATGACTGATATACTTAATACAATATTATATTACATACATAGATATTTTTTATTATACATAGAAAATACCCAGAACACCCGGAATAAATATTTGCAGATACATTTTACTAATGTCAAGGTTTCAAAAATGCATTATTCTTTTTTTAATTACCCTTATTAGGGGTGTGATGGGATGCCAAAGTTTGTATGGAAAAATCATAATGAGTGGTGCTATTTGCTTCAAACTCAGTTTGGCTTCTTTAAATACAAATATAATAATTAATACGTTTAAAAATTTTTCATGACCACCCTTATGAAAAGGGGAGGTCGGGCGTCAACATTTATATGGCAAAAATTGTATGTGCGGCTTAATTTACTTCAACCTTGGTTCAGACACTTAAAATACGTTATTATTATGCAAGTTTTTCATGATTTTAAAAAACAACCCTTACAGCTGGTTGAAAGGAAATATATTAATTTCATAAATACGCCAACTTAATTATAAATATTTGGCTTAGGCATTTTTTGAAAGGTTTAGGTGTTTACTAATAAACTATTTACGAAAATTTACACCCAAGGGGTTGAAAAAGGGTGTAAACGTTTGTATGCATGTTTAGCGATCGTATTGAAATGAAATTTAGGATAAATGTTATTTTAAAAGGCGTTATGGATTTTTTTTAATTGCCCTTATAAAATGCCTTTAAGGGTGTGATGAGACGTCAAAGTTTGTATGGAAAAATCTTATTGATTATTGCGACTAGCTTCAAACTTAATCATGGAATACACAACCATGGAAAACACAGCCAGGAATTGGTTTACATTCTTGCATCCAATTCCATGGTCGTGTATTTCGTGGTTGTGCTTTTTAGGTCATACCAAATTTTCTGCACTCTTGGAAAACACAAGCTTAGGATTGGATGCCAAACCCTATGCTCCGTTTGCACTCGCTTTCTAGGGCGGATCTGACTCGGATAGGTTAGGTTAGGTTAGAACATAAAAAAACGCGCGAGGCGAGCGAGCGAAGCGAGCGTGCTGCGGCAGCAGCCGCCGAAGCGCCAGAAATAAAACTGCATAATCTACCTATACTAAGATACAACTTGGCTCTTTAGTTGCGTCTTTGCACTCGCTTTCTAGGGCGGATCCGACTCGGATAGGTTAGGTTAGGTTAGAACATAAAAAAACGCGCGAGGCGAGCGAGCGGAGCGAGCGTGCTGCGGCAGCAGCCACCGAAGCGCCAGAATTAAAACTGCATGATCTACCTATACTAAGGTACAACTTGACTCTTTAGTTGCGTCTTTTGCTCTCGCTTTCAAGGGCGGATCCGACTCGGATAGGTTAGGTTAGGTTAGAACATAAAAAAACGCGCGAGGCGAGCGAGCGGAGCGAGCGTGCTGCGGCAGCAGCCGCCAAAGCGCCAGAATTAAAACTGCATGATCTACCTATACTAAGGTCCAACTTGACTCTTTAGTTGCGTCTTTTGCTCTCGCTTTCAAAGGCGGATCCGACTCGGATAGGTTAGGTTAGGTTAGAACATAAAAAAACGCGCGAGGCGAGCGAGCGGAGCGAGCGTGCTGCAGCAGCAGCCGCCGAAGCGCCAGAAATAAAACTGCATGATCTACCTATACTAAGGTACAACTTGACTCTTTAGTTGCGTCTTTTGCACTCGCTTTCTAGAGCGGATCCGACTCGGATAGGTTAGGTTAGGTTAGAACATAAAAAAAACGCACGAGGCGAGCGAGCGGAGCAAGCGTGCTGCGGCAGTAGCCACCGAAGCGCCAGAAATAAAACTGCATGATCTACCTATACTAAGGTCCAACTTGACTCTTTAGTTGCGTCTTTTGCTCTCGCTTTCAAAGGCGGATCCGACTCGGATAGGTTAGGTTAGGTTAGAACATAAAAAAACGCGCGAGGCGAGCGAGCGGAGCGAGCGTGCTGCGGCAGTAGCCGCCGAAACGCCAGAAATGAAACTGCATGATCTACCTTCACTAAGGTACAACTTGACTCTTTAGTTGCGTCTTTTGCACTCATTTTCTAGGGCGGATCCGACTCGGATAGGTTAGGTTAGGTTAGAACATAAAAAAACGCGCGAGGCGAGCGAGCGGAGCGAGCGTGCTGCGGCAGTAGCCGCCGAAACGCCAGAAATAAAACTGCATGATCTACCTTCACTAAGGTACAACTTGACTCTGTAGTTGCGTCTTTTGCACTCATTTTCTAGGGCGGATCCGACTCGGATAGGTTAGGTTAGGTTAGAACATAAAAAAAAATGCGCGAGGCGAGCGAGCGGAGCGAGTGTGCTGCGGCAGCAGCCGCCGAAGCGCCAGAATTAAAACTGCATGATCTACTTTTACTAAGGTACAACTTGACTCTTTAGGTGCGTCTTTTGCACTCACTTTCTAGGGCGGATCCGACTCAGATAAGTTAGGTTAGGTTAGAACATAAAAAAAACGCGCGAGGCGAGCGAGCGGAGCAAGCGTGCTGCGGCAGCAGCCGCCGAAGCGCCAGAATTAAAACTGTATGATCTACCTATACTAAGGTACAACTTGACTCTTTAGTTGCGTCTTTTGCACTCGCTTTCAAGGGCGGATCCGACTCGGATAGGTTAGGTTAGGTTAGAACATAAATAAAACGCGCGAGGCGAGCGAGCGGAGTGAGCGTGCTGCGGCAGCAGCCGCCGAAGTGCCAGAAATAAAACTCCATGATCTACCTATACTAAGATACAACTTGACTCTTTAGTTGCGTCTTTTGCACTCGCTTTCTAGGGCAGATCCGACTCGGATAGGTTAGGTTAGAACATAAAAATAACGCGCGAGGCGAGCGAGCGGAGCGATTGTGCTGCGGCAGCAGCCGCCGAAGCGCCAGAAATAAAAGTGCATGATCTAACTATACCAAGATACAACTTGACTCTTTAGTTGCGTCTTTGCACTCGCTTTCTAGGGCGGATCCGACTCGGATAGGTTAGGTTAGGTTAGAACATAAAAAAAACGCGCGAGGCGAGCGAGCAGAGCGAGCGTGCTGCGGCAGTAGCCGCCGAAGCGCCAGAAATAAAACTGCATGATCTACCTTTACTAAGGTACAACTTGACTCTTTAGTTGCGTCTGTCTTTTGCACTCACTTTCTAGGGCGGATCCGACTAGGATAGGTTAGGTTAGAACATCAAAAAAACGCGCGAGGTGAGCGAGCGGAGCGAGCGTCTTACGGCAGCAGCCACCGAAGTGCCAGAAATAAAACTGCATGATCTACCTATACTAAGGTACAACTTGACTCTTTAGTTGCGTCTTTTGCACTCGCTTTCTAGGGCGGATCCGACTCGGATAGGTTAGGTTAGGTTAGAACATAAAACGGCAACGGCATAAAACGGCAGCAGCCACCGAAGTGCCAGAAATAAAGCTACATGATCTACCTATACTTAGGTACATCTTGACTCCTTAGTTGCGTCTTAACGAAGCATAAGCTTTGGTTCGACCAATCAGAGCAATGGTCACCAATTCCCAGGTCGTGTTTTCCATGGTTGTACATTACCAACACGCGTTGGGAAGGACTCATAAACTACCCTTATGAGGGGTGCGAAAAGGCGTTTGTATAGAAAAATTATAATGCATGGTGCGATTTGCTTCAAACTCAGTTTGGCTTCTAAAAATACAAAAATAGCAATATAATAACAACGCTCAACATTTTTTAAAACTACCCTATCGAAAAGGGGAAGGTCGGGTGTCAACATTTACATACATATATGGAAAATCTGTAGGTACCTTAAATGCGTGACTTGATTTCTTTCAATTTTGGTTCGGACACTCAAAATACGATATTGTTACACAAGTTTTTCATGATTTCAAAAAAACAACCCCTGCAGCTGGTTGAAAGAGATAAAAATGTTTATTTCATCTATACAAATAAATAAAAATAAATGTCCCAGCAGTGGGACGGGATAGGCTAGGAAAAAAAATTAAAAAAAGAAAAAATTTAAGTGTCTGTAATATTAAAATAACCGGTTTTTACTGCATGCATATGAATGTATATATGGTACATATA
Organism: Electrophaes corylata; assembly: GCA_947095575.1. NCBI lineage: Eukaryota > Metazoa > Arthropoda > Insecta > Lepidoptera > Geometridae > Electrophaes > Electrophaes corylata. The sequence goes on along the minus strand of OX352699.1, from coordinate 12,845,466 downwards.
CCAATAAGACATAGGCTATTTTTTATCCCGAAAAAATAACGGGAACGGGCAAAATCTGCCACGCAATCTGCGAGTGGCCGCTATTTTATGCCGTATACCCTCTATTAACGCCATCTGTTGGCGACGCTGAGTACTACTTCAGTTATTTTATAATGACTACAATCATCAGTACTTATGTACTAGCGCCACCGTGCATCTTTATTTTTACATAGTACCTTTGTAAAAATGTTTACCGCCCAACGAAGTGGGCACGGGTCAGCTAGTAATTAAATATAGCACAGGCCATACAGCATTAGAAAAAATGTATAAAACTCTGATATATTACAATATAGGTAATTAATATTAACAAAGCCTATTAATTGGAATGATATACATGTTAATTATAATATTTAAATATGTTTTCTGCATGTTTATTTCAATTGTGAACCTATTAATAATTTTACTCGGTGAGTTGTGAAGTGAGCTTTACAGTGGTACGAAGGTTTCATACAGAAGTCGCACAGGATAATGTGGCTCTGAAGTTGTCTGTCGTGTCGTTCTTTCTTTCGTTTAAACTCCTCACAACTGTACAAGCGCAACCAGAACGCAGACACACAAAGCTTTACTTCAGTGCCACTAAGACTTTATATGACTACTATAAGTACCCTACTAGGTTTGTCTGGGTACAATGCAGAATATTTGGGTTCGCTTGAGCACCAGCCGTTTTAGTAAAACTTACAAGTCAAAACCAATTATTATTCTTCTGGTCAAGATTTTCGAAGACAGGTCACGCTGTGGCGTAGTCAGTATCGAGTGCTGATTCTAACAGATTTTCTACGATCAGGTTATATAAGCTAGTAATGACAATCTCACTAAACACAATACAATATCATAAGTAGTCTTAAGCACTAATGAATAAATAAAATAATACTAATGTACAAAGGCCACGGGGTTTCTATTACATCATCTATTCAGTGTAGTATCCTAATAGGGAACCGAATAATGAAATGCGTATAATGCTTATATTTTGCTCCTATTTTAAGAAATTAATTCTGTCTACCCGCTACGATGTTAGGTATTAGCTGGTAAATACATTGCTCACAAAATTAAAAGTTGTAAAAATGTTTACAGAGCGGACTAATTTTTAAAACCACTTTCTGCTGCATGGTCTTTGAACAGATTTCATCTAAACAAAAGTAAATTTTTGTGGTCCTAAGATCCTTTTTCTTGCTAATTTGAAACACATATAAAACAGTTATAGATTTGTATGGAGATAGTAATTTTACGCTAATGCTAACGAATGCTGAAGATAAACCAATCACAGATTTTGCTAGCTTGCATCAATTCCATCCCATTTTATACCATCTGAACTAGCGGCATCGCAAGAAAGGGAAAATATTTAAAAAATTAATGGTCTTCAGGAATAGCATGCACGGGTTCCACATAGCTTAGATATCACAGAGAATAATAAATATGTAAACAGCCCCATAGCCGGTAAGGTATATACAATTGATAGATCAAGAAAGTACAAGTGTCGCCAAAAACAACGAACATTACTAATTGGTTGTATAGCAGTCACAACAGAGTGCCGTTGCAGTTAGGCTTAGTAAATCTGCGTTCCCCTTATACAATACATAATTATGGTAAGTAAGAGCGAGATAGTACATTACTGGGAACCTGGGAGTCGTTTGTACATTCGTTGTGACTACTGTACATTTGAATTCCTGAGAAAATTTATAAAAACACTACTTCCGAAAATTAAAGTGATTTTGTAAACTTAGCGATCGATAACCAACAAAAAATAGATTACCAATTTTATGAAATAATTGTTAATTTTAATAATCCTTTTAATTTAGTTTTAATATTAGCTTTAAAATTTAAATATTAGCGATATTTCGAACAGCCGGAGTTTTGTCTCTATCGATATAATCTGTAATTTCCTTGCAAAGACAAAATATGTTGTAACTATTTCAAGGATACGCTGAGTTTATTAAAAATAGAATCATACGTTTTGTCTCGATATGGGGTCTATGTTGGGGTATCTGTGTAGTCACTTAGTTTTCGGAAGCGAGAATTGTTCGGAAGGGATTTCAAGATTTTAGTATGGAGACTGATCTGAATGTCGTCCGCCATTTTGTTTGTTTTTCAAAATGGCAGCCTAAGCTAATATAGCCGTAGTAGAAAGAAACCAAATGGCGGGCCATCGGACAGCCAAAACCTTGTAAACCCTTAGTATGGACGCAATATAGAATAATCTCTTGCAATAAAATTACTCATAAGAATTCAGCCTAGCTTACAATGCTAATCAATGCTAGTCAAAATTACGCTTTGCGTAAAACAATCGTACAACAAAATTCAGTTTAAATTCACACCTCGGCCCCAACAGTCACATATTCTAGGAGTTAGTCGTAGTTATCATAAACTAGTCTCAGCCGATTAAAATCATAGGCTAGTGTTTAGTACCCCCCTACCCCTAAAAGAGTCGAACAAGCTATAGAAGTTTATGAACTTTGCAAAACTAGGCACATAGGGGTCGCAATAGAGAATTTTAAAATTATGCAAAAAGGGGTAGTCAAAAGCACGTCCAAATATAACATTTGGCATACACCCACGTTTTGCAGTAGTTGGTATTTCATACGTGACGGGCTGCAAGCCCGTCGCCTCTGCTATAATACTAATTTTACTATGCGCAGATGATAAATGCGTTTAATTTCAGAGCTTAATTTTTCACAGAAATTTCCATGAAAGCTTCAAGAGGCGTTTTGAGGCCTTTATTGTCATTCGGCTTTTTGATATCAGTGTCAGAACTTTTCTCGCTGTTTATGTTTAACTGTTGGGTCGTATGCACATGAAAATAAGACCTGCCTCACTATTTTATTGCGATTAAGGGCATAACATTGCCAGTAAAAGTTAGTGTCAGAGTGAGAAAAAAAAACTTTGCTGATTTGTGTTTTCTGAAACGTTGAATTCGTTTTGAAATATGGATGTTTTAGAATTGAGCATAGTTAAAATGAATCAAATTAGTTATGAAGAAATGAAAAAAAAAATCCATAGAACACAGAAAACCCTTTTTTTCGCCTGTAACCTTTTCTGTGCTTTTGTGAGAAAGAAATAAGTCTGCAGTTCAGATTGAAAACAATGCAAAATTTAAAATCTCCGAACTTAGCTTAAAGTTATCGCGTCCTTATAGTAAGTGCGACGTTAGTCTTAGACAAAGAGGAGTCTAATAGGCGTGACTATCACTGCTCATCCAGTGATAAGCCCTCAAAGCCATACAAACCCGTAAAAATGAATGTTTATGCAAATGAATTCGTATAGCTACAAGAACCTATAGGATGGTACATTTCTAGTGAACTTTAAACTCTAATATCACTGTAAAAATTTCACAAAAAAGCACATAAACTACTCCCATTGGGTTATATTATGCCGTCGGAAATCAGACTTTATGCCGTACTCAGAAAGATTATATTGAATAGCACTGATTTACTGAAAATATATTAATATAGTAAAATGCAACGTAGAGAACTAGAAATCCGAGATCGACGTTACTTAGTAGGAACACTTAAAGTTGCTCCGTTATAGAGAAAAATTTTTAGAAAAGCCACAGAGGTATTAAACTTTCTGATTGGCCAACTAGGACGCCATATTGTTTTAATTGATTTATGATTGGCATAAAATTGTGTATCTATTTCATGTACCTACCAGTACTAGTGAGAGTTCCAAGTCGATAAGCCATGACAGTCTTAAGGACGTCTTAAAATCGTGAATCAAGTTGGCCTATGAAAACTAACGCGTGATATTTCCGACGGCAATAGAAAACACCAGTGTCAAAAACAAGTCGTCAAGTGTGAAAAAGCATTCTCCCGGCGACCGTGCGTCCGGCGAGTGTCCGGCAAGCGTCCGTAAGCGTCCGGCGTGTATCCGACAGCGTCCGGCGAGTGTCCGACATGCATCCGTCGGCCGTGTCGTCAGAGTCCGGGTGTCCGGCTAGCACGCACAGCCTCCGTCCGGTTCCTTGCTGTCACCAGGCGCCTGACGCAATATAACCTCTTGCACTGGACAGATATTAAGGAGTATAGTGGTTTAAAATAGTTGTAAGCAATATTTAAAGCAAGGGAACATTAGATAATAGTTTTGAAGTAATATAGTCGTTGAAATCTGAGAGGCCTGATTTGACTTATTATTAAGACAAAAGATTCACTATAAATCGTCTAAAAGCTGGATAAAACTATAGACCAGCCAAGCGTAAGTACGGTACGTACTAGTACGCGTATACGTAATAAGTACGCGACCAACCGTAGAAGAAGCGACCGACTTACGAGTAACATACGGTAATTTTAGAAAAACCTTTTTTGAATACGACCTGTCATATTCACTATTTTATGTCATATAATCCCAAATCAGGCCTTTTATATTTCTACGCATATGCAGTAAGAAGTAGGTAATATAGTAAGCATGCAGAATATCATAAATCGTTCGAACCAATAATAGTATCACGCTGTGATAAGTGATCTTTTTCTCTTTTGGATAGAACGCGCCGGCGCCATTTTGTTTTTATTTCCTTAGTTCATTTAAATGTTGTGTATCCAATAATAAATGTAATAAAAGCGCATAGAATACAGGTGACTTTAAATTTAGAGCACTAGATGTCTGAATCGATTTAAATAGTAAAGTTCGATGGTGGTTTAAAACGGTTTTGTGTTTTTATTTCTGGAGAAAATGGGTTCAAAAAAAATTATGACCTACCTTTTTTATTCAAATAATGTTTTAAACTCAAGTCTGTATACGTACTACTACTATTTTTTATATTCGCATATCTATACTAATATTATAAAGAGGAAAGATTTGTTTGTTTGTATTGAATAGGCTCCGAAACTACTGGACCGATTTGAAAAATTCTTTCACCGTTGGGAAGCTACACTATCCCCGGGTGACATGGGCTATATTACATTTTCAAATAATTTGTGATCCTTACTAAAACCCGTGCGAAGCCGGGACGGGCCGCTAGTTCTTTATATAGATAGACTTCAACTGTCAGATTTATATACTGTCAAAACAGATAATAAATAAATTGAATGCCGGTTATAATCACCCAGAATCGTTTTGTTTTTTATTTTTAAGCGACAATTCTAAAGATGCTATGAATAAAAAACTTTATTTGTAGCGATATACAATTATATATGAGTGTGAGGAATATGTTCTTTCTTTCGGTGGTTCTTTCAGGGCGTTTTATTGTTTGTTGCCGTGAATCTTCGAATTCTCCGATACGCTATTGAAAGTGTTTTTTATAACAAAGGTGATCATAATCAAGTTTGGAAATTGTGCATGGCCATGTTTTTTTTTTGCCTGGGCTCACAACCTAGTAGTAACTCTACTTTTTGTGCTGTAGGTTGTGGGTTCGATCTCCACCGAGGACAAACATTGGTTTGATGAACATAGATGTTTGAACAAACAAAACGTATATAAGTATTCTATAAGTCATCAGGTTCTTAGCTATACTTAGTTATGGGTAGATAATGTTGTGTGAAAAACGTCCAAAAAATTGTTTTTATTTATTTTTAATACTATTAGAATCATGCAAACGAACAGTGGCACTAAGTTTAAAGTCGAAAGCATCACGAAGCAACGTTACAAAATAAACCAAACGTCTAAAAATACACAAAAACATGAATATTATTAGTATGTTTACTTACAACACAGTTGTTAGACGTTAATATACCACCACCGAACGATTCCGAGACACAACACTAGTATGCTGGTTAAACTTGTGTGAAGTTAGCTGAGAACTGAATTAAAAAACTAAGCTGCTACTACTACTAATTATTATACACCAAGCTTTTTTGTTTTTTACACTCCTACTGGTGGAATACTCATATGGCCCACCTGATGTTAAGTGGTAGCCATCACATGAGGCTTAACACCAGGTTAGTGGATGCAGGGTAACATCGTAGCATGTACCTAACGTTCGTGAACTACAAGGCAATGCTTTGTTATATGTGATGGTTACCACTTAACATCAGTTGGGACATATGCTTGTTCCATCAGCAAGTTGCATAAAAAACACAGTTTGTCTTGATCTAGTGGTTCTTGGTGTAATAACTTCTATACAAAATATATGGGATCGATAGGATTCTGACGAGTCACGTCACATAGGGCGGGGCGGGCGATTCTGCCTTGATCAATATCGCGCAATGTAATTTAAATGTCAACACAATGCAAATTTCAAATTGATTCATGTTTCTTAACAGTAACGATAAAAAACAGAAAACATTCATTCATTCTTCGTGTCAATTGATTGGCTGATTATATTAATTTGCTCCAATGGGTAGCAACTTGCATGGCCTTATCCGCTGCTTTTTTTAGGTCTACTCGGGTGCAGATGGATGGGCACAGAGCGCAAGAGAGCAGGTGCGGCATATTTAGGGCTCCGCACTCACATTGGGCTTCGGGATCTATTATACCAGAGGGCGGATTCTGAGTTTTTTTCGTTTTGCGGATATCAGATTTCGGTTTGCGAACTCGAAGTTTTTGTATGAAGAAATGATAAGCGCCCCTAGCGGCCCATGGGGGTACTAGCGTATCTCCATACAAAAAGTTCGAGCTCGCAAACCGAAATCCGATATCCGCAAAATGAAAAAAACTCAGAATTCGCCCTCAGAACAGAAAACAGACAGCGTTAGACGAAGTTTCGTATTGTCGTTTTGAGTTACACTGCGGGGCCTCCGTAGTTAACCCATTCCAGTTAAGTTATCGCTGCCTAACATACCGCGCAGTGTAACTCAAAACGACAATACGATCTTCGTTTGTTTTCAAGAGTGTCATTGACCTTACAGCACTGCGAAACAAAGGCGCCACATCAAAATCACCGGACAAGATTTTCATAATATAACTTCAAATGTTCCAGAATTCCTAGAAACTTTTTCTCGAATGTAAATAGCTAATAATGAAATACCCTTTACATAGCAATGACATTTTGTAAGCGCTAAATAAATATATAATTATCATGTATATTGTGTCTGTATGAACGAGCTGAGCGTGTTACTTGTGTTATGGTTAAAATTTGTTGCACAAGGTGGAAAAGGACTTTTTCCTGTTCAGACTGAATTATAAAAAAAAACCGGTTGCCTTCATAGTAGTCTTTCTACACCGTGTATTTTGTCTTTAATTATATGCAAACTGTTATAATATATTAGTAAAAGGATACTGTCTTCGGGTGGCTTGCTCTCGGCGGAGTCCATGCCGGGAAGCGCAGCGGCCACTCTCCGGAATAACTGAAAAATAAGTCGTAGTTTACAATAAAAACCTAGTACAATTAACAACAGCCTAAATCCATTTATTTATTTATTTACATTCAATTAAAACGATTACACATCAATTACATTAATTAATCTAATAACAATAAAATACAAAATCAATAGGTAACGTGACCTACGTACGTGCCTTACGATGCACTATCTCGCGTTCACCAACCTGAGGCATACAGGAATTAAGCCTCATGTGCCTGTTATTTCACCGGCACCCACACCATTCGAACCGGAACACAGCAATGCAAGCATCACTGCTTGCCGGCAGATATAGATATGGTGGTAGTAAGTACTTCTCTGTATTGCTCGGTTTCAATAACTCTATAGCAGGCTGGTTTCTACTCCTATCTATCTTGTTTCTATTTCCGCGGCGAGTCAAGACCTACCTACTCCCTAGGCCTGATATAAATTGGTGACCCCGACGTGATACGGTGGTAACTAGCACATCTGTGAATTAAATCTATGAGCTGGCAAAAACAACATTTGTTATTTTTGAGTCATTTGAGGCTTGATGGACCCACAACTCAACTGCGGAGTGTTGCCTGGTTGCCGCAGTGTACTTCGGTAGCCCGATTTTGAGTTTTTTTTCCGGATATCGGATTTCGGTTTGCAAGCCCGATTTTTTTGTATGTAGATATTATAATCGTACCTTCACTAGCGTATCTCCATACAAAAATTCGAGCTCGCAAACCGAAATCCGATATCCGAAGAACTAAAATAACTCAGAATTTGCCTACGGATATGTCCACAAATATTATTACACAAATATTAAATGTTACATGATTAGTGCTAAGCCGTCTGGAGTTTCGATTTACTAAAATGTATAGAAGATGTACCTGTTTGACATTGTATCCAGCTTTAGCACTGGTCTCTATGAACATCACGTTCAGCTCCTTAGCTTTGCGGTCGCCGTCTTCAGTCGAAACCTGTAACAATTTGTGAAGTGTAATACTACTATTATTACATACCACGCCAAGCAGTTTGCTGTGTTCCGATTTGAAAGGTGTGGGTGTCGTTGAAATTATAAGGTTAATATTAAGGCTTAACGCCTTATGAGTCTATACACACCTGTATGCCTCAAGTTTATGTACGAAGAGCATCAACTCGTAGGGCACATTGCTTACGAGCGTGGCCCACAAGGCAATGCTTTGTGGTTATTAACTACTTAACATCGGGTGGGCATCAAAAAATATCCCCGACACCTTAGAACACACCCGACTAATTCATCTTTCATACAAAAAAAAACAAATCAATATCGGTTCATCCGTTCGGGAAAAAAGAATACTTTTAATCATGGTAAACAAACAGAAAAAAAAATATCTATAAAGGTACTATTACAATGCCAGTGCACATGAGGTTTAACACCTGTATGCCTCAGGTTGATGGGGCGCACAGCAGTGCATCGTAGGGCGCTTTACTAACGAACGTGACTTGCAAGGGAGCTTTGTGTGATGGTAACCACTTAGGTAACATCAGAAGAATCAGTAGAATTTCAGGAATTCCTTTCTTAAATATATACCCTGAAAATTTCAAGCCACAACCAGTGGTTTAGTCGTCAGTCAGGACAAAAATTCTTATAAGTGGTATAGATTGTAAAATTACTTATCTAACGCATGTATTTATTTTTGCAGTAAATTCTTTTTATCTGTATATTATCGTGTGCAATAAAATATTTGTAGCAGCTAGCAACATATACCAATCGGGCTGAAGCGTAGATTTTATTCGACGACCGATGTGGCGCGGCGGGCAATTGTCCGCCTGCGACGCAGAAGGTTGCGGGTTCGATTCCCGCCTTGGGATAAATGTTTGTACGATCTGCAAATATTTATTCCGGGTGTTCTGGGTATTTTCTATGTATAATAAAAAATATCTATGTATGTAATATAGTATTGTATTAAGTATATCAGTCATCTAGTACCCATAACACAAGCTCTGCTTAGCTTGGGGCTAGATGATGCTCTGTGGATTGTCCAGCATTATTTATTTATACGTCGCATCGCCAGTCGACTCAGCCCAGAACATGGATTTATTGTTGCGTCAATAGTGAAAATGATCAACAGGAGATTAGGGGCACATAATCTTATCATTACCCTTACATATAGTATAATGAAGATAAGGACAAAAACAGGGTGTTAAACACGGTATTAAAAGCTTAAAGCTATTACTACGCTGCTTCTAGTTGACGAGAAGAGTGAGTGAAGAGTGAAATATGGGTAGAGGTAGGCCAAAGAAAAGATAGATGGTTTGTGTGAAAGATGATATGGGTAAGAAAGAAGTCACTACAGAGATGACGGATGATAAATAATAAATAAATAAAATAAATAATGCTGGACAATCCACACAGCATCATCTAGCCCCAAGCGAAGCAGAGCTTGTGTTATGGGTACTAGATGACTGATGTACTTAATACAATACATTACATACATAGATATTTTTTGTTATATAGAAAATACCCAGAACACCCGGAATAAATATTTGTAGATCGAACAAACATTTATCCCAAGGCGGGAATCGAACCCGCAACCTCCTGCGTCGCAGGCAGACATTCGCCCGCCACGCCACATCGGTCGTCCATCGGTGATGGAAAGTGGAGAGGAAAAACCTGTTGTGCCGATCGATCCCACATGAAATGGGATAAGAGCAGGAAAATAATGAAGAGACACTTAAAGCTTAGTATCTGCTAATGTTTTAGCGAAACACTAAATTGTTTTGATATACTCATTGACAGTCAAATCATTCGAACCAAACTAATCGAACTCGTGACTGACGACGTATGAACGATAAACTACTAACTTCACGCATGAAGGAACGTGCACATGCACGACGTAGACGTGCATGTGCACGTTATAGCGTAGTGTGTTACGCGTACGTGTACATGTACGTAAATAAGTGAATGTATGTATGTTGTAGGTGTACAAAGTTACACATCCACTTTATTATTCATATTAATATTTGTTTTTGTTTCCAATTACATGCTGTGTTCCGGTTTGAAGGGTGTAGGTGCCGGTGTAATTACAGGCACATGAGGCTTAACACCTGTATACCTCAGGTTGATTGACGCAGAGCAGTGTATTGTAGGGCACGTTCCTAACTCACGTGAACTACAAGGCAATGCTTTGTTATGGGATATGGTAACCCCCTTAACATCTGGTGGGCCATATGCTTCTTCCATCAGAAAAATTGTATAAAAAAATTGTACATTAGCACCCCATATAAATTACACATAGTTCATTCCATCTACAGGTTGTCTGGCAGAGATAGCTATTTAGCAATAAGACCGCCCATTGTACCTATATCAGTCTAAGTTTTTTCCGTAAATTGTTATTTAATGTAATGGTATGCAATCAAGTATTTTCTATTCTATTCTATACGCAGTCGAACGTACATATACGCATACGTACACACATGCATATGCATATTAACCAGGTGTGTGTGTGACGACATTTAAATTTAATGTTCTGTGTGGATGTTTTTTTGCAATAATTCTAAAAAAAACATTTAGTGAAGAATTTTTATTGTAGCTTAAAAGTCAAAAGTGTCATAACATTAGCCTGTTAGCATGTAAGGTATAATGAATTTTTTTAAGTACATACCTGTCGCTTGTCTGAGAGATCAGTCTTGTTTCCTACGAGCATGATGATGACGTCAGATCCTCGCTCGGTGCGCACGTCATCGATCCATTTAGATGTCTGGTGGAATGAGTTTGCATCTGGAAAATTAATAGAAGATTATTTCACAAGGGGTTAAACTATGCTTTGCTGGCAAGGGTGGAATATTAAGCCTTAATTATTTTTTAAGTTCTTAACCTTCATGACCATATGCCATATAACTATACATGATGATGAATCATCATCATTGATGATGGATGGTGATGTGGCGTATAGGTGATGTTCGCGTCAGCTTGTTTCATCAAAAATCTATATCAATATCAATTATAATTATAATAATGCTGGACAACCCACACAACATCATCTAGCACCAAGCTAAGCAGAGCTTGTGTTATAGGTACTAGATGACTGATATACTTAATACAATACATTACATGTATAATAAAAAAATATATGGATGGATGGATGTTTGTTACTCTTTCACGCTCTGACCAGTGGACTGATTTGGATGAAATTTGGAATAACTATAGATTGCAACCTGGATTAACATATTTTTATCCCGAAAAAATAACGGGAACGAGAAAAAACTGCCACGCGGGCGAAGCTGCGGGCGGCCGCTAGTCTCATTATAGATCCACGTGCGAAAATGTGGGATATCAATCATTAAGGGATGACACATATCTGGTACGTCTGGTAGTCCGGTGTTAGAAGTGGTGACGGTGTTTTCTGTCTTGCAATCACCTTATTAAGTTAGATTGACACCACACTAGAGTTTCATTATTTACATTATTATTACTTTGTAAAAGGATCATACAAAAAAACGATAGGAACCAAGCCGTAAGTTTCTTGCCGGTTCTTCTAGGCTTGGTCGCGAGGAACTGGCGCTTAGATTCACCTAGATTTAAGACGTTTCAAGATGATCCCTGCGGATATTACTGAATAAATGATTTTTTACTTTGACTTTGTTAATCGATTGGATAAGAACTATCAAGAAAGTAACATTACGAGAGGTTTTTGTTACTACTGAAGTACAATGAGCTGTATCGCTTGTTACGGTATTTAGACACTAACGGTTTCATGTGTAGTTTGTCTTGTACTTTAGTATTTTTAGCTAACCGTGTTATTATAACTGTAAAAGTACAACGTACTAGTTCTGACTTAGAATAGAACCGTAAGTAGTAGTATACCGGATATCTAAGGGGTAGTCAGAGGTACAGTCAGCTGCACTAGAATGTATACAATTTGTAACTTTCAAAATGGTTTCTCAGCGGTGCTCAAAATATGTACGCGACATTATTCCAAAAACAAGTGAGATCAGCAATGAATTTCATGACTTTTTAATTTTTGAGGTGTAAGAGTTCATTGTTTGGTTGTAAATACCGTTGTGAAAGTTACAAGTTGTATACATTCTAGTGCAGCTGAATGTACATCCAGGTAGTACATTTGGTACATGCCCACTTTCGCAGTAGTTTAATATTCCATACGTGTAAAGTTGCAAGCCCATCGCCGCTGCTAGAATACTAACTGGTTACCAACTTCCTAACGATGTTTTCCTTCACCGTTTGAGACCACTGGCACTGCGCACATAAATTTTTGGAACGGATAAATCCATTGATGCACAACCGGATTTGAACCCACGACCTTAGGATCAAAATGTGAGGTAACTTCTACTAGATTTATTTTGGCTAATGTCTGGACAACCATTAAGTAGCCCTCGCATGGATTTGGATTTCTTCTTTTTTTTATACAATTTGCTGATGGAACAAGCATATGGCCCACCTGATGTTAAGTGGTTACCATCGCTTATAACAAAACATTGCCTTGTAGGACACGGTAGCTAGGAACGTGCCCTACAATACACTGCTCTGCGTCCATCAACCTGAGGCATACAGGTATTAAGTCTCATGTGCCTGTAATTACACCGGCACCCACACCCTTCAGACCGGAACACAGCAAGCTGCTTGGCGGCAGAAATAAGCATGGTGGTAGTTCCCCGGACGAGCCCTTCACTAAGAGCTCTACTACTACTCTTCATTACAATGACGTCAAAAATTCATTAAAATTTCGTAAGAGACGACCAAGGAACCAAAAGATCACCACGACAACTGACTATAGCATCACTACAACTGTGTTCACCAATCTACATGTCAAGTGTGGTGACTACGGTACCAATAATAATAATGCTGGACAATCCACACAGCATCATCTAGCCCAAGCTAAGCAGAGCTTGTGTTATGGGTACTTACTAGATGACTGATATACTTAATACAATACATTACATGCATACATATTTTTATTATGCATAGAAAATACCCAGAACACCTGGAATAAATATTTGCAGATCGTACAAGCATTTATTCCAAGGCGGGACCGAACCCGCAACCTCCTGCGTCGCAGGCGGACATTCGCCCACCGCGCCACATCGATCGTCTCCTTATTTTATAGGGAAGGGCAGTTCAGTTGACTTCTATAATATTTTTACAGCTAGCTGCATTTATTTTGTGTGAAAATGAAAATGAATTTCTTTCGTCTTTTATCGTTAAGACGCACGTTTACGAGCAGTTACACTTTATCGCCTTATCTGCGATTAAATAATAAATACCGTCGTAAAGCATAGTCCGAATGTTTTTATTATAAGTTTTAAAGTAATTTGCCCCCGTGGCAGTGGCCTCTTTACCATGTCTGGTATTAATGAGGTAAATAATGAGAGCAGCGGTGGTCTAGTGGAAGTGGATCGTGGGCTCGAATCCGGTCGTGTACTAATAGATCTTTCTACTCGAAAAATGTATGTGCGCAATGCTAGCGCTCTCAAACGGTGAAGGAAAACATCGTGAGGAAACCAGTTAGTATTCTAGCAGCGGCGATGGGCTTGCAACCTGTCACGTATGGAATACTAACTTCTGCAGAATGTGGGTTTGGACCAAATGTTATATCTCTGACTACCCCTCCTTAAATATCCTTGAAGAATCACGAGTGGGTAACTTTGTACTAAGAGATCTGAAGGGATATCTACTGTGCCTGAGGATTGAAGTCGTGATGCTATAATAACGACGCGACGATGACGATATGTATAGTAGCGTTCCGTAAATTTTTAACAAAATCCTACTAATATTATAAACGCGAAAGTTTGTAACAATGGATGGATATATGGATGGATGTTTGTTACTCTTTCACGCTCCCAGTAGACCGATTTGGATGAAATTTGGAATAAACATAGATTATAACTTGGATTAACATACATGCTACTTTTTATCCGGAAAAAGTAACGGGAACGGGAAAAAAACTGCCACGCGGGCGAAGCTGCGAGCGGCAGCTAGTACCTCATATTTATGGAAATAGCTGAATAATTTATTAATAAAAAAATTACGTACCGTTTATAAATTCTATTGAGTAACATAAATGCCGATTTCATTTGAAAGAAAGAAGCAAACAACTAAATACACAAGGTGAATACAAAATTGGAATCGAGTTACGTGTACCTCGGTACGGCAGACAAAGCAAACGTAAACCCCGAGTGATTTGTAGGTATTGGTGTAGACTCGGCCAAGGGTACCACCCCAGCTCCGAGCGCAAATATTTACCGCCTCAAAGTAGCCAAACACCGACGTAACCGCCTTCGTACAAGGACTATAATCACACGGAACGGATTTAATTAAAAAATCCGACGGCTAACAAAATAAGTAAACCATATTGAAGCCATCATAAGATCCAAATAGGTTTTAGTTAGACCTTTATTTGTACCATCCAAAGTTCATGAAGAGTCGCGGATTGTGATTCGAATAATTTTCTATTAAAAAAAAAGGAAACAGAAAACAACGTAATGTAAGACTTTAATTTCCAGTAGGTCTAGATAGATAAGATAGGTAGGTCACATCTCTTAGAAACAATTAGTATATAACTTACTATAAGTACTAAGATTCTTTGAGGATGTCTAAAGGGAGTAGTCAGAGATACGTCCAAATATTACATTTGGCAGATACCCACATTTTACAGTAGTTATTCCATACGTGACAGGTTGCAAGTCCATCAATGCTGCTAGAATACTAACTGGTTTCCTCACGATATTTTCTTTTACCGTTTGATAACACTAGCATTGCGCACATACATTCTTTCTCCTTAAGGAGGTGGTATCCGCCAACGAGAGGTTTTCTCCGTGTAATTTCTCTTTGATGAGTGAGTATAAATGTCCAAAAAAAATATATATTGCTTATTAAAGACTAAATTTTAATTTGAACAATTGAAATAATTCTAACTATATTATTACTATATGAAAAAAATATCCAAAGTGAAGCAATTTTTATTTTAAATTTAGTTATTTCTTCTAAACGGTATTGATTTTTAGTATTTTTTTTTCACACAAATATTTGTCAAAGTATTTATCACAAAGTGAACAATTGGCAGTTCGAACTAATAATTCATTAGGCTACAAATAATTATTTCTTGAATGCGATATGAAATGGAATGCGCGCGGGTCCCTGTGCAGGCGACGGGCGGCAGTGCAACTCAGTATGGACAGACTCCTCAAGGTCGTTGGCGAGTACCACCGCCTTAACGATCGATTGGAACGACCTTAGGATCAGAAGACGGGGATGCTTCCACTACACCACCAGTGCTTTATTATTATATACTAGCGGCCGCTCGCAGCTTCGCTCGCGTGGCAGTTTTTTTCCAGTTCCCGTTATGTTTTCGGAATAAAAAGTAGCCTATATCTTAATCCAGGTTACAATCTATATTTATCCCAAATTTCATCAAAATCATCCAAAACGTATTAAGAGGGCCGGTCGAGACAACTATTGATTTTTCTTTACACACAAATCGTCAATATGTTTTAAGCCGTGGGAACTTGTTAGACATTTCTCTGAGTGACATTTCTCGCCAAGTTGACTCGCCATTGATTTTATGGTCAACTTGGTTTGCAATTAAGTATAGTGGTGGAAACAGTATCACTTTGCGAGGCAGCTTGTAAGTTAAATTGACTTACCACTGACAGTAGAAAAGCAAATTGGTTTACAACTGTAAGTATAATGGTGCCTTTTTTCTATCGGTTCACATTCATATCATTGAACTTACTGTCGACTATCTACTTTCCTAAACACTTGATCAATGTAACCTGGTTTTCATAAGAGTCGTGAACCAGCTGGTACATAATATTATAGTGAACACCAGTATCGAGATGCGGAAATACCTAACGGTAATAAAACTGAAAGGACTCGGCGAGGTCCAATAGGACTATAAAACGAAATACAGTCTACATTTTATGTAAGTCATTTCATTTTCATACATCAAAAGCTAATTTACAGTGTGTATTTTTACTAGATGACCCATCCCGGCTTTGCATGGGTAAATTTACAGTAACTACTTTCTCAGAAAAGCCTCTATAAGCAAAATGTAGGAAAAAATGTGTTATATAACCACATCTATAGGTTTTTCAGTAAGTAATTTATAATTAATTTTAGACCAAACCAACAAAAAACTATCTTCACAACCCCCCCCCAGGTTCCTACCTAATTCAATATTGTAACCTCCAGCTTTGTAGGTACTATCACATCTATGATAATGTCGATTTATCTGAGAAAGTCAGAAACATATATACATAAATAGAACTTCGAGACGGAGTTTTTTTGTGTTACGCAAGTGATTTTTGGATAGAGACACAATAAGCGCTCATACTTCAGAATGGTTGTTTACCAAATTAGTCCCAAAATAGGGTCACATAACACAAATTAAAAACATACCCACACTGCTTAGTTAGTAGAACCTCTGCTTTCTACACTTTTTTGTATGCGACAGTCTACTCTAGTATAATCACTTCTGTACAAAATGTATGGGACTGAGAGCTTCTGACGCGTCATGACACACAGTGTAGGTAAAATCTGATTTGCCCTTAGGTTGTGAGCCCATCAAGGACAACATTTTTGTGATTATAGTCATTAGACTAACTTTAAAAAGTCAAATTCATAGATTTTAGTATGCATTATATAAGGCATAATAAAAATACTTACTTGTAATGTCATAGACTACTACAGCAACAGTTGAGTCTCGGATGTAAGAAGGTATGAGTGAGCGGAATCTTTCCTGTCCAGCAGTGTCCCACAACTGCAGCCGCACGGTCCTGTCTTCTAGGTACATTGTCTTGGAGAGGAAGTCTATACCGATAGTTGCCTGCATAAGATTTTATTTTATTTACAAAAACCTTTATTTATTTAGCAAGATAAATGCTTTCTCATTGAGTTAATGCCAATTATGTATTGGTACATTGGTAATTCCGTACAAGTTAAATCAAAAGGAGCTAAAGGAATTTATTCAATAAAACCTAAAAATACAGTCAAAAAACAATAATTACAGGTAAACAAACCAGGAATTGTCATTCTTTCTGTGACTTAGAAGTAACCAGTCAAACATATAAGGAAATATAAACTATGAAATGATAGCAAAATTGTTAATTGGTTGGCAAGCAGAATCAAATTGGTTGCAATAAGTTGAGCACCTAGGTAAACATGTGAGTTGAAACAGGTCATTCCATTGACATTGTTATTTAGAAAGAATTATACAGCAGTACTTCTGCGGCATTAAAAAGTCAGACGTATAGTATACATATGTATTTTTTATACAAATCTACATGAATCTAATGAATATATGATTATGAGCGCTGACTCATCAGTGATGTAATATAAAACTTCTGTATATTATGAGTTTTAAATTACATCATTACATTGCAGCTGAGAGTATAGTATTTATGAGTAGGTAGGTAGGTACCTATAGAGTAGAGTTGCTTTTAGCTTGACTTCAATCATATATAGTTTCACCTGTCATATAGCTTCCTGTATTTTCTAGCATTTCCTAATAGATAATTAAATCAATCAATGCCTAATAGAGGCTGGTGACTCACCTGGTAAGTGTTGTCAAAACTATCATACATGAATCTAGTGATGAGCGAAGTTTTTCCAACTGAAAAAAAAACAAGCAAGTCAATGAACTCTCTCATTAGAACCTAGATGCTGATCAAATATCATGATTGATAACGGAAGACACGCGTGAGAATGTATTGTACGCCGCCGTTCCGTGGCTTCCGAGTATGCGGAGAGTGTAACCTACATCCCAAAATCTCAGAATTGTGATAGTAGAAAGACATCGTAGGTAACGTCCGATCCTCAAATTTACGTCATTCCGAGAAGAACATAATCGATCACTTGCAGCCTGGTAGGGCCAATGTAGGTCAGTAATTCGATAATGTCTAGACGGATCTATATCCCAGTATCATAAATTCAAAGCTAGGTATTAAAAATGTACAACGTAGAGACTATAGCAATATCGACATCGACTCACCGCTCTGTTCCCCAAGGAAAACTAGCTTGAATTTGCGTAGTGGGTTACCGAATTCACCCGATGCCGACATCGTGATTGTTTTAATTTGTTAAACTATAGTTTCACAGTAACTCTTATCACAGAAAACTACATGAACAATGACAGTTCGAACCACTGAGCCACTCCTGCTGCACAGATAGACGAGCGCTGCGCCGCCACGTTACGGCAGACTGATGACGGCGGCACGGTACGACGGCGACGTGAAGCCAACTCAGCAATGTTTTATGTTATTATTCTTTGCATTAATCTTGTTAAAGTAATAATAGTTATCAATTTACTTCATAATATTAGGTATTTTATTGAAAAAACTAAGCATAAGCAGGTTTTACAGACGAATTTAGACTTTTTTGATAAACGTTGGATAAACTTTTTCGAACGAAACCCTAGGATGGAACTGTTTGACATTGACGTGACAGATATAATTAACTGGCAGTGACTCAAACAGTCGAGTTGACATGACTTGCGTTGCACCATACATAGACTTTACTTTTTTACCGACCCGACTTGACTAAGAAGTATTTTATTCAACCCACTTGACATTGGCAAAATTGACCGAATGACGGACACATGCCACAAAAAATAAAAATAAAAGAGCCATAAATCAAATCAAATTTTAATTTCATCATATTGTCTAATTTGTAGTTAGTTTGTGATTGTAATGCTAATAACAAAGGTTATTAGCAATAACCTTTGCAAGCACCCTTCGAAGCGTTAGGAAATTCGAAACTTAGGATACAATACAACATCCAAACACAGAACAAACATCTATGATACCTATTGCACAAATGTTTGCCCTGGGTGGGAATCGAACCCGCAACTTACAGCGCAGAAGGCAAAGTTACTAACAACTGTGGCCTGTCTAGTTCAAACATTCACATAAACCTTGCATATTTCCATACAAACTTTCATCCCCTATTTTTATTTTACTCCCTCAAGGGTAAAAAATTTAACATACTTTGAATGTCATTTTATCTAATCAAAAGCCAAAAAAATAAATTTCAAGCTTTTAGCTTAAAAAATTATGAAACTTCCATACAAACCGATGTGAAATTTATGTGGCGCGGTAGGCAAACGTCCGTCTGCGACGCAGGAGGTTGCGGGTTCGATTCCACCCTTGGGATAAATGTTTGTATGATCTGCAAATATTTATATATGTCATGCTAAGGATACCTAACATCAAGTAGGTAGGTAGGCAGGTAGATTAAAACAAAACTTTTGATTCTGAAATTTATTACAGGTACCACAGGTAGATATATCACAAAAAATCAAATGTGTAGATAAATACATACGTAAAATTACAATGCTCTGGACATAAGTAGGCACTAACTTTTTTTCCTCCCCCATAATGGAGACGGGGGGGTTCAGTAGTCTCCGCGATTGGTAGGCGATAGAAAATTAACTCTGAAGAACTCGCGCTTAACGTATATCCAAAAATTACACGCCGTGTACGCCTAAAACTCAGGACTTGAGGCTTAGAACCGTGTGCGTACTGTACGCAAATACAGTCAGCATAAAAAGTAGATGACGCTGCTACTAAATACTAACCCTACTACCCTAGGTACCTATTAATAAACTCGGCGTAACCTCGAAATAGTCACACCGTATTTTGTCTCTTTCGATCTTATCTGAAACTATTTCAACGCTATCAATTACGCAGAGTTTATTAATACCAGGGTAGGTAAGTATTCAAATCACTTCAAATTGCTAACAATCAATTCGTTATTACTAGTGGCTTCAGTCTGAAGCCACTAGTAATTCAGACTGAGTCGAGTATTGTCAGAAATACTAGAAAAGTAATCAACTTCTAATGCCGAATGTTCAGCGCACACTAGAGCATGCTGCGTCAGACTTTTACTGTATTCATGTAACGAGGAAATAAGATCATATAATAAGTATTAGATATGTTGGCTTAAGTATAAAATAATGCTGGACAATCCACACAGCATCATCTAGCCTCAAGCTGAACAGAGCTTGTGTTATGGGTACTAGATGACTGATATACTTAATACAATACATTACATGCATAGATATTTTTTATTATACATAGAAAATACCCAGAACACCCGGAATAAATATTTGCAGATCGTACAAACATTTATCCCAAGGCGGGAATCGAACCCGCAACCTCCTGCGTCGCAGGCGGACATTCGCCCGCTGCGCCACATCGGTCGCCTAATGAGAAACTCTCACGCAGGCCAAGACTGGAGCACTTTCATAATATGTCATTTTAATCAAAACTTAAAATGTGGATGGTGACTAATACTTTGATTTTGAATACTCTGCTTTGAGGGGCGCCACTGTGCGCTGACCCTTAACCGCAGTTTGTTTAGCCGCTAGAAATCATTTAAATAAAAGAACATTAAAATAAAAAAATTAAAACCATTACAATATCACAGCCATACAGGTTCAAGTTCTAGTAACTTGGCGTACTATGATACCTGTCGTCGAAAAAGGTAGCCTCTGGTGAACCACGTGACAAAACACGTGACATGGTTCAAAGAAATGCTCACTTTTAAGATGATTTTTTTTTCAGCGCAACTGACGTGGCAAAGACAGCGGACAACCAGATTGTCGCCTATTATACCTACATTCCTCGGAACAATAAATACACTGCTTTCCTTACTTGAAAACGTTATTTAAATTTAAATCTTGCCTAAAATGTGTCATGTCACTGTTTGTCACTAATCATTAGTAAGAGATGGCAACAGATTTAAACAGGGTTTATCTTATGTCAGATTTGTGAGGCCATACATTTTTAGATGCCTGTAGTACACAAACAACTTCATATAATCTGCTATATTGACCAGAGCGGTGACCTCTCAACTACCCAGATCAGGTCAGTGAGCCTACTGCACTCATCATCAGAATTAGTCCACTGCCCAACTATGGCAGCCCCCTCAATATGGAGGCATATTGGGAGATGTTGCCATAATCACAACAATTGGTAGGCAGATTGGGGACTACAGCATTGGTGTACATTACTGCTGCTACTTAATTCCTGTTGCACCCCCTTAAATGCTTCTCACAACATCCACGGGAAGTCACGGAGGGGTCGTATTCTAGGCTGGAGACCACCTCCACTTTAGGGATAGGTACATAATATTTTTCAGTAGCATCTTATATTATTATATTCAACCCCAGCTTATTATTACCACTACATCATGTTAGTTATAAGAGGTTATAATGGAATGGGATACATGCATGCCCATTTCCTTTATATAATCACACCAATTTATTTAAATACTAAGCTAAATATGTATCAACAAAAATAACATATTGATAACAACAGTATCTTTTGCTTTCATACAACACACTCACAAAATAATTGAAAATTTCAAAATACTACTGCTAATTACAATTTTTACCCAACTTTTATTTCCATAAATTCCAGGTAGCTTAGCAGCACTTATCCTGGCTGTTGGATAATTTTGATTAGAATTACCAAAAAAGGACTCAGTCGTACAGATGGCCACAACACTCACTTTGGTAAATTAGGGAGCCATTCTCCTTACAGGATACATATTCTCCTCAACCACAATAACTCCGCAGAGTAAATCATAGCCAGTCCTGTTGTATCGAAACACAAACAGAGCAACGCAGAATGGAAACAGCAGTGAGATTAGGAAGTTCTTTATGAAGGATCTCACTAGAGCCATCAAAAAGGTCAAAGACTTCCCTGGGTAAATCAGAACTGTCTCCTTGGGTCGTCCTTCAACTGGTATGATGGCGGAAGCGCTGACAACGCGAAGTCCTAAAAGTGCTTTTCCTGGAGTAGCACCCCCGGTACGACCTCTCTTGCTCAAACAGCTGGCCTGAAAATAAGATAAAAAGATCTTGGTGTGGATGTGTGCACTGTGGTGTCTTTTAAGTGTTTACGTGTACGTAACGCAACGTGACACATCCCTCAAGGTACACAATGCATCGAAACTGGTTTTGTGTACAACAAGCTTCTGTAAACATAATTTTATAGTTACCTCGTAAAAACAAACAATGATTTTGTAAATGATTTCAAGAAACAAAATATCTGCAGTGAGTTTCATTGCGAAATTGAAATCATCATAGTTTTCCGTGAATTTGTCAAAGTCAAATTTTTCCACATCTCTAAAAAAATAAAAGATAATGTTAAAACATACAAATAAAATTGTAGTAGTATTCAGTAGCATCAATAAATGCATTGAGTGGGATTTGAACCCGCAACTCTTACTTCGATTGCATAGTCAGGGCTAAATCCGACCCAAGGAATATCTCAAGTTTCTACAGTACTAGAGCATACATAGCTCAGTCAACAAGTCTAAGAATATAATAATATTATTATCAAAGCCTGCTTTATAAACTAAATTATATCCAGTTGCATTAGCAAGAGGTGTATTATATAATAGTAATAATAATGCTGGACAATCCACACAGCATCATCTAGCCCCAAGCTAAGCAGAGCTTGTGTTATGGGTACTAGATGACTGATATACTTAATACAATATTACATAAATAGATATTTTTTATTTTACATAGAAAATACCCAGAACACCCGAAATAAATATTTGCAGATCGTACAAACATTTATCCTGAGGCGGGAATCGAACCCGCAACCTTCTGCGTCGCAGGCGTACATTCGCCCGCCGCGCCACATCGGTCGTCACATATGACTTCTAGGTCGTCATATATGACTTCTTACTTTATTTATTTGAATAGTACTTTCCTGCACTAAGAAATCACAGACATTCTAATGGTATACTAACCTAACCTGTAGGTAGGTACATAGTAGGTATTTAGTAAGTAAGCATGTTTAGAAAAAAAGGTAAATTTAAAGCCAAAATTTTGAAATTCACTTACACAAGGTCAAAAATGTCTACAACCACAAAGGTAACAATCAACTTCAATATGAATAGAAGCAGGAAGTCTATGAATTCTGCTGCTAGCCTTTTGTAGAGAGATGGAATCATGTACTCGTAACCTCCATGCCTGGCTATCACTGAAAAGAATAAGTTTTCTTAAAGAATCACATGTAAATAGACTAGTCTGACTAAGCAGAGACAGTTTGATGAGACAAATTGACACTTCTTTAAACCTTGATATGCAATTGAATCCCTATTTTTTATTCTTTGTTATTAAAGGTTGTTTATGACATTTTTATTAACTTATTGATGGAACAAGCAGATGATCCGCTCGATGAACCACAACATAAAATAAAGCATTGCCTAGCAGGTTACACATCTTAGGATCATGCCCTAAAATGCACAGCCATCTGATGCGTAGCAGTGTAAAGCCATTTCACTAGGACCCATCAAAACCCAAGAAAAGCTGTTCCCATGTTGTCCTATTTTCGGCGTGTTCTAAAGCAACGGTGTCCAGAAGATCAGCATCTTGGCGATTGGCCAAAGGAAAATACAGATCCTTTAAAGATATGGAGTTGTAAGAAAGAAGTGTTATTACCATCAGCTGGAGTAACTACTTCTTCAGGCGGCTCCTCTGGGTCTTGGTCAAGATTTTGCATTTGAAACGGAAACTGTTGCCCTTGAAACTGATAGTTGTTATTCAGTAAAGGCACGTTTGTTGAATTATTCGGCATGCCTTGAAATGTCATCATATAATACGGGAAACATGAAGATAGATTCTGATACATCTGGGCTTGCTGTATCCACTGTTGCAATGCCTGAAAATATGCTTCGCGCTCCGACATCGCTGATGGCGCATCACCCTGTCCTGCCCGGCTTGCATTGTCTGCAGAAGGTCCAGCATTACTATTACTTGGTAATCTTTCGGAGTCCGTCATTTTACGCGTTTGTAAATTACTATATACCGTAAAATTGAAGCTAATTTATAATTTTTTTTGGAAAGAAAACATATCAAATCAAACAAGCTTAAAAAAATCAAAGTACACGTCAGCTATACTAAGCTCGACGATATCAAAACGATGTATGATATTTAGTCCAAAAATAAAACAGCTGTGATACGGATATTCTCCCAAAGTCAATTTTGAAAGAGTCCAGCCGAACTGAAGTTTAATCTCAATAGATAAGTCGTCTCTGCTCTGCTGTGATTTTAACCATGTGGTAAACATTTGTCTATACAAAAATTTAAGACCTATCTACATAATTTGCACGACCGAGACACGCAAGAGTGCATAGAATAAATTTACTAAAACAAAAGGTTATTTTTTGTGTTATTAGTAGGTACCTATTTAACATTAGATAGGTACCTACCCTACCTAGATGTTAAATGTCATGTCATAGCTATGTCAAATTTGTTTAGTTTCTTTTTTTCTGTGGTTACGCTGTCAAGTTCTAGCATGCATCTCATACTATTCCGTCCGTAGACAGAGAATACAATTGAATTCTCTGTCTACGGTTCCGTCCGTTCCGTTCCATCCAATCCAATCCATCAAGTGTCCCAAGCCTCATACTCTTTGCAGTCAGTGCTGCCAACTCAGTGGACTTACCACTAGAACGGGTGGTTTGAAGTTAGTGGCCAAAAGTGACGTGGTTTTTTTGTAAGAATCTGTCATTAGCTGAATTTGAACGCGAAAATACCATTCAAAACCTTAGTGACCTTGCCATTTTCAGTCTATAAAAAAGTAATCTGTGCTTGCTATTTATCTTACTCAACCTTACCCACTTTGCTCCAAAGAGAGACGTGGGTAAATTAGTCAAGTATTATAGGTATGTGGAACAATGTAAAGGAGCTACTAAAGAATTTTGAAAGCGCACATGCAAACTCAAACAAAAGCATTAGCAGAGTGCAAAAATGAATATTCTGAGTTATGAGTACCTATTTACTACCTTTAAACAAACTGCCTAAATAGTGGACCCGCCTTGACGTTGTAAAAATCATTGATCAACATCAATGCTACGAACAGAACTTTGTATATAATGTTGATCAAAGATTTTGTTTCAAAATTCATGGACATTTGAGAACAATCTTTTGACTTAAGCTAATGTAAGCATCTAGTAAACTAAGTTAAATTGTTAGTAAAACAGACCCAATTATCAAAGCTACAGCGTTTAGTGTTCGTCAGTGTTTTTTTAAGTTAGCGAAACACTTAAATGTAGTTTCGACCGTTGAATCCAGTGGGTGTTCACAGAGTACTTTTATATCAACTGGTGGGCGCCCAGCAAAACAGTTGGCAACACTGACCAATCAGTCAGTTATTTTCTTTACTTCATTTTGCGTTGTTGAGTTGAACGAAGCGAAACGAGACGAATGGCCGATTTGATTGAAAGAACGGATATCGTGCGCAACAAATGGTGAATTTTTCGGGTGGCATGGAAGACGAACTGAGGTTGCACGCACAGTGATTAGTTTTACCCATGCAAAGTGCTATTGTGACTTAGAAACAGATCGTAATCATCGTACTAGTTTACCGTGAATTTGCCTGGTGTTGTGATTTATTAACCCACCGCTAAAGAATATCATACCACGGGGACAGCTGTGGATACAACGGTAATTATCTGCATGTTTACATCCGTGCTATACCATCAGTTGCTCGTAGGTGAAGGGAATGAAGTGAATTCTTCGGCGTTTAGCGACTGGATCTCGTTACTTGTCAAGTCGGTCTATTTTTACGTGCTACTCCACCTATCTTTATTGAGCCGTAGATTAGATTCATAACTGAATCGACGGTGTGGAGACTAGCCTACATGCATGGAACAAAATTCAGATTCAACTCTTGATCAACTCTGGATCCAGATTCAACTTAAGACTGGCCTCACAGCTCAGTTAGTCGTAGCTCTGCTTTCTGTGTTGTAGGTTGTGGGTTCAATCCCCACAGAAGACAAACATTTGTGTGATGAACATAGACATTTGCTCTCTGTCTGGGTGTTTTTTGTATTATTAGTAGGAATGTAATTGCTAAAAAAATTTATGTAAGTATTCTATCAGTAATCTGATTCCCAGAGTACAAGCTATGCTTAGTCTGGGGGCTAAATGATGTTGAGTAAAAAGGTCCACAAACAAAAAGAGCAATAATTTGCTTAATGGTTTTTTAAGTCACAGTTTTGCACCTACAAATAAATAAAAGTGCGTAATGTGCATATTTGTAGGTATTCAGATTATTACTATTATTTGGTCATTGGTATTTTTTGTAACCATGACTTATGTTGGTGTTGGTAAGTTTTCTCTGGTCCGGTCGGTTGTTTTGACTCCACATCACACTGTTGACATACCTTCACTCTGGTTTCAAAACTGGAGAAAATCATTTTACCCTTCCAAAGCTGGGATCAATCAGCTAATTATAATTTCTAGCTCTAACTTTGTCTCATAAGTATTAATATGAATAAAGGAATTCACAGTTCCATGAAAAACTGGTGTATGGTCTATTTGACGATTATTAAATTTAATAAATAAGTGGTTACAGTGTCCAGAGATACCCAAAAATATTGGTATTGTTGGATGTTTTAAAAAAATTCTTAAGGCAGTTTATTTCATTTATCTCCCTAAGTGTAAGGTATAGTTTATGTGCTTGGGGGAGAAATTATATTAACAAGCAGGATGTATGTCTTTTCCTCATCAGAGCTTCCCTTGAAATTGAATATGCTGTGTTGATGGAAGAGCTGTCATGTTTTTTTTATGCAACTAGCTGATGAAGAACCAAGAACTTGTTGTATCGAGTAGAGTTGAGTTCTATAATAATAATAATGCTCAGTTCTGTAAGTTCTATTCAAGTTAAATCGACCTTTTTGTTATTACCTGTTATGGTAAACTCGTTGTTAGATAAATGAATATTGACAAACATTCACACGACAACCTCTAGCCCCAAACTACGCAAAGGTTGCACTATGGAAATGATGACTTTCGAAATTTTAAATTGTCAGTTATTTGTGCAAATTGACCTACTCACTGCCACTCCAAATGACTACCTCTTATCATGTTGAATAGCAACATTAATAGGTATCTACATAGAGCATACAACATTATCATTCTATGGGTATGTGGTAGGTAGGTAGAGTAGGTACAGGTACTCTATTTTATTTTAGATACCATTCTTATCTTTGAGATAGATGTTCAATGATAATTATGGTCGTAGGTTCAGCTAGTGTTCATTATACTGTGATACACTGGAACATTGAGCATATACTATAAACATGTTTTTATTAGTTGTGTATAAACATCTAAGTTCTAATTATTATTAAGGTAGGTACCTAATCTTTTTTTATACAAATTGCTAGTGAAACAAGCTTATGGCCCATATAATGTTAAGTGGTTACCATCGCCTATAACAAAGCATTGTCTTGTAGATCACGTTCGTTAGGAACGTGCCCTACAATACGCTGCTCTGCGTCCATCAACCTGAGGCATACACGTGTAAAGCCTCACATGCCTGTAGTTTTACCAGCACCCGCACCCTTCAAACCGAAACACAGCAAGCTGCATGGTGGTAGTACTTCCCCGGTCGAGCCCTATACTAAGAGCTCTACTACTACTAAAAAATCTATTGTAGGTACTGATCAAAACTACCTTGTCATCATTGTTGACAACATTGTAAAATATTGCATTAAGTCGTTGGATAGATATGGCATATCTTTAATTCTCTATCTACAGACTATACCTATTTTGCAATGTCGGTCCATTATCGAGACAACGTCCACGCCGCCCCCTTGAGATTTTTCAGCAGGAATCTACGATCCTGCCTTCTTTTATCTGTGCTATTGTCCGTAATTCAGAGAGCTATAAGGAACCTATGGTAATGCAAAATAAATACCTTAATTACTGCATAATTATGATAATCTATACTTATTCTACAGAATAATACTTCTGGTTACCTAGATCACTGACCCGACCCACGGTGACCAAGAAATCCAAGGGACACGAGCAATCGTAGCTATGACTTTACCTACAAATACATTAAATAATACTACCATTAAAGAACAGGTAGGTATGGCATTTCCGACTTAGTTCACGTGATATACGTCACGCACGAGGTAGGTATCTATTCATCTAATTAATATGTAGGCGCCGAGCGGTCACTAATAATGCATATTATTGTCTGTGCGTGCCTGCTTCGTTATACCTAATTGTACAAATGCACAATAAGCCACCTCGCAAACAACAAAACCAGTTTACACTGCGCTAAACCTTATCTACGCTCAAAATATTTGTTTAGGTAGATAGAGTATGCCAATCTAGGAAATAAGATAAGTAATCGGAATATTTTGTGACTGAGAGTACTTGTGCTTCGAAAGGCACGGCTATTTAACTCAAAGTCTTAAAGCATTTATTTAATAGAAATAAATTAGGAGACGGCATTCAGCAGGGCAAAACCACGTGGCTCTGGAGCGGCTACACTCGAAGTTGAAGCCAGAGCAAAGAACTAAAGTTTGATACTTATCCGCATTTCCCGTACCAGGTGGTCGAAATGCAGAAGACTAATGACGAATGGAATTATAGAGATCAGTTACAATAGTGTTACAGCTTGGTTAAGTATCTCGCGACCAAGTCTAGATAAACCGGCAAGAAACTTACTGTTTGATTCCTACCGTTTTTTTGTGGAATCCTTTTTACAAAATAATATAACTTGAAGCTCCTGCGTGGTCTTAAGTCAACATAGTGAGGTGTATACAATTAGAAATATGTAAAGGCAATTATGCCAAGAGCACAACCTAAGACGTTCAAATATAACACACACGATGCTTCAAACTATTAATAACTAGCGGCCGCTCGCAGCTTCGCCCGCGTGGCAGTTTTTTCCCGTTCCCGTTATTTTTTCGGGATAAAAAGATGTGTTAATCCAGGTTGCAATCTATAATTATTCCAAATTTCATCCAAATCGGTCCACTGGTTAGAGCGTGAAAGAGTAACAAACATCCATCCATCCATACATACTTACAAACTTTCGCGTTTATAATATTGGTAGGATACAATACAACAACCAAAAAAATTAAAATCATTGGAAGTTGACATGTTAGCTGCCGATGGGTATATCAGTCTAGTAGGTGTATGTCCTTTCCCTGTGTCATAGTAGAGTTTTTGCCTTATGGCTTTCAGAAGAACAGTGACCATTAAGTAAGACCACAAAATAACCATGAATCACTGTTTGTGGGCTATCTGATCTGACTCACGGCCTTTAGATATGAGATTCCGTTGCCTATTAGTCACTTACGCACCGGTTAAATACAGGCCCTATAAAGCTAAACCTTTCTGATCGAAATGCAAACATCGACTTCAATATCATCAGGCTGAAGAAATTGCTCTACTATCCAGGATTTCTAGGACAATTTTAATTATTCACAAGTGGTTGTGAATTGACACGTCGTCTTTGGTCCATCGCTGATGCATTAGTGACATGTGGCTAGAACTGTTCCACATAAGTACACACCTACCTACTTCCGTTCCGTACCTATCCTGCCGCCAAGCAGTGATGCTTGCATTGCTGTGTTCTGGTTTGAAGGGTGTAGGTGCCGGTGAAATTACAGGCAAGGCACATGAAGCTTAAAACCAGTTTGCCTCATGTTGGTGGACGCAGAGTAGTGCATCGTAGTACCTAACGAGCGTGACCTACAAGGTAATGCTTTATAGATGATGGTTACTACTTAACGTCAGGTGGGCCATATGGTTGTTCCACTACCAGTAGCATAAAAAAAGTTTTTCTAGAGTTAGCAGGAGTAGGTAACATGCAAGGTAATTTTATGCAATTTGTCTCAATAGGTAGTCCTGACGCAGGTCGTTTTGACAAATCATGGCGAGGATAACCCTGTCAGAAAAAAGAGCGTCTTACAGAAATAGAGTATTCAATGACTGTTAGCTTTAGAGAAGCAAAGTATATTCACAATGGTCAACAAGAATCCTTGCTACGTAGGTAGGCAGGTTAGATACGTCACCTTGTAGCCCGCTGTCCGCTTCCCACGAGCTCTTTTAAGATCAATCCAACCTTCTGCTCTTCGGAATTAGAATGAGATTTGTTTGCAGCCCACAATCCCCTTTGCTCTACTGCGTTGACGATCAACAATTCGTTCCGGTTTATTTGCCAACGCTCACCGATAAATAGTTATTTAATATGCTGCGATGATTACTGTGTAATCGATAAGACACATTCCTTCTCTGACAAACATAATCCAATCCTAGGGATCATAGTAGATACTTATTGTTTTGAGAAAACTATTATCTTTTATCATTCTGTCTTTATTTTACTCACCGCGTCTTAAATACCTTATGCCTGGTTTCAATATCTTTTTTTTTTTTGTGGCATCTGTCCGTCTTGCGGACAATTTTGCCAATGTCAGGTGGATTGAATAAATTCTTTTTAGTCAAGTCGAGTCGGTAAAAAAAGTAAAGTCAGCCGTCATCGGTTTTGATGAAAAAGATGGCGTTTTTCTTCAAAACCAAAGGGAAACATTTTCATTCAAATCAGGATGCCTCATAACACACTTTCATTTCAATTGTTCACACTTGTGCTAAGACCTCAAGTAATGATGGTTAAAATACCACCAAAATTACCCATCAGAACTTAAAATAACACTAGAAAAACAATTAAAATGAAAATACAACGTTGCTTCCAAAGATGACAGAAAACCAACCCCTTTCAATATCTTACAAACGGCTGTTTTGGTAAGAATTGTTACTTCACTTTAACATTGATTCAGTTTACACTGATCAATGAGCTGAGAGCTTATCTGACAAGCAATGACTCGTAGTACTACTAACGAACGCCCGTAGGATATGAGACTGGGCATAAGTGGTCTTATATGTTCCACCACTAATGTTCACCTCGTCTGTAATGGTACTCGGATGTTTTCCCTACTTTGTTCACCCTACTGTGAAATGTAGGAGCTGTTTTTGTTTTATAAAACTGTGTCATAAATCCTCTCCAGATGAAGTTTCGCTTGCTTTTTATAGTTCCACCTGGCGCTCGACGGCGAAACACTACATAGTAGCACGTATAATGCGATGTCAGAATACACTACACTTGCCAAGTACAGTGCAACTTTGTAACAATCATAATAATATTGTAACTGGAAACAATATAATATTAAAGAAGGCAAATTGAGAAAGTACAATAAATATGTTTCTATGGAAATTCAGCCGCAGAACATGTGAAATGAGTTTCAATACAAGGTGGATTAGCATTGAAAATAGTGACTGACAATCGGCGATCCGATAAAACTGAATTAAAATGAATTAATATATCTATAGGTCTCTCGGGTACCTTTTTTACCTAGGTTTAAATACTAAGCTTGGATCACGTTAACGGTCTTACATTTTTCACACAATTCTCACCAGAGCCTCAAGTCCGAGGTGTCAGCTCATGTGTAATTTATGATTAGCCTGTGTAGGCGACACACGCCGTAGTATTTAATTTTATATATTTTTAGCAATCAAAAGCTAATTTATTTAAAAAAAAACTAATTTACTAACCTAAAAACAAAGTCAAACCAAAACAGAAATAATTACAGTAAAACGAAAGATAATCAGAACAAAAATAGAAGAGGTTATACAAAACATAAATAACAAAACGATAGGTAACACTTAATACGTCCGTTCAGCACGGTGGCTCGCAGCGAAAGAAGGCCTCGTTCCTCGCGTCGTCTGTTTTTATAGGGGTTGTCGGTAGGTACTTCAAAGTATTTCCAACACGGCCTCTCCTGATGCTCTGGCGTCCCGACAGATTAGCGGGTACAGGGATGTTGCTCCGGTTAATCAAGTGCAGGCATATCTAAACCTCGTGAAGGTCCTGGTTCTTGATCGTATGGTGGTGAACGATCACCTAAGCTGAGCGCGTTAGGTCCGGGCTGGTCCTCTGGGTCATTATCATCATCGCTCGATGCTAGTGAACAGAGACATGATTTTTACAAACAAGAAAAATAGGTATGTGCAATGCTTTAGCGGCATCATCTGTACATGCATTTAGGGTTAGTTAGGTTACTAGTAACTACAGCACCACAAAATCTATAACCGAATACTTTGTGACTGCGAAAGCCAAATTTATTCCTTTGTCTCAAGATATCTCTAGAGTACGCAGACACAAAATATTCAGCTACCAAATATAAAAAAAAATCAAAACATAACATGCCAAATAACGAACACCGTGTACGCACTTACACAGCGACTGGTCGGTTTGCAAAGCCGACCAGCTTCCATGGCCATTAAAACACCATTCCAACGGACTTGGTGTAAGTACCTCAAGGGCCACACAGTTCATACCTCAAGGGTCACACAACTTATACCTCAAGGGCCATACGAGTATCACATACCCTCAAAGAAAGCGGAGCATGACTCGGGAGTCCACTCGCCTTTCCACGGGACCAAAAATTGGGCGGCAGCAAACGTGGACTTCCCATAGGACCCAGACATCAACCTTAGCTCATAGCGGTCGTGGGGCAGGACCCGAACCACCCGATATGGACCGCGCATGCCGTGGTCAAGCTTGCCCGTTGACTGGGAGTACTTGATCACGAAAACCAGGTCACCTTCCTGAAAAACACGAGGAGGACGTCTGTCCCGGTTAACACGAGCATCCATTGATGCTTGATTCTCAGACAGCCGCTCGGCCGTCCTCTGCCTTACGATTTCTCTCCTAGCCTCGCGATTAGCGGAGCTAGATCCCAGAGCAACATCTCGTACCAATGTTCGAATTGCGGGTGTAGCGTTTTCATGACCTACTAACAAGTTCAACGCAGAAGTCTGCGTGGATTTTTGTTGGGTGAGGTTGAGGATTAGCTGAAGTTGCCACAGTTGCTCAGCCCACTCACGCTTTCTATAGGAGGCTTCTATTCGGAGCATGTTTAGGACAGTCCTAACGTACCGTTCCACTTGCCCATTGGCATGGTGCATTTCGGGCGTTATGTGATGGAGTTCGACACCTAAATCTTGCATCCATGACTTAAAATCTAAGGACTCAAACATTCGACCCCTATCTGTTACTATTAAGCGTGGAGTGCCAAATAAAGAAATCACATTTTGACAGATTTGCTTTAACTCATTGAAATCTTGGCGAGGAATGGGCGTAAGTAGACAATATTTAGTAAACGCATCGACTACAATCATTACATGTTTGCATCCTTTCGACTCAGGGAGAGGCCCCAGCGCATCAATATGAAGTGTGTCAAATGGGATATCTGGCTTAGGCCAGGAAGAGATAGGTTGAAGAGATGCGCGGGGAACTCTCTTGTGTGCTATACAGGTTAAACAATGGCCTATATATTTTTTTACAAAAAGTCTTAAACCCGGAAACCAGAAATGCCTTAGAATAAGCTCTAACGTTTTATCAATACCGATATGACAGTGTTCGTCATGGAAGATACGAAGGAGACTTAGACGCTGACCTTTCGGTATATAGCAGAGCAACCTTGGGTCTTCTCCTATGTGCGTATATCGGTAATAAAGCAAATCATTACGTAGTACATAACGTGACGAATCTAGCTCGCCACGTTCCAAAGCCTGAATTAGGTTCTTTGTCTCTTCATCACCAGCTTGTGCAATTTGAGCCCAGTTACGTGGCCTGTCTATGTTATTTACTGTGTTACACGGATTACGACTCAAGTAATCCGCATGTGGCAACATGGCGCCCTTTCTATATGAGATGGAGAAGTCAAAATCTTGTAAGTAGATCCACCATCTTGCCACACGCGGTAACAGATCTTTCTTATTTTGAGTAGCTTTAAGAGCGTTACAGTCCGTTACAACGGTGAAATGAGTGCCTACCAGGTAGTGCCGGAAATGTCGTAGTGCTTTGACTACAGCCAGGGTCTCAAGTTCATATGAATGGTACCTCGACTCGGCACCCTTAGTCACCTGACTGTAGTATGCGACCACATGCTTAGTGTTATTATCATGGATCTGTAGCAAAACCGCCCCATAACCTAGACTACTTGCATCCGTATGTACTTCCGTAGGTAAATTTGGGTCGTAAATAGCCAGAACAGGAGCGCTTGTCAATATTTTTATAACTTCCTGCCTAACAGTCTCTTGCTCAGGTCCCCAATTGAATTGAACGTCTTTTCGGGTTAGTTTCGCAATACACGCTGTCATAAGCGAGTAATCAGCAATGTACTTGCGAAAATAACCCGCCAAGCCCAGTAATTGACGTACTTGTTTTACATTTTGTGGGGCTTGCGAATTTACAAGAGCTTTAACCTTATCAGGTGAGGGTCGTACTTCCCCATTAGTTATAATCCGCCCTAGGTACTCAATTTCAGTGCACAAAAACGAGCATTTTTTTTGATTGACTGAAAAGCCTGCCTTAGTTAATGTCGCTAAGACTTCTTTCAAAGTTTGTAGGCCTTCATCCACAGTGTCTGAAAGTATGAGACAATCATCTATGTACACTAAAACCTTTCCCGCCGTTATGAAATCACGAAGGGTTGTACTTATGATCCTCTGATACACGATAGGTGCGTTAGCAAGACCATATGGGACTTTAAGATACTCATAGTGACCCTCATTTGTCACGAATCCGGTAAGCGGCACAGACTCACTGTCAAGGCAGATTTGGTGAAATCCCGTTGCCATGTCCAATGTATTGAAATATTTACACTTTCCCAATCGATCGATATGATCATCTATTAAAGGCAACGGGTATCTGTCCTTAACAGTGATCCTGTTCAGCGCACGGTAGTCAACGCACATGCGATCGGAGCCATCCTTCTTTTTGACCAACAAAACAGGGCTAGAGTAGGGTGACTCCGATTCGCGTATGATGCCCTTAGATAATAAATCCTGAACAATGTCACGTACCTTTTGCTTCTCGCTTTGAGACATTTTATAAGGACGATAGTTGATGGGGTCATCACTATTCAGTTGAATACGCATATTACCAGTTTTGACAGTTGACGTCGCAGTACCTGAGATCATGTGTTCAGAGTATTCAGCTAATATAGCCTGTAATTTAATTAAATCATCACCAGTCAGAGAGGAATTAATCACTGGCTGCGCAGTCGACTCAACAGCTGACACCATCAACGGGTTATGATCGCGAACAATACGTTGGCTATTCTTGGTTCGTATATAAATAACACCGTCCCTATTAAGTACGTCCGTGCCTATAATAACAGGCGCATTCATGCACTTGCTCGGTACTACTAAAAGGTCTATTTCTAATGAAATACCTAACTCAATTGTGAGTGTGACGTACGAGTCGATTTGAGTAACTGACTCACCTACTCCCTTTAACTGACAGCTGACGGTCTTCTTAGTGCAAGAAAAATGATTGACAACGTCAGAAGATATTAGGGACACACCAATGGCGCCACTGTCAATTAAAATGTCTACTGGGATCCCCTGAATAATGCCTACTACGATATCAGTGCGCTTTTGCAAAGGGGCAGAACAGAAGTTAACATTTCGCTTACTACTTTGTGGCTCAGCATCAGCTCGTTGTTTAGCAAAGCAATTTTTTATTTCGTGGCCCGGTTTTTTGCAGTAAGCGCATGTGATATTAGTTGAACCAGTTTTATTACTAGACGGAGGAGTTTGGTTTGAGTTGGAACTGGGTTTTGACCGCTTAGGGCACGTGGCCTGCTTGTGTCCCGCAACACCGCAAACAAAGCACTTGCTAGTATCATTGCTTGCAGTACGCAATGGCTTCTTGAAGCCATTTGATCTGTCATTATAATTGCCTTTGTTTAGAGTTACTTGACGGTTTGTGCGGGTATCCGCCGTTGAATTTTTTTGAGACTTAATAAAAACAGACAAATAATTGACCAAATCATTTGGCTTCAAGTTGGCGTTAGTCGCGGTTGCTTTTACTTGGGGATCAGTTATACCTCTTAAAACAATTTCTGTTACCAACTCATCACTAAGGCCCTTAACAATCCGCAACCGTAACAACGTTCTGCGCGCAAATTCAGCATAGGTTTGATATTTATCAGAGTTAGTGGACAACACTTCGAAAAGAATACCTGCAGAATCTATTTTCTTAACACACAATGGCTTGAAGTCTAATTTAAAGTTAGCCCACGAACGATCGTTAGACACCCATTCGTTAAGCCATGTTTTAGCGTCACCCTTTAGACAGTTCCCTATTCGAGAGATGCATTCACGATCGTCCCATTTATTTGCAAGCTTGGCCCTATCAACCTCACTAAACCACGAGTCCACGTCATGAATGCTTGGGTCGAAGTTCGAAACATAATAATGGTGGGTACTAGTGGATTTTAGCGAATGTATTGCTTCTACTATATGTTCCGCACTTTGCTTAGCTGCAGACTCAACAATCAGTGGGACCAGAGAACGCTTCTCTAACTCTTCTAGACGCAATAGAACAGTATCAAAAGACTCACAGTTACTCCGGGGTACTGGCGGCAGGGAGGGCGTGCGCACGCTTCGCGGACGCTCCTCACACACCGGGTCAGCACGTACCTCAGCACAGCTATGGCTGCCGCATGCTCGGCCACGAGGACAGGGATGCTCGACGTGGTCCTCACGTGAGGGTAGCTCGTGGACGCATCGCCCTCGAGTGTCCGACCGATGGCCATGCGAGCGTTGGTGTGGAGAACGCTCACAAGAGCGACTGCGACGCCGCTGGCTACTGGAGCGTCGATACGGCGATCGACCACGCGACCGGTAACGGGAGCGCTGGTCGCGAGAGAGGTGGTCACGAGACCGGCGCCGATGCGACGAGTGACCACGTGAGCGGTTACGGGAGTGCTGGCTTCGGGACCTCCTGTCCCTGTCCCGTGAACGCGCCCCACGTGATCCAGACAGTCGCCGGTGGCGAGACCGGGAGCGGCTCGACCTCTTCATCTCTTCAAATAAACTTAAACAGGACACAAAAGCGGTGCGCCGATGCACCCTAATTAGTTAAATACACGAGAGACACAATAAAAATTAAGTACCCTCAACACTTTTTTATTCGATATAACTCTTACTGATTAATTTAATTGGGTCAGGGAATAGTGGGAATGATTTCTTTATCCCACTTCTGATTTTAGCAATCAAAAGCTAATTTATTTAAAAAAAAACTAATTTACTAACCTAAAAACAAAGTCAAACCAAAACAGAAATAATTACAGTAAAACGAAAGATAATCAGAACAAAAATAGAAGAGGTTATACAAAACATAAATAACAAAACGATAGGTAACACTTAATACGTCCGTTCAGCACGGTGGCTCGCAGCGAAAGAAGGCCTCGTTCCTCGCGTCGTCTGTTTTTATAGGGGTTGTCGGTAGGTACTTCAAAGTATTTCCAACAATATTTTTTCATATGTATTTCTTTCAGCTTACTGTTGTACCTAGTTACCTACCTACTTTATGTTTTTCCACAAAATTAGTTTGTGTCGTATTTGAATATTTGGTACTGGTAACGCCATCTGTTGGCACCTTTTGGTAATTAATAAAAAAAGATAGAAGTTGAGGGTGAGCGTGGATCTGATTATTCTGAGAGTAGGTAGTCTTCGCGTACCTATGGAAAGACACAACGCGGCTCTCTAATGTAAATCCAAAAAAGGCTTTCGAAATAGCACCCCTACAATTCCACTTGCGCCCCCAACTTACTTCTGACGTTGCCCTAAATGCTGTGTTTTTGTTCGATCCTCTACAATTGGTCCTTACGAGCCCGATCGATAACCAGTGAAGTGTCGTCATGTCGGACACGCCATCAAAAGTTCTCACGCGCCGTCAACGCCAGGAACTCGTGGAAATCAACAAGTTGGATGGTACACCTATGAAAATGGAGTTCAAGAAATTGATTCTTCCTCGCGGCCCCGATTGTCCTACATCGTCGCGAGAAGGATACATATCAACGCCAGTACCGGGCAAGATGTCGTCGCGCGGTACTGCGCAGCAATCAACATGTGCTTCGAAAACCACCGTTTGCACCAAGAAATCTACTACGTCGTCAGTTGCACGTCGTAAACAACTCGAATTAGAAGCGGCGGAAGCAAAAGCCTTGATTCAGATGGAGTTAATTGACAAGAAGTTACAAGCTGACCTTGCCAAGGCCGACCATGAAAGTGAGAAAGCTCATCACGTCGGCACTGATGTCGCTCCATCTGAAGAGTCTGCTGGCTCTTACCATTCGTCTCTTCGCAGCGAGAAGAAGGTGCACGAGAACGTGGAGAAGTGGCTGGACACGAACTGTGCAGAACC
The DNA here is from genome assembly GCA_947095575.1 of Electrophaes corylata. Taxonomy (NCBI): domain Eukaryota; kingdom Metazoa; phylum Arthropoda; class Insecta; order Lepidoptera; family Geometridae; genus Electrophaes; species Electrophaes corylata. Next base: position 12,807,196 of record OX352699.1, on the reverse strand, counting down.
CGTCCAGCAAGACACCGGTATCCAACAACTAGCACAAACGTTGAAGGATCTGGTGACCCAATCATCAGTACCTAAGCATGAAGATAGACTTCTGAGCCGTCTTGCCACACCACGAGAGCTACCTATCTTCAGTGGTGACAGTATTGAGTGGCTACATTTTAAAAATGCCTACGATGATTCGTCACGTGTGTGTAAATTCAGTGACAGTGAGAACCTGTGGAGACTGCGTAAATCTCTACGAGGTGAGGCCAAGGAAGCAGTGACTGACTTGCTGATCGGCAACACTCCTCCGTCAGCAGTCATGGAAGCACTGGAACTCAGGTTTGGTCGAGCTGATATTATTATTAGCAACATAACGATGCAATTGAAAAAGCTACCATCGTTACCTACTTATTATCAACAAGACTTGATTAATTTATCTGTTAAAGTCAATAATTGCGTGGCCACAATACGCGCACTAGACCAGAGCGACTATCTTCGAAGTCCAGAGCTCGCTGCAGCTATAATATCTAAATTGTCGAGCACTCTGATAGGAAGATGGACAGAGTTTGCCTACAACCATCTACGTGAAGGCAGATCGAGACTGGAGTTACTGGCTATATTTTTAAAGTTGGAGGCTGAAATGTTATCAGTCGTGGGATGTACTCAGCCGCGAGACAAGAAGCCGATGGACGCTCCTACAAAGCGCACTGAAGATAAGTATCGTCATCGTACTGTCTACACTTCTTCTGTCGTCGCAGCTGATAACACAGTATGTAGATTCTGTCAGAAGGGCAGTCATACCTTGCCCGAGTGTCGTATATTCAAACGTGCGATGCGCAGAGATAGATGGAGATACGTCAAAACGCGCGGACTATGTTATTGCTGTCTACTTACACGACACAATAAAGATATGTGCCCCGCACCTATGTGTGACGTCGATAACTGTGGCATGGCACATCATCGCCTGCTGCACTGGACGAAACCTGAGATGACGTCATCGTCAGCTGATAAGGTGACCGTGAACCCGGAACCTGTAGTACCTGTAACTGCACCCGACGCGTCTATGATGCACTTCGCTCGAGATAGTGACGACGCAAGCATTGCCCCGGATGAATTCGCGCTGTTGAAAGTGATCGCGGTTCAATTACGTGGCCCTAAAGGCGTAGTGAATACCTACGCCCTCCTGGACGATGGTGCTGAAGTGTCAGTGATCGACGCCGAACTAGCAGAGACCTTAGGCTTAGAGTGTGTTAGTGCGCGCCCTATTAGGTTTACAGATGCGTTCGGTTTATCAGTTTATCAATCGGAAGTGCCTAGTGTTAAGGTAGAAATAACGGGACATGACAATGTAGGTTATGACTGTAAGTTACGTAAATGTGACAAGTTAAAATTGTGTTCACAAAACTTGTCTATTTTAAATGGCGTAAATAGTACGCACCTATCGCATATCAAGCATAAAATATGCACCGATACCAGTGTAAAACCGCGGCTACTTATTGGTGAGGATAATTATTTCTTAATAGCCCCGCTCGAGATTATACATGGAGACAGGGACTCGCTGTACGCATCACGCTGTCGATTGGGATGGACCATCCATGGTTTCCACCGTGGGCGCACTCACTCCTCGAAGCCTCGGGTAAGTGAACAAAATATCTTCCATCTCGCTCACTCTCGCGACACTGATGTGCAGGAAATTAGCGAACTTAATGACCTGATTAAAAATTCTTTTAATTTTGATTTAATAGGAATTTCACCTGTATCACGTGAGAATACGGATCATATTCGAGCTGTCAAAATATTAGATAGCACAGCACGTCAGGTAGGTAACCAGTGGGAAGTAGGTTTACCGTTTAAAAAAGATCATTTTATGATGCCTGATTCATACAATAATGCCTACTCGCGTCAGCTGTTATTGTTACGTAAGTTTCGTAAAAACATTGACTACGCCGTTAGGTATAAAAATGAGATAGCTAAATTGCTAGACAATGGTTACGCTCGAGAACTAACTGATAACGAACTCTCAGCTGATCATGTTTGGTATATACCACATTTTGGTGTTCAGAACCCGAATAAGCCCGGTAAGTTACGGTTAGTTTTTGACGCCGCCGCTAAAGTAGATGGGGTGTGCTTAAATGATTATTTACTAACGGGACCGGACTTATATAATTCACTATACGGAATTATGCTTAGATTTCGTGAGAATAAAATAGTTATCATTGGAGATATTCGTGATATGTTTCTTAGAATTAGAATACAACCTAGCGACCAGCATGTACTTAGATTCTTGTGGCAAGAGTCTCAAGACAGCCCGATTAAAGTTTGTTCGATGCAAAGTTTAATTTTCGGTGCAACATGCTCGCCTTTCATTGCGCAGTACATAAAAAATAAAAATGCCCTAAAATACGAAGATTCGAACCCCGAGGCCGTGGACGTAATTATTAATGATCATTACATGGACGATTGTTGTCATTCTGTGTGCGATGAAAATACAGCTATTAAATTAGTTCATGATATAACTTCAATTCACGCAAAAGGAGGGTTTGAGATAAGAGGATGGTCGAGTAATAGTAAACCGGTTCTAGACTCGATACCTACAGAAGCGCTTGCGCACACAGCTGTGCAGTTTAAACATGGAGCTATGAATACAAGTGAGCGCACTTTAGGTTTGATATGGCATCCGGCCGATGATTCATTTGGGTTTCAGATTTTGCTTGATAGGATACCTAGTGATATTTTAGATGGTTCTACGCCTCCTACAAAAGCAAAAATGCTTAGCATTATTATGTCTGTTTACGATATACACGGTTTTTTATCGCCATTTGTTATAAAAAGTAAAATCATTTTTCAAGATGTACATAGGTCAAAAGTTGATTGGAAATGCCGCATCCACTCAAGTGAGCACACTAAGTGGATGATGTGGCTCGATGAATTAAAACTTTTAAAATCACTTCGTATACCTAGGTGGTACCACAACGCTGATAGTTGGAGCCAGTGCTATCCCACATGTATAGATATAGGTAGTAGTGCCGAGTCGATCGTAAATAAACAGCTGCACATATTTTGTGACGCTTCTATCAAAGCGTACGCCGCAGTTATTTACTGGCGTTTTACTCGGGCCGATGGATATGTTTTAATTAGTTTCGCAGCTAGTAAGAGCAGAGTGACTCCACTCCGCCCGGTATCAGTTCCCCGACTGGAATTGCAAGGCGCGCTTACAGCGGCCCGCCTCGCGGATTCACTTCAGCGAGAGCATAAAAATATGAAGTGTGATAAGCGGTACTTCTGGACTGATTCACAAACGGTCCTACAATGGATTCGTAGTGATCCCAGAAGCTATAAGCCGTACGTAGCCCATCGCTTAGGCGAAATTGATGAGATGACGAATGTGTCGGAATGGCGATACGTCCCTACTAAGTTGAACGTAGCCGACTTAGCTACCAAAGACGAAACGCCACCGCTCACATACGACAGCATATGGTTTCGCGGACCAGAATTCTTACGGCAACCAGAGGATACTTGGCCTAAGGATTGTGTATCTACAAAAAAACCATTGCCAGAAGTTGTCTGTGAGGAAAGGAGCTTGAATATGGTAGTGTCTAAAACCACTGAATACTCCTTACCTAACGAAAATAACTTCTCTTCGTGGTTACGACTCGTACGAGTGACCGCTCGAATTCTGCTATTTGTACGACGTTGTCGAAGAATAGAAGCTAGCATGAATGTCGAGCTCATGAACGAAGCTGAGCTTCTTCTACTAAAGAAATCTCAGCAGGACTCGTTCGAGCAGGACATTGAACTTGTCAAGCAAAATAAGCCTTTGTTATCAAACAGTCGTTTGAGAACATTGACGCCGTATCTTGACAATACTAATGTTTTACGAGTAGCCGGTCGAATCGACAAGGTCGAAGGTGTTACCCACTCGACTATGAGACCCGCTATACTCGATGGTCGTCACCAAATAGCTCGATTGATAGTTGAGTACCATCATAGAAGAGCTATGCATGGTGCTAACGAGCTCGTCGTAAATGAGTTACGGCAGCGCTACTGGATTCTGAAGCTGCGGCCGACTGTACGCTGGGTCGCAGCACGTTGCCCGCTCTGCCGCCACCGCCGCGCCGCGCCGCAGCCGCAGCGCATGGCGGACCTACCTGCTGCACGACTGCATCACAACCGTCGCCCTTTTACCTACACGGGGGTGGACTTTTTCGGACCGATGGAGGTCACCGTCGGTCGAAAAAGACTCAAAAGGTACGGTGTGATGTTCACGTGCCTGACTGTACGTGCCATTCATTTGGAGATAAGTGAGAGTCTGAGTACAGACTCCACCATCATGGCACTCAGACGCATGATCGCTCGCCGCGGTACGCCCAGCGTTATCTATTCAGATAACGGGACGAACCTGCGCGGAGCGGATAATGAGCTGAGACGGAGTCTGTTGGAACTCGATGAGAGTAAACTCCGTGAAGACGGTGCCGTAAGAGGTATCGAGTGGAGATTCATACCCCCCGGGGCCCCTGAGAAAGGTGGTGCTTGGGAACGTATGATACGCACGGTGAAAACGGCCTTGAAAGCCGTACTAAAGGAACGCGCTCCACACCCTGAGACGCTTTCCACTTTGTTCGCTGAAGTGGAAGCGCTAGTTAATAGTCGCCCTATTACACACGTTTCTTGTGACCCTAACTACCCTGAGGCTCTAACGCCTAATCATTTTTTGCTAGGTACGTCCTCAAACAGTCCCGTATTCGGTAGGTACGATAACGATGATCTATGCCTACGTAAGCAATGGCGCATAGCACAAAGACTGACTGACATGTTTTGGGCGCGGTGGGTAAAAGAATATCTTCCTACTTTGATACCTAGACAGAAATGGCTTAGGGAAGAGAGAGCGTTGCGAGATGGAGATTATGTTTTGATAGTGGAACCTAATCTAGAACGCGGATGCTGGCGGCACGGAGTAGTGAGTGCGGCCCATGCTGGTGACGACGGTCGTGTGCGAGTAGTGGACATACGCACCCGCACTGGTTTGGTGCGACGTCCAGTGACGCGTGTCGCACTACTTGAACCTAAGGAATGTTAGTGCTGATCTGAACCTTTTCAATTTTGGTTTGTTTTCATTTGTCTATCAGCTCAGTCAGTCAGCACTAAGAGGGTGGATTGTAGGCGACACACGCCGTAGTATTTAATTTTATATATTTTTTCATATGTATTTCTTTCAGCTTACTGTTGTACCTAGTTACCTACCTACTTTATGTTTTTCCACAAAATTAGTTTGTGTCGTATTTGAATATTTGGTACTGGTAACGCCATCTGTTGGCACCTTTTGGTAATTAATAAAAAAAGATAGAAGTTGAGGGTGAGCGTGGATCTGATTATTCTGAGAGTAGGTAGTCTTCGCGTACCTATGGAAAGACACAACGCGGCTCTCTAATGTAAATCCAAAAAAGGCTTTCGAAATAGCACCCCTACAATTCTACTTGCGCCCCCAACTTACTTCTGACGTTGCCCTAAATGCTGTGTTTTTGTTCGATCCTCTACAGCCTGTCTGCCGTTATAACTGATTTTGCTAGTCAAAATTGCAAACACATGAACTGTGTACATACACTTAAATATCTCAAACCTGAGGATTTGCTCGTCTCGTCCTTGAGCATAGAATAATAATGTATCATAGCTAAATAAAATCTTTCAAAAGTACAGTCAGCTGCGCTAGAATGTATACAATTCGTAACTTTCAAAACTGTATCAAAACCCTTTAGCAAACTTTTAAACAGTAAAATCTCAAAAATCATGAAATTAGCTGATAAGTTCACTTATTTTTGTAGTTTTTGTCCTGTAAATATTTATTGTCACACCACAAAACCATTCTGTAAGTTACGATTGTATACATTCTAGTGCAGCTGACTGTACATCACGTATTTAGAGTGTGCTTACTACCAGAAGTGCGTAACAAATGTGTAAATATTCTCAACCCACGGACATATTTCTATTCTGTACGAGTCTTTTTCAAAGAAGAAAGGTACCTAATTACGTATCGGTTTGGATTGAGTGAGACATACCTACTAGATAAAATGTATATGTTGCTTAAAAGCTTCTTAAAGAGTAAATAGTTCGGCTTTAGAAGTAATCTTAATAGCTCTTTTACGAAATAGGATTTCAAGCGGAACCTTCCTCCATACGCATAAACGTTATTTAAATTTAAATGTCACTGTTGGGCATTACCCATTATTGATAAGAGATAGCAATCATTATCTTTGGCAGATTTTTAAAAGGACATTAGTTTAATTAGAAACTGATACTTCAGTCTGTATGAATAGTTAGCTGAGCTTAGATACTAGTAACACGATTTCATCTGTGGTATTAGTCCCCAGCCATGTATAGTAAAGTTTCGGTCAGAAACATCATTAGTGAAATGGAACGGACGGGCGCTCCGGGTCATAAAGTATGCATGAGCGTTGCTCATTTGATGCACCCGTTCGTCCGTCGCAAGTTTCAAACACTGGACCCCACGATGAAAACACTCGATCAATCAAGAACCTCGTAGCGTTTTTAAAGCCTATTTGTAGGGCGTTGCCACACATTTCAAGTAGATACAAAACGCATTCCCGCTTCACAGATTATTCAATTGCTTTCTGCCTCGTAGCTGATTTTTTCGCCTCTCGAACGGAAATTGTTATACTCCAAATTCCTTACTTATAAAATTCCGTTAAGAGATAAACGCTTTTCAAAAAGTTTTCATGTATGGGGTTTTTATCTTCTTTCATAATCTCAGCCCGTGGTGAATGCCTACGAAGTTACTTCGCTGTAATTTTTCTGTACACAGGTGTAAACTGTCGGAATTTACTAAGCATAGATTATAACCTGAAGCCAGAGGAAACAATTACTCAGGAATGCCAGCCATCACCGGACCCTATGGATAGTATCCGTTTTAACTGCCTACGCGATAAGATTGGGCTATAAATATAAAACTGTGTACTTTAGAGCGTTTCCAGCCGAAAGCAGATAAAGCTATGCCTGTCGAACACATCACATGGCCGGTGACGTCACAGAATTATCAACAACCGTTTAGAACTTTCAAGTACTCCTATGACGTTTCTGCCTTAGGAAAATGAGGACTTTATAATATAAAAGCTGACCCGTTTTGTAGTTTTTCATACAAACTTCATCCCTCTATTTAGAAATTACAGCTCAATGAAACCCATACTAAGTTTTAAGTTACGATTAGACTATAAGTTAACTACCTAATTCTGCGAATCGCATCAACATTCTGTCAGTAGTTTTTGTGTGATGCGTGTGCAAACACTCCTACAAACAAACATTTTTTTAAGGTTGATTTCATCTTTTTACCTCTTTTTAGTACCATTACCAAGATTTCAGAAAAATATCTTGAATTTACTGACAGACTTTTCGAACTCTACAGTTTAATTATAGTAACAGATAATAGATTTGTATAAACTTAAAGCTGTATAGTATTATAATTATTTCGTGATAAAACGAAAATATGTACCTACCCCACATAAAATAAAGAATATCTACCAAACTACCTAAATAGAAAATGATGCTGCGAAATGGAGCACGGTATGATGATAAGGTTTACTTCCACTTCTCGAGGTTATTATTTTGTCGTCTTCAGTACAGTAAACTTATTTTTTCATAGCGAACGAAGCTGGCGTCGTTGCTAGAGCAAAAAATGATTCCGGACTCTTGAACTGTTTGATATGCCAATGGGTTTTGTTTATCACGTGGAGGAATGTGCTAGCATCCATCAAAGCGGTCTATTCTCGTCCGTTTCGTTCGTGCAATTCATATTATTATGACAAAAGCACGGGTAGTTGTTATTCATATTCATGTATAACATTATGTTGAGTAGTTTTGTAGACTGTTGCGAAGGTCGGACGCCCTGTTGCCCTTTAGAGAATTGCGATGAATTACTCTTTTTGAATACCTCCATTGTATAAGGAAGTTGCTTTCACTCCACTGACATTTCTACCTACGTACCTGCGTGTTTTGTGATGCTCGTTTTTTGCTGGATTTCTTGGTAACTTTCATGTAGGTTGGTTAGAACCTTGCAGTTAATTGAATTTTATATTTGAGTTTTATTGGTCAACAGACCGACAAGCAACAAGCTGTAGTGGTTTGTAACAGGATTTCTCTGCAATATGACGAGGCCTACCATATATAATTATGACAAGGAGCCTGAGAGTTGAGCGGAGCCGCATGTTCATAGACCTAAAGCGTGCCTGGTATCTTTGGATCTACTTTGTCCGATGCATCAAACTATTTGTTCCGATAACTTTTATTGAACACTTATATTACACGGGTATTTATCGCGTATTACCTTTTTTATTTATTTTCCCGACGTTTTTCCGATAACTTTTATCCGACAACGTAGTCAAAGCCCTACTCCTACTCCTACTCCTGAAAACGTTTTGAGGTAGGTACACTGCGGGACCTCGGTAACACATTCCACAGTCAAGTTGTCGCTGCCTGACATATTGCGCAGTGTAACTCAAAACGATAATACGAAGCTTCGTTTATTGTTTTCAAGAGTAGAACTGCTGATCATTGCGAGAACGCGAGCCTTTTTAAAGGAGTAATGACAAACAGACTGCCTGTATGTACTGGTAGATGTCCGAGGCTTAATAAATGCATAACGGATCGTAGCCATGGACGGAGATTAAAATAACAATGGTTTCCGAAACAAAACCAATTGTCCGTTCAATACGAAAACGGACCGCACATCTTTATACTCTTTTGTATATTAGTTAGTTACTATACTTTTGGTCTAAGAACTTTGGTCAGCGAGTAGAAAGAAACTTAATCAGCTCAGTTCATCAGGAACTGAGACCAGACTCAGTTTGATATAGGTTGTACACTGAACATCACTACCTACAGCCCATCAACTCAGACATTCGTCGTACCTTTCATTATAACAGGTTCTTGACGACAGAAGTCTTAAAACTGCGATTTTTTTCATTTAGCGAATAAAAGTTGTTGTTAAGTTCTATCTTAAAGTCGCCGGCGTTGTATTTCATTTTACTTCTATTTTATGACGTCACACCCATCTACAACGATCTCGCTGTAATCTTGATACTTTTCATCCCGTTCTTTTGCCTGTTGTTGGAAAGGAACGGCAGTATTTTTTACGGGTTGCCTGAACATCAAATCGTCTACATGACGATCATTCGCCTTCTTAAATCTTTTATTGCTGAAAGGCTTAATGGCATATGAGATAACATGTCAAAAGATATACAGAAGATTCAGGATAGTTATTTTGGATATCATCTACCCTGAACTGGGTCATATTTGAGTTCCCATATTGTTCTTCATACTAGGAAATAGGGTTTTCTCATTATTATGTCAAAGCATTCGAGTGGTTCTATATAACGTTACTAGCGAAACGCGTGTGACTTTTCCCGCTTGAAGCTATTTTCATACAAACTTCAACCTCTGTACACGTTTACATTTCTTTCTCTACGCACCAAGACGAATATACTCTGAAATTTTCAAGTCCCTATGACCAGTGGTTTAGGCTGCGTTGTCTATATCTCAGTCAGTCAGGACAAAGATTCTCATAATTGGTATAGATTACTTTATAACGACTTGACAGATTTGGACGAAACAAGTTATAGATATGGCTTGTGACTTGGAGCATATAGTCTACTTTTTATATGGGTACCAGTGATGACGTAAACTTAACACCAAAAAGGTAGACATTGTACTATACAACGCCTACCGAAAGTACCTATCGTATAAACTGAGTACCTAAAGAAGTGCAATGGATGGGAGAAACGAAACTTTGATCCTCCTCTGTACACTTTTGCTTGCCATTGTTTAAGTCTTCCTCTACCTCAACTTTACAAAGCAAGACCAAGGAGTAGCAATGTAGATAGGGGTCATAATAATATCATAGTACACAATGCAGAATACCGGAAAAAACTAACACGATATAACCTAGAAAATTATAATTGCTACGAGCATGCTGGTATGGTAGGATGCCTTCCTGATTCCTTAATGATGATAATCTGCCCCATAATGTAGGTTTACTCGTGAAAGTCTGAACCAATAATTTTGTTAGGAAACAATGTGACAGTTTTAAATTGTGACTAAATGTAATTTGGTTGGGAATTTTCACTAAGTACCTGCCTAGTTGCCCGTGATTTTTGTAGTTTTCTTCCGAGTAAAATCCCTTTTTTAGAGCACGCGTACAATATAAAAATATCATCCTATCCTTCCAGGACCATGTTAACCGCAAGTCAGTAAGTCGCACAATATTTTCTGTGTCGAATAATAATTTAAAAATAAAAACACCCCCGACATCTAAGAACACTCGCGACTAATTCACCTTTCAAAAAATAAACAAAATCAAAATCTGTTCATCCGTTCAGGGTTTTTGTTTCGGGAGTTAAAAAGATAAATAAGAAAATTAACAATTTCAGCTGTGATATCAGCGTAATTAGCCATAGTGGTATCGTAAAATACAAATCAAAGTATATTAAAAATAGTCAATAAAATGCACATTAACTCGCATTGACGTAATCTAATAGCATCGAAATGGATATCATAATTACAGTTTTATGCTACAAATCATAAAGATTGGTATAATTGCACTATAAAGCAAGACACAGTCTGAGCCAGACAACTGGTTCAATATACAAAAAGAAATAAAATCCTTTTAGTCAACATGTCAAAGCATAGTAATGCGAGCATCACTGTTTAGCGGCACGGGTTCAGTGCCTGTAAGTGATTTCACGGATGAACTCTCACAGTGAGCTCTACTACTATATTTATACGAGGTCACAACTGCGGCCATGGCACTTAAAGCAACAGCTGTATATATCAGCCTGTGACAAAATGTGCGTAACGGAGTGTTAACGAATATGGGGTAGCCTTGACCGAGAGATATGCCTACACGTGACGTAGACTTGTTTATTCAGCGCCATCTGTTGATTTGTTTTGGGAGTAGCAAACTTACGTTAAAGTCAAAAAGTATTTGATTATATTTGACCAGCTAGCTACTTCATCCGCGCGACATATTATTCAGGGATAAAGTGTTTTTTATATCTATACATTGATTCGAAAAGTTTTCCCATCAACAAAAAGACACTGTTTTTTTAGTTATACCACGAACAATATACCTAATGATGAATAGTGGCTAAATTATTGCAATCTCTTACCAATTGGTAATGACAAGCTTCCTGGAAACGGTAGGGAATTTCGAGCAGTGAACTTCTACAGGCTGTTGATGATGATGAACGAGAAATAGTGCCAGGGCAAATTTTGAACTATGGAAGCATGTTTAAACAATGTGATAAAAGCGGTACTCTTTATATCATTTGTGTAGAAAATAATTAGGTACGCTTTGTGTAATAAACATCTACTTGACAGTGGATAAAAACCAGTTCTGTTTCAAGCGACCAACCGACTAGGCCTAGGAGAATTGACAACAAACTATAGTTTATATCAATTCTATATTATACCCTAGTTGTGCTAGAGTTTTGAGAGAACCTAGAAAATATAAGTACTCAAAGATCTTAAACCCATGAAGATGAAGCAGCTGTTTCCATTAGACTGTGGCTACGGATAGCCTTGACCGATAGAGCAGTGTTGAGACCTCTTCACATTCGGCAGAGCACCATAGCCTTTCTACGTTAGTGAAAAAGAAAGGATTTTGGATTTATCTAAAAATGTTGAGAAGTACTGATCCTCTTTTCGTTGAAACCAAACCGTATACCGTAAAAGTTACTATGTTAAAACTAAAACGTATGCGACACATGCCAAGCTGTTAGAAACAAGAAACAACTATATACGTTTGCTAATATGTGTTCTATACATATTTTCCTTCTTATCCTAAGGTCGTGGGTTCAAATCCGGTCTTGCACTAATGGATTATTTCGTTTGAAAAAATTATGTGCGCAATGCCAGTGCTCTCAAACGGTGAAGGAAAACACCGTGTTGAAACCAGTTACTATTCTAGCAACGGCGATGGGCTTGCATCTGCCACGTATAGAATACCAACAACTGCAAAATCCTACTTAATATTATAAATGCGAATGTTTGGATGGATGGATGGATGTTTGTTCCTCTTTCGCGCTCTAACCAGTGGACCGATTTGGATGAAATTTGGAATAAATATAGATTGTAATCTGGAATAGGACATAGGCTACTTTTTATCCCGATAACATAACGGGAACGGGAAAAAACTGCCACGCGAGTGGCCTCTAGTGTGGGCATATATACCAAATGTTTTATCTGGGCGTACCTCTAGAACTATCTCTCCTCTGAGAAGTATCTCAAGTTGGTACGTGGTACTAAGAGATCGAAAGAGATATCTACCGTGTTCAGGATTAAAATTGTGATGCAATTTTTATCTTTTCCTTGTATATTTTATTATTCGGGAGATTTGCGAAGGTGTCAAAATGCTTTCATCTGCTGTTAAGATGAGAACTCTTCAAGTCGTCAGGTACAAGCTTAATCGAATTATTTATTATACTAAGCTCCAGATGAGTCAACACTTTTTCGAACGAATTGCAGTTTTTTTAGGGCATGGCCGGTCGTTGACAAAATTACGCTTGGTGATTATATTTTTGTTGGTAGTAAGAATTAGTGATAATAATGTGTTTAGGTATTATCTTGGTACACTAAACGTGTATATATCTATACGTAGTTGTATTGTATGTCGTATCAAACCTAAAGGGTATGTATTGATGTATGGTTGTTCAGCAAAATCCTCTGACTTGGTACTTATTACTAAGAGATCTGAGCCTGGCCTCTCAGCTCAGTTAGTAGTAGCTCTGCCTTCTGTGCTGTAGGCCGTGGGTTCGATCCCCACCGAGAGCAAACATTTGTGTGATGAACATAGATGTTTGTTCTCTGTCTGGGTGTTATATTGTATTCTAAGTATGTATTTAAAAAAAAAAAGTATATAAGTATTCTATCAGTCATCTGGTTCCCATAGTACCTACAAGCGATGCTTAGTTTGGGGTTAGATGATGTTGTGTAAAATGTCCACAAATATTTATTTATTTATTTATTATTTATTTATTGTATCAGAGTGTGTAGGTATATATGACAAACAAGAAGTCGAAAGGTGCTTTATCTCCTAGCAATGTGTATATGTAGATATCGAACTGTAGATAGGAAATCGACACACGAATCACAACTTTGTGCAAATATAACCTTTAACAAGAACATCGATTCGCTGTCAATTTTGGTTTACCCAAATAATGCTCTAATGTTGTATTCATATAACAAAGTTACTAACTATCGTACCACGGGGAGGTAAAGTTTCTCAAACTGTCTATCCACAAAATTGAATTACCGCTACCGATGCGCCACATTTACAATGGACTACTATTCTTTTACAAAATGTAAGCTTGCAACTTGCAAAGGTTGGGAAACAGAATTTCTTGTCCGAAACTCAGGGTTCCAAACCATGTAATGTCTTTAGTTTACCTATGTTACCTGGTGACATTTTGTTTGTACCTTTCTGAACAAAGATTATTATTATAAAAAATAAACTTCGCTTGTGGAAGCAGTGCTTGTGGATAGGTGTACATACTCATACATAATTCATACAGGAACCGGGCGGCTCGCCGCGCCACGAATATACATACAATAACATACCTATTTCTTGGTTAGATTTAAAATAACTTGCCTGAAGTGTAAGATGCGTTCTTAGACGGTATAATAACAGGAAGGTAGCCACGTGTATTCACGAACTCTGCCCCAAACCACAAACCACACCTCGCCGCCAGCGTTACGCATAATGCCAAACTCGGCCCTAAAATTGAAGTAAGTCCAACACGACCTTGTTCTTTGCTAAAACAAAAAGTTTACCCTCATTACAAACTCGCAGACAAATAAAGGAGTGGAACACTGTTTTCGCAGAAGAATCTATACATATTATAATATTCTTTGTCCTGACTGACTGACATAGGCAACGCACAACCTAAAACACTGGTCGTAGAGGCTTGAAATTTCCAGGTTTATAGGTCTTGGTGGGTAGAGGTGCACTAAAAAGGAATTCCAAAAATGTAACCCCTAACCGGGTACAGCGGAGGTCGAAGTTTGTATGGAAATAAGTTCACGCGAACGAAATCTTGTGTTTCGCAGGTTTCGCTAGTGTTCAAATATTAAAGCTTTCAAATATTGCTAATTAAATATTTCTTAACGAGTGCCTTATATTTGGGACGCCCACCCTTGTATAACCTACATTACACAGTTGCCAGTTCTGGCAAATTATCGTGATCGTTGTTTTGGAACCGAAATAAGTACTACTTTTTTATTAATTGCTTCGGATGTATGTATGGTATATAGAAGAAATAAGGTACTCTTTATTAATTACTATATGACCCGCTCGCAACTTCGCCCGCGTGGTACTGTAGTTTTGAGTTACGTTTGAATGTAGTGGCGGTGTTTAAACTACATAATTAATTTTTTCAAAATTAAAAAACCTTAAGTATCTATTTATTTGTAGCTTCATGAAAAATTTCAAACCCATTCATTCTACTACATTTTCATCATTTAATTTACTATTACCTAGTAAGAGTTCAGTAAAATTTATTTAATGTACAGACCTTCCGACCTTTACTTTTATTATAGTATGGATATTCTGTGTATCCTGAAAACATGCAAAAAACCATACAGTAAAAATATTTTATTAAAGTATCCAATATCCATCCATACCTGAATGTAGGTACCGCAATGTTATCGAATTCCACAAAAACCAGTGTTCAACCAGCCTGTCTGTTGATAAAATATAGCTGAATTTTTTTGGCATACTAGAAGTTTTGAAAAGGTAAATTGTAATATAGCACACACAAGTTGCTAAACAACCTCTAGAGTCTAGAGGTTGTTTAGCAACTTGTGTGTCTAGAGTCTAGACTATAGTTCAGTTTTTACATGGCGGCGGTAGTAATAACGACACTGAAAAGCATTGTTAAAGACTCTGCTAAGAAATTCTATGCTACGAACTCAACGCTTTGATATGAAAGGCTCAGCCCTTTGTGACAGAGCCTTGCTCTACCTGTTGAGTTTTTTTCACAACAAACACCGCTGCATAATACATTATCTCTTTACATGCTTCTGCAAAGCATACGGAGATGTACCCTGTCGTGTGCATACAATCCAAACTATCCTTTTAAGCTGTTTGCGTCAGCAGCGAATGAATCCAAGGCAAGGCCGTCATCTGCATTTGTTGTGCGTCAAATATACATAAATGTACAGTACTGTAGCGTACTTGAAAGGGACAGGGCAGATAATACGATTGTTAATATGTAGCTTTATACGTAATAGTACCTAATTCACTTGTCTGTATACTTTATTTATACTATACAAAGAACCTGGTAGGTATCTGCAACATTTTTGTACAGAATAGAACCCTTGAAATTTTTCTGTAGCTATAAATGTTTGATATGAAATAAGTACCTCTATTGCTTTAGGATAATATTAATGATATTATATGAAATAGTAATTCAAATGTAAGGTTAAAGTTTAAAGATCACCAAGAGATAAAAATAAAGTAAATTGGGACAAGATTTCGGAAACACAAAATCCAGCGGTGGCGAGGTAGATGTAAAAGGAGGCATTTGAGTTCGGAAGAAGGAAAGGTCGCTTATTGGCTTACGTCAGTAAAAGCCTTGGTATTGATGTAACGGAAATCTAATAAGTTGCCTCACTTACCCGAGGAGGCACGTATGTACTACTACTAACTCGTAATGTTGAGTTTGTCGGCTTTCTTCCGGAGGGTATGGCGAGTCAAATCTCATTTCCTGTGGAACAGTACTACTTACATCTACGTCGCACGCACATAAAGTATTTTATTTTATAAATCATAATAATATTTACTTCACAACTAACCCTCATACTTAAAAACGTTATTTAAATTTTGCTGAAAATATGTTCTATCTCTGTTCTATCACCCATTGATAGAGGATATCCATTAATTACGTGAGGCATTTAGGGGTGAAGGGGTCAAGCCGAATCTCACCTAATCTCACGTGGGGGAGAGGGTAGTCTCAACAAATATCACGTAATTCTTTTTTGCAAGAAATATTGTAAATTTGTGAGAAAACTGGGTTAAAGTAAAAAAAAAATCTCTATGGTTAGTTCGTAGATCGTAGATATTAAGTTTTACTTAACTCTATAACGTGGTTTTTTTGATAAGAATCGACGCAAATCTCTATTTGATACCACCAAAGTGATCTTGTTTACCAGAGGGATGTACATTACACAATATTGTGATGATCAAAGAGAAAACGAAGTCTTTAACTTCTTTTTCATTAAGAAACCATTATTTCAAAAATTCCCACAGGAAACAACAAACACAAAAAAATTATTAAATTCAATTAATTTTTAATCTCGATGCTTTTGAAGAAGCAACAATTTTGATTACATTTTATTTTTCTTTTACATTTCTCACAGAAAATTATCATAAGTATTTTAGTAATAAGATTTTTTAAACGTATTTTTGGTTGGGATTGTTGAGAAGCAAAGCTGTGAGGGTAGGTAATGTTATATAATTTAACATACTATTTCTTAGTCATCATTTTTCATCATTTTCCTGCCCCTATCCCACTTTACGTGAGGTCGGCACAACAGGTTTTTTCCCTCCGTTTGCCTCTATCATCATCCGTCATCTCTGTAGTCACTCCTTTCTTACCCATATCATCTCTCACACAATCTATCCATCTTTTCGTTGGCCTACCTCTACTCGCATATCCATCCACATTCATATCATATCTCTTTTCGTTAAATTACATTCTTCTCTTCTCATGACATGTCCATACCATGCTAACTTATTGCTCCTCATATTTTCAGTCACTGGCGCCACTTTCAAACTTCCTCTAATGTACTCATTCCTTATCTTATCCATTCTCGTCACTCCACACATCCATCTCAACATTCGCATCTCCGCTGCGTGCACCCTTCTTTCATCCGTCCCTTTGGTGGCCCAACACTCAGATCCATACAATACGACAGATCTTATGATCGTTTTGTAAATTTTCCTTTTTAATTTAAGGGGCATTTTTGGATCGCACGCATTTCTTAGTGTTTATATAAATTTTTGTTTGCAGGTTAATGTCGGAGAGGCACAGAAGTTTGCGGTCAGTCCGCGCCGCCTAGCCGTCTTAAAAACGTGAGTTGTATTGTTATTATCTATGTATTTATATATATATTTTCATTTGTTTTTTTACTATGAGTCCTGAACTTTTTGAGAATTGGCAAAGATATTCTTTTCTGCTATCAAATGGCACAGCTTTAACTCTCAGCAGTCAACTATTTGCAAACCAACTTTGTATATACATAATGTTATGATCACAATTAAGGGTAATAAAGATAAAATAGCTACGTATGATTTACGAAAAGATCCCAACACTGAGTTATGTAAAACTTTTAATTTCTGAATAAAATATTTTGATTTATATATTTGAAGAGAATTATGCCCTTGCGGTATCTGTATGCATCGTGATACAAACATTACAATATAACCCGTGTTCTGTAATCCACATGGCCCATACATCACACGTGTCATCTTCATTCCATGCATGTGATATCCGTGACATGTGTTTGCTTTGCTGTGAGTCATATTATTCACTAGTACACCGATACCACTTATTTCAATTACTGTATGATCGTTCGCAGTTCTTATCCACCCACTGTGGGTGTCTCCTTGATTTTATGTCTGTATTTCATTTTGTCAATCACATCTCGCCTCCTAGCTTAATGGTTATAGTGGTGGGAAGTTTGTAGGAATAATTTTAACCGCTTTAGCAATCTCCCATAACTGAAACTTGGCAAGAAGACAGTTATATTCGGATATTTTGTTTGAATAAATGAAAATTATTTAGTGCACATATTAAAAACGAACAAAACGAATAAATATATGTACAATGGGTGGTCTAATCGCTAATAAGCGATCTCTTTCAGATAACCTTAACCTACCTGATAGACTGACGATATTGTTAGAATCGCGGGAAGTCGATGATTGGAAAGGGTTCGGAATCATTCTTCCTGGAAACGTATGGCAGAGGCCTGTAGCAGTGTACTTTTACAAGATAATGATGATGAAGGAAGGTGTCCACAAATATTTATTTTATTTACCATGCTTGGAGAATAAAGACGTGAAGCAATTTATTTATGTATCTGAAAGCCAGTTATGGAAATTACAGGTTTACTTATTTATTTATAATATTCAAAAAAGTTTTAGATTACCGCAAAGCAGGTTTCGTCGTACAAACTAATTAGTATGACCTTTTCGACTTCCGGTTCTTTTCATGACAGTCTCCCATCCATGTAGGTATAATCGCCAACAAAAGTTTCAAAACGGATCCAATTTCGAGAGATCATTCAATCTTACGGTAGGTACTCTGTCGCCGAATCAATAAAAATATACTTAAACGGTGGGCGTAATGTGACGTTCTGTATCCGATTGTATATAACATTTATACAGGCAATATTTTATAAGAAATATATGGGATTGTTTATTTAATTTATCAGAAGTGCGTTAAAGGTATGGTAATTCGTAACTTCGTTTACTGGTTTCCGGAGTATTCAGCTCTACTCGATGGTTCAGCTGAAAATCAACGTTGGAGCCTCTTCATTGTTTTGTGCCGAACTGACACTAAGTAGGTTGATTGAGTAGCCGCACAGGATTTCTTATATCTAGCAGTTTTAATTTATTTTCTGTGTATGATTAAATAGTCTTCCATTGTAGCCTTGGTTGTTTTTGTAACCTTTTTGTGTTTTGTTAATAAACTTTTTATTTTTCAAATTATCTGCATAGAAGGGAATAGTTAAAATTAATTAAATGTATTAAACCTTCTACCTTTGGTACTGCCTGTACACACCCGTTCAGTAGCATTGAGTCCAAAACAAGCATGTTTGTTTTAGACCGTGTTATTTCCCCATGGTGTGACGTATTGTAACCGCAATAAAAACTGTTAAGGATAAATCTATAAATAACTCCATTGTTGAATTTTATACCATTTGCTGTTGGAACATGCAGATGCCCCAATGTCCACCGACAAAAGTTACAAAACGGATCCAAAGTCGATGGACTATTTAATAATACGAAAAATATGCGAATCAATAAAAAAATATGGGCGTTTTGGTATTGTCTGTACCTACTCGATTATTATAAGATATATATGTGTAAAAATTTTGTTCTCAAAGCTAAGTTTGTCTTTATTTTTTTACCAGAAAATTAATAAGGAATTATTTACTTATTTTAAGTTTCATCTAAATATGTGCAACTGCTCTAGCGTGTTTTGCGCACAAATAATGATGTATAGATTGATACTTGTGGATTTTTTTTAATAATTCCAAACTAACCAAAGCTTGTACTATAAAAATCAGATGACTGATAGAATAGGTACCAAAAAACATCATAGGTAGAAAAAAACATCTATGTTAATCGTACAAACAACCAGCGTCTATACTTTTATTTAAATTATTATATTAGGATATGATAGTCGAATGCCTTAATGTATTTATTTAATCATCTACTTTTGATGCTGCCTGTACGAATCCGTTTAGTATCAGTGTTTTCCCTCAATGACGTAGCACAAGCCTAATAAAAAATATGAAGAATAAATCTATAAATAAGTCAGTTTTTACTGTGATTATCCTTACTACGTGGATGTGTGATAATTTGTTTTAATTTCGATTAAAAGTGGGTTCATCCCCGGTCGATGACTTGGGGTAATTCCCATGCAGTGTCTTATAGACATCAATGTCTACTGAGTAGACATAAATTCGAGCGATTTGCCATTTTGTCTCTCAAATAAGAAATGGTATTCTCGTGGAGTTAACAGGTAAAAGACGAATCCGATCAATCACCGTCACAGGTAAATGGCGTTTCAAAATGACTACCTATATCGAATGCTCGATTCTCAATGAGAGACAAATTGTCGATTCGACCACAATCTCGGTGAAATTGAGAATTAGGACCTGCGCAAATTGGCGGACGTCAGTTCAGAGTTATTTGTACACCACTGCTTTGTGGTGTACAAGAAACCTATCCCGATCTTTGGCGATCTCTCTCTGGCTGAGATGCTAAAAGTGCTGAACTTCTTTATGAGGTTTCTAGATTCTTTTCACCTACCCCCATCCATCGATCCTCAATTGATATTATTATCTAGTTTTTGACATAGGCTAGTCTGATGTTGTCTTGTTTCGTTAATTAGTAAAGTGTATTGGACAATTGTGCCATTTTCCTAGTGGAGTGAAATGGGTGCGGTTTGGGTAATTAAAGACTCGTGTTCTGTAGTTAAATTGAAATTAGTTACATAGACGGTCAGTCGCTGAGCTACCCTAGTATTTTTGTAACATCATCATCATCGTCATATTCTAATATACCGGGTGTAATAATACCACTCCCAAATTCTTAAGAAAGTAGAGCCACCCAAAAGATCGTTATTACACGTTTCATTAAAATTGCTATTTTACGACTGTTAGGTATTTAACATCAAACATTTGGTATTTTACTTTAGTGTGTCGAGAACTATACTAAAAATTTGTGCGCACGCGCGCGATTCTGTTTACGTGAAGCCATTTTCATACAAACTTCAAACCCTGCTCTACCCTTTTAGGGGTTGTATTTCAGTATTTCACCTGAACCTACGATCATTGATACCCCGAGATGACGGGTCACATACAAAATCATAGCTAAAAGCTGTCCGCGTGAATATATGTTAACCCTTTACCACCTACCACCTATTTTTGTCACGCAACCACCTACCATACGTCTCTGAGACTTATGAGTGAAATGACTATCGTATGTGAAATCTAAGGCAGAGATATTGTTTTGTGAATTAAAATCGGTTTAAAGACATAAAAGTATGTATTAAAGCAAACATGACACATAAATAATGTAATTTTTTCTTAAAATCTCAATTTGTTTGCAACAACTCCTAATTCTAGCTTAAAAATATTCTTATTCAAAGAATGAGGTCTACAAAAATAATGGAATTGAATAGGAACTTCAAACTTTTTTTACCTTAAATATAATAATCAACAAGTAATATAAAATCAAATGTTTGTCATTATAATCAAATCTTCAACAAAATTGCAGGCCATGAATCTTAGGGGTTTTTGCAACAGTGAATGCACATTTTGTTGGAGCATTCAATACAAATAGTTTTTTTTACTTTCTTATAAAGGCTCATCATCATCTTCAGACGAAACCGAAGAAATAACGTTATTCTCCACAGCAGGTTTTTCGATTTCAGAATTCGAATCGCAGCTATCCTCTATTGCGTGCTGTATTCCGATATCCAAATCCACATCGCTACATTCATTACTAGGTTGATTTTTTTCATTAGATGGATCTTGTATATCTAATGCTCTATAACACTATTATTAAAAGCCATTTTATTCCAAAACATAAAAAACACTATTTCAAAAAAGTCACACTACCACCTACCACCCGTCTCTCGGACGTTCAACGACAGATTTTTACTTACTAAAGACAAACGCGCGCACGTACAATCACGACAAGCGCTTGCACCGTACTTAGATACGCGGTGGGAAGGTACAGGGACGAAGAAGTTGATAGGTGTTTCGGGCGCCAAAATATTAACGATTTAAATTTTCTGCCGTCTGTGAGACGGATGGTAGGTGGTTAAGGGTTAAGACACCTAGGTACTTGTTTATTAACTTGATGTTGTGTGGATTGTCCACCATTTTTATTATTATTAACTACAACCAAGTCACTTAGTAAATAATGCCACTAATTTATCAAAACAAATTTTATTTATCGAGACTGATTTTTTGCGCCGACCCTATATCTAGGGGTATTATTGATCGAAGACGTAAACAATGGGCGTGGTTAATAATTAAGTCAGAAATTATAAAAGTTATAACATACTTATTATAAATTAGTATAGTAGAAATTCAATTTCTTTGCTAGGAACTGCTGCGCGACCACACTCGTAGCTCCATAGCGATGTTGTAGACTTGATATTTTTTAGTTTTCATTTTCCAACTAAATTCAAATACCTATAAAATCCGTTTCTGTTGTTTGTCTAAGAGCTTGTCCAAAACAAAAACACGTTTTATAAAGATATTTTGATATTTAAAATGTGTGTTATTCGAATGTAAGTTTATCATAAAAGATAAAGAACATAGCTAAGATTTTTCATGGAAAATCTTGTAGCTTCCGAGAATTTATATGCTTACTAATAATACTAACGAATAGCTTTATCTTGTATGTGGTTACTAATTAAGGTATTCGAAGCATTCCACTAAAAAATTCATAACTTCGTAGGTACTTATAGAACAACTTCTAATTGGACGAAATTGGACCAGTGTCTATGAAATTAATCGTAAAACTAAAAGGTTTCTGATTTAATTATCAAACAGGAAGGTACGTTTGCATACTCTACTTTCCGAAATGGTTAGCTATCAGCCCACGCAATGCCTAAACATGTTGCTAGGCAACACTAAAAATTTACCGCAAAACTCGTAATATCTGTTCATAAATAGTATGAACTAAGTTTGGTTAATGTATAATGGATGTTGTGCTAAATCGAGTTTGCTTCACGAACATGCTCATAACTTTCATGGGTATATTGCTTACGTAATTGTTTTATAGATACCTCTAGGTAGATACCCAGACCACCCGGAATAAATAATAATAATAATAATAATGCTGGACAATCCACACGCATCATCTAGCCCCAAGCTAAGCAGAGCTTGTGTTATGGGTACTAGATGACTGATATACTTAATACAATACATTACATGCATGTTTTTATTATACATAGAAAATACCCAGAGCACCCGGAATAAATATTTGCAGATCGTACAAATATTTATTCCAAGGCAGGAATCGAAACCGCAACCTCCTGCGTCGCAGGCGGACATTCGCCCGCCGCGCCACATCGGTCGTCAATTCTCAATATCTACCGTACCTAAGGATTAAGCTGTAAAGCTATTTTTCTAAAGTCAAAACATTAAGGTGGCTTTTGCTTTGAAAACACGGCGACACGCACTTTGACTTGTATGTCGCTAAAGTAAAAAGACACAATCGTTTACGTTGGGATAGATACACCCTTAGACCTTAGGAATTACACGCCAGGGTGAAATACGAGCCGATAATGGCAAAGGCGGAACACATCTTCAAATCTAGATAACTGTCTTGGGTTCGAACTAAGCTTACAATGTGTTCGAATTTATTTATTTATTTATCTTTCGCAATCGGAACACACTTTGAACGCTTAAATTTATTTATTTTTGCAACACAGCCGGAACCTCAAGGCAAAAAAATAAGGTAATACACGTTAAATACCCGTACAATATAAGTGTTCAATATACTAGCAGTAATATACTATAGAATCGCCGGCGGTTTTGCTCACATCTAAATTTTCACATTAATGTTAGTAGCATGTGAAAGTAAAAGTCTGTACATTCTTCTAAAATCTTGCTAATATTGTATGTACTAGTAAGCGATAAGTTTGCATATCTTGCATGTCCCTGTTGCTATACGGTACCTATGTACTTTTTGATACCTACAATATAGAAAGTCCTTATGTGATTCAGGACCATGTGACTCATTGACGTTTATATAAAGCCGCAAGCTTCTATAATTTCTAAATATGGATACGTAGATACGTAAATAATTAGGAAAACCACATCACTCCGTCACTCCGTCCACATCAACATTTGAATCTATACGCATGAATAAATGAATTGACTCATAGGTATTATGTGGTCTATAAACGAAAGAGTAGGTAAAGCTATTTATAATCCAACAAGCATTATGGCCCACCTGATGTTAAGTGGTGACCATCACCTATAACAAAGCATTTCTTCGGACGTTAGGTACGGGTTCTACGATGCATTATCCTGCGTTTACCAACCTGAGGCATACTGGTGCTAAGCCTAATGTGCCTGTAATCAGTGCTTGGCGGCATAAATAGGTTCGGTTTTAAAGAGTTGTATGTACGACTACTTAACCTGATGCTAAGAGAGTCAAAAGTATCACATGCCATTTTTTTATTGATTTTATGCGTCAAACTGCTGTTACAAAAAATATGGATTACTTTTATAAACTTTGGTCCACCGTTGGGAACCTAGTATTCTACTTGTGTGGATTATAGTAGTGAGCATAGATTAATAAATTTAAGGAGAAAACTGAAAGAGATGTGGCCGCTATTACACCAAGAGGTTAAAAAGAAAAAAACTTTTGTACGTTTTGAAAATGCCGTTCGCAGCATTTTCGCTTCTGAAATAGATATTACAGTAAATATATAATTTTATATCATTTAGTTAGGTGATCGCTGTAGTATTCTACCGGTTTTATAACAAAGCTTTTGTTTTTATAAATATGTATTAAATTGGTGTTTTTTTTACAACCTGATTAAATTAAGAAACGCATCTAAACTGGTGACGCTAAACTTTGGTGCGAGTGAGATGTAATGATTAGCGGTACCATTTTGTATTCTTTTCTACAATAAACCAGGTTATTCTATCTTAATAAAATCACAAACAGTGCAATGGATGAGGGCAAGGTTTGTAAAAACTATCGTATGCGGCTCGTAGAGCGGGTAGGCACGAAAGGTTGGTTTTCTTTTATTTTATTTATCTGTGCGAGCGTAAAGACTTACTTTGCTTTTTCATTAGACAGTGGGAGATAGGTAGGTATACGTAGGTAAGAGAATAGCGGCGCCTTTTGCGTCAGGCGCCCTATTAACTCTGTCACTAAGGTCGGCCTCTTGTTCATACGATGAACGCAAACCTCCCCAAATATGTATCAAGTATGTATAGTAATAATAATAATGCTGGACAATCCACACAGCATCATCTAGCCCCAAGCTAAGCAGAGCTTGTGTTATGGGTACTAGATGACTGATATACTTAATACAATATATTACACATACATAGATATTTTTATTATACATAGAAAATACCCAGAACACCTGGAATAAATATTTGCAGATCGTACAAACATTTATCCCAAGGCGGGAATCGAACCCGCAACCCCTGCGTCGCAGGCGGACATTCGCCCGCCGCGCCACAGCGGTCGTCAAATAGATTGTAACATGGATTAACATATAGGCTACTTTTTATTCCGAAAAAATAACGGGAACGGGAAAAAACTGCCACGCGGGCGAAGCTGCGAGCGGCCGCTAGTATTGTAATAAAACAAAACTATAGGCTGCAATCTTGTAGTACGCTTACTCACATGTTTAATACGCAAATCGTGGGAACTGCTAGCTGATCCCGGTTGGAAGTTAGTTCAAACAAAATAAACAAATCTCTTGTAAACTGACCTCGTTCTATACGTGTTGGTGCGTCAAATATATACTACATAAACGTTTTATGTAGACAAGTGGCCGTCAAAGAAACAAAATGTAACGAATAATGTGTATTGTTCTGGAAAACTTTATGTAGAATCAGTAATTTTATAAGAGACTCGCTTCTAAGCAGTTTTCTACAATTTAGAAGTTTTTGTAAAGGACTCGTCCAGTGAAGTAATACTACCATTTTTCTGCTATTTTCGCTGTAAAGCAGCTTGCTGTGTTCCGGTTTGAAGGGCCACACCCTGCTTTTGCCCCTGCACCACACACGATTTGCGTATTACCGGTGAAATTACAGGCACGTGAGGTTTAACATTGATGGACGTAAAGTGTATCGTAGGGCACGTTCATGACAAACGTGACTTGCGAGGCAATGTTACAGGTAATGGTAACCACTTAACATCAGGTGGGCCATATGTTTGTTCAATAAGTAATCGTATGTAATATCCTCAACGGTCACTTGTCTAGAATACTGGCGCTGCCAGGCGCCTGGCCCATAACTCTTCCATTCGCATTGGCAAATTAAACTTTTGTTGGTTATTTTTATGGCGCAATATACGTTTTATATCCTCGCCATACGGTGAGTAACAACTGGATGCTATTGTTTATTTTTACGGTATTCTATCGGAAATTTGGGTCGTTGATTAAAAATTAATGGTATAAGCAGTAACTAACCCTGTAGCCCTCGTACTAATTTCTTTTTATAAATAGATAATTAATGTTGGACAATCCACATAGCATCGTCTAGCCCCAAGCTAAGCAGAGCTTGTGTTATGGGTACTAGATGACTGATATACTTAATACAATACAATACATACATAGATATTTTTTATTATACATAGAAAATACCCAGAACACTCGGAATAAATATTTGCAGGTCGTACAAACATTTACCCCAATGCTGGACAAAGGCTTCTTCCATATTTGAGTAGCGTCACCACGCTTGACAGGCGTGGTGGTGACCACAGTGAAGGGGTTATGTACTCAGAAGATGCAGCTACCAATCTCCTGGTTCGTTCTTTTTGTTCCCTTACGGTATCCAGCCGTAACCACCACAGCCAAGCCGCGTGATATCAACAGTCTCGAGTACTTCGTATACTAAGCGATCTGAGGAAATATCTTCCGTGACTGGGGGTTAAATTCGTAAGCTTTTTTTATTTTTTCATGGACAAGAGTAAAAGCAGACTTTTGTTCTGACGTATAATCGGCGTTCCATATTCATTCATATTTTTATCACAGCAAAAATGCAAAAAATATATCTGAAAGTTAATTTTAAAAGATTTATGATGTGATGGTGGCTGTGTGATATGTTATTCCACGTGCCTGTGTCCCGTGACTAATCAGTTAAATAACCCATTTGTTCTCATTTTCGTGTCACAGTTTTCGAGCTTCGAATATGATCATGTTTTAGGGTGAAAAAATAAAACATATTATGTAAAATATGTTCTATTTATTCACAAAACACAATTAATTGTTTTTTGTGAATCAATACCTTAACGCTCCTATCCCTTTATCTGAGTCACTATTGCGTTCTTTCCAGTTCCTTGTGAGCCTCATGCACTGATTCCTAGCGCTCACAAACAATGTTGTTGTGATGTCTTCAAGTATCCTTTTGTCGTGTATCTCCCGTCTTTTATTAATGCCAAGTGTCTTGCTCATATCCAATCCAGCTTTGCAATCGCGTCTACAACATTGAAATCAAATCACGTCGAAATCTTAACCAATATCGTTCACTCTGATTGTGTAATATGGCACCATACAGTAGTAGAGCTGCATGAAATCTATCTAATCTCAGTGAAGGGCTCGTCTGGGGTAGTACTGCCATGCTTATTTCTGCCGCCGCCAAGCAGCTTGCTGTGTTCCGGTTTGAAGAGTGTGGGTGCTGGTCATATTACAGGCACAAGAGGCTTAACACCTGTATGCGTCAGGTTGATGGCCGTTCATAACGAACGTGACTTGTGACGTAGGTAACCATTTAATATCTGGTGGGCCATCTGCTTGTTTCATCAAAAAGCTGTATAAAAAAAAGGAATATAGAAATGTACTGTAGAGGAAACACTAAATCCACTTAAAGGTATTATTAAGGCTTTTGTTATTTTTGCACTATTTTACGAGCGGCCATAACAGTATTATAGCATCTCCAAGATATTAAGTGTTGAAAGCCAGTGAATATTATTGCTACAGGCAGCGACAAAAGTAGAATTTTTTTTAGGGACGACAATTTATTCGCGTTTTTTATTCTAGTGGCATTGCTTTTAAAAATCTGTCAAAAGATAAATAATGTTCAAACTATTGCCATTTCTTATCCATAATTTTTTTTTTTAACGTACATTAAAACCACTAGTCGAAGAGACTTAATAATTGCAGGGTATATCCGTTTCGGTGCATAGAGGAACACCAAGAAAGAGATTTCCAAATTACAACTCCTATACAAATACAGCGGGGGTTGAAGTTTGTATGAAAATAACTCCACGTGGCCGTAGTCGCACGCGATTCGCTACACAGCCTCCACCAGAAATCATTTAAAAAAATATTCTACGAAAATAAAAATACCTATATACATACTAAAAAAAATAATACCGATTAAAATCACACTGAAAGAATAAAATAGATTTTTTATTATCTGAAAATTTAGACACTTAATAATATAAAATCTAATTCTTTTTAATTGACCCCACGACCGTCCCCTTGACGGGAATTCACTAGCATCCTGTGCCATCGGAACCCAACCCCATTCAACGAAAAACTCGGGGGGTATTTTTATGCGGCTCTTTTAGCGACCGCGGCTCCTTTAACCGGATATAGAATGTTGATATGTTAGGAATGTGGAGGAAGTTGGTAGAACTTTTGGGGGAAATAATAATTTGGGTATGTTACGTGAAGACTGTGACTGCCTGTACCTACACTACCTACGTTCATAAGTTACCTACAGTTTTATACCTACTTGGCAGTAATAAAACTGGGCGGTGACATGACGCGGCGAGGGCACACGCCATGAGATTCCGAAGGTGTTGAAACGGAACGAAATTTAATTTATTTTGTTTGATGGAGGGGTCAGAAGTGGAAGGTGTAGAAATACTACGTTTTATGACCCTCTTTCTTTCTTTTGTTGTTTTTTGTAATTAAAATTTGGTAAACTGTCTGATTAAACATCAAAGAAGATTTATATAAATGCTAAATATTGTAATGCTTTTGATTTCAATGAAATTTTGCTACGTTTACAAACATAAAGTTTGTATGTGTCATTGAAAAATTAAATGTGGTAGTCTCAATAAAATTTAACATACTTTTATTAACATTATTTAACTTAGGTACTACATTGAAAAAGTAAATGTGGTAGTCTCAATAAAATTTAACATACTTTTATTAACATTATTTACCTTACTATTATTATAATAAATTATTAAATCTGTTTTTTTCGCGTTCCAAGTTTTGGTATTATGGTAAAAGTTGTTCATATTATTACTTTAACCCCACGAAGTTTTCGGACGTAATCTTTCCCTACAAGTTTTGGGGAGTAATCCTTTATATATATTTGACCTCACAGTTCAGTTGGTAGAAGCTCTGGCCTCTGCGCTGTGGGTAATATTTGTTCTTGGTGGGAATCGTGAACATGAGCCAAAAAAGGTACCTTATACTTAAACTAGCGAAACGCTGTACCCGTTTAGGGGTTGAATTAACGAATATAACCTGAAAATTTCAAGTCTTTACGACCAGTGGTTTAGGTTGTGCCTTGTCTATATGTCAGTCAGTCAGTCAGTCAGGACAAAGACTACATTATACGTTGCATAGATTGTGATTTGAAAACATCATTGTTATTCTCAGATCCTAATCATAATTTTTAATGAGCATTTGATAAGGAAATAGAGTAATTTAATTAGAGTAAATAATTTACACATTATACTCTAATGAGCAAACAACTGGGCGGTGTTCTCGGTAGTAGTTATACCAGTTTTCCTGAATGAATGACTAACTTCGTTTGAAATTGAAGGAAATGAGCGTCACTTTGTGACGTCGGGATCGAGTCTGACGTGTTTGATGCCACGAGTCTTTAGAGGGTCTGAAGAGCCCTCGGCTAACTGTCTGCTGGCTTTTAGGCTTTCATTGCTGTTCGTGGCATCATTACCACCGACAAAAGATTTACTTCTCGGTTAGCGAGATTTATTTTGAATCTGAGTTTATTTGTGATTTTCTATGTTGATTAAAATACACAAACAAAAATGTTAACCCATAAAATTTACAACATCAGAAAGATGTATGAACTTTAGTCCAAATGTACAGAAATTGACGTGATATTGTATTATTTGACGACCGATGTGGCGCGGCGGCCGAATGTCCCCCTGCGACGCAGGAGGTTGCGGGTTCGATTCCCGCCTTGGGATAAATGTTTGTACGATCTGCAAATATTTATTCCGGTTGTTCTGGGTATTGTCTACCTAGTACTCATAACACAAGCTCTGTTTAGCTTGGGGCTAGATGATGCTGTGTGGATTGTCCAGCATTATTATTATTTCTCGTCTAATGTAGTGATTCATCATGGTCGTTTGGTAGAATAGAAGTCCCGCCCCTTGACGTAGTGCTTATATTATCTTGGTTTACAACTAAAACGATAGTAACCAAAAAACCTATCTATCTATAAGAATCTTTGTCCTTGCTGACTGACTGATAGACATAGACAACGCACAGCCTAAAACACCGGTCGTAGAGACTTGAAATTTTTAAAGAATATATTCTTAGTGCGTAGAGGTAAAAAAGGATTAGAATTCCGGAAATTTTAATCCCTAAACGGGTACAGCGGGGGTTGATGTTTGTGTGAAAATAGTTTCACGCGTTTCATTGTATATAATTTGGACTATAATATAAAAATTATTCTATTTGTATTCTTTTAGGAATTAAAATATCATGAACCTTAAAACGGACGGCAGTATATAAATAAACTAGTACAATTGTGGGCGACTTCGCTCGTGTGATATTTCATTCAAATTTCAACCCACGCATACCTTTCGGGGTCGAATTTCAAAAATCCTATTCTTAGTACACCCCTACGCACCAAGACAAATATACCCTGAAAATTTCAAGGCACTACAATCACCGATTTAGAAGGGTGTGGGTGCCGGGGAAATTACAGGTACGCTGAATGCCTCAGGTTATTGGACGTATGGCAGTGTATGGTAGGGCACAGTTTTAACGTGCCTGACCTGAGGGAAATGCTTTTTTATAGGTGATCAACATCAGGTGAGTCATCGGCTTGTTCTGTCTATTAGTTTAAAAAAAAAAAACATGTATTTATGGTGGATTACAAAAGTAAGTATGGCAAAAGTGCAACCTAAGTATGGTTAAAGTATAGTCAGACAAACAAGCTGGAGTATTTTTAATCAGAACTTTACAATTTAATATTACCACCTAGGTACAAGGTTTATCATAGTACAGTTTTTTTCTGGGTAAAGTATATCTGTCTTGGTGCGTATAGGTGTACTAAGAAAGGAATTCCCAAATTCAACCCATAAACGTATACAGTGGGGTTTAAAGTTTGTGTGAAAATAGCTTCACGCGGACGATGTCACGAGCGATCCGCTAGTATTATATAATTTATATAGGTTTCTTTTCTACCCACTTAGACTTATTTATTGATTTGTATCGTTGCATAGTCTTATGAATCCATTTGATCCAAAAAGCCAAAACTCTTATAAATTTGTGGACTGATGATGATAACACTATTATGATCCTACTAATTTTATAAATGCGAATGTTTGGATAGATGGATGGATGGATGTTTATAAATAAATAATAAATGTAGTTGGAATAAATATAGATTGTAATCTGGAATAGGACATAGGGCTACTTTTTATCCCGAAAAAATAACGGAAACGGGAAAAAACTGCCACGCGGGCGAAGCTGCGAGTGGCCTCTAGTATCTCATATTTCTGTCCGCATTAAATTCTCCAGAGACAATATCACATGTTTTTGCTCCAAAAATGTGTCACTTTTCGTCGGTAAAATTGTCCGGGCGACAAGTAAATCTCCTCTGTAATTTACGCGTGATGAAATACATCCCCTAGTGTCCCCTTTCTGCTTTGCATAGTTATAAATTATTCTGTTAATCCTACATACTCTAGCTTGACCACGCAGCCGCTGTTCTCTCATAGGATACATCAAATTATCACTATACAAAATTAATACTGTGTATATTTTACGGACTTGAGAAGTCTGGTCACTATGAATAATTACCGATCTGTATACATATCGCCCGTATCTAGTACCGTACGTAGTAATGTAAATAAAACTGCATAAACAATAATGTCCAAGAGCGTCGGTCAAATTGGTATTTTTTTACTTTGGCCGGCCCATATCAATAATGCCTGCGTGATCCATTTAATAAATCAAGGTTTGAGAAGGCTTCAATTTATCACATGGACCGGACAGTATCAATACTTTCCTACTTATAGCTGGGCAACGTAATAAA
The DNA here is from genome assembly GCA_947095575.1 of Electrophaes corylata. Classification (NCBI taxonomy): domain Eukaryota; kingdom Metazoa; phylum Arthropoda; class Insecta; order Lepidoptera; family Geometridae; genus Electrophaes; species Electrophaes corylata. The sequence goes on along the minus strand of OX352699.1, from coordinate 12,775,453 downwards.
TTATAAACCTAACCCATCATTATCAATAACATTATTATGTTTATATGTTTTAGTAGTAGTAGTAGAGCTCTTAGTGAAGGGCTCGTCCGGGGAAGTACCACCATGCCTATTTCTGCCGCCAAGCAGCTTGCTGTGTTCCGGTTTTAAGGGTGTATGTGCCGGTGAAATTACAGGCACATGAGGCCTAACACGTGTATGCCTCAGGTTGATGGACACTGAGCAGTGCATCGTAGGGCACGTTCCTAACGAGTGTGACCTACGAGACAATACTTTGCAATACAATATGGTAACCACTTAACATTAGGTGGGCTATCTGCTTGTTCCATCAACAAGTTGTTTAAAAATAAACATCGAGTTCATTAGTATCAGGGTAAGAGTATCCTTGATAAAATATTGATAAAACTCCCAAATGCGAAGTAATCCGTCACGTTTCACTGTATTGATCGATGATGTTGTTTTTAAAGGTCGGCCGTAATAAGATTCCTAAAAATCTTTGTAAGCCTCCCAGTTGCGGAGATTCCAGTACCAAGGAAAAACAAAATATGATCCGCTCATCTGCTTGAATTTCCCACTTTGGACTTCGTTCTTTCTCTATTGTATAAAATAGGGAATGTTCTTTAGTGTGGCAGACCCACCCCACCACCCGACCTTTTAATTTTTACCGTAGAAATAGTGAAAAACATATTAGTATTTCACTCAATCAAAGGAGTTTTTATCTCTGATAAATAAAGTCACGAAATGATTTTACTTCGGTTTAGTCTCAATGCCACGCCCTTTAATATATTAAATATTTTTTGTGTATGAAATATCTATCGACCATCTATTGCGTCCTGGGCAGATCTGTGTCAAAGCAGGTACAAGCGAATGGATGTGTATCTACTTACCTTTTTTCCGTTTTTACTAGCCTGAACTGGTAAAATCGTTTCGTATCGAAAGGATATTTAAACAAAGTCGTTTATACGAAATTTCAAAATTCATTTAGGTATAGGCTGCAAAAGCAACAAAGCGAAAACTTGGGGTCGCTTAAGTTTAGGTATGGGTTTGTGAATGAAAAATAAACGAGGAATAACCAACGGCTGGAAAAATTAAACTCTACATTTTGTGTAAAATTCTAAAGAACCAACTCTTATTTACTTAGGAACCGTTGCTCACAAACTTTTACCTGTAATACGCCGAACCCCTTAAATAATCAGCTGCGATGCCGCACCCGTTTCTCTTTTTTTCTTTTCAAACATAATAAACGAAAAGCAATTTGTAGGATATGTCTTTAAAAAGTATATGTTATTTACTCCGACCGAATGTATATATATACCCGTTTCCAATCGTCATTTGCTGTTCTTATATTCATCATCATTATTTGCCTGAAGAAGTCAATTGATAAACATAGTTATACATATAGGGTTTGCTGTAAAGAATATTTTTGCTGGTGGATTGGTGGTGAGATGCTGCGTGCGTTATATTCACCCTTTACGCCCGGGAGGTGATATGTGGGTACTATTCTAGTCCCCCAGTCGGTTCTACGAGCTATATGGCTTGCATATTGCCACTTCTTATTCTGAAATCACTTCTCTACATAGCACAGTGGTTCACCCATAGGTCATAATACAAAAATTTCACTGTTTAATTACCCTCATTTTACTACTTATAATGATTAACCAATAAACAAGCTACCCTAAAGTATCAATATGTTATTCATTTTACCAAATTATCATTTTTTTTTCAACCTTCAAAGTGAACACATAATCACGTTGCGCTTGCCTTATGAATAACTTATTAGCGCACATTAATTTTGTAACTATGAATTCTCAGAATTGCATTGTTTTTGAGTAGTGTTTGTGATATGGATTTCCAAGATCAATGTATGTTTTTACTATTTTGATAAAGTTTTAAGTTTTATTTGACTTGTTATAACGCGGTTTCACGTGCTACGCCACACCAAGGTTTTTATTAAATGTTGATCTTGACGTTAACTTTACGTAGACTTACAACTCACTTTCTACACGATCCTACTACTTACTCTCTTATACTTTAAGTTAGAGATTGATCGTTCTTTTTTTACAACATAAAATTTTTTTTTGCGCCTCTTGCAGCCTTAGATGCTATAAAGCCTCTACGACTGCGTAGGCTTAGGCGTAGTACCGTCTACGAGACATAAAGTATAAGTAAGTAACTTTAAATTTTTATTTTCAGGTTCTATGATTAAGTATACGTTTTCAAAGATGTATTTGTGTGAGATTTGGTCTGCCGTAACGGGAACTGTTTCACAGAAACATAAATACATGTTGCAACCATTCTTGATTCTCTGGATGACGTTGAAAATCTAGATATGAGGAACTTAGTAAAATATTCAGTCTATGTAAAAGTCTTGATAGATATTATATAAAATGTGGCAGGTTAGGTCAGAGGAGACAAATAGCAGATAAAAAAGCCTTATATTACAGAATGAGTTTAGACTTAGATAAGGTTTAATAGTAGACAAGCCGCAAAGTGGAGGAAGCGGGACGTCGAATTTCAGTAATTCTGTAGTTTTAGCTGAAATTACTGGCTCAAAAATGTTATTTGTAATTTTAGAAGCTTTGTCCTCTGGTTTTAATATTGATTCATATAACTTTAGTGAATATGCTATGGAAAACGCACGACTTTTAGCACAAGAATATCCGTGGTATAAGCTCTCAGCTTCCGTTCGCAAGGTCGTCATCCATGGTGCTGAGGTGGCAAAGTATGCTTTATTATCTATTGAGGCGTTATCTGAAGAGGCAGCCGAATCTAATAATAAATATTATGAGCCGAGATCACACTAGAAAAATTTCGCGAAAACTTACGAATATGGACTTGCTTAGGTACTAGACTTTTACGTAGCTCAGATCCATTTTAGTCTTCGAAAATTTCCCTGTAAAAAAAGGGCATTATGTCGAGTCAGGTTTTAGATTTATTAAGAATTTGTTTAAACTTAAATAATCAGTTGTAAATAAATTGTAGTTTTAATGTTCCAGATTTTTGTTAGCTGAAACATGTATATAATACAATATATACATCATTATATATGTAATGTTTGTATTTTATACATGTTATATATAATAAAAAGTATTGTTAGTAAATACAGACGTATTTCCGAAAGCTGGATAATAAATCTTGAATTTTCCTTTAATAAATATATGTAGAAACAGTGCATATTTTAAATTTTATCGTATATTATGTATTGAATTTAGTAAATAAAGTATTAATGTGCGTAGTCGAAGTATTTAAAGTTATATTTCCCAAAGTAAAATCTCAATTATCAAAGTTAAGTAATTATGACCGCCCTTGTAGGGCGCTTGAACCACTGTGCATAGCCTGCATAATAAGAGCTTAGTTGAAAATACGCCCAATCTGTTAACATCCTTAGGTGTTAAAAACGAGTTATCAACCGCAAAGCAGTCTCCATGCGTGAATAAGTGGTTGAAACCTAATAGCGTGCCAATGAGGCTGTAGAGTGCGAAAGTGTTGTATATTGAACGGCCCCCTCTTTCCACGCCCTTTCCACCGTACCTTTTTCCCCTCACCTGGTTCTACGAGAATTTTCAAGTTTAATTATCGGATTGTCTCTTTTAACGCTTGGAAATTTACTAATCTCATTAGACGTTCTTCTTAGCTTCGCGTATTAATAGATGAATTAAGCACACGAATCTTTGAATTAGACACATGATATTTGGTAAAGTTGTGAAGTTAGATCACTTTTATAATCTTTCGACGGAAAAATACTTCGAGAACACAATGTTGATACGTGTTTAATAATTGTTTATGAATAAATATACCTTTGCATTTATTGTAAACTAATGAAACGAGTGCGACTTTGTCCGCTTGAAGTTATTTTTATACAAACTTCAACCCCTACTGAACCCGTTTAGGGGTGGAATTCCGGGAATTCATTCCTTAGTATATATACCTCTACATACCAAGACGAATATACCCTGAAAATTTCAAGTTACTATTGTACCTACCAATGGTTTATACTGTGCGTTGTCTATATGTCACACTGAGAAAAATGGATTTCGAGCCTAAGGTTAAAAAAGTCTTACACACTGTACATTGTTCTGAATAAACGATTATTATATTATTATTATTTCTGTTCGTTGTTACGTTTGGTTGGTTTTTTGCCTTCATACGTACAAAATCGGCCGTAATAGCGGCACTTTCCGCTTTTCATCTTCTCAGTGCAGTCAGGGCATAGATTTTTATAATTTGTATATTACATAGATGATATATGCAGCGTCAGATTTCAATATCATTGTTGGTCCATTGTTGAGTGGTAGAGGAGTCCTACGCTCTGCCTACCTCTTCGTGGTCGCCATATAAAAATCTCTATTCCCCAGCGGTTATCGGTTCTATTCTCGCTACATAGCCAGCCCATTGTCACTTGGACATACTGATCCTGAGAGCTACGTCAGTGACCGTGCTTCTACAGAATTCCTCATTTATGATTCTAGTAGTTAAACTCACATCATAGATCTCTCCATAGACCTTTGTGCTGCTTTTAACTGATACAATATCTAGCGACTACGTCTCAGTTCCATAAGTCATCAACTTATAAAGTTATAGACTTTCATCATGATCCTTTTCTGTATCTGTGACGAAAAGAAATAACATAAGTAAATAAAAATAAAAAATCGAATGAAAATAATATTGTTATCTGTCCCAAAATATTTACTCCAACCAAACATCGAGTAGAATGAAATACGGAGATCTTCAATCAAACCTTTGTCGATCGATGTAGGGTGACGGTCAATTCGGCGAAATTGAGCACTTAGTATATGTACATAAGGTAATTAAATACCTGTTAGATACTTACAATATTTACATAGTAAAAGAGACCATTATATCAAAACTTACTAAAATTCAGTACAATATTTCCTGTTTTGGACATGCAAAAGTCGGTAAATATTAATTCCGTAACGTTTACAAACTTTTCGACGTAATATGAGTTTGTACGTTAGTTGTAACTCAATTACGTCACAACGGCTGAAACTGACTGCATTAACTTATAGTTGAATATTAAGCTCCCATTGCTTGAATATTAAGCTCATTGAATATTAATATAAGACCTGTCGTACTGTATGGATCTGAGTTTTGGGCAACGAAAGGGACGGATGAGAGAAGAGTGCATGCAGCAGAAATGCGAATGTTGCGATGGATGTGTGGAGTGACAAGGATGGATAAAATAAGAAATGAGTATATTAGAGGTAGTTTGAAAGTAGCGCCTGTGACGGATAAGTTGAGGAGTAATAGGTTAGCGTGGTATGGGCATATCATGCGGAGGGAAGAAAGCCATATAACGAGAAGAGTGTTAGATATGGACGTGAAAGGTTATAAAAGCAGAGGGAGACCAAAGAAAAGATGGATGGATTGCGTGAAAGATGATATGAGTAAGAAAGGAGTGAACACTGAGATGACAGCTGATAGAAGAGAGTGGAAGGAAAAAACCTGTTGTGCCGACCCCACTTAGTGTGGGATAAGGGCAGGAAGATGATGATTAAGCTCCCATTGCAAGATCTTACCTCAGCAGGTACACGGATTACATTGGGTACAAAATATACATTAGGTACTCGTATATATATTGTTCATGCCTTATGTTGTCTCAACCATTTGTTTTTTAAAAGCCAAGCTTTCAAGTTGTGCTGAACATTGATATAAGCTTATTTGTCAGTGTTAATTGGATTATTAGGAGTATGTAGTTCTTTATCAAGGCAGTTTGACATTCCGCAACCTGGAAAAACTACTACTTTTGTATGTCTGACCCACCAGGGTTACATGCCACCTTGTACCTCACATAATCTTTTATATACTTATTTAGATGAACCATACAGACTATTATAGACCTATTTATTATGCTTGAAAAGGCAGGTCGTTATTCAACTAACCTTAAGGAGGTGGTATCCGCCAACGAGAGGTTTTCTCCGTGTTATTTCTCTTTGATGAGTGAGTATAAATGTCCAGAAAAATATATATTGCTTATTAAAGACTAAATTTTAATTTGAACAATTGAAATAATTCTAACTATATTATTACTATATGAAAAAAATATCCAAAGTGAAGCAATTTTTATTTTAAATTTGGTTATTTCTTCTAAACGGTATTGATTTTTAGTATTTTTTTTTCACACAAATATTTGTCAAAGTATTTATCACAAAGTGAACAATTGGCAGTTCGAACTAATAATTCATAAGGCTACAAATAATTATTTCTTGAATGCGATATGAAATGGAATGCGCGCGGGTCCCTGTGCGGGCGACGGGCGGCAGTGCAACTCAGTATGGACAGACTCCTCAAGGTCGTTGGCGAGTACCACCGCCTTAATGAGTAAAACACCAGTACATATATTTTTATATGTACATTATATGGCCATTGTATGTAGCATTATTTTTAAGTTATATTTTTTGGTATGCAAAAAAAGTATTTTCTATTTAACCTATTTTTATCATAACTTGTTTTAGGGTTAAACAATGGCTACCTTTGGCCTTACTAAGTTATTGCTATCGTTACTTCATAGTTACACTACACCACGTGTAAAGTAAGATTCGCTGCAGTGGGAGCTTCAACTATATTTTTTCCCGGTGCCACGTCACGAGAGCATAACTGTCCCGGCATCGCGACACTCCCGGCGGATGCTAGTTAGATAATATTATTATGTAGATTGTAGACTTGTCCTGTCCGACAAAACCCTCGACAATAGGTACGTAGCTATCCTGCTTGGATGAATGATAGTCGCCGATCCGATTATACGAACCCTCGTCCGAAGCCGGATCTCGGTAATCAGTTCCGTCGATTCGCATCAAACACCGCGTCATTGCGATAGACAAGTCTATCATATACTTATTTATATTTTATCAAGTAGTCGTGGTCTTAGGTTAGTGAAAGACTGCGATGCCGATGCCGAGGCGAGTAGCTGTGATCCCGCTATACAGGCTCGACAGAGACCTAGTGCAGAACAGAACTTATCTAAGTCTATGTGCTGAATATATTAAGTAAAAATTATAATATGTATCTACCTCTGTACTCTATTACATCTCTTACATCTATCTGAACCATATACTAGACATTTTATAGCTCTCAATCGTACAGTTAACAATAATATCGTTTATTCAGACGTTACAGAAATAACAAATTATTCTATTCTAAGATTCCTAGGAGTCCTCCTCGACATCAGCAACAGGCCTTCTTCTTGTTCTATAACAAGCAGTTCGTCCAAAGGTTTCCTGACATTTCAGGTTCGACGACGACCTTTCACGTTGACGAGGTTTCGACGACCGATGTCGTCGGCGGTGTGGCGCGGCGGGCGAATGTCCACCTGCGACGCAGGAGGTTGCGGGTTCGATTTCCGTCTTGGAATAAATGTTTGTATGGTCTGCAAATATTTATTCCGGGTGTTCTGGGTATTCTCTAGGTATAATTAAAAAAAAATCTATGCATGTAATGTATTGTATTAAGTATATCAGTCATCTAGTAGGTACCCATAACACAAGCTCGGCTTAGCTTGGGGCTAGATGGTGCTGTGTGAATTGTCCAGCATCGATATTATTATTATTTAATTTTAGAATTTAATTTCCTAGTTACTTTCGCTTAAATGTCTTCATATTAGACATTTAAACATATGGTTTCGTAGTTGTTTAGTAACTCCATTTGATACTTGAAAGTGAACCTCATAATAATATTTCGATAAAGTATTATCAAAATATATTTTACAAACTTTAAGGACAGCCCAAAACCCCATGTGGTTCCCGGCGATAACTAAACAAAGTCGTCTAATGAGTTTTCTTAACGGTTCAAAACTTGTTACGAAGTAGCAATCATAACAATGGATGGAAGTTCCTAACAGTCGAATTCTAACAATAACAATAGAAACCTTTAGAAATGAATCACGATATCTCAGACCTTAAGAATTTCGAATCAACATTCTCGGTGGATTTTGTACGAACCAAAGCTATTCTTTTTTATAATAAAAAAGTAGAAATATTATTACTTAATTTACTTAATTTAGAGCTAAACAGTAATCGGTACATTTTTAAAAATATTTAAACAAGTTCATGACTTACATCACACGATGGCAGATATCGGAAAAAACTCCACTGCTACAAGAACCCTGAAACAGATGCTGTTTTTTTTATCTCTAACCTATACATATACAACCTTACGCTGTCCCGTACTATCCCATTGCTGAGTAAAAGTATCCCATCTTACGCTCTACTCGATCCTCGGCTAACTGCGGTAACGGAAATGACAAACCCATCGTTTCGTAGTGTAAAGTGTTCAAATCATCGCGACCTAAAAAAGATAAATAACAATCCACTATTTATTCAACAACTAGTCATAACAGTGTAGCTACTGTAAGTAATACCTTACCTTCAATCTCCTCTACCCTGCGGCGGATCTATTCCGATCAATCTAGTAAACTAATACCCAGGGAGAAACTCAATATGCCGTGTGGCGCCTTTGGCGGGAGAACTGATTGATTTGCTTGCCAACGACACACAGACTTAAACAAAACAAAGATGAAACCTTGCACGGAACTGTATAAAACTAGGCTTTTATAAGCCTTGTTTAAATCTGTAATTTTTTAGTAAGGCCACTAACAACAATGACCTTACTGTGGGAGTTTATCTGACAGGCAACCACACGTAGTAATAGCTAACAGACGCTTGTAGGATATTCGAACCGGGCATGACTGGTGATGGCAAAGATAGCGGTAGGACCAACTTGAAATCGCCAGGGTTAATTAGTAGTTGGTAGTTTTTTATCGTAACTGGATATTTTTTAAGAGGACCGGGCAAAAACGCTAGGACAAAACCCAAGTAAGATTGTTGCCAGTTCTTCTAGGTTGGGTCGCATGACCTTAATCCAGCTTAGTTCATAAGACGATAAAATAAAATTCGCATGAACAAGTCGGTCGCATGCTATCCAAATTATCCAATAAACTCATTTATTGCGTCTGTGAACTTGTAGGTACTTCTACTTCTCAACCACGCAACGCGCAGTATACCAAATAAATTGTCTGAGGTTTGTACGAGTACTAAAACAGATCATACAGTGTGTACGTACAAGAAAGCCATTCGTCTTGACTCTACAGTGTGAACATTTTTACAGCTTTCCAGTTGTAGGTAGTTTCATTCTCCAACGATGCAAACATTGTATCTTATGAAGATTGTTATTGTTGCAGGGCGGCGTGGCAGCGCAACAGTGAAGCACACGCTGGAGCCAACCAAGTGTTCATGTAAGTATCTAATCATTTATCTGATATTCTCTTTCTAGTCCTATTTGGCTATTCCTTCCCTGATTTCGGCAAAGGTCTTTCTTATCAGAGTTTTTTTTTCCCTGAAAATGGCCCAGCAACCAATGACTGACGGGTGATGCTTATTGAATTTTGTTATCGAAATAATGTAATGACTAATGGGTCCACTAATTTTATTAGTGGACCTGCCTCTCGGCTATACACGCACGGTTCACGTGCCACTAACATAATGAAACAAATCGTCCAAAAAACTAATAGCAAGAACGGATGTCTGTCTGTTGTGAATAAAAATATCCGTCCTATGTCCGTCTCCCGAATTCAAGCTATCTCGGAACTTTCATCTTGGTCAGTTCAATGTCTAAGGTGTGAAAATGCAACCAAATACCCACTTTGCATTTATAGGTCAGTATGGATTATGTAATTTCACATTAATAGCCTTTCCTTGTGCGCCTTCAATACACCAGGTAAATACGGCTTTATTTGAAACAGAAATACTTTGATCGCTTCCCAATGTAAATGGACCGACCCTAAAACTCCCGCATACATTATCTCCCATTTCAATAATAAAAAGTTTCGTATTGAATATTACCTTCGAGTATATTAATGGTTTTTCAACTTTTACTCATAAAACCCTCGGGGACGTAGGTGGATGACCTTTCGACTGTGAAGTACCTTTTTCTGTTGGTAGCTTTACGATGTCTTTATAAGTCCACACTACTTATATACAAAAACAAGACATCCTCTTGTCATGTAAGCAACAACAGAAAGTTGTCGGAAAACGGAATATTAAAAAAAATATACATACATAAAATATAATAAAACAATCATGCAAAGAACAAGTATCTAGATGTTGAACACAAACGTCTATCCTTGGTAGGAATATAAACTACGATCTACAAGCTACCGACTGAGGTGCGTGGCGTGTCGCTTAATTTGTCAAAATTCTTACACCCTTTAATTTGTTCAAAAGTATTTCATATTTCTTTGATATTAAAATCTCGGATTTTCGAAAAACGAGAACGCGTTTTTAGCGTATTTATTACCACAAATATAATTTGAAGTAGGTAAGTCTACCGTATTAATGTAATTTGAGTTCGCGTGGTAACCTAAATTCTGGAATCTGTTTAAATTTTGTTTATTCTGTGCTAAGAATCTGTTAGAAGCGGTTTTAACTGCTATTGAATTATTGAGTATTGATTTTGGTATTGGCTATGCTGATATTATTATGCAAATTGCTGTTTTAATGGAAAACGGCGAGGAGGATGGATTTAGGAATTCCGAACGCTTGTTTTTAGTAGTAAAGTGTTCAAAATTGTGATCTTTCATAGTAATGACCACATTAGTTAAAGTTGAAGAAGATTAGTCTGCTAAAATTAGGCTTGGTCTTAAACAGATTCTATAACCACGTGTATGTACCTATTTGGAATAATTGTATTATTCTGTAGATACTTGTGATAATCTGATTATTTAAATAAAACACTCCGCTGTCACTTTCTTCGTTTGCTTTTGAATTAAATTAGACCTTTACCCCTTTTAGAGCTACAAAAAGTGGTCGCCATAATGTATATTCATGGAAATGCTTGCTAAGTAACAACTCGGACTGTTCAGTTCACCATGCAGGCGGAAACAAATAACCTCTTGCTATGAATAAGCACTTGTATAAAATTTGTAGCCGAAAAATCGGAAGGGAAACCCTTGTGCTGCTTGTTAAATTTGTGAAACCCACCTAGAAGGTCTTTAAATTTCAAGCGTAGTAGGCGAACAGTTTGAAGCTAACAATGTTTAAAATAAAAAAAAACTACACCATAGTTTTCCGGATTTTATTAGATTATTCGATCTTTGGATCTTCCATCTCTCGTCTCCGTCCGTTGTAAGCTGTTTTAATCCACTGGTTTCCAGTCGTTTAGACGAAGCCGCGTGTCGTTTTTCCATCGGGAATAGGTCGGCCGCCCATCTACTTGTTATATAAAACTGTTATGTGTAGCAGAACTAATATATCTATAATCAACCTACAGGTGAACCACCATGCAGTAGAGGATTTTTCGAATTAAAGTTCCTAAAGAGAAGCAGAACTCAAGTTTTAATAATAATCTTCCTTACATGCGAGGTTTTTGTTCATTGTTAGTGATGATTCAGTTCCAATTCTGAAGGCTTAACATCAGAAGGGCCGTCCTGCTTCATACATCTGCAAGTTGAATATTAAAAATACTATAAACTACTTACAAGAATCTAGGATCTGGATGGTGAATTTAAACCAGTGCATGATTTGTTGCAGTGGTGTGGAGGGTGAGGCGGCAAGATGGACGATACCGGAAGCAACAAGCAACGGCAAGCCACCAGGGTATTCAAGAAGAGCTCTCCAAATGGCAAAGTACGTTACCTATAACTCAAAATATTTTGGTAACAACGCAAGCTGAACTGATGAACATAACAAAAAGTTCCCAATTTGGAGTGGTATCAAATCCACGCTAGTCAGATCTGCGTTTGTAGATAAGGAGTACTATTGCATTTCGTTCTTCACATGTATCTTATTTTAAAAACGTTTTCTGGTTTCAGATCACTGTATACTTAGGGAAAAGAGATTTTGTAGACCACATCACACATGTAGACCCGATTGGTGAGTATGAGTAACAATATATTTATACCCAATAAATTTACCTCTTAAAGATAATATTCTGATCAAACTATTTAACTCAGGGACTCTTCCTTAACTGGTTACGATATCTGAGCCTTAGTTTAGTCCATGATTCATCTATTGATCGCCCAACTTCTGTATAAGAGACGAACTTGACAACGCCCCAAAGGCTGGCGAAGTGGTCCCAACACACTGGCAGAGATATTTGCTGATTTTTATTTAAATTTCAGATGGGGTGGTCCTAATCGACCCTGAATACGTAAAAGAAAGGAAAGTTTTCGGCCATGTGCTTGCCGCGTTCCGATATGGTCGCGAGGATCTTGACGTGCTCGGGCTGACCTTCCGGAAGGACCTGTATCTGGCTGCTGAACAGGTAACGAAAAAAACGGTAATTGTACTCTTCATAGTTCATTCTTTCGGTTGCTTGGGTGTCATTGAAATCGCACAGACTACTTTTCCTTCGCCTGGCTTGAAATTGGGAGATATGCACACGTATTTAGTTAGACAGAGATGAAATTACTATTAAATAATTAAACTGGTGATAATAAAAGGTTTATTAACAAGCTACAGATGTCTAAGACAGGCATTTTCAGATCGACTAGATATAGCAATGTTCAGAGCATTTAAATAATATCAACAAGATGCAAGATACAGTCATGGTTCTGACTTTTCACAGACTTGACGCTGTATCAAACTTTTCAAAACCAAACCAATGCGATCAACCTGTTGAATTTTTTACGAATATGATTCAGCAGACAAACCGCGTGCGTTTCCACTAGTAATTAAATATACTGAATGTTTAAAGTGTTTAAAATGTTTAAAGTTTCGAAACCGGCTACCATACATGACGACGAAGTTGTCTTTGAGCAGACCACGTGCCTAAGCTGTGTATTTGTGTAAACCATATTTCTGAGATTTTTCGTTCTGCGCAGCTCACGTGTCAGTCAGTCAGCGGACCACTTATTTTGTTTTTCTTCTCTGAACTTTGCTTACCTTGTAGGTACTTTTTTCAGATGTTGTCATTTATTCCTATTTCGACCGCCAAGCTATCCTACTTATATTATAAACGCGAAAGTTTGTAAGTATGGATGGATGGATGGATGGATGGATGTTTGTTTGTTACTCTTTCACGCTCTAACCAGTGGACCGATTTGGAATAATTATAGATTGCAACCTGGATTAACATATAGGCTACTTTTTATCCCGAAAAAATAACGGAAACGGGGAAAAAACTGCCACGCGGGCGAAGCTGCGAGCGGCTGCTAGTGTTGTATATTTTGGCTTGAAGGAATGAAGCATGAGGTTTTATACCTGTATGCCTCAGGTGACCACTCAACTTCATCAGCTGGTTCTACCAACATATAAACATGTAAAGTCATAATGAAATTACATGAGGCTTAACACCGTATGCCTCAGGTTGACGAACGTGGTGCAGTACATAGAGCATAGAGCACGTTCATAACGTGCGTGAGTTCACCTTCAAAGCAATGCTTTATAGTTGATGGTTACCACTTAGCGTCCGGTGGGCCATATGCTTGTTCCACCAAAAGCAGCATTAAAAAAAAATTGTGACGGCAACGTTCATCCCTTATTTATTTTTATTTCAACATCAATTTTACTAATTTATTCAATTGTTGTCTTTTTATCTCTTAGTACTTACATAAGGAAAACTTTGGTATCGCCTCAGGTTCAACGAAATTTATTAAGTCCTTTGATGTCGGTCGGCTGGCAAATTAATGTTGTTCTACTTTTCTTTAGATCTTTGGATTTTCCGTTTTGCTTCACTTCTATCAAGGCTGGTTTGTAAACGCTCGGCTTTTCGCGTTCTTAGATTGTTAAGACTCGCTGATTTCAAAAGTCGAGGAAAACTCTCAGCTTCATGAACAACATCTCACCTTTTTAATGAGAATAAGAGACTGATCAAGTAGGTGGCCCCTCTGAGCCTGTAAGAATAATTAAATTACCCTAGTTTTCGTCGACCACGTTTTCGTACATTTGGCTTAGTTCCAAGAGCCATGCTACGTCAATGTATTACTCTCTCGTTCGTTGGGTTTGGACGCACTGTACTTATTTTGTACTTATTTCAAGCTATTTAGCCTAAACGTTACCATTGATCGTAGAGACTTGAAAACCAACGTAAGACAATACAGCCAAGCACATTAACTTGTCCATTTCTATACCAATTATAAGAATCTTTGTCCTGACTGACTGACTGATTGCCTATATAGGCAATCAGTAGCCTAAACGCATAGCCTAAACCACTGGTCGTAGAGACTTGAAATTTTCAAGGTATATTCGTCTTGATGTGTACTAAGGAAGGAACTCCTGAAATTGAACTCCTAAACGAGTACAACGGGGCTTGAAATTTGTATGAAAACAACTGCATGTGCATTTCGCTAGAATAATAATAAAATATTAAGTCAGAAGTTAATTCACAATTTCGATTAACTGTCACCAGATATTTCCGGTAACTGGTCCACCAAAGCGACCGCTGACCCGACTGCAGGAACGACTGGTCCGCAAGCTCGGCCCGGCCGCCCATCCGTTTTACTTCGAGTTGCCCCCACACTGCCCTGCTTCAGTGACGCTGCAACCAGCACCGGGAGACACTGGAAAACCTTGCGGGGTGGACTATGAACTCAAGGCGTTTGTCGCAGACTCTCAGGATGATAAACCGCATAAAAGGTGAAGATAAACTTATAAACACTTTTCGTCAAACATCTACTGGCATCACATTATCAGATGTCTGGTAATGTGACTGTGACTAAAATTTAAAAAACGCGCATTCCTGAATTCAGGTCCGTCAAATTTCAATCTGACGTCCGATTTCAGTCAGCTTTTACCATCTGTGGGGTCTAGTATTGAATGTATGTAACGAAGGTCTTCCAACGCGCGTCTGAAATTTTCTGACAGACTCCTGATAATGTGGTGCAGGTCTAAGGATGAGCAATAGGCACGTCTATCCTTAAGTAGTAAGTATAGTAGTCGTAGTAGTGTCTGCCCTAGTGCACACAAGATAGTTCCACTATAGTTATTTTGTGCCTTTGTGGTAAAATTGGATTGCGGACGAAGTAAAGAACAAAAAAGTGGTTAAAGATATTTATTTCTCAAAGAACAGGGTTCACTTACAGAGAATAATAACAAATTACTGTTCGTGTGTACACAATGTACTGGTTTAAGTCCAGTTACATATCAGTGACATGCATATAGGTATTACAGTTATAAAATTACGGCAACATTCTTCATGATATGTTCCTTTAATTTATTTTTAAATATAAACATACTTGTGGCTTCTATAATACTGCTAGGTAATTTATTGTATAGTTGTGCTCCTTCGAAGGTTATGTTTCTCTTTCCATAATTTGTTCTGGGTCGTGTTAGTACAAATTTTTTTCTTCTAAATTTTATATCAGTGTGTATGTCCAAAAAAGCACCAATCTATGCGAAAAACCTATGTGTTAGTTTAATTGGTAGCCGTTGGTTTTTCAGGAATTCTGTGCG
Source organism: Electrophaes corylata (assembly GCA_947095575.1). Taxonomy (NCBI): domain Eukaryota; kingdom Metazoa; phylum Arthropoda; class Insecta; order Lepidoptera; family Geometridae; genus Electrophaes; species Electrophaes corylata. Next base: position 12,760,055 of record OX352699.1, on the reverse strand, counting down.
GTTAGCAATAAGGAAGATAATGTACGCGCCGAGCAAGCAAGGCGAGCAACCTTCCGTCGAGGTGTCCAAGGAGTTCATGATGAGCCCAAACAAGATGTACCTGGAAGCTTCTTTAGATAAGGTACAGTACAGCTTCCTCATCTTATAATAATACTAGCGGCCGCTCGCAGCTTCGCCTGCGTGGCAATTTTTTCCCGTTTCCGTTAAATTTTCAACCTCTATTTTATCCCCTTGGGGGTAGAATTAATCAAAATCCTTTCTTAGCGGATGCCTACGTCATAACATCTACCTGCATGCCAAATTTCAGCCCGCTCCGTCCAGTGGTTTGAGCTGTGCGTTGATAGATCACTATGTCAGTCAGTCAGTCAGTCACCTTTGAGTTATATAAATTAAGACTAGTAAAACGTCCGCGACTTCGCCGGCTTAAAGTTATTTTCATATAAATTTCAACCCCCACTTAGGGGTTGAATTTCGGGAATTCCTTTCTTAGTACACCTCTACACACCAAGACGAATATACCCTGAAAATTTCAAGTCTCTACAGCCTATGGCTTAGGCTGTGCGTTGCCTATATGTTGGTCAGTCGGGACAAAACTTTTTATAAGTTTTATAGATAAGTATTATCATATCTATACCAATTATAAGAATGTTTAAAAAAAAGGGGAACTTATGGTATCATACACAACCTGAAAGTCGCGCAACAAACGTTGTATGGAGCTATGCTGAGGTTTTCACGTGATAAAATTAAAAACGATTAAAGGAAAACATCGTAAGGGAACCAGTCAGTATTCTAGCAACGGCGAGAGATTTGCAATCTGTCACGTATGGAATACCAACTACTGCAAAATGACATATTTGGACGTACAGTTAGCTGCACTAGAATGTATACAATTTGTAACTTTTACAATGGTTTCACAGCGGTGCTAAAAATATTTACACGACAATTATTCAAGAAATAAATGAGTTCATAATACTAATTTCATGAGTTTTTGTTTTTGAGGTGTAAGAGTTCCTTGTTTTGCTGTAATACCGATGTGAAAGTGACAAATTGTAAAAGTACTTACATTCTAGTGCAGCTGACTGTACCTCTGACCCCAAGGTCGTTTGAAGATTACTATTGACCCTCATTAGACATCCTCAAAGAATCTTGGGGCGTTACATACTTTGTACCAATTGATTTGAGTTCGTAAAAATGTATATTTTTTTTAAATTGTTACATATTGCTTCTTGATTTCAGGAGTTATACCACCATGGTGAGAACATAGCCGTTAATGTGCACATAGCGAACAATTCGAACCGGTCCGTGAAGCGTATCAAGGTGTCGGTTCGTCAGTTTGCGGACATCTGTCTATTCTCTACCGCTCAGTACAAATGCACTGTCGCCGAGGCTGAGAGCGAGTACGTATATCTTTTTAAACTATTCCCTTCACCACATTGGTCGTTTTAACTCTCTGTGGCATATGCTGCTGAGACAGAAGACGCAAAATGGAATCTGTGTTATGTAAACTCCTGATTGGTTTGCGACAATCATATAGACAACAAATTTTTATCGTAGCTGGCCATGAAAGACGATGAAGAGATTTTCAATGCTTTGCATATGCATTGTTTATTTTATTCTTATACCGGTGGTGTGTTAAGACTTCTTCCGAAAACTGAAACTGCATTCAGGAAATAATACATACAATTACAATTACAATAAAAATAAAAGAACTTCATTACTTTCAGTCCGTTTTTTTCGTGTTTTTGTCATTAATATCTATAATACAACGTAAAATATCCTTTTAAAAATAACATAAGTACCTAATTATCATATTTTAAAACACTTAAAAACGACAGAACGCCAGAAACTATTCGGAAGTGGTCTTAAATATTACGCCCGGTATTCCGCTCTATTCAATTCCCAAGCCATTTCATCAAATACTATTTGTATTACTTTTAAGTTAAATACAGTCATAAAAATCTCAGTATTCTGATGTTTAAATGATTTGTTGTACAGGAAGCGAATAATGAAGGTGAAGAAATTGTTAGAGTTACCATTTATTGGGATGTTTACTAAGAAATTAAAAAATCAGTCGCTGTAAGTCATTTTGTGTGGAGTGGATGAGTGCATGTTTTTAAATAACTATGTACCTACATATATTTTTATAGATGATCCACACGGTAAAGTAGGACAATTGGCAATGAGCTCCCGTACCAAGTCGGAAAATGCATATATTATCTATGTAATGGTGTTCCTTTTACTTGTTTAGGTACGATAGTTTTTAAATAATTGAAATCGTTCCATTGGTTGCGAAGATATTACACATTTTGTACCAGCCAACCGCGGGGCGGCCGGATAGCTCATGTCAGGGAATCGTGACGTCTCGATTCTCTTTCGCCCGCGCTCGCGCTCTCCACCATTCATTTATTAAAGTTCACTTGATCTGCGCGGGTCGTGTTCTGGTTTAAATTATTTTTTTTTTAATAAAATCGCGCGGGTTCGGCGTCTAGCGCTGGGTCATTGTGACATGACGTCACAATATCTCTTCGCTAGGCTGTTCGCGCGGTCAGTGAGCCTCGTTCGGTATTTTGCCCATAACCTAGTCAGTTTTGGCCGTAGAAAAAAAATTTTTGCACTTTATGTTTTAGTTTCTCAAGGCCTATAAAACTGCATTCACAGATAGAACTGTGACGGGTCCCCATTCAAATACATTCACTGACGTTACCGGCATCTGCCTTAATAAATCCACTCTGCTGGATATATATATTTTTTTAATGTGATTGTTGATGGGACAAGTAGATGGCCTACCTGATGTTAAGTGGTTACCATCACCTCTAATAGAGTATTACCTCGCAGACCACGCTCGTTAAGAACGTGCCCTACGATACACTGTTTTGCGTCCATCACCATGCGGTGTTAAGCCTCATGTGTCTGTAATTTTACCTGCACCCAGACCCCCTTGAAACCGGAACACAGTAAGTTGCTTAGCGGCAGAACTAGGAATAGGGAGGTTTGCCACAGTCAGCATGCTTGGCAGGCGGATTGGTGACCGCAATGTCAGGTTTTAGCTGCCTATCTCCTAATGCGTTTCCTTAATCACGAGATCTGTGGGAGTTAGTGAAGGAATATTCTAAGCCGGGACCACTACGTCTATGAATTACTACTAGCGGGAGTGACCCCGCCTTCTGATCCGAAGGTCGTGGGTTCGAATCCAGTCGTGTACCAATAGATTTTTGTATGTAAAAATTTATGTGCGTAGTGCTCTCAAACGGCGAAGGAAAACATCGTGAGAAAATATTTATTCTAGCAATGTGGGTATGTACCAAATGTAATATTTGGACGTACCTCTGACCTACCCTCCTTAGACTTCCTCAAAGAATAGAGATACTTTGAGGTACTTGGTACTAAAAGAACGGAGGGGATATCTACCGTGCCGTGCACTAAGCCAGATACCAGGTTTTAAAGACTGGGTTTTATATTGTTATTATATTTTTTGCCGTGACTTTTAGTGACTAACTTAATTTGAGTGTGATTCCCAAATAAAGTAAAATTGGCATAGCTCTGCCTAGCCCTATTATAAAGGGTGATCTTTTCCTGGTTTTATTTCAGCGTGTGATTTAGTGTCTCCTTTAACTCCCTGATCTACCTTTTAGGCCTTGAATTTTAAATATTTTGTGCATAGTTATAAAAATAATAGGCCTCTTAGATTATACATTTACTAGCTATTGTCCGCGACTTCGTCCGCGTGGTTCGTTTCTTCCGACTTACTTAACACATCGTTATATTTTGGCCAATTTATACAATATCTTTATAAATAACTTTCAAAGTGTCTTGAGTACCGTTCCTGAGAATTACAAGGCCTTTTCCTACCGCCAAGCAGTGTTGCTGTGTTCCGATTAGAACTAAGATAACAGAAGTTTGTTTCAACAGAGAAGGCTGTCCGGTCGGTCCAGGGTTCACACTCAGCAAGGTATTCACTCTAACACCTCTACTGGCCAACAATAAGGACAAATGGGGTCTGGCGTTGGACGGTCAGCTCAAACATGAAGATACAAATCTTGCATCCAGCACGCTGTAAGCAACCATTTGTACTAAGCCATTCGAGTTTTTTTCGCTTGCAAAAGTTTGCACCCTGGCTGGCAAAACAAGTTGCAATTTGAACAGTATTGCTTTTACATTTTATAGTGACGACCGATGTGGCGCGGCGGGCGAATGTCCGCCTGCGACGCAGAGGTTGCGGGTTCGATTCCCGCCTTGGGATAAATGTTTGTACGAACTGCAAATATTTATTCCGGGTGTTCTGGGTATTTTCTATGTACCTATAATAAAAAATATCTATGTATGTAATATAATATTGTATTAAGTATATCAGTCATCTAGTACCCATAACACAAGCTCTGCTTAGCTTGGGGCTAGATGATGCTGTGTGGATCGTCTGGCATTATTTATTTATTTTACATTTTATAGTATAATTTGAATGGTAGATTTTTGAAACGTATTTATTTTTCAGAATTGCTGATCCGTCGCAGCGTGAAAACTTAGGAATCATAGTGCAATACAAGGTCAAAGTCAAATTATGCCTCGGACCACTTGGCGGGTAAGTTTATTATGCAAAAAAAATAGTGTCAGATCTTTTGAACCAAAACCCTTGAAGGTGTCTATAGAATGTTTGTCATATTTGACACTTAAACAGGAATCTTATTGCAACAACAGTTACAAGCAGAGAATTCGATATCATGCTGAACTTTAGAAGTACGTTGTCAAAGTGGCGTAATCCTCTGAGTGACAGTGTCACCTTAAGTGGTAACCATATCCTAACAAAGCATTGCCTCGTAGGCCATAGTCCAGTGCATCGTAAGGCACATGTCTAACGTGCTTTGTTAAGAATGTGCCTCATGATGTACTGCACAGCATTCCATTAATTTATCCCCAAAGGCCACTAGTTCATACTAACTTACTGTACATAGTGACCTGAGCGCTGAGCTGCCGTTCATCCTGATGAATCCGAAGCCGGAAGAGGAGATGCCACGTCTCTTCACCGAACAGCCGCGGGTAGATCACGACCTCATTCAGCTGGAACCTCACCCGTGAGTAAAAAAAACTGGGCCCATAACCTTTGGCTCGTAAATGTCACGACACTCCGCTCCTTTGAAAAACAGACCGCTCCCTTTTAAAACTTACTCTTCACACCCCTAACCTTGCAAATGGGAACCAAATGACTGAAAGAATACTTGTATAAGTACTTTTTTATTGTAAAAACATACTTAGAATTCAATATACCACCCAGACACAGAGCAAACATCTATGTTCACACAAATGCTTGTTATCGGTGGGGATCGAACCCACCACCTACAGCACAAGGCAGGGCTACTACAAAGTCTTTCCGCTGGAGTTCGTACTACATTTATAAAAAAAGAAGGCTTATTAACATACCTATATACTTCTACTGCACCATTCTCTCAAGCCATTTGCAATGAAATCTGCTTAACTTGGGGCTAGATGATGCTGTGTGGATTCTCCAGCATTATTATTATTATTATCCTTCCCACACCGCCTAACACCTTCCAGTGTTATTAATTTTTTAATTTTTTATCGATCAAATATTTTATGAGAATTTTCTGTTACAGGGATGAAAACGGTCAAGAGAATGATGATGATATAATTTTCGAAGATTTCGCGCGACTCAGACTCAAGGGCGCCGACGCCGAATAAATTAAACCTTGCGTTATCAAGGTATTTATTATCTATGGTTAAATAGCCGTAAATATGAGCACTAACCAGACTCAAGAGACAATATCCTTTATAAGGAGATAGCCAGGGCCCAGTTGTATAATAAACATGCGTTCAGAGAGATAGCGGTTTTAGAACTACTGTATTTCATGAGCACGTGTTAATATACAATAGGCCTTAAATTTTTACTCGCCTGCGTAAACGGCGTATCAATTCATAGCTCAGATTTGCTTCATAGAGCCAATCGGAGTCTTTCTGTTCTGACACTTTTATCAGTACAACGGCTTTAATATGCCAATATTCTGTCTTTTGCTTTTACTAGGTATGTATTGGTTCTAAAACATGGAGTCCAAAGACCTCAAAATAAAACCTATTTAAGGCAATAAAGATACTGAGTCGAAAGGTATTTTTAAACGACTTAAAAAATGAAAGAGGTTCAATGTTCATCTGTGTTTTTTTTAAGCATGTTAACCAACTTCTCCGCCTTTAAAAAATAAGAATTTAGGATGAGTATGCTCTCGAGTTGTTCCCATAGAAAGTTTATGAAGATCAGATCAGTAGTTTGGGTTTTAAATCAACATAACTGGAAATCATGAACCTAAAATGTCATCCAAGTAAAAATTGAAGTCGGCTAAGAAAATATTTAAACTTGATTATATAGACTGTAGAACCAGTTTCGTCTGTAAATGAGTGTGATGACTCCGATTTGCTCTATGGACCAGGGGACCTACCACGAACACATTTGACATTTGTGGCGTAAGCGTATTGTTGACATTTGAATTACATTACGCGGTACAAACAACTCAACTGTAGAGTGTTGTTTGGTTCTTCTTTCCTTCTTAATGGCATCTCTGCGTCATTCGACAGACGATGGCAACATCAAGTGAATTGAGTAAATACTTTTTAGTCAAGTCGAGTCTGTAAAAAAAGTAAAGTCGGCTGTCATTGGGTTTTGAAGAAAAAGATGGTGTTTTTCTTCAAAACCCTACATTTTGGTTCAAATCAGGATGCCACATATAACACTTTTATTTCAATTGATTTCACTTGTGGTAAGACCTCTAGTAATGTTGTATAAAATGTCGCCAATATTACACACCAGAACTTAAAATAACATTAGGAAAACAATTAAAATGAAAAAGTCATGTTGTGTGTTGCTTGGTCGCCGGCAGTGTAACTCGGATGACTGACGTTTACATTACTTAACTGACGTTTAATGTCAAATTTGTTCGTGCTTGGCCCTCATAGTTATGATTGTAATGCACACATGCATACGAGGCGATCGCCGGCAGCTGTATCAATGTGTGAGTGTCTTAAACGTACAATATACAATAAGCAACAACAGCCTAAACATAACTAGAAGTGAATTTTTACGGCGCATATTATATTAATTATTATATTAATCTTAAGATGTAAATGTATTATTAATTTTCCTATCAAGTCAGTGTATTTTTAACCTTATTTGTATGTAGTTACGTATTTATTTAGGTATCATGTTATCGTACAATAGAATAACGAATAGAAATGACAGTCTGTCCATATTCTGTACCGTCAATGTGTGTTTTATAAGTGAAAGTTCATGTGTTTGTTTTCACTACTAACTTTAAAAATATCGACGAAATTCGACACAGAAACTTGCATTCTGGATATGCGATGAAATCTATACGAACTAAACGTATAAAGCTGCGTTGGTACGATAGGAGTCGTTTGGATAAAAGTAGATTTGATGCAACTTGAGTACTATTTGGATAGTAGTAACACTGATCGTGGATATTTGGCCAATTGAATGCGTTTAAATATTTATCTATTGTCTGTCCGAGGTGACTTTGATCATGTTAATGCGGCTTTAACCACCGTTACGTAAAGCTGTGTCCTCTTTAGGCGACAATAAGCAGTTTCCTTCTCACCTCCATTTCACAACTCAATATGATATATTTTAAATTAAGTATTATACCGGGTGTAAATAAGGCCACTTCCGAATACTCAAGGAACGTGCAAAGTTACCTACAACAAGGTCTCATAGAATACCACTTGTCTGATAGTCAAATAGAGTTAGAGAAATATGTTTTTTTTACTGAATTCTTATTTATCAACCAGCGATGTATTGCGTATAGCGCACTGCCGTCACCGGTTATTGACCCGGCCCTGCCCAGTAGCGAGGTCAACGCACCGATCAGATGATCGTGTTTCACTTAGATTGCTGTTCTCGATGTCTTGTCGTTTTTACGCGTCGTTTTTTTTTTCAAGATAATTAGGTACTTTGTTTATTTTACGAAGTATTGTCTGGATTGATGCTGAAAACATGAAAAAAATACTAAAAGTGTTGTTTTTTTCCCCCGAGGTTTTTTATTTGTTTTTGTTATCAGAATCATGGTGTGAATGGGCAGTTTTAATGTTAGAAAGTAGTCTTATTACAGCCGGTATAAGGAGTACTGTTTTTGGCGTAGGGTAACTCCGTTTTATATATGGAGTAGTGAACTGGATGCAAACAGTCAGCCGGTCTCTGTTCGCAGTGACACAGCCTTATATGCAATGTAGCGTACTGCTGTTATAACTCGGTCGAGCTGATGTTAGCCGTTTGCAAGTTACTGCGCAGTGGTGTGAGCGCGACTGATAGGGTTCGGTAGGGTATCGATTTGACACCTCCAACAGACTTCTGATGGTAACAACACTTACAATCACGCCTCAGATTCTGATTGCAACGAAAGATGATAATCCCGCTGATCTGTGTTTGAGCAACGAGCATATTCTCCACCAAGTTAGAACGGCAGTATTGAACTTTAGTTAAATCATTAGATGAGTACAAATTTTGATTTTGTTATATACCAGGGCCAGCGCGATCTGGTGGACAGCGTTGCAGGAACCTGAAAATTTGTCAATGAATATTTTATCTTATACAATCGAGATAAATTTTAAATTTCAATGGTAAAAAACTTATGGTGCAAAGCAGGGAATTTCTATTCATTGAAATATATACTTTAATCAGATTAGATAAAATATAAAATACATTGCTTTTAGTCTTCAGCGTTGTCTATCGGTGTTCGCAAGGCCGTAAGCGCACACAATAATATCACTAATACTACAAATACTGATTCTTGTGAATGTTTTAGCGTAGTAGTACAATTACATGCATTTAATAGAATATATTTTTTGTATTTCTATATTCGTGTTGATGGTTTCAAAAGTTAGTGTTATTCGTAATTTATGAATGTGGAAAAAAGTTTAACTATTTGTCTGTGATTATTTGAACGCTGTCCAAACTTCGCAAACAATTATATATTTTATTCGTTTGAAAATAAGATTTGTTTTAAATCTATATCCGTTTTTTGTATTGTGTCACTAAATCAGAACCAATCATTATAAATTTAAGATAAAATGTAATAAGCGAATTACTGTAAACGCTGTCTGATTCGGACGCAGCCTATGTTATAGTAAAAAAACTATTTTATACTATCCGCCACGTAACGGAGATAGGCGATAACTACCCTCATGCATGTAAACTTTACATAGACATGGCGCAGGCGCCGCAACTCCTCGAGGGTTTTTTTACCTTGGCTTACATAATGCAGTCGAAAGCTTAATCGTAATATTACAAATTTGACAACCTCAGGTCCAAAAACTTCGTATCCTGGTATTGTATTGTTCAAAATGATGACTGCCTTAAAAAATAATTTAGATTTATAGCATTATTCTTTTAGAAAAAATCGGCGACGTCAATAGTTCAGGTTGACAGAATTGGTGAAGAAATTTTCACTATTTTATAATTTTATCCAGTACAAATACAGTCCAGTAATCCGTGAAAGAACAAAGGTCACTGACATAGCCTTTACAATCAGTAAGTTGATGTGGCGATGGGCAGGCTGTAGAGCTCGTAGACCCGACTAACGCTGGGAAATAAAGGTTACAGAATGGCGACCACGAACCGGGAGTCTAAGCGTAGGACGTCCACTGGATCAATATTGTAAAGATCGCCAGAAATCCGTGGATGGAAAGTCCTTAAAATCGTACGGGTAATGGAAACTCTACGTCCAGCAGTGGTCTTATTCAGACTGGAAATGATAAAATTATAATAATAAAACATTTAAACACTAAACACCTTAGCTAAGAAAAATAATGTTTAAAAACATCTGTTATAATGCTCTGATCGGCTATTGGTGGAAAATGCCTTATTGATGTGTACAAAATGAATGTAGTATGTTTTTCTAAAATGCTAATAAATTATTGTTTAACCCCGTGTTACAGGGTTTAATAAGACTACCCTTGAAAACTTCGGGGGGTGAATTACTAACTAATATGTTTTTTAAAACAATACTGGCAGCGAATAAAAAATATGCTGTTTCTTACATTTTGTAAGTATTGAGTTTTTTCTTCGCTTGAAGTTTTAAGTACTTAGTCTTATTACACCCTTACATTTTTAACGTTCATAAACCCACTAAGATGAGCTTGAATAGTTTAAACTTTCAATATAAAATATATTTCTATGTAATTTGTTTGACGTAAACTATGAAATATTGGATAGCAGTGCTATAGTTATAAACTTGGCGGGACTACGCCTGTTGCGTGTTATATTCTATGGCATTCTTAAAAAGTAAAGTTGGCTGTCGTTGATTTTGAAGAAAAAGATGACGTTTCTCTTAAAAAAGAGAAACATTTTATCTATAATTTCGATTAAAAATACCACTCAAATTAAAATAACTAATAATTATTAGAGATTAGTTAATGTTCTTTAAAAAACGCAAGCTTTGTCCTGCCCGGCAAGTTATAACTTCACTACTCTGTACTTATCACAGAATATAAATAAGTATGTATAGTACTATTGAATTTCCATTTTTATGAGTGTTATATTCTTGTGAGTTAGCAGTACCACGTTTTGATGTAATATCTCGTTTGACTGGATTCTATTAATTTTACATGTATGATATCCGTTAATTCTGTACGCTCGGTCGACTGCACTAAAATGTATTTATTACATTTTTTTCAAATTGTATAGCATTACAATAAGCGAGACAGCAAAAATCATAAAATCGGTTGGTGATTAATAATATTATAAAATTCAAAGTAGTTTGGGGCTAGAGAGCTTTGTGTGAATGTTTGTCAATATTTATTTATTTGTTTGACGACACAAAAAAAGGTGATTGATTCGGTTGGTTTATTGCCTACCTCAGAACTCATCGTCATTTATAAACCTATTTTAAAAATTATTTTTGTCTATTTGAAAGGATATACTTTCAGATAGGTCCCATAGAAGTTTCATCAAAATCTGTTCAGTTGCTTAGTTTTTAAATCAAAATACTTTGAAAGTTGAAGTCGTTTTCGCAAGTTTTTTAAGCTTAATTATTAAGTTAATATTTGCCCTGTATAAATGTTTATTGTAATGCTGTGACACAATTTTGGAAGTTACAAAATGTCAAAATCTTGGTTTAGCCAACTGTATATTAGCTTATTACATGTACAGTTCAATAATTTTGTATATTATGTGGTGTGTTAAATTGTGTACCTATTTATTTAGCTGTAAACTATGCACTATACATTTTCATCTAATACTAGGAACTATAGCTAAAGAATATTTCGCACTGTGCCGGTACTGTGTCGGAACTGTGACTTCACTGATATGTGTGAATCGACCTTTAACCTGAATAAGGCCACTGCGGAGTATATGCCTCCCCCAGATCGGGAGGTTCACCTTAGTCACCACATTGGATTGGTGACCGCAGTGTTGGTTAAGTGTTAAACACCTAGAAGATGCTGCCTTCTCATTCCCTGATACATTCGCTTAGTCGAGTTAGTTGCTTACGTCATCCACGAAGATAGAGGTCTTACCTACATGCTGCCGGAATTATAACGGCCTTCGATCAATGATATCCCTAGATGACAAGTCACATACAAAATCATAGCTAAAAGCTGTCCGCGTGAATACTTGGCCAGCTACATTTGTTTTTTTATACAATGTGCTGATGGAACAAGCATATGGGCCACCTGATGTTAAGTGGTTACCATCGCCTATAACAAAGTATTGCCTTGAAGGTCACGTTCTTTAGGAACGTAACTAAATAAACTAACTAAATAAGAAAAAAAAATGATAAACAGTTTTTAGTTCAACCTAATTACTGTAAATTTAATTAATTGAATACTGGTTTACTCGTCTAAGTAAATATCCCGTCTCTATCCAAAATATTGATCAAAACCATGATAGTTAAGTAAGCTATAATTTTTGTATACTTATACCTTACTACTAATAAACTCGGCGTAACCTCGAAATAGTTACACCGTGTTTTGTCTCTTTCGATCTTATATAAATCTATTTTCCTGTGAATGCAATAAGACACAACACTGAAATTATTTGAATGTTACGCTTATTGTTTTGTGTTCTGGGATGATTCAGGCGTTTCTGACAGTATATTATTTTGCAGTTTGCGTCAAACGCCTTCACATGCTCTGGAACTTCATCCATGTATAGATTTATAAGTAGGTAGACCAATTTATTGGATCATTTTTATTTTGAATACAATATACCTAGATTAATATAAATTATGCAACATTATTATTTGTAGAAGTTCAATGCGTCTGTTGATTTAATCGTATTATTTATAATATAGTTATAGTAAGTATTGTTTGTAATAGAAGCTTGAATTTACAGCCAAAGCAGTTTGTTGCAAGGTGAAAGTACAATTTTATTACTTGTTAAGCTAAAACTGTCAAAGATGAACCACTGATTGCTTGGCTGTAAAACCAAATAGAATTTTATCATTTGATTTATTATATTACAACTTAAAAGGCTGTACATCAAAAACGATCAAGTATTGTTAAATTAAAGTATTATATCTAATTATTCTTGATGTTGAAGACCGAGATCTATAGTCGAATATTAAAGGCGTAAGTGGAAACTTAACCACTTACCCCTGAATACTCAAACGCATCTCAGATTTAAGCTCGACGCTCGTCTCAAGTCGTGATTTTTGACAGTTTGCAATGAAAATCTGTCAAAGATTAGTCCCTTTTGACGTTTGGGTATCCGGGCATGACTTAAATGAATTTGACTTTGTGGCGTAAGCGTCTTGTAATGTTAGTTGACGTATATTGCGCGTTACCGATAACCCAACTACGGAGTGTTTTGCCTGGTTGCCTCGCAGTGTAACTCTGATGTCGATACGTTTACGCTACAAATATTTTTATGTGTGTACAAGAAAAACTAAGGACATTATATTTACTAAAACATGGGGCTGTTCCTACACTACTACCTGTTTACATAATATACATCATTTTAGACAGTCTAATGTAGGTACTGTAAGTAATTAGGTACTTACCTACAATTTAGAGTTGATGATGTCTTGTTGGAAGAAATCGTTTAGTATGGTTTTCCCATACCTACTTTTACTGTATCTACTATTGCACCACACATTCTTTACCTTTTTTAATTTTACATCGAAATGTTTTTGATGTATACTTTTTGAATAAATAATGTGTAATCAAAATTGAGTGTATTTATTTACTATCTACTACTTCAGGCTTTTTTACCCCATACCTACCTTTATACAAACACTGCATGCATTTAATGAAAAGCCAGCCCATACTGCGGATGGGGAAAACCAAGAGACTCGGGACTAGTAGATCTCGAAGTTAATAATAAGACAGCTATTCCTAACACACACAATCTGCAAACCACAATAGCCGAAAAGCTCTCGAAATTTATGGAACTTAGTACATTACATACATAGATATTTTTTATTATGCATAGAAAATATCCAGAACACCCGGAATAAATATTTGCAGATCGTACAAATACTTATCCCAAGGCGAGATCGAACCCAAAATCTCGCAGGCGTACATTCGCCGTCAGCGTCACATAGGTCGTCAAAAGTTAAAGCCAGATTAAATAACAAAATTTTGGCTATTACCCGCACTTTCTATTCAGGCGGTCGAAGTGTAGATGACTCAAGATAGATACTAAGTACCTAGCGTTTTCAATTATTTTATGCTTGCTCTGCTTGGTTGCGTTGCGTAGTTCGTTATAGTACTCTGGCTCTGTCGCCTTTCGCTGTGTTTGCATGTTTAGCTTCGTGAAGACCACTACCACGGAAATACGCTAGGAATTTTTGTGTACATCTTGGTCGCATATTCCAGGCTTTGTTTTGCTTGTTTGTGCCTTTTTTATAATTTTCTTCATTGTTAAGCATTTCATGGATTTCGTGGCTAATGGGCATACATGCTGTATTTCGTCAGTTTCGTCTGCGCATTCCATGGCTGTGATTTTCGTTGTTGTTTTTCCATGGTCGTACAATAATCGGACTCGTATTGTGAAAGTTATCAAAAGAAGCGCACCAGTAGGTACTTGTGAATACAGAAGAGAATTACAGAAATGAAATTACCTATAAATCAAAATAAAATTAGGTTATTTCTTAGCTCAGAATTTGTGACTGAAATTTAATGCTGTTGAATCTAATAATTAACTAGTACCGTGGTGGAGTATTATTCAATACATGGTCCATAAACAAAATGAACTGCTTGCAGCGCCGATCAAACAGACATGATTCCGAAAATTAGATACTTTACTTAATGTTTGGCTGGTAAAGATAGCTATAAAAATGAGTTCTAGGGGTTTATCTAAAAGGGAGCAAGAAGAGCTCCGTAAGAAAGAAGAGGAAGAGGCTGCGGCCCATGTAAGTAAACACTACAATTTTGCTTCAGACACGGTCTAATTTTGAACAGAAGTAATCTATCTATCTATTTAGCCCGTATGCACCCTGCTGGGTATAAAACTTAAAAATAATACCTTTTGATAGGGGAGATACCTACTCAAAGTCATTACTGTTTGTCCGTCGTCATAAGTAGATATTGATTTATTTAGCTACTTGCTGTTTTATTCTTTTAAATAGAGTTTTGGTATTCCAGGTATTCAAAGAGTTTGTGGAGACATTCCAAGATGTACCAAGCACTGCTAGCAAGGTGTGGGTTAAAGCTGGAACCTATGATGCTGGGGCCAGAAGTAAGTATACCTGTCATTATTGTTTACAAATTATTGGAAATTTTATAATTATACTTAGGCAGTTACTTACATTTTCATGAATAAATATATGGTGTAGTTATTGTAAAATCTACAAACTGTAGGTCACTATATGCGGTTTATCAATAGGTAATGTTATGGAATGTAAAAAGCTTACATTTTAACTTTTCAGAGGAAGATACATCAGAAAGAGGGAAACTCTACAAACCAATATCACGGTTTGATGACAAGAGAGGTGGTTCCGATGCTGAAATTATTCGTAATCTGGTACCAAAGCAGGAACCCAATGCCCGTCTCAGATCCAAACAGAAAGGGCAAGATAAGAAGAAAAGTAATCTCGAATTGTTTAAAGAAGAACTTAGACAGTAAGTATGTGTGGACATAAAAAAAGCATTTGCATTAGTGACAACAAATATTGACTGATATTTTATGACCTAGAAGCAACTACACTGTAGTTACTATAAGAACATAGAATATCCTGTGTGAATGACATTGCCAAAGCTGCTAATTGTTAAGTTATTATTAAAAGGGGCCAAGTAATGGGTGAAGTCTGTGTGTGGATTATGAGGATGAAACTTAGCACACAGTACTATAACAGATGGAAGTGACCACTGAGATAACTGTTAAAATGTTGCAGACTTAAACTTGTTGATGAGGGAAATATATACACAATTTCACCTTACATAATGTGAGAAAGGAATAGACTCCGTTTAATTTTTGCACGTAAATAACTACTCCGGTTTCATATGGGAAGTGGTCATAATCACAATTAAATGGAATATACCCAACCATTCAATATAATTTTTAACTTTGAATGTAAGTTGCCAAGCAGTGAAGTAACTACTTCATAAAAAACAAGCAGAAATTATGGGTGGTAAGGTGATAATTTTTACACAACAACATCCACACCGGAAACTAGTTTATCATCATATCAAGAATTAATGACTGGTTCCAATGTCTGTTAGTAGTACTACAGGTTGTGGCCTATCAGATAAACCTCATTGCCCTGAGGAAACTGTCACTGTAACAGAACATTAGCCAATGCGATGGAAGTCTTATCCAACAAGCCACAATGCTTAGTTATACTAATAGATATAGTCCGGATGGACAGAGAGACTTGTAGCTCTTATACACACATAATGGAAGTGAGAGCCGCAGAAGGTTGAATTGTTGGAAAGTTGGTTGGAAACATATAAAAATGTTAAAACCTCACTTCCAGAATTCAAGAAGAACGTTCAGAGCGTCATAAATACAAAAATGTGCTCAGAGACCGCAACACAGTTGGTGCTGAACCAGTAATAGACATACCTGATATAGGATCTTATGACACTGGTGACCCCAACACTACCAATCTGTATCTTGGGAATTTGAACCCTAAGGTAAGTAGTATTTTGAATGCTACCAAGAATACTATAAGCTATTAGCTTTACTTAGTTTCAGACTAGAAAGCGCTTTAGGAAATCTCTGCCATTTTGGTTATTTTTTTGTCATTGTCTGGATACTGTACATCAAGATAATGACTATGATATTAATTGGAGAGAAAGAATGATAGAAAACTAAAACATAATATTCGCCAAAGTAAGTTACCAAAATTACAAACATTTAAAGAGTGCAATCCACTGCTAGACATCAGCCTCCCCCATATTTAGAGGGTGGTTTGCCAAGGTGACCACGCTTATCAGTTAGATTGACAATCGTATGAATGAACAATACTTCCGAGATGCTGCTGCTCATTTGCTGAGGGATTATGCGGCCTTCGGGTTATTTATCATGTAATTATTATTTAGATAACAGAACAACAGCTGATGGAATTATTTGGGCGGCACGGTCCGCTGGCCAGCATCAAAATAATGTGGCCACGGTCCGATGAGGAGAAGGCACGAGGAAGGAACTGCGGCTTTGTGGCCTTCATGTCGCGCAAGGACGGCGAGCGAGCACTCAGGAACATTAACGGTTTGTATATAAATATTACTAACCTCATAAGGGGTCAAAACAAAATCAATTTTCTATTGTTCACACCACGGAAAGTTAAACTGTGTAATCATTACATTAGACTGTAACTTTTTTTAACAAACTGTACAGTGCTACATGAGTGAAACAGACTGAATAAACCACCAGCTCCCCTCCAAAGACATACATTTGTGTGATGAACATGACATGTATTTCGATATTTCTATGATAAGTATTTGCCAAAATAGTAAAGTTTATAAAACTTGTCATCAAATTATTATAAACTCGTTAAACACTATATACATAAAACCTATGCTCAATTCATGATTAGCATTATTTTAGAATAAGCCTACTTTACCTATCTGATTTGTTTATTATAAATTAGTTTACTAATGAATTTGTTTTGCAGGTAAAGAAGTATTGAACTACGAGATGAAGCTAGGCTGGGGCAAGGCGGTGGTGATCCCTCCGGTTCCTATCTACATCCCGCCTTCATTGCAGCAGCCTTGCAAGCCTCCCCCGCCATCAGGCCTGCCCTTCAACGCACAGCCACCAAAACACCTCATCAATAGAGTAATTATATTTATATACCTTCGCATTAATGGAAGATTATTTATGAAATTAACTGGCCTCAGTTGATTTCTATTACATTACCAAATTGGAATGAGGTTTTAGCCGCTTTAGCTATCATTCTGAAACTTGAAAGGAGGTCAATTTGTTTCCTTTTTCAAGTTTAAAATGTTTTGGTCATCTTGGAGAAGTACCAAGTGTCTGGGGCAGAATTTTTAGATGAAGTCAGCTTACCCTCATCTCATATTCGGCCATATAAGGCAGGGTTAATTCGTGTGAAGCTGACTTAGTCGCATTTTAGTAGTTTACTAAGAATATATTTATTCTGATATAGATCCCGCGCGTTCGGATCGGCGACCACTACCCGAGCGACCCAGAGGATCGGCATATTTACGAAACGGTAACGAGCAAAACTGTTTTTAGTATATTTGAAAATATTAGTCTATTATTTTATGGTAGGAGGTGTACTAAGAAATTTCTGAAATTCAACCCCTAAAAGCACGCAGCGGGGTTTGAATTTTGTATAAAATTAGCTTCTCTAGTATTTTTGCTTAGTTTGAGACTCGATTATTTGAAATGTCTACCAATACTTATTTAATTTTTTTCTATTTACAGATTCTGTCGCAGTCAATAGTCAAAGTTGTTGTACCTACGGAGAGGTACGCTTATTGATTGATAATGTTAAACGCTAGTGTAAAAACTGTAATATTTGGACGTACCTCGACTACCCCATTAGATATTCTCAAATCAAGACACTATGAAGTCTGATAGGATATCTACCGAGCCTAGGGATTAAAGTCGTGAAGCTATATAATTCTTTTTTTTTAATTTGCAGAAACATTTTAATGCTGATACATCGAATGATTGAGTTTGTGATCCGTGAGGGTCCCATGTTTGAGGCTATTATCATGAACAAGGAAATGAATAATCCCTTTTTCAGGTGAGTGGTACGACCATGGAACTTCGGTCGACAAACTTGCCGTATCAACAAACTCACTTGACATTTTTTATTTACACTCGCTAGCACAGACACAGAACTAGCCTTGACATCTATACAAATAAATAAAATTGAAGTGTCTGTTTGTAATATTAAAATAACCGCTTTTTACTACATGCATAGGAATGTATATACGATACATATACCAAAATAGCATTTTTTTAAATTTTTGTCTGTCTGTCTGTTTGTTCCGGGTAATCTCTGGAACGGCTGGACCGATTTCAACGGGACTTTCACTGGCAGATAGCTGATGTAACAAGGAGTAACTTAGGCTACTTTTTATCCCGAAAAAATAACGGGAACGGGAAAAAACTGGCACGCGGGCGAAACTACGAACGGCCGCTATTTTATGCCATATTAACGCCATCTGTTGGCGACATCGAGTACTACTTCAGTTAAGATTTGTTAGTAAAAATGTTTACCGCCCAACGAAGTGGGCACGGGTCAGCTAGTATTTTATAAGACGCGTCCACTGCGCCATGTTTTGAACATTCAATAATCGCGCGCCTTAAGAAAGGGGCGTGGCCTAAATGTTTTCGAACAATGTTCAGGGGCCTAAGCACGAACTGGCTATCGTGACGTTAACGTCACGCTAACGCTACCAAAATGTATGATATTTTGCACAGCGCCTCTATCGTGCGTACAGAGAACTAAAATTGGAAGCACAAACACTTGGCATTACGTACGTAAAGTAAACGATAGCTAGGTCCGTAAAGTAACGTAATTCGATAAGAAGTTAGTAAATCGGTTGTCGTTCGTGTTACCATGTATCGTCTCGGTCCGCAAACCTAGCGTGTGAATACGTTAGGTTTACGGACCGTTACGATACGAAAGTGGAATTCGTTCGTGCTTACCCCCCTGTTCAAAACATAGCGCAACGGACTCGCCTTTACATAATCTATGTACCGGGCAATATAATTAAAAACTAAAACTTTCAAATCTAATATCGAAAGTCACAACTGCTAAACTGTGTCGGGTTTTTAGGTAATCGTGATAACGTGGTCCAGTTCAAGATTCCAAAACAAGTTGTATTTGATTGTTCATTTGTTTGTTTAGGTTTTTGTTTGAAAATCAGTCGCCTGCGCACGTGTACTATAGATGGAAGTTGTTTTCCATGCTGCAGGGTGATTCTCCGAAGGCTTGGGCTTTGGAGGACTTCAGAATGTTTGCAGGTTTGTCAAGTTTTTATATTATAAACTCATCATTATCATTTTCATGCCCTTATCCCACTTCATCTGGGGTCGGCACTGCAGGTTTTCTCTGCATCCTTTTCTTTCCTCTATCATCCGACATCTCAGTAGTCACTCCTTTTTTACCCATATCATCTTTCACACAATCTATCCATTTTTTCTTTGGCCCACCTCTACTCTTATTTCGTCCCAAAAATTATGCCCTTGAGTGGGATTTAAACCCACGACCCTCCCTTAATACGGGTATGCGCTAGTAAACTGCGCTACTGAGAGTACAATCGAACTCGACGAAATAACCTAGGATCGTTTTAATAAGGTACTAAGCTACTGAGCAGCTCCAATTATATTGACGATTATATTAATATATTAATTATTTAATTATATTGTCAAAGCCTGCTCGATAACCGAAATTGCATTCAGTTGTATTAACCAGATTTACAAATTTGTGCGATAAGGCCGCCCATGGTACTTTTTATGACTGTTCTTTTTTTATGTGACGTGTGTCCGGTCTATGTACTATAAAGTAATTTTAATTTATTAATTAATGATTGGTATGGTTTTATAGGTGGGTCGGTATGGCGGCCTCCCGTTATGAATATGTACACATCAGGCATGCCTGACGATCTGGTGGAAGAGGAAGATGCCAAGGATAACATACGTGGGACACTATCTAACAGGTTTGAATCAACGTTTATTATTAACTTTTAATAGTACTCTATCAGTTATCCGGTTCCCATAGTACAGGCTATGCTTAGTTTGAGGCTAGATGATATGTAATAAAATCGGCTAAGTGCGAGTCGAACTCGCGCACGAAGGGTTCCGTACCAACGTAAAAGCGGCAGAAAAATCACGTTTGTTGTATGAGAGCCCCCTTAAATATTTATTCTACTCTGTTTTTAGTATATGTTGTTATAGCGGCAACAGAAATACATCATCTGTGAAAATTACAATTCTCGGTAAATCGGGACCCTATTACTAAGACTCCGCTGTCTGTCTGTCCGTCTGTCACCAGGCTGTATCTCATGAACCGTGATAGTTAGGGAGTTGAAATTTTCACATATGACATATTTCTGTTGCCGCTATAACCACAAATACTAAAAAACAGAATAAAATAAATATTTAAAGGGGCTCTCATACAACAAACGTGATTTTGTTTGCCGTTTTTACTCTAGATAATGATACGGAACCCTTCGTGCACGAGTCCGACTTGCTCTTGGTCGGTCTTTTTTATACGACATCTGAACAAGCAGATGGTCCACCTAATGTTAAGTGGTATCACATAAAACAAAGCATTGCCTCGCAGGTCGCGTTAGTTAGGAACGTGCTACGTCTCTCACTCTGCATCCATCAATCTGAGGCATACAGGTGTTAAGACTAAACGAAACGTTGTTTATCATTTTCAAGAGTAGTCATGCAGAAGAATAAATATCATGTGATGATTCATGATCATTATTACACAACATCACCTATCCCCAAACTAAGAAGATTACAAGTGGTGCCGTGCGTACAAGATGTTTATGTTTCCAGTCAGCGTGATCGCTTAGAGGAGCTGATTCGATCCCTGGGACCTGGGCGCGGGTCCGTGGCGGCTGCCATGGCGTGGTGCTTGGAGCACGCGGAGGCAGCCGGGGAGGTGGCGGCCTGCCTCGCCGAGTCGCTGGCGGGCGAGACCACTCCGCCTCAGCGGCGCATAGCGCGCCTCTACCTGCTCTCAGACATCCTGCACAACGCACAGGCCAAGCTGACCAACGCCAGCGCCTTCCGCGGAGCGTGAGTTTCAGCATTACTGGAATGCTATTTTACAAGTTTTATTTACCTTTTATATTTTTGTTTTAGTAGTCCTAAAAAGATATTTATTTTATAACGGAAGTAATTTTGTATATACAAATATTTTACAGCTAATATTTAACCTATCTACATATTTGATACCTTATTACATATACATATTTTAATACATATTTTATAATAACTCTAAAATTATTCTACCTATAGTAAACTGCGGGTCTTTACTAAAGGTAGAAAACAGAGTTTAAATCACTGACCGTAGGGAATGTGCCCAAAAGGCTGGTGGCTTTTACAAGTTAATAAATTGAAATACATTGATGTAGGTAACTTTATATGTTCCTGAAGTATTCGGAAGTGATCTTATTACACTAGGTATATTATAAATTACATATAGTTCATTCTATCCAAAACTAACCTTTGGTTAAGATCGCTGTTTAGCGATAAGACCGCCCATTGTGCCTATAATAATGTTAATAAGTTTTTTGTACATTTTTATTTTATGTTAGGTATAAAGTATTTTCTATTCTAAGTGTGTATTTACAAACAAAACGTACTTAAGTAAGTATTCTATCAGTCATCCCGTTCTCATAGTGTAGTGTGCTTCGTTTGGGGCTAGCTATGTTCTATAAAAATGTCTACAAATATTTATAACTATTATTTACTAGCAACAGCCCCCGGCTACTTATATGATTCCTATCCGGACAAAGATCATGATGTCATTTAAATATCTCCTACAGGATCCAGAACAAACTGGTAGATATAATGCGACACTGCTATACTGCTTGGTCGAGCATGCCGTCTCGCTTGCAACAAGAAGGATTCCGTGCTAGAGTGACGCGCGTGTTGCAGGCGTGGGCTGATTGGGCCGTCTACCCTCAAGAATTTTTAATGCACATCAATGACGTCTTCTTAGGACAAGATAAGGTAAGCTTTGTGAAAATTATCTTCCTATGTAAGAAAAAAAGAAAATGTGCATGTAAGAAGTCTATGTAAGAAAAAGTGCCTACAATTTTATCATACTAAAGAGCTAGCTAATGACTGAGTGAGTGAAGCGTCTCAGTTTCGAGATTAATGCGTTCGAGATTCCAAAAAATGCTTTTGCCCTTCTGTTTGTTATTACCTACACATTTTTTAACCTCTGACGAAAATTGACACACATTGAGTTCCTTGATTAATCTAAATTATTTAGTCGATCACGATTTTTGTTTGGGGGTAAAGGGGGGAAATTTGCTGTAAATAGCAAAGGCACACTAAGGATTTCATTCTACACAAGATGTTACGAAAAAAAATCCATTCAGGGTGTATGTGTGTGTTGCTGTAGTGTATGTATGGATGGATTCCAATTTTGGGAACGGGGAAAGTGTCGGTTACGCTATGGTTATAAAAGCTCGAGAGGTCTATTGTTCTAACAGAACCACTAATGAATAAACTATTCTATTGTTTACAAACTAGGAGCCGGAACAAGGGCAGGTCGAGGCACCAGAACCGGAAGCAGTAGAGGCTGCGTCACCAGCTCGTTCCAGCGCCTCGGAGGAGTCGTGGGAGGGAGGGTCACGTGGCCCGCTAGATGGCGCTGCTCTCCGACGGCTGGCTGCCACCAGGCGGCTCGAGACCACACCTTCCTTAGACATCGATGGTGTACCGAGTAAGTATTTTGATACAGCTAATAACTATATTGAAGATGAATAATCCCTAAGAATTCCCTAAATATTAATCGACCCTTCGATTAGCCTTCGTAGTTGCCCAGCCTTCTGCGCTGTACGTGGTGGGCTCGATCGCCACGAAGAGCAAACATTGGTGTGATCAACATAGATGTTTGTTCGCACAGAACAGGTTTAGGGGTAAAACTTCAGTAATTCCTTTCTTAGTACACCTCCATGCACTAATACCGAATATGCCGTAACTATGATAATTTAAAAAGTTGTACCCTCTAAGGATCGAACGTTCTGCATGAATAAGGTCGGAGCTTTATTTCGTTTTAAAATTTCCTTGAACTTCCTCAGTGGATGAAGACATAGATGGCGTCCCGCTGGAAGGCGATGCAGGGGAGGCGGAAGGCGAGAGTGAGACGGCAGGTGGGTTCGTGCCGTCGCGCTGGGAGAGCGTGGACGCGGCCGAGACGCCCCCCTCGCCGCCACCCGCGCCCCTCGCGCCCGCCGCGCCGCGCCCCGCGCCGCCCCTCCCGTGAGTAACACATCCATGCCGGCCCGCTAGAAGGCGAGAGGGAGACGTTAGGTGGGTTCATGCCGTCGCGCTGGAAGGCGATGCAGGGGAGGCGGAAGGCGAGAGTGAGACGGCAGGTGGGTTCGTGCCGTCGCGCTGGGAGAGCGTGGACGCGGCCGAGACGCCCCCCTCGCCGCCACCCGCGCCCCTCGCGCCCGCCGCGCCGCGCCCCGCGCCGCCCCTCCCGTGAGTAACACATCCATGCCGGCCCGCTAGAAGGCGAGAGGGAGACGTTAGGTGGGTTCATGCCGTCGCGCTGGAAGGCGATAGGGATACAGCAGGTGGGTTCATGCCGTCCCGCTGGAAGGTTAGAGAGAGACAGCAGGTGAGTTCATGCCATCCTGCTGGAAGGCGAAACGAATACAGCAGGTGGGTGTTCATGCCGTCCCGCTGAAAGGTTAGAGAGAGATAGCAGGTGGGTTCATGCCGTTTCCGCATCCATCCATCCATACTTACCAACTTTCGCGCTTTTAATATTAGTAGGATTGTACACAGAAAAATAACTTGAGTAAACGTGTACAAAGGCGAGCTTAAAACTCAGCAAACCTTACGGTAGAGAGAGGTGAGATCAAAGGTGGGTACGTGTACAAAATGTATAGTTAGGAGATTTACCTACATACTTTAAAATATATATACATATCATCATCATATACGTATACCTATATTAAATTGCTTACAAATAAATACATACACTTACTAGAGGACTACTTAGGACTAGCTATAATAAATATATATATGTTAGCAGGTCTACAGTGGTTGCGGCGAGCGGCGCGACCCCGACGGCAGGCGGCACGGACGAGCGGCTGCTGTCGCGCTCGCGGCTGCGCGAGATCGAGGTGAAGGTGCTGCAGTACGCGGACGAAGTGGAGGCGGGGCGCCGCGCCGCGCGGCCCGGCCTCACGCCGCACCAGCAACTGCAGCACTACCGGAGGAAACTCATCAAGAAGGTATCATCACCATAAATAAATTAAATCAAAAATGTTTATTTGAAACTAGTCAATTTAGTTGCTATTGCAATTGCAATACTATAGTGTATTCAATATAAATTTATTGATTGTCCAGCATTATTATTATTATTATTTATTTTGATAATAATTCTTATCGCAATTTTTTCAGGCGTTACGCGAAAACAAAGAATCGATAGAGGATGTACCTGAAACTCCAGAGGTTAGGAAACGGACGCCGCCAGAGGAAGACACCTACTCGTAAGTATTTTTATACTACTACTGGTAGAACCTGCATAATATATGGCCCTCCTGATGTTAAGTGGTAACTATCGTCTATAACAAAGCATTGCTTTGCAGGACACGCACGTTAGGTACGTAGATAGATAGATAGATAGAAAACTCTTTATTGTACACCACAACGAAAAAAAAATTACTATAATATACAAGTTCTAAAGCTTAGTGAAGTACAATGGGCGGTCTTATCGATGTAAGCGATTTCTTCCAGACAACCTTAGGATGGACAAGAAACTAAATGAGCTTTACATGACGGTGTCATAAATAAATACAAAGCATTACATAAGTATAAACAAAGAATAAGATGTATGGATTGAATGAAATAAGTACGTATCCTATGCACTACCCTGCGTTCACCAACCTGAGGCATACTGGTGTTAAACCACATGTGCCTGTAATTTCACATATTTCAAGTTTATACGCATTTCGTCATCACTAGCCTAAATAAAAGCGGTCTGGTGGTAGATCCCAACACGGATGTGCTCAGATGTTGTGTACGACTTCAGTAAGTCACTAATGTGCGTGACTACTGACGCCTATACGTTATTCCAATATGGATATGAGTGGAAACAAACATACACACACTCACTCAATCGAATTTATAATATTAGTAAGATCCTACTAATATTTTAAATGCGAATGTTTGGATGGATGGATGGATGTTTGTTCCTCTTTGACGCTCTAACCAGTGTACCGATTTTGATTAAATTTGGAATAAATATAGATTGTAATCTGAAATAGGACATAGGCTACTTTTTATCCCGAAAAAATAACGGGAACTGGAAAAAACAGCCACGCGGGCGAAGCTGCGAGTGGCCTCTATTATAATTTTAGTAAAAATGGGTGCATGTGAGTTTGTGAGACTTTGCATCATAATAATCTTGTTATTTTTCAGAACATCATCTAAAAAGTCGAAGAAGTCCAGGGAACCGACCCTATCACCGCCGCCTAAACGGACACGCCATGCGTAAGTATAGTGATTGGGTGACAAAAAAAAAGTTATAATAGTTTTATATAATAAATAAATAATTAATGCTGGACAATCCACACAGCATCATCTAGCCCCAAGCTAAGCAGAGCTTGTGTTATGGGTACTAGTTGACTGTTATACTTAATACAATACAATATTACACACATATATATTTTTATTATACATAGAAAATACCCAGAACACCCGGAATAAATATTTACAAATCGTACAAACATTTATCCCAAGGCGGGAATCGAACCGCAACCTCCTACGTCGCAGGCAGACATTGGCCCGCCGCGCCACATCGGTCGTCCGATTTGTATAGATAATTGTGGGCATTTTTACACAACATCATCTAACCCCAAACTAAGCATAGCTTGTACTATGAGAACCAGTTGACTGATAGAGAATACTTATACATGTTTTTTTTGTAAATACTTACTTAGAATACAATATATCACCCAGATATAGAACAAACATCCATGTTCATCACACAAATGTTTGTTCTCTGTTGTGTAAAAAATTTAAAATATATTTTTCAGTAAATCAAGATCACGGTCGCGCTCCAGAGAGCGGGAAAGAGAAAGGGAGAGAGAACGCGAGCGCTCTCGCGAACGAGAACGCGAGCGAGAGAAAGAACGCGATAGAGAGCGAGACAGACGACGCCGCTCGCCGGCCACGCCCCCTGGCCACCATCACAGGAAACACAGCAAACATGCCAAGTACAAGTACTGACAGGACCCAATAATGAAGTTATGTGCGTGTTTTGAAACTATGACAGTTAGTGCTTGTTTGAACATGTTGGGTTAGGTAGAGGCACGTCCAAACATTACAGTCGGTACAGCTAGTACAAGTTCTTGCAATAGTTTGACGGGAAAAAGAGTATCTAACAATATTGTTTGAATATAGCTCATTTCTCTATAAGTTGTTATAAGTAAAGCGCAATAAACTGTGAGTAGCTATAAAAATTGTTTTATTTTTGAGTATGGTCAGCGAAAGTTGACATGCCGTAAACTCTTAAATGTCTTAAACCCAGATCAGCCTTGAGCGAAATGTACATACCATTTCATTACTAAATAGGTATTAAAGAACTGGTGCCTACTTTAAAATAGGAAAATAAAATAAACAACCTCACGATAAAGCCCCATGCTAGATATCTCCTTGAATACTTTAGGTCCTATCGAGTAGCAGTTCTTAGAGGATGTCTAAGGGTACTCAGAGGTACATCCAAAATTATTACATTTGGCGCATACATACATTTTGCAGTAGTAAAAATAATAATAATGCTGGACAATCCACACAGCATCATCTAGCCCCAAGCTTAGCAGAGCTTGTGTTATGGGTACTAGATGACTGATATACTTAATACGATACATTACATACATAGATATTTTTTATTATACATAGAAAATACCCAGAACACCCGGAATCAATATTTGCAGATCGTACAAACATTTATCCCGAGGCGGGAATCGAACCCGCAACCTCCTGCGCCGCAGGCGGACGTTCGCCCGCTCCGCCACATCGGTCGTAGTAAGTTCCACACGTGACAGTTTGCAAGTCCATTGCCGCTCCTAGAATATCAAGTTGTTTCCCCATGATATGTTTTCCTTCTATGAAGTTCTATTATGGAGTCCTGCGGTACCTAACAAGCATAAAAAAATTGCCAAATACTACGTACCTTTTTTTGTTTTTTTTTGTACCGTTTACATTCTGACCTTCGTCAGAGAAGTGGAATGTAAACGGTTTGACACGGGGTAAATGTATACTGATTTAATAACATGGCATCGAAAAACACTGGTTTAGATGTTTTATTAACTTACAAGAGAAGCAACATTACCAATAAAGACAAAAGGACTCTAAAATAACTAATTTACTAAAAAAGAGAAATTAACAAATAAACAAAAAAAAAAATATGAAACAAATGAAAACAACAAATAGCCATAGGCCACAGTTGCATGTATATTTTTATTTTCGTGCTATGTTTTTTTCAAACGAATTATACCTCATCCAATCGTTTCTGGAACTTGTGAAATAAAAATCATAGATAAATCATAATTTTATTTATTCATTCGAAAAAATCGTATTTCATACACTCAAAATTAATCTCAATAAAATAATTGTAAATTTCAGTATAAATACTTTCATAATTGCGCAATACCAATTAATTACAAAACATTGATTAATCATAATATTTTGAATTCGTATATCTTTGTGACTTAATATAGAGAGCTACCTTTGTGATACCTGTATTCTAAGTATCTTACGAAAGCTATGTTTGTGTGCGTAAAATCCAGACACGTATTTCATTTCAGTACTCTGATCCAGACACGTATTTCATCTCTAGACCACTCTGATGTATGGAAATAGAAAGAGAGCGTACGATGGATGGATATTATGTGCAATAGTGTGCAAGCACACAAACATAGCTTAACGAATTAGAGAAATAAAACTGTATCTAAAATAATTGTGATACTAAAACTGCCAATTCTACTATGACACAAAGCCATAAGCTTAATCACAAAGGTTTAAAATAAAAAGAAGAAATACGCTACACACTTCAATATATGACTAGCTAAGCGCTCCGTAACAATTAATCTTTCTAACCAATCCCTAGTTATTCCAACAATATACACAATTCCTACTATCAGCTATGCATTACAATAATATACTTTTTATAATACCATACCTCAAACTTTATCAATCGAAATCAAACTTTAGCTAAAATATCTCTTTTTGCATGAAAGAGACAATATAATTTAATAGAGGCGTTACGTTAAGTGTCAGCGATTATGGATAAGACTGTAAATGTGAGATTAATTGTCCTCTTTTAAAGCTGTAGTGGTGTATATTGTATTCCCATTCCATAGTCTTTATTCCCATTTTGCTACTGCTACTCCGCTCTACGTGCAAGTAGCAATGTATCACACAATAACAGTGGACAGAATGGCTGCATCACGGTGATATCCCAAGTAGTTGAAAATACTATACAATACTTCAATATTTGTTTAGGTATAAAGCAAATATCTTTGTCTATATAAATGATTTCTTTGTTAACAAAACTCACAGTAACGAATATCTATCCACAACCATCCATTCATCTACATCAAATGCACATCTATCCTCATAAGAATACTACTATTTCTTGATGTGATATGGCACAGCGGGCATGGCGTGGAACGTTGATGGGGTGGCTAAAGTCGTTCATGGCGACGACCGCTGTGTCCATACCCTAAGCAGGATGATTAACTTTATAATATTGTTATTAACCGTAATATTGTTTTTTAATTGAAGTTGGACGGTTTTCTTTTCAGCTGACAACATTAATCGTCAATTAAAATGTGATTTTAAAAAAGAGAAAAAAAAATAGAAGGATAGAAGCAGAGGAAAAAATTACTAGAAGCTTCTGTTAACAGTAACTGAATAATATGGTTTGATCCAGCTTTGATTCATAACACTTAAAACTAAAAATAGTAAAACTGTTGCAATAATACTGAAATAAACACTGAATTACCTACATCAATTAACATAAAATAAACATCTGTAAAATAAACCTGTCCATAGAAATCGTTAAATTAAAACAAATTCATAGCCATTCATTCGTACTATTCTAATAGTTATTTGGACATTAGGGTATTAGAAAACTATTTCTAAATAATTTCTCTATTACGAATCACTAATTAAAAAATATGTGATTTCAGCCTCCAACAAGTGGCAATCGAAAATAAAAAACGCTCGTTACAACACCACTAGCCCTAGGGCGCGTTGCGCATCCGATCTGAATCTTAGAAAGAGCCGATACGAATATTTCTTTTGGTGTAAACGTAAAGACGTAGTAGCTTGGATTCAGAGGTCTTGGAACAAATAAATTTGACACTTGTGGCGTAAACATAGGTAATATAATTAGGTTAAACTGCGCGGCAACCAAGTCACTCAGCTGTTGGACTGTCAAAGTCGCGCAGTGTAAGCAATTCAAATGTCAACACGATGCTATAACGAAACAGATGTCAAATTTATACGCGCTAGACCTTAGGACTTAGCTCGGACGCAGTTGAAACGCGCCCCGGAACAGGTGTAAATGACATTTAGGCGACTAATATTTAATTGTCCTATGCCCAAACATTTGAATAACGTAGATTTTGGCGCCGATTGCTCATTGTTCTTAAACAGAATTGTCGCTATCTCTACCCGTAGCTCAGGAATGTATAAAAATATAATGATTATTCGATGAATCACAGATACATAATTGTATTAGTTCTAAATACTGCAGTAATCTTCTAATAATAGCGCATGTTTAAATGATATATTCTTAAACCTAGCATAAAAAAGGAAAATAATTGAAAAATCTCTTAAAATCAGTAAAAAAAGGTCCCGACATAATGTTTTCAAAAATGAGGGTAGGTTGTGCGTTTGGCAATAAGGCGCAGTCTACACAATGGTCGTCTGTTTAACACTTACTTATAATCTACAGGCTGTCTTTCTACCAATCACAGGGGTTTCAGCTAAGCTATAAGGCTGTATTTACCTACTAAACAAGTGTAGATACATAATTTGTTTTGTCATGTTAGTGATATCCTGACATCAGTTTTGACATCAATGGAGCAATAACTTATTTATCTTTGAATACAGAGTGAATTTGTCATTTCAATTTCAACTTTATCCTGTTAGTCCTTTGCCCTGGGTACACCAACTTGTTCAACCTACGTTTTTGGTGGCGTGCACAGTGGCGATCAGTTGTTTGGAGATTACAGGACGAGCACGTGCAGGTTCTTTTATTAAATTGAATTAGTAGAATAAAATTATATTTCGTTCTCGTTAAACTTCAACTCTCGCTTCCTGAGAGGTTGAATTTCTTTCCTAGTAAACCCCAACGCAACACCTTTGAGAATTTCAGGTCTTTACAACCAGCGGTTTATTCTGCGTGTTGTTTATACATCAGTCAGTAAGGACAAAGGTTCTAGTTCTAAAAACTGATCGTCAGTCAGGATATCACTAAAACTAACCTTTACAAGATAGGCCACTGTCGCAAACTTGAAGTTTGGCACTTGTGAATGTGGCAGTAAGGTATTTTATTGCATGTCTCACAAGATGTTTAACATGTATGTTTTTAAACATTTTGATAAAACTATCAATATTCAACATTAACAAAGGCCATTTTGTTTTATCTAGCTGTCTGACTTTATAATTATTTTTACCTAATTGACTACATATACATTATTTCCTTCTACACTACACTTACAAGGATTTGATTCGACATCAAATACATAAAAACCTTTCTAAAACATTAGCTTTAAAACGTTGTCTGAGCTATAATTTAAGGGAAAGCAATCCTAGCGGTTTGTACAAGTGAAAGACTACTGTTACTAGACTTAACACATTTAATACTTCTCAGAGTAATAGGCAGTGCAATGCAGAGCAGGTCCTCGGTGGACATACTCTGTGTGGTAAAGTAATTGTTATACACATAACCACACAGCATCAGGTGAGGTAAGCTTGTTTCGTTCGATCTCAGAAAAAAATAATACAAATATGAAACAATGCTTAAATGCAAACACAACGGAGGCCTAAAGGTCACAGCCCATTTACACGACTCCGCTCTCGCACAACGATCTTGTCTAATGCCAAAAATCCGTAAGACGTCCTATTTTTCGTCGTGCATTTAGGCAAATCAGTATCAGTAACTGATTTGTTGTACAAACTTCGTTGTTGTATAAGTCGACTACGACCTTAATTAATCCGTAGTTAGTCACCAGAGGGGCCCAGTAGCGAAAAATTTATACGAACGTAAAACGATCGTGTAGAAGGAAATATATATTTTTAATTCTTAAGTTTAACATTAAAATTGTATGATGTCGATTACCTACATGTAGACATGTTTGTACAAAAATTATACAAAATCGATTTATAAAGAAAATAATTGTTCGAAAAAATTGTATCATATTGTTTGAAATAATAAAATCGAGGGAAAAACATTAATTCGTAAAAATTAAAGCCATTTCTATTGCTCCATGATTTTAAACAGAAAATTAATTCCTGAAACTAAATTTAGGGTTTATGTAATGATTTCTTTTTATTGAAAAATTAATTGCAATTCACAAACACCCTATAAGTTTCTACAGTTTCCTACGTCACCTACAGCTTTATATACTTGATTCCGAAGCGCTACGAGATCATTTAAGAATTTAGATTCTAGTTTCTACACATTAAGTGCTAAAGTGACATTTGTGAATTGCTTGTATCGTTTTTCTCATGTTATAATACACCCGGATCAAGGATATTTTTGCTGTGGCCACATCATCGAAGTACAGCGAACTGTAGGCCGATTCTGTCTGTTGATTTATTTTGTTTTTCGGATATCGGATTTCGATTTGAGAGCTTGTCTTTTGACGTGACAACGTCTAATAAATCAATGAACGCCGGCTGCACGCACGAAAAAGGATGACTCATTGTTACGCTCATTGTAACGTTACGATCGGAGCGAGAGCGTTACACGAGCGAGCGAAAGGCACCATCGGCTTGAGCGTTCGGCTTGCGCCGCATCTATCTCTCTTCCACTCGATTGGCCTATGCCAATCACGTCTTATTATTTTGTCACGTTAAATTATCGTCCGTAAACCGACTTTACGGACAACCAGTTTTTAAAGTAATACTTCTAATGTGACTTTCAACAAGGTTGCGTTAAACGTTTAACACTACCATGGAGGGGGTATGAAAGCACTGTTCTTTCTCTCTTTCTCTCATAGCCAGTTACGTTTCGTATATTAAAGAAGTTTTACTTCAGTCGTGGGGTCTAAAGCACACTCATTTTTTTTTATGAAGATACTATAAGCGCCCCTAGTAGCCTAGAGGCTCGCAAACCGAATCTGTTTTTTTTAGAAATCCGATATCCAGAAAACGAAAAAAACAGAGAATCAGCCTACTGATCGCATGCATATAAAAAGAAAGTGATAGAAAGAGAACGCGAATATCCGTTGAATATGGCTTCAGCGTCAAAAGTTGAGACGCAATTTTCATTAAACCTACAGCCTAAATAATTTTACAACCTTACGGATCAAACTTAAAATGTCATATTTTAAACATTAAACTGTTGACCATAGTTTCTTTTGACAGATTTTAAGGTACTTGTCTTGATATCCAGCCTACTTGTAGAAGTGAGCATGCTTTAAGTGGAGTGTCACCTCCAAGCGCGGCGCAATCGCTGTGAAGGCAAGCTTGGAGGACACGAAGCTGGGTGTCATCTTGTTTTACGAATACGCCAACATCTCACGCGGCCATCGCTGGAAGATACAATTATAAACTGATTATAATAAAACTGTGAATGTTTTGGGGAACAGAGGGCTCGTCCGGGGCAGTACTTCCACCATGCCTATTTCTGCCGCCAAGCAGCTTACAGTGTTCCGGTTTATGGACGCTCAGTAGTGCATCGTAGGTGACGTTCCTAACGAGTGTGACTTACGAGGCAATGCTTTGTTATAGGTGATAGTAACCACTTAACATCAGTTGGGGCACCTGCTTGCTTCATCAGCAAGTTGTATTTAAAAAAAAAGGATGTCTAAGGGGCGGTAGTCAAAGTACGTCTAAATATTACATTTGGTACATACTTATATACATTTTTTAAAAAGCATCACCAATAAACAATGAAAGCTACAGGGTTAGTAACAGTAAGAAATACAATAATAAATAAACAATATCTTTAACCACAAAAAATCTGCCTAAATAACAGTGTCTAAACCATTGTCACCTTTTACCAATGGGTAATGTTAAACAGAGATAGCACTAAACTTGAGAAATGTTTTGTGGTAAGTTGTAAGTTTTGTGGTAAGTAACCTTTGGTTGTCTTCTCATCGGAGAACCTGCCAAGTTTGGTGTTCTTACGCCCGAATAGGTACTCAAACGTAACTATTTTTTATTATACATAGAAAACACCCAGAACACCCGGAATAAATATTTGCAGATCGTACAAACATTTATCCCAAGGCGGATAAATAAAAGTAATAATAAATGAAAGTGTTATATTTGATAACCTGATTTGACGAATATTTTCCTTGGGTTTTGAAGAAAAACAGCCGACTGTTCTTTTTTGTTACTGACTCGACTTGACTAAAAACTATTTATCTAATTCACTTGACATTGGCAAAATTGGACACATGCCACAAAAAAGATACGTTTAAGTCACAAATGTCAAATTATTCCTGCTAGGCCTTCAGGCTAGGGCTTTAGGGCGTGAAGAGTGAAGCGGCGACGACGGTAGGCTCACAAAGTGCGTAAAACGTTAAAGAACCAGGAATATTCGATATTTCCGCTTATCAACCTATTTTTACATAACATCATCTAGCCCCAAATTAAGCATAGTTGACCAGAACCAGATGACTGATATAATAATAATAATAATGCAGCCAGTGTTTTGGGAACGTTTCCGATTGGCACTGGTCTAGATCAGTTGAGCTACCTTTAGATCGTTTGCAACGGTCTGTAGATAGCTTAACTGTTTCATATATTATGTATTTTGTACATACCAATTAAAAATATAATATAATAGAATAAACATCTACGTTCATTACACAAACGTTTATCCTTAGTGGGGATCGAACCCACAACCTACAGCACAGAAAGGAGAGCTATAACTAACTGAGCCTACAGGTCGACTCTTAGAAACGATAAACGAACTTTTGTACTGTCGTTTTGTAATACACTTCGGGGCTACTCAGTAGCCGTTCCACAGTCAAGTTGTCAATGCCTAAAATGCCGCGTAGTGTACCTCAAAACGATAATACGAAACTGCGTTTATCGTTTCTAAGAGTAAACCTGCATGTTATCGGTTCTTCTCATCCAGAAGGGGTCGTTCAGGAAAGTTCTACCACAACGCTTATTTCCGCCGCCAAGCAGTGTTACTGTGTTTTGGTTTGAAAGGTTTGGATATCGGTGAAATTACAGGTACAGTCAGCTGCACTAGAATGTATACAATTCGTAACTTTCAAAACGGTATCAAGACCTTATAGTAAACTCTAAAAACTCAAAAATCGTGAAATTTGCTAAAAAGTTTACTTATTTTTTTAGTTTTCGCCCTGTAAATATTAATTGTGACGCTGTATAACCATTCTGTAAGTTACGAATTGTATACATTCTAGTGCAGCTGACTGTACATAATACCCAGGTTGATGGGCACAGATTAGTGCATCGTAGGGCACGTTCCTAACTTGCGTAACCAAGGCAATGCTTTGTTATAGGTGATTGTTACCACTTACTATCTGCTGAACTCAGCCAGTTATAAAAAAACTTATGTGTAGGTAGGTAATTCTCTTTCATTATGTTAAGAAGTCTTAAAAAGTTTTTTGATTGAAATTTGGAATAAGCATATTTAGGCTTTGACATAAAATAATACGACAAAAGCCTATCCAGTTGGTCTACCATGTAAACGATTAACGAAGTTTCGGACGGTTTAAGTTCCACTGCGGGTTAACTCAGGAACCGATTCATAGTCAAGTTGTCACTGCCTGCCATGACACGCAATGTAACTCAAAAAACTTAACTTAGTTTATTATTATTCATGGTAGACTAACTGAACTTTATAACACCTAAACAAATATTGATCTTAAAGAAAGAATCTGCATGAAATATAAGCTGCCCCAAACGCCTCATGCTTTAGAGTTGAAATGAAAAAGTTTAACCGAATTAAAAATCTGAAAGCCAATTTCTGCTCTTGGAATATTAATAAGCTACAAAATAGCTGTGATACGGTCTACGTATGAAGGGTTAGCATAGCAATGTGCATCTTGTGTAGTGCACACACGGTTGAAAGTGGCATGTTGTATGATATAAACCCTGTTATTCAAAAGTTTGTGTAGGCTGTTGAGACTTGGTTATGCTCGTACTGGTAATTTTAACTTTATTTGTACGTTAATAAAGCTGAATATAGTTTCATAAAACATACTATCATATATCATACATATCAATAATTACTTTTTTAAGTGACGCGAGTTATAACTTGACAACACAAGAACGGTCACAATTTCAGTTATTTGATGCCTTTGTTTTAAATCAGAAATATTTACTTATTAATACATTTTTATAGTGATAATAGTAGGTGAAAACCCCTACAGCACCCAGACCCGGAACAAATTGCAGTTCGCGCAAACAGTTGGCATGCTGCGAGAGTCAAACCCGCATGTATCATCTCTCAGTCAGTCAGTCACCCACTACCCTAAAGAAAATTCTCTGAGATCAGTTACTTTCACTTTCTATCTTTGAACACAACCTTAGCCAACACTAAACTTTGAATAACAGGGGAAGGGTTAGCGATGTTCGTGTGATAGGAAAGTGCACCTTATGTCGTGCACAATAAGGTGTAGTATGCACCTGATTCACTGGTCGACGATCCGCCACGCTCGCACGTCGCCGCCACTGTAACACACTCTTTATTTCACAACAGAATAGAACAGCACAATAAGATAGACAGAGACAGATCGACGGTGATTACGTCTTCAAATTTTTATTTACCTAAACTTATATAATTACTTATTACTAAGCCTTGAATGCTTCTAGCAATGGGTGCTTGTCAGTAGTGTATAATAGAAATGCTAGCTGACTGATTTCCGTCCACGTTTCAGTACCAACTTCGGGCACCCCGACTGTCACCCATCCTTAAAGTTCATAAGCACTGACTTGAGAGCGGTGTACTATAAGTGTCAGCTCGCTACCAACTTCGAGCACCCAAACTATTACCCATCCCTAGAGTTCATAAGTAAGTACTGACTGGACAGCGGTGTACTGTAAGTGTCATCTCGCTACCAACTTCGAGCACCTAAACTATTACCCATCCCTAGAGTTCATAAGTAGGTACTGACTTGCCCGCGGTGTACAAGAGTGGAGTGCGCTGGTTGTGCAAGGCCGCGAGTGCGTGCGCGGCGTCGGGCAGACGCGCGGGGGCGGCGGCGGGGCGAAGGGCGGGGCTCCAGGCGCGGAGGGACCCGTCCCGGCCACAGCTCGCCACGAGCTCATCGTCCCCACTGCCTACTGTTACAACCCCTGTCACCCAGCCTTTGTGTGCGTTCATTACGCTCTGCAATCAATAAATGAAAAGGTATCCTAGTGGTTCTGTGAGAACAGTAGACCTCGCGAGCCCTTAAAACCATGCAATAACGAACACTTTCTCTTTCCCAAAAATTGAAATCCGTCCATATACAACGCAAACTTTTTTCACACATACTTTTTTCGTATAGAAAAATCCATTGTTGCATAACCGGATTTGAACCCATAACCTTGGTTGAAGGGATTGGGTAGGCGAGGTTACTCTCACTAGGGCATCGGCGCTCTACAGGGATTAAGTCGTGAAGTTGTGTCTATCTTTCTACTTACATGTGTGAGCGTGTTGTGTGTGAGCGACCACCGCTTGAGGCTGGAGTCTCTTGAGGCGGAGTAGAGCGCGTCGCCGGCTCGCAGCGCTAGCGCCTGCACGCCGTCGTAGTGAGGCGGCTCCAGCAGACGACGGTTGCTGGCCTCCCAGGCACCTGACATTATACAACGCACATTTATACTACCTTCCAAAGATAAACACGTCTATTTTAATACAATTTGCTGATGGAACAAGCACATGGCTTTTCATTTTTCTCAGTGCATTTATCATTAACATACTTGAGTCTTGCTGCGTGATTTCCAGCGTCCGTACGTAGTGGTCCTTGGAGCCGGTAGCGACGAGGTCTCCCGAAGTCCCCGGGCTCAAAGCCAGGCACATAATGGCCGCTGCGTGTCCCGACCATACTTTACACACGCATTCTAACCTGGGGTATTAGAAAAATTGGAATAATTAAGTAAACAAAATTCAAATTAAATTTCAACCTGCACGACAATAGCCTCTCCCATCTGAGGACTAAGCACGACGACGAAGAGAGTAGAAGAAGAAAACCTGTTGTGCCGACCCTACTTAACGTGGGACAAGGGCAGGAAGATGATGACTTAACGCTTGGTATTAGGCAGATTGCTGACGCAGTGGTGACTACTGTAACCCCCTTATCTCCCCATTCAAGCAGAACACACCGTCTTCAGCCTGAATAGTTCATTACACCCCATTCAAGCCTCCCTTATACATTCCAACCGTCACAGCTCAGTTCGTAGTAGCGCTGCCTTCCGCGCTGTGGGTGGTGGGTTCGATCCCCGAGACTAAACTTTGTGTAATGAACATGTTCGTTCTTTCTGGGTGTTATACGTATTCTAAGTATGTATTTGAAAAAAAAGTATATAAGTATTTATCAGCTATCTTCTTTCCATAGCACAAATTTTGCTTAGTTTGGGGCTAGGAGGCGTTGTGTGCATGTGTGTCAAGATTTATTTATATAGATTTTCAGGGAGACAGATTTTCATCCATCGACTTTCCGCGAGCCATAGAATGTCGCCAGTCCGTCTTCGGAAGATTGGGAGAACAAGACTTGCTGTCTTGTTGTCTTATTTGGTAACAAGCTAAGGGTAAAACCTCTGTACTTACATCCTCAGGTCCCAAAGACGTAGTTTATCTCCCACAGCAGTGTACAGACGATGCGAGTCTGCTAGAGCGAGGGCGGTCACTGCTACTTCCCCGCCGATGCCGCGGTTGCTGGGGCATGGACCTGTGACGCCAGAGGACCTGTGGGTTTCAAATCTTTTGATTGACTGGCCTCACATCTCAGTCTATAGCAGCTCATTTTCTCCGCTGTAGGTTATGGGTTCGATCCCCACCAAGGGTAAAAATTTGTATTTTTTCACACCATTTGCTCATAAAACAAACCGAT
The DNA here is from genome assembly GCA_947095575.1 of Electrophaes corylata. NCBI lineage: Eukaryota > Metazoa > Arthropoda > Insecta > Lepidoptera > Geometridae > Electrophaes > Electrophaes corylata. The sequence goes on along the minus strand of OX352699.1, from coordinate 12,721,661 downwards.
GGCCCACCATGATGTTAAGTATGTGTTTTTTACAACAAAGCTATTTTAGTTTACATTACCATAGCGTTGTGAGTGGAGTTCGCGATCTAGTGTCAAACACTCTGACAGCGGCCCCTGCAGCGGCTAGTAGCACGCGTCCTTCCCCCTCTCCCGCAGCCAGCGCGCCCACCGCCCCCCCGCACCAGCCACGCCACGCCTCCCGCCCAACAGTCACATCCCAGCCGCGGACCGTGCGATCTGTTATAAAATATTACTTACTTTAAAACAAGAAAGCTATGTCAGGTTTAGTTGCGCCGCAGTTAGACCGCCATGACACAGGGGTAGCTAGCTACCAAGGGGTAACCCCAAGCGTTGAATGTCTAGGTAAATTTTTACAATGATCCCTATGTGAGAACGCATGGTCGAAAATTTCGCCGTGGAAATATTGCTTACTTAGTTTGTTATTGTGACTTGAATATATACTAGTCGTTTTAAATTTTCTGGTTAACCAGAAGTGATAGTTTTGGATAAGATTGGATTGGCATAGAATTTCTTACTGGCGCAGTCGGTAGGATTTCTTTCTATCGTACTCGAGACTCCGTTAGTTTAACCAAGTCAAATGTGCTTTAGTGGTTGAATTTATAATTAATATTTTAAATCGTAATATTTTATACTTAACCTGTACGAGTTACATAAAAAAGCCAACATACTTTATAGATACCATATAAACAGTATAGCTGGGGAGTATAGTACATAAATGTAGTAGATAGTACTCACCGACCCCGCCGCTGTAGAGAAGATGTTCTGTAGCGCACAAAGCTAACGCTGCGCCGGCGTGCCCTTCAGCCACGTGGGTACATTGAATCCACGCCGATGTCGCCGCTGTATTTCCGCCACCGCTGATACGCTGTAATTTTTTTATGAGCGTAACTGTTTAAATCTTGGTAGACCATTTTTATCAGTCATGAAAAAGCCCGTAATTTAGTCAGTTTCACAATTGAACATGTCTTTCCTTTGGATAATGCCAACTCGGTTAAGAGTATGGTATAGGTGCTGGCTAAGCTTATTACATCTGTGTCATATCCCAGGCACTATAACGTTTCGTAGTGCTATATAGAATAAACAGACCGTTAACTGCTATCATAAGAACAGGATAACTAATATTACGCTACAGATCATCAGTCAGTAATGCCACCATTTTATTTATATTTAGATAATTTTCACAAGCCTAAATGAATTCACTACTGGACATAGGCCTCCTCCAGATTTAATAGGGTTTGCCGTAGTCATCACGGTGACTGCGGAGTGTCGTTTTTATGTACCCAAGAGATGCTTATACCCATCTATAGTTCGCGTCACCTTTCCAGACACCCATGGGAGGAAATAAAGGATCCTGTTCTAACAACGGGACTTCCTCATTTCTTCTAGCCGAGATCTCCTCAGCTGACTTAGAGTTAAAGCCAGAGTATATATTACCTTTTGCACCATTTCCTTGACGACTCCTTGTGGTGAATTGTCTTGGTACGCTCCAGCTAGCCGTAGGAACACGTCATCATCCCGTGCGCGTCGCGTTGCGCCGGGTGACGCAGGCGGAGTAACCGCACCGCTTTCTCTGCGTTAGTTCACGCGTTAGGAAGCGGGTAATGACTCATGAATATGGCGAAAAGTCAGTGAAAGAAAAATAATTCTTCCTAGATTATGAGGCCTATGCAGTGGACTTTTTTAGGCTGATGATGATGATGATGAATGACTAACATAATGTAATAGAGGGCCATAGGCACTGATTCAAGACATTGAACCAATAGTTCTAGTTTTAAGCCATCATTTAGATCTCGGAATCATCTTAAATGACATATTTCGCTGGAGTTCATAATAAGGGGTCATCAGCCACAGAAAACTATCAGCGTTATTAATCAATTTTGCTATGTTAATTCTTAGATAAAATGGTATGCGGTCGTCTTGGTAGACGATTCATGCGATGTGTTTCATGAGTGTAAGTGTTCATAGTCCATATGGTCACTATTAACTGAACGATGAACTAATGGGACTGTTCACTTTCCGACTATGAAGTGTGAATTTTAATGGTAGGTTATAAACGTGACGGCATTAATGGATGTTTGCTCGTTTTACAATGTTTCTATGTATGTAATGTATTGTATTAAATATATGGCGTGATACTCTCTGCTGTAAGAGGGCGCACCATAAAAACCATTTTCAGTAAATAATATTATCTGAATTACTCAGCACGGCACCGATAACTCGGCTGTGGAGTGTCACCTCTAGTTAGGATCATTCTATCTTGTGACCTATGTTTTATCAATTTCATGACTGCCCTCCCAGCTCAGTTAGTAGTAGTTCAGAAGGCCGAACTACTGTAGATTGTGTGTTCGATTCCCACCGATGAAAAACATATCCATGGTACTCTGTCTGGGTGGTATTATATTCTAAGTACGTATTTACAAAAAAATAACGTTATAAAAAATCAGTCATCTGATTCCCATAGTGCAGACTTTGCTTAATATGGAGCTAGAAGATCTTCAAAAGTATGAATTCATTTATCCCAATAGAAAATGCCACGCCTTCCACAAGAAAACTTTGTTTACTCTGAGTGAACTTCTGATGAATTATTTATGAAAAAAACACATTAAAATAGCTAAAATATGACTCAATGAGAAATGGCTTCACTTAATATGGCGTTATGTGCCAAATAGCCAACTAAGCGGAATAGATGAAATATTTCAAAAGCTAGTACTCACACAACTACACTACAATTCGACGAACACAGCTTTAGATTATCTTGAATACACACACTAAAAATACTGCTTACCTACCTAAAACACAGTGATTTATTTACATATTTATTGACCCTATTTTATTTCGAATCATCTGATGTGAATTGTATCCTGCAATGTCGTATTCGTACTTTGAAACAATTCAGATTTTTGTATTTCAGGTCTTTGCTGTTAGACTGTTGCAGAGACCCAGAAAACTACTGATCAATTTATATTTATATTTGCATTTTCTCCTATATGTTTCAGTTGTTCAAATTCCAACATAATACTTACTGCTTTGACTCAACATTTGTTTTACAATTTCAATAAAAAAACGATTAAAACTCAATTCTCACTCAATGTATATTTGTTTATTGTTTTTAAATTTGGTGTGCCTCAGTAGTGAGTGCAATAAATACTACTAAAACAAAAGATACAAGTATATTGCCAATGCTAATCTCATGCAAACAGCAGTGGGTGCAACATGCAGGTAACAAACAAACACAAGCTCAGTTTCAACTATTTATTTAACTACATTATATACAGATACCATAAACAAAAATAGCTGCCGATAACCAAGTTAAAGCTTAAGTTACAATTGTGACGTTATTTACTTACTACTAAATCAAAAATATACGTAACAAAATGCGACACCCAAAACAAAACGGTTGTCACAAGGTCATTGACACTAGTGTAAGATAATATTTATCTGAATGTTATTTAATCATATTATTATTATATCTATTGTAAATAATTGCGAAGTCTTTGATTAGATTTCTAAATGGCACTTTGATCGTTGTGTAATTTGGTCCATCACCCGTAGTTGCTTGTTAATAACGATTTTAGGAGTTAGTGACATGATTCTGCCCTCGAATGTCGTACAGTGTAATGATCCATTTGGCTGCGCCTAGATTTAAGAGAATCTTGTATTTAATACAGCCTGACAAATCTGTGGCGTAGCCAAACGGATTTGGAATACTTAGGTTCAAGTTAATTTTCTATTGTTTCTGGCTTTCAGTTTAAAAACAAAAAGTTTAAAGTGGGTTTTTAAAAACTAAGGTGTATCCATCTGACTGCACCAAGACAAACCAACTTTAAAGTAAATTACTACGCATTTCATAAAGCCGTATCAATCTGCTAAGATAATCTATCTCCTCAAAATATGGCGCAGCCAGAAGGACTTCTTTAGAGTAATTCAACCAATCAGTGGTGTTATTAATGCATTCAGTTAGATTCCCTCTTCCATTGGCCGTGGTTTAGTCCTCCACAATTCTGAGTTCTGTCAGCAGGCTGCAAGCAACCAAGTACCTACCGTGAACCCTGCGTTTCTAGCTACGTTGAGAATCCTCTAGTCTTGTTTACAAAAAGTATAGTTCAATCTCAGAAATATAAACTGACTTTCATACAGTTACTAACGCTTCATTGAAAAAATACTGACATAGTTAAAATGTCAACAGAATGTTAATTTGGCATTTGACGATTGCGAATATAGTATCTTTATAGGTTTACAAATAAGGAGGCTTATGGTATCTATTAAAACTAGTCATGCCTAAGTTTCAATTGCAGGCAAGACTAAAAGATTCCAACTAAAATTAGCGTAACAAATATTTCCCAGATTAAATACAAATGCCATCACAAAAGTATGTGCCCAAATGATCATTTTTCATGTAACAACATTGACATTTGATATATGTTTTTACTTGTAAAATTAAAAAATGATAAAAAGTGAACTTCAAAGTATGCACATAGTTTTGTCAGCACTGCATCATTAATTTTACATAGCCCAGGCAAAGTAGCATGCAAAAGTAGATGGCGATTTGGCAGAGATACAGGCGTGAAAGAGACAACATATTAACTACTTAAGCGAATACTATAACTATTCTAATTCAATTCACATAACAATGTTCTGAATGATTTTTCCATTGTTTATATAAGATCTATAGTTTTACCACAAAAAAATCTGCTAATAGATAATCAGTACTAGTTGTTGTCTCTTACGAATAGGTAATGATAAACAGAGACAAAATATAGGGCAATTTCTGAGCAATTTTTTAAGCATGTTTCTTTTTCTTTATTTGACTTTATTGTATGCAAAATATGAATTTTGAAAGAAGCTCAATTTTCTTTAACTTCCACAGATGATATAGTTTTTTGTGGTAAGAGTAAAAATGTTTTAAGCGTTCCAAAAGCAATGGCTTAGGCTATATACTGAATCGAGCAACAGATTTGGTAAAATGCGTGATAAATATTATATCTTACTAATAGAATAAATACGAAAGTTTTCATATTTAGTTATTTGGGTGTTTGTGGTTTAATAATGATAAAACTTGGAATATATACAGTTAGAAACCTAAATAAACGTACAAGCTACTTTTTAACTCGAAAATTACGCAGGAATTGTTAAAAAAAACCAAAGCCTTGGCGGAAAAATGCCTTCAATTTTGATACAGCAAAGTTGATTTATTAACAAAATTAATTTTAAAACGCGGGCAGTTAGTAAATAAGTACTTGCTTGTAAATAAATAAACACATGAACTGCTTATAGTTACGCTCGCGTACTGACAGTAATTTAATTATTAATTTAAATATTTTTTTTCGTATAATAAAAAGTAAGGAACTTTTTCTCCAGGGCTTCTTCGGTTTTTCGCACTCGTTTCCTGTAAATTTTGCAGGATAAAACGTAACCTATATATGAATCTATGTTACAAACTGTAATCATTCATTGTAAGTTTCAACCAAATTGGTCCAGCATTTATAATATTAGTAGGATACTTCGCTTAGTTTGGAACTAGAGGGTATTGTGTGAATGTTTGTCAATATTTATTATTATTTGCTGAACAATATATATCAGATTCAGGTATTGAGTTAAGCAGAGTTTTGAAATACATGCCTTAAAGATGATACAACCATTTGTTAGACTGAATTCAAAAGTGATTAGTAACTTTGATGAATGAAATTATTGGATTATTTCCTAGTGATTTACAACAGTTTACAGCTAAAACCTGCTACTTAATATTCTACAAGCCTAGCTTTAAAATAAATTATTATATGGTGTCTTTTGACTTTGATCCTTGTAATTTTAATGTTAAGTTCCTACTTACATACGGGGAATGTTTTAAAGTGATACTTGTGGTTTTAATAAATAAACTGGTTATTGCCCGTCCCCACTAATCGTTTTTAAGTATGTTCATATCGTAGTTTTTATTTTTGTAAATTAATCTATGTGATTTGTTTATTAAATTCAGATCTGCCGCTGTTACAGAACTTTTTTTTGATACTTATTACTTTATGGCTTCTTTCAGGCTGCTACGCCCAGATATATTAAGCGGTCAAAGGATAAGCTTATAGAAGTTTGATCTTAAAACTGAAATTCATAAAGTAAAAACTCAGTTTTGCATTTAGTGAATGCGTAGTACGACATCAAACAAAGAAGGGACGTAAGACTTGGTTTGGAACTATATTAAGCTTTGATCATTCTAACAATAAACTTACGGTTCAGTTTAGCTTGTTTCACAAACACAGATCTGAGTTTGATCCTAAAACCGTAAGCAATAAAGTTTAGAATCAGTTTAGCATTCAATGAATGTAGTACCTCATTAAACAAAGAACAGACGTAAGACTGGAAAAATATTAAGATTTCTTTCTAACAATAAAACGGTTCTGTTTATCTTGTTTCACAAGAGTTTAATCCTAAAACCGTAAGCAGTAAAGTTCAGAATCAGTTTTGCATTCAGTCGATGCGCAACACTACGTCGAAGGGTGAGGATACGTACAAGGAGTTTGGTTTGGCGAGTGTGTGCGCTCGTCGCGGCGGACGTGGGCTTTCCGGCGGAGGCGCGCGTCGGGACACTATCGGCGATGCCACTGGCTGGAGACCCCTGGAATAACATTTATACAACTTTTATTACGAGACTGCGAGATAGAATCAGAAATGAGGAAATCCAAGAACCTAGGTCATCGTCATAGCTCTTAGAATCAGCAAGTTGAAGTGGCAGGCCATATTGACGACCGATGTGGCGCGGCGGGCAATTGTCCGCCTGCGACGCAGGAGGTTGCGGGTTCGATTCCCGCCTTGGGATAAATGTTTGTACGATCTGCAAATATTTATTTCGGGTGATCTGGCTATTTTCTATGTATAATAAAAAATATATCAGTACAAAAAAAAAGGAACGAAGTTTAGTCGAGATGATCAGATGTATAAGTAAGATGGGCTAAACATATAACTCGCTCCACCCTAATTCTAACCTCAGACTACCGGGCGCGCTGGGCACACGGCTCAGCGGGATCATACTCCTGGGGGAAGAGGGCTCCACCATGGACTGCGTCATCACATCAGCGCCATTCTCCTCCGGTTGGTTCTCTCGCCCGTACACGCCCAGGTCTCGGAGACGGACAGAGCCGCGACGAGCTCTGAAAAACCGTTTATTTAATAGAAACGTTTGACTTGGAAAAAAATTAGAGAATTGGAAATGTCATGAGAAAAGAAGAATGTCATTTAACGAGAAGAGTGTCAGATATGAATGTGGATGGATATGCGAGTAGAGGTAGGCCAAAGAAAAGATGGATGGATTGTGTGAGAGATGATATGGGTAAAAAAGAAGTGACTAAGGATCTCCTCAGTCCGTCATCTGACGGATGATAGAGGCAAGAGAGAAAAAACCTGTTGTGCCGACCCCACGTAAAGTGGGATAAGGGCAGGAAAATGATGGTGATGATTTGGAAAAAAATATAGACATCTTGAATAATATTGTTGTTCGAAAATAGTAGTAGTAGAGCTCTTTGTGAAAGGGCTCGTCCGGGGAAGTACTACCACCGCCACGCCACGTTAAATATTTATTTTATTCTATTTTTTAGTATCTGTTGTTATAGCGGCAACAGAAATACATCATCTGTGAAAACTTCACCTCTCCAACTATCACGGTTCATGAGATACAGCCCCACAGACAGACAGACAGACAGAGGAGTCTTAGTAATAGGGTCCCGTTTTACCCTTTGGGTACGGAACCCTAAAAATATATAAAACTCATAGGCCGATTATATCTTACGTGTTTCTTTGGAATGGTGCCGGTGTGACTTCATCGGGCGGGGAAGCCGGCGCAGTCACCGACTCGCGAATGCCTCCGTTCGCAGGCGGACGGTTTTCCACGAATGTACTATCAATATATAATAAAATTATGTTGTATAATAGTATCTAAATGTTATATTATATTCTTAGTAGTAGTAGAGCTCTTAGTGAAGGGCTCGTCCGCGGAAGTACTACCACCATGCCTATTTCTGCCGCCAAGCAGCTTGCTATGTTCCGGTTCTTTAAGTATTCATAATTTAATTATTAGCAATTAATTAGTTACACAGCAGTAGTTAGTAGCAACAAAAATAATGTTAAATATGCCTCAGTATTACTCATTTAAGAAACTGACTCATACTTCAAGTAGGGTATAATCACTTAAGATCACTAATCAGTTATCAGTAGTGATTCCGAGGCATCGATAGTTCCGCTATCGATAGTAGTTAACATCGAAAATCAGTTAGGCTATCGATAGTAGATAGTAGTTATTTTTAGTAACTGGAAAGTAATAGTTTGTGTAGGTACTTGTTGAGGTTCTGTTGTTTCTTATTTCACCTACTTGTACTTTTTTATATCCCTTAACAAAAATCGAGTAGAAAGATGTATTTTGTGCACTAAAAACTTGTAGTGTAGATAGGGTAGGAATAGGTTAACTTATAACTATTTCTACCCTACACTACAATAGAATAGACAGTGCAGCGACTATCGTAATAAGTAATAATATGCATTAGTATCAACAGTATCTATATAAATAAGATAATACTAATAGCATTACCAAATTTTATCGATACCAGTCTTATCGATAACTGTGTTATTGTTAGGCTATCGATATACTATCGATAATCTATAGATTAGCCTTTTGAGCAGCGACACCACTACTTACTTTGTAGTCTATTCAGTACAGTAAGAAATTCGATCGCGTACGGTTGTGTGCCAGATATATATAAAAAAAAGCATGTCCATTTTTGCACGATACCAATTCAGGAGCCGGCTGCAACGTGAACACGAGGACTTGTCTATTTTCATCAGTGAACTACGAAACTTAGCAGAATGTTGTGATTTCCAACAGTGCTTGGATGAGCAGTTGCGAGACCAGTTCGTCTACGGCATCAGAAATGAGGCTATACGTCAGAAGCTGCTAGTCAGACAGTCGCTGGACTTCAATACTGCAATAATGATCGCGGTTGGACCTACACCTCAGAACAATGTGATGATATCCAGCTCAGCAGGGATTTCATCTGTGGGAGGGGCTAGTTCTTCGATGATACTGACTACTATCAACCTCCCTAGTCCGGCTTGCCCTTTTAATGCAACGTTTGATGTTCAGTGCTCTTATTGCAAAAACAAGGGTCATGATTTTGATAATTGTCCGTCAATGACTTGTTTTATTTGCAAGAAGAAGGGTCATTCAGCTACTATATGTCCGTCAAAAACACTGAAAAAATCTCTTACAAAAAAAATAAAGCCAAAATCAAAGTTTTCTGCCACCCGCCAGGTTGGTCACTCCACTAACAGTTATGTTACCAATATTACCAACATAATCAATAAAGAAGTCGTGGGTCGGCCGAACCATGGTATGGCCCAGATTGATAGCCAGATTGACACTGATAGCAACAGTAGTTGAATTATCAGTTGTATGTAAACTTACAATTAAAATATAGATAAAAGTACTATGCGAATTTACAATATTATCTATAGACTTGCAAATAATATTTGATAAAGATATTGATAATTTTTTAACTCTATTTTTAAAAATTTTAATCGTGGTCGTAAGCCTTTTTCAAGATGCTACTAAATTTAGCATTAAATTACTTACATCATGATTTATTTCAATAAAAAATATAGTATTAAAGTAAAAGAGTGGTTTTATTAAATTTTAACATTCACATAGGTATGTGTAACAGCTAAAATGTTTCCGTAGGGAGAAGTTAGCGCCTAAGTACCAAAAAGCGTAAGCGAGATCAAAGTCAAAAATAATTTATTTAGTAATATGCGCAGGGATCATCTTGAAACGTCTCTAAGCGTCAGTTCTTCGCTACCAAGCCTAGAAGAACTGACAAGAAACTTACGGCTTGGTTCCTTACGTTTTTTTGTATTATCCTTTTACAAAGTAATAATAATGTTAATAATGAAGCTCCAGTTTGGTGTCAATCTAACTTTTTTTTTACTTATCTCCGACTATCGCTTTCCATCTTCAAAGAATCTTGAGTCAGTAACCCAACAACAAAGGATGACAACAATTGCCAAAAAGATATAAAAGTTATGCTTAGTTTGGAGCTAGATGATGCTAGCTAATATAATGCTGGACAATCCACACAGTATCATCTAGCCCAGTGGTTCCCAGACTCTTTTGTTTCATAGACCACTTTCAAAATTTTGCTGGATCCGGTGGACCCCCTGCATCTACATTACTACCAATTTCTGAATCTCGGCGCGATACCTAGACATGGTCTAGGTTCGACTCCCAGTTCGGAACTATCCATTTTTTTCTCAATTTATTTATAAATTGACCTATTGAGAAGGTTTAATTTAGGTAACTATCATATTATTTAAAATAACAAGCCAACATTTTAGTTCTTCACTATCGAAACCAAATTAATTTTCATGCACCCCTGGCTTACGATTGTAGACCCCCATTTTTTGTCACGTCCAACGTAAACCCCCCTCGAGTCTCCCGTGGACCACTTTAGGAATGACTGACTAGCCCCAAGCTAAGCAGAGCTTGTGTTATGGGTACTAGATGACTGATATACATAATACAATACATTAAATACATACATGTTTTTTATTATGCATAGAAAATACCCAGGTTAGGTTACCTTTCAACCGGAGACACACATCGCGTAGAAGTGCCGGATGAGACTCGAGCCAAGAGTGCGGCCAGCGCGGGCGCACTCCACGCCAGCGCCTCTCCCGCCCCGCACTCCGCCGCCCGCGCCGCCTCCGCCGCCTCCGCCGCGTGATCGCGACTCTCCTCCAACTAAATGCAATCAAATAATTTAGTTTTTTAGGGTTCCATACCCAAAGGGTAAAACGAGACGCTATTACTAAAACTCCGCTGTCTGTCTGTCCGTCTGTCACCAGGCTGTATCTCATGAACCGTGATAGTTAGAGAGTTGAAATTTTCACAGTTGATATATTCTGTTTATAACAACAAATACTAAAACAGAATACAATAAATTTTTAAGGGGGCTATTATACAACAAATGTAATTTTTTGCCGTTTTTATTATAGATAATGGTACGGAACCCTTCGTGCGCAAGTCCGACTCGCACTTGGCCGGTATTTTTTACTACATACAACTTGCTGATAAAACAAGCAGATGGCTCACCAATGTTAAGTGGTTACCATCGCCTATACCAAAGTATTGCTACCATTCGGCCTCCACCAACCAGAGCCATACAGTTGTTAAGCCTTGTGTGTATTTAATTTAGTAGCACCGCCTTTTGTCATTCTACCAAATACGTTGATGACAGATTTTGTGCAAAATAGTAATTGACGCCATTGTGTTTTCCTACTCGTATACGAGCTATTGGGTATCAGGGTAGTTTGAAAGTAGCGCCAGTGACGGAAAGATTGAAGAGCAATAGACTAGCATGGTATGTCATGAGGAGAGATGATAGTCATGTTACCAAGAGATCGATGAACATAAATGTTGTGTTGATGAATATGTGGGCAGATCAAAGAAAAGATGGATAAACTGTGTGAAAGATAACATGGATAAGAAAGGCGTGAGTACAGATATGACGGCTGATAGAGGGGAGTGTGAAAGAAAATAATATGTTGTGCCGACCCCACATAAAGTGAGATAAGGGCAGGAAGATGATGATACGAGCTAGCTCGGGAAAGTAGAACACGATCCGAGTCTACACGGATCGGACGCCGTCGTCCGAGTGCGTTTGGATCATGGGTTGCCACAATCCGAGTTGCGTCCAAGCGAGTCCACTCGGTCCGAGCAGACTTTGATCGTGCCAACGCGGCTTAAAATGTTTAATTGACGCTTCTGTCAATATACTTACATGTTTGACTTGCGCAGTGGCGTGTTGTAGCGCGCTATGGTGTCGCGCGGCCTCGTGCGCGTGTTGCAGCGCTACGGTGGACATGCGCTCTAACGCGAACTTGCTTGCCTCTAGGGAAGATATCTGCTCCAGAATACGAGGGAGCTCAGTCTCATCGTTTTCTTCCTGAAAGCAACACAAACACTTACAAAAAGGAATAACACCACGTCTTTAACTCCCAAGCACGGGGTTCGAGACTCGAAGATGTCTAAAGGGGGTAGTCAGAGGTATATACAAGTATTGCCTCGTAGATCACATTCGTTAGGAACGTGTACTACGATGCACTGCTCTGAGTCCTTAAGCCTAATACATACAGATGCTAATGCTCGTCTGCGTTGACAGTAGCGCATGTATGTTTATTTATCATCACATGCATAAGTGCGAGTGTAAAATTAAGCAACAGATCTCATTACCTCGATCTGCATGATCTGCGTCTGTGTATCAGCTATGGCATCTCTCAGGTAGTCCAACATATGTTGAGCCTCAGGATCTGTCTCAGCTTGTCGTCGTGCGGTCTCCCTCTGCCGCAGGTGACGTTCTAACGCCGCTTCTAAGTCGGCGAGAGTTGTTCGCGCGGCACAGGCACGGGACACCCAGCATTGAAGCCGCGACCAGGCCTCGCGACATGCTGCGCGACCGCTAGGCCGAGACCGCTCTGTCAACAAAACATAATATTGCCGGACATAGAGCATACTATACCGGGTGTAAAAAGACTCCCGAAAACTTGGCAGGGTTTAAGTACTACATTAAAGTATTCCTATAAATAACTTTTTCTATGGCACCAACACGGTAAGCACCAAAAAAACTGTTGTTTCATTACTTTACCAAGTAGGTATTGAACTTTTGTAAGGAGCAGCAGATTTTTTTTCGCGCTTACAATGTTAGTTCCATAGAAGAAGTTGCTTATATTAAATAATAATAATAATGCTGGACAATCCACACAGCATCATCTAGCCCCATGCTAAGCAGAGCTTGTGTTATGGGTACTAGATGACTGATATACTTAATATAATACATTACATACATAGATATTTTTTATTATACATAGAAAACACCCAGAACACCCGGAATAGATATTTGCAGATCGTACAAACATTTATCCCGAGGCGGGAATGGAACTCGCAACCTCTGTGTCGCAGGCAAACATTCGCCCGCCGCGCCACATCGGTCGTCAAAATTAAAGGGTACATTAACCCCCCGAAGTTTTTGGGAGTCGTTTTATTACACCCAGTATAATGTATCAGGTAGACGTCTCAGGACAAAGTAACTAAACATGTCTGGTTTGTAAAGTTCATAAATTTATAAACCTTAATTTTGATCGACTTTGATCTTTTGAATCGAACTTTATTTGAAAACCTTCCTTAAGCCATAACTACTTGCACACCGAAGTTACCATTTCTTTACAAAATTCTGAGAAAATGGGAATTGAATAACTGGCATTGTATATCTCCTTGTGTGATTAATTACTTTCAAAATGCTGTCACAGCGCTATTTACTCAAAGAACAAGTAAGCTCATTGATTTTGGGCATTTTGTTGTGTGAGAGTTTATTGCAATATCGTTATATTATTTTAAAAGTTACATACTGTATATATTTATTGCGCCACCGAGGGAGCTACTAAGAACTATCCTTGATTGCGCTTTACGAAGTTTTTTTACGAAGTTTACACGAAGATTTGACTATCTGTTGATCCTCCTAACTAAAGGTCGCTTGGTGAAAGATCTTTCTTTTTCGCTGAAGGATATACATTCCAACCTTTTACTCCAGCCTGACCAAGATGTGCAAGGCGACAAAATGTTGTCTACTCGTTATCTTGTGCAAAGAGATATCTCTTTATATCTTCCTTCTCCGTGCTTAAAATCTATCTCGTTCTGTCAAAGTTTAGCTTATCTGTGGCTCTTTTATCTATAATTTTTAAAATATCCATCAATTGAGAAAGTATCTCGTGTTAAGCGCGACATATCTCACGCTACACATCTTAGCCCGGTATCGACTTATATTAAAACATACCATGTAACCTTCCGGCGGCTCGACTGCTAAGCTTGTCTCTATGTCCCTTTCTCAGCAATGATACTTCTTCCTGTTTTCGCCTCAATACCTAAGAAATCAAAATATAAAAATATTCAGGCTCATGATGCTGATGAATGAAAAGAATAGGTTTGCCTGTTTTAGATTGCGAAATAAAAAAAAAAACACTAGGTTTACCTGCTCCTTGAGTTTAGTTTCAGCTTCTAACGACCGGATGGTGTTGGCGTTCTTTCGAGATTCCTTCCGTAATTGCGCTACCTGAAACCATAAAATGCCGATAAATTGTGAGAGAATTTTATATGTTCAGTCAGCTGCACTAGAATGTATCCCACTAAAAACATAAATGTAAAAAAGGAGAGCCAAGTTTAATACAAAAATTATGCTTGGCTGTGGGCTCTTCTTCGCAGTCGCTGATGCAACATTAGTTGCAAGTTTAGGTAAGCTTAGAATAACGGTTTTTTGGAAGAAATCGCTACCCGCGGTAAGTCCGCCGAGAGAAGGGCAAATCCTTTTGTACTTTATTTTTATTTTTTGCGCTACTTTTTTGATATTTCTATTTTAATTTTGATATTACTTTTTTATTTTTGATTTAGGTATGTAATTTTTAATTTCAGTAAGTATTTAATTGTTGTATATAAGTGACATTTTACTGTAATTTGATTGTATTGAAGTGTTTTAATAGTATTTTAATTGAATAGATTTATGAATTTGAATCTGAAATAAAAAGTTTAATAAAAAATGATATAAGTTCTCTACTACTATTAAACATACTTGGAGGAGGCTTTCTCCGCCGTGGGCGGTCCTTACATATAACCATCACCAATTTTAATACAACCATCATCAATTTTATGACCATTGTTTATTAAGTAGGTACTTTTGTTAATTAATCAACCTTTAATATTTTTTATCTTTTATATAGTAGTATAGGTAACATCTAAAGTATGTAAGTAATATAGGTTAAGTTATTTTAGGCTAAATAGTGTAAGGTAAATAAAGCTATTTTTATTTTATTTATTTATTAAACATAGGTACCTCCTTAGCTCTCTGTGCTTCGGCTTGTGCATGCCTCTTGGCCTCGGTGCGCATACGCTGTACTAGCTTCACCTTGTCCCGCTTCATGTTATGCAAGTCTGAGCGCAGCGTCTGCAGCTGCGTAGCGGTGGCTTGCTGCGCTCGTTGAAGCCTCGTGTGTTCCCGTTGTGCTGCCTGAACAAACAGTTAATTAACACATAAATTTTGATGTCTCCGTTGGTCAAAATATCTCAAAACTATACCAATTATAAGAATCTTTGTCCTGACTGACTGACATATACACAACGCACAGACGAAACCACTGGTCGTAGAAACTTGAAATTTTTAGGGTATATTCGTCTTGGTACGTAGAGGTGTACTAAGATAAGAATTCCCGAAATTCAACCCCTAAACAGGTACAACGGAGGTTGAAGTTTATATGAAAACAGCTTCGCGTGGATGAAGTAGCAGGCGTTGTGGGCTGCTACAGGCTGATGATGATGATGATAAATATTGGACAATCCACACAGCATCATAAGGTAAGATAAGTTAAGCATTGATAGATTTAATCTGTTTATTCCATTATTTATATCCCATACAGGATATGCCACACCTGCTTTTGTGTCCGTTGTGCACGACCACCTGCACTTGGGAGGACCTGAACGTGGTGACGGAGAGAGCCGTTGAGGTGGCAACGTATTGGTCAGGGAAGGTGTGAGTGAGTTTTTTGTTTTGACTCGAGAAGAAGAAGAATATCTGTTTATTGTATTAAGATATTCCCTCGAAATCGTGATTGTTCTCTGGCCTCCCGCGATACAGGCTCGTCCTAGTGCGGGGACCATTAGTAATTATTAAACTTTGTATTTCTTTTTAGGTAATAAATAAATTTTGTATTTGTATTTGAAAATGTTTTGAGGGGCGCCTATACGCAGGCTCTTAGATAACGTCCACGGAGGTGATAGAGGTATCTGTCTTATAAATAGTGATTTATAAATATATGTTTACCTGCAGTCTGCGTAGTTCTCGTGACATACCGGACACGCGTCGTTCGTACTCTTCGCGAACTCGCTTCAGCTTTTCGCTTGGCGGGGATGATTGGGCAGCTGAAATACATCATTTTATATAGAAAAAAAACATACGCGGCGGGAGAATATCCGCCTGCGATGCAGAAGGTTGGGGGTTCGATTCCCGCCTTGGGATAAATGTTTGTACGATTTGCAAATATTTATTCCGGGTGTTCTGGGTATTTTCTATGTATAATAAAACAATATCTATGTATGTAATGTATTATATTAAGTAAATCAGTCCCATAACCCGGAACCTCTTGCGGACATTCGGCCGCCACGCCACATCGGTCGTCAACTATACGCAGACGATGTCACACACGTCACAGAGTCTACAATAGATGCAAAGGCATTTTACTTTATCATACTAATATTATAAACTTTGTTAAGGTTAAGGAAAACTTTGTTTGTTTGTATTGAATAGGCTCCGAAACTACTGGACCGATTTGAATAATTCTTTCACCGTTGGGAAGCTACACTATCCCCGGGTGACATAGGCTATATTACATTTTCAAAAAAATTAGGGATCCTTACTAAAACCCGAAGCGAAGCCGGGACGGACCGCTAGTTTTATGTATGTAGAATACATACCAAGTGAAGCCAGTACTTTGTCACGCTCTTCACCGGTCGCCTTGATCTGATGATGTAGTGTATTTAGGCGTTGCTCGTAGTGTTGTCTCAGCGAGGCTAGACGTCTTTGGGAGGCTTCTAACTGCTCCACCAAACGGGCCTTCGTGTCGATGTCTGAGCTGAGTGCTGCTAACTGAGCGGACAACACTCGTTGACCTGTAAATAAGTTTTATGATTTCAGTATCATCGTCATTGTTTTTTTTTCAAAATGGCGGTCGCTGAAAAACTTTTTTAAATTAATAACTGACATCTAATAAACACACAAAAATAGGTAAGAATAAAATAATACAAGTATGAACTTTGAATTAGTTTAAAATTAATCTATACCTATTTCCATTAAACTGTGACGTAAAAACGGTAACATTTAATTTCGTATCTTTAATCATTATATTCTATATTGGGTTATATTTCTTACCCAAACAAAAGCACGGAATTGATTGTACTATATGCCTCTACCCTATTATTATTGACTCTTTCTCTTTTATCGAGAATGTATTATACATACATCTCACTTTTAGTTTCAAAGTAGTCCTCATACGATTTGTCGTCGTCTAAAAACTTGGCAGCGATGGGCTTGCAACCTGTCACGTATGAAATACCAACTACTGCAAGATGTGGATTGTACCAAATGGAATATTTAGACATACCCCTGACTACCCCCCTTAGATATCCTCGAAGAATCTCTAGTTTGAGAGAGTGATTTTGTACTATGAGATTTGAAGGGATATCTACCGTGCATGGGAATAAAATTTTTCTTTTTTTTTTAAAACTTGGAATAGTTATATCACACGGGTATTTATCGCGTATAATTTTTTTTATTAATTTATCCGATGTTTCGGCTATGTTGCAATATTCGTACGAAAGTTTGAAAGAAAAAACTTGGAACAGTGTGATATCTTTCCGTCAGTCCTCTCTCTATCTATACTTGTTATACTTATTACGAGTATATAATATACTTTTGTTTGTTTGTTTGTATTGAATAGGCTCCGAAACTACTGGACCGATTTGAATAATTCTTTCACCGTTGGGAAGCTACACTATCCCCGGGTGACATAGGCTAACTAATATTATAAAGAGGAAAGATTTGTTTGTTTGTTTGTATTGAATAGGCTCCGAAACTACTGGACCGATTTGAATAATTCTTTCACCGTTGGGAAGCTACACTAGGTGACATAGGCTATATTACATTTTCAAAAAAATTAGGGATCCTTACTAAAACCCGTGCGAAGCCGGGACGGACCGCTAGTCTCTTATAATAGAGTCACTGATCTTTCTCTACGATCTTTATTGTATGCAAGCCTTACCTTTAGACTCAGAGTCTTCTTCATCAGACTCATCGTCATCATCGTCCGAAGGTTCAGAATCGTCCGCACTCTCTCCCTCAGCCCTCTCCCTCTCTCCTATGATATCAGCTGCGCTTGTGATACTATCGCTCATGTTCAGCTTCCTTTGGAACTCTAGCTCGCCCATGCTTCGAGCTAGGAGCTCTTTTTCCTGAAGGTAAACATATAAAAATGCATGTTTATGAATCAAAAATACTGCTACTTTAAGGTAATGTTTATGTTTTAGTATGTTTGTGCAAATAAATTATTCTTATATTCTGCACTGAGAAAAATGAAAAGAGGAAAGTGCCGTTATTACGGCCGATTTTGTTCATATGAAGGCAAAAAACCGACCAAACGTAACAACGAACAGAAACGCCTTAAAAAGTTGTTCCGGTCGTTCTGTGTAAGTGTAATAGACGGTATAATTTTGACGTATTCACTTTGAAAGGTAAAAACTAACGTAAGCGTTACAAACTCGCCCAGCGTAATTACAACTCAACGGTGTAAGACCTTTTTTAACCTTAGGCTCGAAATCCATTTTTCTCAGTGTGTTTATGGAACAGGCTACGATTGAACCGCAATTTCACCTGTGGTCCAAGTATTGTAATAATCTCATCAAATTTAAGTTTCTATCGTGTCGATACGAGTGTGCTTTAGACCTCACGACTAAAGTAAAACTATTCTTCTTTCTCTCTTTCTAGAAAGAGAGAAAGAACAATGCTTTCATACCCTCTCCGTGGTAGTGTTAAACGTTTAACGCAACCTTGTTAGAAGTCTTATTAGAAGTATTATTTTAAAAGTACGTGAATTGGTCCTCTGACCGTAACAGGCACGCTTTATTATAAGCTGAAAAGATTGTGTGAAAGAGACAAAGAGTACTTACCTTGTACAATTCTCGTTTAGCATCGTCAATAATAGCCATCGGATCACTGAGAGAGTCGTGTCTCGTTCGCGCCACGACTTGCTCTCTCTTTCTAGTAGCTTCGTACATTGCGTTTGACTCCATGAGCTGCGCGCGGAGTTCTTCTATCTCGCTCACATAGCCCTAATAAAGTGAGAAGAAAAGAGATAACAGAGACAGAACTCATTTCAAATTTAGCAACTAGATTATACAACGTGCGGGACGCTTCTGCTTGGTACTGATTTGGATCAGTTGAGCTATCTCTAGATCGTTTGTAACGGTTTGTAGATAGCTGTTTCTTATGCACCTATTATAAATACTTGTATTAGTTGTTTTAATTGTAAATAAACTTATATCTTTACCAATTATAAGAATCTTTGTTCTGATTGACTTCATTGACATATAGACAACGCACAGCTAAAACCACTTCACTTACGTGAAACTTTCAGGGTAAGTATATTTGTCTTGGTGCGTAGATGTGCTAAGAAAGGAATTCCATTAAGCGGCTAAATGACAAAGCGTGGGGCTGAAGTTTGCCTGAAAATAACTACACGTGGACTGCTAGTGTCTAATTAAAAAAAGCTTACGTTTTGTGGTAAGACCATCAACGTACCTGTACTAAGGATGTCAAAGAGCATTCATTGCTGTCAGGGCTGGTATCTTTAGGCCCCCAGGTAGCCAGAGCCTTTTCTGCCACTAGCTCGCTGTTCCTAGCTGATAGCTGTTCTATGGTCCCTTGCATGGCTTTCACCCTACGTCTGAGAGATTCCACCTCTGAGTTCAAGATAGCATTTTCTTGAACCACGTCGCTCCACCCTTCTTCTCCATTTTCTGCTATCACACGTTTACCCTGTAAATAATATAGGTAAATACATAATCTTTCAGTCGTCAAAAACATTTATTCACTGAAGTCGTAAATATTACTTAAAAGTTTAGGTGAATCTAGGCTTTCATCATCATTATCATCATCATCAAACTACATTAGTCCAATGCTGGACATAGGCTTTACTAGTTGGTATAATATGTATACTACTATAACATTGTCTTAAGATATACTTCTATAAATAGTTTTTTATATTTTTTTAAGATTGCTTTGGGTTGTTTTAAGCGTGTTCGGAGAAAACACTGAGCAACTATTTTTATGTTTTTTAAGGTAATGCTCTGTTATAGATGATGGTTTTGTTATAATGCATATATGTTATAGCCACGCGAAGGTCATAGATCACGAGGCAGACCACCAGCCAGATGGTCAGATGACATTGTAAAGGCAGTGGGACTTCGATGGCGTGCTAAAGATGAGGCTCTTCAGCAGAGGGTGAAATGCATGTGGGCTGATTAGATACATAGATAGATATGTAGATTGAAGCTTCATTATTTACATGATTATTTGTGAAAGGATTATATTAAAAACGGTAGGAACCAAGCCGTAAGTTTTTTGTCAGTTCTTCTAAGCTTGGTCGCGAGGAACTGGCGCTTAGATTCACCTACATTTAAGACGTTTCAAGATGATCCCTGCGGATATTACTGAATAAATGACTTTGACTTTGATATGATGGTTATATAAGGTGGACTCGAACAGTTTCATCAGAAAAAAATGCTTACAGTTATATTTGTTAGAGTGTACGTGTTAGAGTCTCACCTGCTTATATTCAGCCAGTTCTAGCTGCAGCCTCGCTACTTCTGCTCTGAGCTGGTGGATAGTCCGGGAGCTGAGGTCCTGGTTCACCACACAGCGGTTCTTGATGTTGCGCGCCCGGTTCGCGTATTTTAGTGTGTTCAGAGTTTCCATGAAATCGCGGTCGCTTGGTGAGACGCATGCTATCATTACTGTATTGCTGTTACCTGGAAAACAAAAAGAATACTATGGTGAAAATCGTTTTTTTTTTATATACAACTTGCTGATGGAACAAGCAGATAGCCCAGCTGGTATTAAGTGGTTACCATCGCCTATAACAAAGTAATGCCTCGTAGGTCGCGCTCGTTAGAAACGTGCCTTACGATGCACTGCTCTGCGTCCATCAACCTGAGGCATACAGGTGTTAAGCCTCATGTGCCTGTAATTACACCGGCACCAACACCCTTCAAACTGGAACACAGCAAGCTGCTTGGCGGCAGAAATAGGCATGGTGGTAGTACTTCCCCGGACGAGCCCTTCACAAAGAGCTATACTACTATAATATCGTGAAACATGGACAGAATTGTTCTAAGTAATACAGAGTCAGATTCCGAAACGTTAAACGCATTAGACTTATTTATGTTGATGACAGTACGTGACGTAACCTGGATTACCATAGGCTACTTTTATACCGAAAAATGTACATGAACCGAGTGAATAAATCAAAAAGGGCCAGGAAAAGTGCCTTTAATTTTGATCATAGCAAGGCGCCTTACGATACGTTAACATTTCGATTGTCAAATTCGTTCGAGCTTGGCTCACACAAGCCTAAGGCTGAGGCTACATTAGGCCGCGACGGGACTTGCGACACATGAGCGATTGAAACAAATAAATGAATGCTCACGTATATGGCTACACCGTAAAATCATTTCGCTCTTCCAGTCGCATCGCAAATCACTGCCTAGTGTAGCCTCAGCCTAAAAAGCTAGCATTATTTACCTCCTAAAGAATCTTGTAAAAGTCTGGTAAGCTTCGAATCTCTGTAAGGCACGTGTAGAACTTTCCTCGACTTGTCTCCGAGAGCTGATATCACGTTGCCGAGTGCAAGCAGACCACAGTTTATTGAGATACCTTCCCGTGCTCGTTCACCAGTAGCACCTGAAACATTAAAAAAAAGAAATAGCTTCACGGCTTTAATCCGTAGGCACGGTAGATATCCCCTTAGATCTCTTAGTAAGTAGGTACCTACTCGAAATTATTTAAGGATGACTAAGGGGGATAGTCAGAGGTTCGTCCAGATAGTACATTTCGTACATACCCACATTTTGCATTAGTTAATATTTCATATGTGGCAGGTTGCAAACCCATCGCCGCTGCTAGAATACTAACTGGTTTCCTCAGGATGTTTTTTTTGACACAAAAATTCTTCGAATAGTATATATACATAGGTTCACAACCAGATTCCAACCCACAACTTTACGATGATCCGGAGGTGGATATCATACCGCCATTTCTCTCGCGTTCCAGATGTCTTTACATACCTGTCCGTTTCAATCGTTCAGAGCCAGCCAAGTCAACAAAATGAAACTTCGCGGTCAGCGTCTCGTACTGTTCCGGTTGTTCCGTCTCCGCTTCTTTCTCCACAGCCTCCAGGTCTGCTAGCCTCCTCTGCCGCAGCAGCAATGTAAAGACGGCATGCGATCGTGACGATGAGGAGTTCATGTTCGTTGCGGCTGTTGTTCTGGCTAGGGCGCCCGCGCGGAGAGCGCCTAAGGCTTCTTGTATACCTATTTCAAATGATAGTAGGTTTATAATTTTCTTGCTTGCTCACTCAATAACTTGTCGTTGTATTTTTTTTTAAGAATTGATACGTAGATTTAGATTCAGTGCGTAGTTTTAAATCTTCAAGCGACAGGAGTATTAGAAGATATAGATGACAAAAGCTTAGGATTATAACAATGATATCCCTAGATGAGAGGTTGATTGATTGATTGATTGAAAATACTTTATTGCACAAAAAAAGTAACAGTACAAAGGCGAACTTAATGCTATGAAGCATTATCTTCCAGATAACCTTTGTGTAATGTGGAAAAAAGTTGTGTCGGTAGTGCACAAAAGAAAGAAGTTAAATAAATAATTATTAAAAGTTTGTAGGTAAAACTCAATAAACTTACATAAACTTACTTACCTACTTACTGCTGGAATGTAATACATAAATATAAATATGTATATATAAAATATAATATTATTTACCTACTTTACAACAAAATATGTACTTATATTTACATAGTTAATTATATTTAATAAATACTAATAATATTACACTAACAATTAAATTAATAGGAAATTGCTCATTCATTCGGGTCACCAAAAAGATGGTTATGGATACGAGCCCTGAAGGCCTCAACTGAAGATGCTTCACGGTGGATAAGAGGAGTATGGTTCCAGAGTCGCGTAGCAGTTATTGTAAAGGAGTTCGTGTAAGTAGTCGTCTTATGCTGCGGAGTCATCAATTGTAAGCGCTGGCAAGAGCGTACCGATTGAACATCAGCATAAAGGGGCATGAACCGCTCACTGAGGTAGTTGGGAGACATAGGGTTATGGAGAATGTTGAAGAGGAGGGATAGAATGTGCTCATCCCGACGAGCTCTGATATCAAGCCACTTCAGTTGTCGCCGAAACATAGAGACATGGTCAAACTTTCGTAGACCATAAATATATCTGATGCAGAGATTCTGTAGACGCTGCAACCGATTCAGTTGCTCCTCAGTTACATCAGGATAGCATACATCTGCGTAGTCCAGAATAGGAAGAAGCAATGCGGTCACCAGGGTGATTCTTGTGGATTGGGGCAGGAAGTTTTTCATACGTTTAAGAGAATGCATGGTACCATACATCCTCTTGCTGATCTGAGTAATGTGGAAATCCCAAGACAAATTGTCCGAAATATAAAGTCCTAAGTTCTTGACCTGCTTACAGTATTGCAATGCTACACCATTGTATTTAACAGGAGGGAGCATACTAGCATCGACTCTGTTAACCTGAGTGTTACCACCAATAATGATTACCTGGGTTTTGTTTGGATTGATGAGTAGGCCATATTTTTGAGTCCAATCATAAACAGCGCTCAGATCCTTGGTAAGGCTATGAATACCATGAAGAAGTTGGTCAGGATTTACACTGAGATATAATTGGACGTCATCAGCATACAGATGATGAGAGGTGTAACGGATTACTGCCACAAGAGTATTTATAAAAAGTGAAAAGAGAAGAGGCGAGAGAACACCTCCTTGGGGAACCCCCACTGAAATGTCGCTCCAATCAGAGAATACATTGTCGATTCTAACACATTGCTGACGCCCACGTAGATACGAACTGAACCATGAAATAGTAGATTGGGAGAGATTAACAGAGCGTAGGACGGCCAGCATAATATCATGATCCACACAGTTGAACGCATTACTAAAGTCCAATAGACAGAGGAGAGTGAGTTTACGATTATCAATAGCAAGTCTGATATCATCCGTTATTTTTATGAGAGCAGTACTAGTGCTGTGTGCAGGGCGAAAGCCAGACTGAAAATTATCAAGGAGGTTATTAGTTTGTAAAAAGGAAGACAGTTGGTGATTTACAACTTTTTCAAGAACTTTAGACAAAAACGGCAAGATGGAGATTGGACGATAGTCTTTTAGTTCACAGATAGTTGGCTTTTTAGGTATGGGGATGACGTAAGCCTTCTTCCAAAGCGAGGGAAAAATGTTAGAATTTAAGGAAAAATTTATAATATGTGTAATACACGGAAGAATATGTTCAAGAATAGGGGATAAAACTTTACTGCCAATACCATCATGACCAACTGCCTTACTGCTAATACCCGTTATTATTTTTTGAACATCACAGCTGTCTACCTCGCTAAAAGAGAAACCCGTAAAATTACCTAAAGGTTGCATAGCCAGCTGCTTAATAGTTTCAGACTTGTCGATGTCATTGACTTTGTAGGTAACCGTAGTGAAATGTTTGTTGAGAGCATTGGCATCAACTGTTGGTATCCCAGCACTCCTACTCCTCCCAAAACCCAGATCATTCAGAACTTTCCAAATATTATTTGGTGTACACTTCTCTATCATGCCATAAATGTCTCGGCGTTTAGCGTTTCTAATTTCCTGGTTGCACTTATTTCTTGCTCTTTTGTACCTAAGAAAAGACTCCTCGGTCGGGTAATTCCTATGCTTGCGGTACAGATGATTACGTCTGGCCATAAGCTTGCGAATGCCATCCGTCAGCCAAGGCGCAGGAGGTCTTCTCATGCGAACTGGTTTTACCGGTGCGTGTTTATCGTAAAGTGACAGTATATTTGTATTAAATGTGGAGATTTTTTCATTAATATCACTAGACGAAAAAAGCTCGGTCCAATCGATAGTAGCAGCATCAGCACATAATTTACCCAGGTCCATGCCAGCAAAGTTGCGTTGCATAATAATTTTTGGTCTAATTTTGGGTGTTTTAATTTTAAATGATGCAAAAATAAGGTCATGGTGAGAGAACGCTGGAGCTGGGAACTGACCATGAGTAGATACGCGGCTAGGATCAAGAGTAAGTATAAGGTCAAGCATAGTATGACTATCATTAACATGGTGAGTAGGTTCTAGTTCCAATATGCTTATATTGAATGAAGAGGCGATGTTCATTAACCTATTACACCTGTTGTCATTTTTTAAAAGGCATGTGTTAAAATCCCCCATAAGTATTATCTGGTCATATTGGGGTACATACGCTTCAAGAAGCTGATCTAAGGAATCAAAATAATCGACAGTAGGAGGCGCATAAACAACTCCAAGTAAAATTTTACCAGATTTTATTTGAACCTCAAGGAAAAGATGTTCCATAGAACGAGTGTAAGCAGAAGGCGAAGTAGATACGATTCGATATTTGAAATCAGCGCGCAAGTAAATCGCAACGCCACCACCACCGACATTAGTTCGATCATTGCGGACAAGCACATAACCTGGTAGAGGAAAAAAAGGTGAAGGAAGGGAGGGTTTAAGGAAGCTCTCAGAAACGAGAGGTCGCATACAAATCATAGCTAAAAGCTGTCCGCATGAATATATACTTAGACAGCTACATTTATTTACTGACGAAGTAAAAAACTGATAAAAACAAATTTAGTTCCACCTAATTACAACCATGTCTCATAGTAAATAATGTTACTAATTGTCGAAACAAAATAAGAGCTTACTTCTAAAGTGACAGGTTGCAAGACTATCGCCGCTGCTAGAATACTAACTGGTTTTCTCACCATGTTTTCCTTTACCTACTGGCATTGCCGCACATTAATTACTAGCGGCCGCTCGCAGCTTCGCCTGCGTGGCAGTTTTTTCCCCGTTAAACTTTTATCTCCTTGGGGGTAGTATTAATCAAAATCCTTTCTTAGCGGATGCCTACGTCATAACATCTACCTGCATGCCAAATGCCAGCCCGATCCGTTCAGTGGTTTGGGCTGTGCGTTGATAGATCACTATGTCAGTCAGTCACCTTTAAGTTATATATATTAAAGATTCATTCCCTATTCTGTAGGTATATTCCTTGCTGCGATGACAGTGACGTGTGTTGGTAAACATAGCCCTTTGCAAATCGGTAAAAGGTCACAGAGTTCACGTCCAGCACGTGATCAGAATAGCTCAAATACTCAGGTGGCAGAAATAGCTGATTATCAAAAGAACAAATCAATACGCTCACCTCTAACTGGGCGCATGGACGCGCCGACTATTTTTACCCCTCCACATCCGTCTTCTGTGATCCTGAGAGCACCCTGAAAATACATTTACTTTAATAACTAACGTCAAACGCAACTTAAATTTAACCACGTCTCAAGTAGCGATTTTTTGACAGTTTGCAATGAAAGTCTGTCAAAAATTCGTCACTTGAGACGTGATTAAATCTAAGTTGCGTTTGAGTATTCGGCCTTAAATAATTCAATCTGTTGGTTCGTAAATGGACTCTTAAACAAATAATTAAATACAATTCACAAGTATCATAATTAAAGGTTTTTTTTGTTCGCTTGTTGATGGAGTAAGATAACCATCTGATTAAGTGGTTACCATCACATAGTATTTGTGTCCATATTTTATCGAGTAATTTCCTTGCTGACAGCTTGTCAATAAATTCGGTTTAACTCTTCGAATTCATCGACCTAGCATTTAACTAAATTCTATGATAAATTTCAGATTTATGATTTTATCTATAGATAAATCCATGTTTGTGGTGCAGTAAATTTTTAATGAGAAGTTCAACTTACTCTAGAAAAAGGATCTTTGGCCGGGTCGAGGAGATCAACTATATCTTCATTGTACAGTTCAATGAACTGTGCCTGGACGGAAAATTCTGGTGGTAGCTGCCCCTGTTCCCTTGCGATCTCTGCGCGCTGGTCAGCTCCGTAGAACAGATCTTTGATGGCTCGGGGTATTATTCCTCCCCGCTCCTCGTCACCGTCCCCCTCGCCTTCCCAGCCGCTGCCCATTGTATATGTTTTTCCGGAGCCAGTCTGCAAAAAGAAAATAATAATAATTGGACAATCCACACAGCATCATCTAGCCCCAAGTTAAGCAGAGCTTGTGTTATGGGTACTAGATGACTGACATACTTAATACAATACATTACATGCATAAATATTTTTTAATATACATAGAAAATACCCAGAACACCCGGAATAAATATTTGCAGATCATACAAACATTTATTCCAAGGCGGGAATCGAACCCGCAATCTCCTACGTCGGGCGGACATTCGCCGCGCCACATTGGTCGTCAAAGACGAAAGAATATAGATTAGGTAAGTATAGGATTTCAGGAAACGTACTTTTTAAATCAGGCTATTTTTTATCTGTTAACCTATCTTACTAAATAAAATCTTAAAAATACCTCTTTGGAACACCGGAGTCCGTCAGAGCACCAATGAAATCTCTACTTATTAATGTTTGCGGTACATTTAGTACGAGCCATCAATCAGTGCAAACGCGTGATTGATCGAGTTAATTGTAGCACAACGATTCTACTCAGAACTGCAATCGAGGCATACTCGATACGGAGATCACGATTACAATCAATGATTATAAAATACGAGAGCATAGTAGGACTATTCATGCATATTCTATATATAATTTTGTAATATTTTTTATAGGCAATGCTTTGATATAGGCGATGGTAACCACTTAACATCAGGTGTGCCATCAGCTCGTTCCATCATCACTGTAGTATGTTGCATAAAAATATTATAGAAATCATAAGTTTTTTGTAGTCGTTTGATCAAATCCTTTAACAATTTTTGTCGAACAGAAAAAACCCATTGGTGCATGGCTTGAACCGAATCCACGATCTTAGGATCAGAAGGCGGAGCCACTCCCACTAGACCACCGATGCTCTAAAATAGGTTGATAGAAAATACTTTGCACACCACAAATTAAGGATAAACAAGTTTACATAAAAAGACGAATGACCATTTTGTAACTTTATACGGCTTTTTATGTATTTTGTACATATCTATTAATTTTCTTTGTGAATAAACGTTTTACTTTATACTACAGAAATTACCACGAACTTACAACACAAAGGCACAAGGACAAGAATGTATTCATAGCTAAATTAAGTATTCAAGAAATTATACAGTTCAAAGTTTCAACTCACGCCAATCAATATCTTATATCCGTTAACCTGTTATTTATCAATACCAATTTCCTGCCACTATCGACACAAAAGCTGTATTAACATGACAATCCAACAGTCAGTTGAATACCAATCGCGGTTAAGGTATTCTTTGTATCAGTATCGACACCAGCTGTTGAACATTCACTTTCTTAGCGGAAGACGGTAATGTATTAATTACCCAAGTCCAGTGAGGGGCGTGACGACAATTGTTCCCACGGTCACGGGGGGCAATCACAAAACTCACTTTCTAACTCGCTTGACTTAGATCTTTCTGATCAGTATTGTATTGACTAATATTCTATACTATTAGGCTGAAATGACGAGAATAAGTACAAAAAAGAATCAGTTTACAAGAGGAAGTTTAAAAGTCGCACCAGAAACTGAAAAGATGAGGAGCAGAGCAATAGGTAAGAGTGGTATGGGCAAGTCGTGAATGTGGAAAGATAAAAGTGCAGAGGTAGCCAAACAAAGATGGACGGATTGTGAAAGACGATATGGGTAAGGAAGAAGTGACTACTGAGATGACGGATGGTAGAGGAAAAGGGGCAAAAAAAACCTTAAGGTTAAACAAGTCGCTACGTTGTCCATACAAACGCTGTAAGTGTTTAATGTCTACTATTTATTAACGTACGTCCGAAGTTAAGTTTGAAACTGAGTTATCTTGCCGTTATCGAGGTACGTTACTCTATATTCTACAGTAAAATCAGATTACCTTGAAAGTTACAAGCGTCGAAAGATTTAGTACTAATTCTTGTAACGCTTGTAACTTTCAAGGCAATCTGATTTTACTGTAGATATAGGGTAACGTACCTAGATAACGGTAAGATAATTCAGTTTCAAACTTAACTTCGGACGCACGTTAGTAAATAGTAGACATTAAACACTTACAGCGTTTGTATGGACAACGTACCGATAAGGGTAGAAAGATGATCTATTATACTATACAAAAGTTATCTAGCGGCGACAATGAACCAAAAGACGATCACCCACTTGATGGATCAACCATATCGTAACCCATCTAACGAATCGGTGATGACGACTTAAATAGTTTTTCCTGGAAATTTATAAGTAAGCCTATGTGTAGCATAGCAGTGGACTTCTTCAGGGATGATGATAAGTTCACGATTAAAAGATCAATCAATAAAGCTAAAGTAAATAAAGTCTTTGACCGGACCGTGTACTTGAGCCAGTTACCTAAGACCGAAAATAATTTAGGTATCCATGTTAGGTTCTGTTTTGAATTGCAAAAGAATAGGATTTTACCAAGTACCTATTTACAAGAGTTTGAGTAGGTAAACATATTTGACATTTACACTCGATTTCTTAAATCATACTCTAAATCGCTACTTGAAACTTTGTTGGTTTTGCTTTCGAAATACTGTTTGATCAAATCGAAAGTTAACTCCTAAATGTCAAATAATACTCTTAAGATGTTTGACAATATGTTTACGAATCCATAAAAAATACTACATTAAGATTTTTTCGTACTATTTGTGCTTTTTTTTAAAAGTGCCACTTAACATTTAGACGTACACTTTCGCCTTCATCAAACAGTATCTGAAAAGCAAAATCAACAAAGTTTCAAGAAACAATTTAATATATAATAAAAAAAGACCAAGTCCTCGCAATGTGACGTAAATAATTGGAAATAGGTTCCCTTAAACCGGACCCACCGACAACAATCCCCTATAAGGCTGAAACAAACGATTTGTTTTCTAAAGACGCTTATCGGACCCACCACATACCCGTGTCCTATAGCAATTGTATTGAAACATCAATGCAAAATGTATGAGCGGCGTCTGACTGTCTGCCATTGCCAGAGATAGCACGTGCTTCCAATCTCTAATGGACTTCGTGACAGCCAACTGACTAACAATAGCTGTAACTCTGTACGTTTACTAAACTAGAAAAACATGTAATAGTTTCAACCTGAGGCATGAGGAGAAAGTCCGGCGCGGAGTAATCATATAGTTGGTGTTCATTGTAGAAATTATTGCTATTTTAATAGGCGAGATTGTCGTAAGCGATTACTCGGCATGTCAGGTAAAACTTCGGAATGCGGAAAGAAATGTTAGGAACTGAATACTTCTGTTTTTATAAGCAGCCGTCTTCATTACTCTCAACTTTTCTCCTATAAAATATTCTACGTAAGAATTAAAAGATTAGTAACCTAATTTACGAAACTAAATTATTAAATCCGTAAGAGAACCGTAAGATACTTAGTTATAAACCTAAAAGACTTCATTACTTACTAAAGAAAGAACCAATGAAATATATCAATATCTACAAGAAATCAAATACATACAGAAGAAATAAAAGAGTTAGCGAAAACTGACGAATATATAGATGATGCTAAAAGATAATATATAGAAATACAGTAGTTGTTGCAAAAACCATGCAATGATGATGAAGTAATTTTGTGTAATAGAAAAACATGAAAGTTTGTTTATGAATTATCGTGTAGGTGCCCAAATCACGGATGTACGTATTGAGTAAATAGTACTCACGTTTAGTGTGTTAAGTCAACATAGGTCATGGAGCTAACATAGAGCGAATATTCAATATATTTCCTAATATGTACTTATGGAAATGTACTGCTGTAGAGTATGCGCCATTATTGGATAACTCATAAAGAAAATGTGCCGTTTTGGGTTGTATACATCAGTTGTTCATTTTTCTTTCAGAAATAAACAACGTGGAAACAGAATTTCCGTGGAAAAACTGTTTTTTACTTTCAAAGTTCTCAACAGTACAAATAATTAATTGAAGAGAAACATAAGATTCAAGATTGTTACAATGATTTCTATCAAAAACCTAGGTGTCTGATGTCATCCCAGTGCGAAATAAGTTGTTGACGTAGTAGTATCATATACCACGGAAACGACCTCGTACTTTATACGGGTGTTTAAAGATCTACATTTGTTTTATGACGATGTAATCATTACGGTGCTTGTAAATTTACTTTGGTATTTTTTTTTGCGTAAAACCTTGCGAAAAAAAAACATGGCTAACACCTATAATTTCTAAGAACGATAGATAGATAGAAAACTCTTTCTTAACACAAGGACTCAACAAAATAAAAACAAAGTTGTAAGTAACTAGAGCGAGGGACAATGGGTGGTCTTATTGCTGTGAGCGATCTCTTCCAGCAAACCTTTAGATGGACTGGATTTAAAATAATCATAACAGGGCGGTAGGCATCCATTCAAATTTCTTAGTTTACTAGTCAAGATTATTTAAGGTTGTCTAAAAGGTACACATTTTGCGGTAGATGGTACTCCAAATATAACATGCTGCTGCTACAATACTAACTGGTCTAAAATCGCGTTTAAATATAGATAAATCTTATCACTATACAGGTAACCTGTTTTCGTTTAGATAAGTGATCTCCAAATTTGGCCAGGATCAAGTGTATGCTCAGGTATAAAAGCTGTCGTGATTGTGTCCATGAGTCAGAGGCTTCGGCGCCACGCTCTGATAACATCAGCGTCATGAGGACTATAATACCCAGATAAGTAAGTCAATAGATAAGTAGCACACGGCAAATAGTCTGATAACACTGACCAGGGAAGTGCCTAGATAAATCTTACTTGTGCCTTGTATATAAATAGGTTTATTAAATCCTGTTAAAAGTGCATGACATTCTTTCCGGTCCTCCAAAGAGCATGATAGGCTGTCGAATAGTGGAAATCACCGCAAATAAAACTGATCAGATTCATTCACGGTAGGAAAATATTAATATTTGAAAAACCGATGTTGCTTGATTATTGTAAACCAAACTACGAGGCCAGTCGCCTCACAGAATAATATGTAAGTATTTACAGAAAAAGTCTAAAGTAATTATATCAATCTGGTTCTGATATTTAAGCTTGATTTAGTTCGGGCTAAATGTCTGCCAATATTTATATGTTATGTTATGCGACTTTTGTGTTTCATGCAGTGAATGATCACTTTGAATATGCATCTTTGTCTAATACGGCCACCCGCTGTCGCTAGCTTGCCCGTAAAAGGACTGGCGGCAGGCGTCTGTGATCTATATCTGCTGCGCCCGCGCATACGCATACAAAACGCTGCGACACGCACATTATTAGATAAATTAGAGGCACAAGCGGAAGTGAATGGGTTTGTGTTTCGCTGTGCCTTTAACACTCAAAGTTAGTTGAAGCTATTGTACCATATTAGAACGTTATATTAAATCTGCATCAAACAAGAAAACGTAATTTTTTTAATGCAAGGTAAGATGATGTATTCCCGATGTCCCCATCGATCCTGTTGGAAAAATATCACTTTGTCCCGAATACCAAATCCCCTTTAACAGGGACAGTGGCATTAAAATAAAATAGTTAAATTGACCACCATTTCCGATTACTCTATTATTTGACAACGTACATGGCAAATTAAGCGAATTGTCACGTTAGATACCTTTTATTAGTAAAATTAAACGACACAAGGAGTATGAAATATACTAATTTTGAATTATTACTCATTATTTTCATCACTAAAGATCTATATTTTAGGCGGTATACGAGTGTTGACGTGTGCGCGTAAAATAATTTCTCACTGCTCATCCCCGAGTCTAACCCGTTCTCACATGATATAAAGAGACATAGCATGCATATTAATCCCACCTTAAGTCCGCGTGGTTACTATAGTTTTGAGTTCGATTAAAGTTTGTTTTAAATTTTCGAATTAACTGGAGGGTGCTGCGGTTACCAATTTTCACAGTGGATTTAAACTTGACGGATATTTTATAAGTAGTTCGAAACAGTTCGCTTGTAGAGGGAGCGCTGTAACGTTTTATGGAAGTACTAGAATTATAATTCTCAGTGCAGTTTGTTGATTAACGTACACAATGCAACTAAAGACGGCGTCGAGACTGGTTACCTTTCCAGACTGGCTCTTTGTCTGCAGTTAACAAAACAGGCACAAATATGCGGTTAGAATTGCGTAACTGTTTTGTAACCTGGTGACAAAAGCTTTGTAAGATGAATTCTATCATGTTTTGGATCTACTAAAATAGTTTCACTTATTACAATAGGTTTAGGTCTTCTAAAAAAGATTACAGTTAGAATAATCAAAACAATATTATTTTTTCTTATATTACTGAGCTTTTACGAAATGCTAACAAGGGAAAAAGTCAATGAAGCTAAAACCGCAAGAAACTGTTGTTATTTTTAGATTTTTTTTTACTGAATACAAAAGTTTAGAATGGAAATGGTTAACTGGAAGAACATAACGGATGAGGATATGCTACAAATTTTATCAAAACAGACTCCTCGTTGACTTTATTATGGGTTTGATGAACTTTATTCGGAACAGAAAAGGGAAAATGATCAGCTATCTTATATAAGTACCTACCTACGACATGACAGTTTCATTAAAAACATAATTGAAGAAAAGTTAGAAGGACAGAAAGGAAACGGGAGACCACGGAATGAACCAAATAAAAGAGAAGGTCGTTGTCAAAAAGATCAAGTAGGCTTTGAAAAGAGACAGCTGTAGAGAAATGCGTCATATCATAATGACAAAAGTGTAGTTCTTATATTAGATGAAGGAAATTCAGTTATTAAGCATGAACGAGCAAAAATAATACAGATAGTATTCAGTCACATTACACACAGTCTAGAGAGTCTAGACGAAGATAGCCTGCATTTGTCACGTTCTTAAGTACCAAAGATTGCAAGGACTATGATCCCAACCTAGACCAGACTTTAATACAGCTATAAATATTTGCAGATCATAAAAACGTGCTATTTCGTTCTACAACTAGCAGAAACCACAGACTACTTTATTTTCTTTTGATATATCATAACACAATCTACGTGTTCAAACACAAAAAATTAAGTTCAAAAGAAAGTAAGTTTGAAGATGCTCAAAGGGGTAAGTCAGAGCACTCCGAAATAGCTGCCTACGCCTACATAGAAAACAGGTCTGATTTGAGATATAGACATCCTAGGACGGTAAGAACCTACTTAGACTTACCTACCTTGTAGCTAGCGAACCAAGCGTTTTATTTTTCTTCATGCGAACCGCTAAGAAGTGGACCTCATTGTCTGGTTCTGATGACCACTATAAAAGGTGTTTTCTAGATCATCTTATTACAAAGTCGTCAGGTGAGGTGAGATTATAATCAAAGGATGGTTCATTATTTGTAAAAAAATACAACTACTTCTGTAGTGGGTAATCTACTTCGTTATTGTAAACTGGATAAGATTCTATAGATAATAAAAGAATAATAGAAGATAATGATTCTCTAGAAAGTGTTACTTCCAATGTTTACTTCATAATCTTCGAAGATAAATACGCAAGGTAAGCTGATAAGATTATGATGAGAGCTACTGGTATACATACTCAAAAATGATATCGGGTGAGTTGGCATAAAATGCAAAACACATGCTGAATAGAGTTTTAGAGATCTTTGTTTATCTTTATTTTTTGTAATATGCATTTATTTTAATGCTTGACGAGTGGCATCTAAAAGCTGCCTATGATGATGATGAAGCCAAGACTGCCAGGGTACTTAAACAAAACGTGATGGTACCCTCTAATCTACGGTTATCAGCGGAAATAAGATAATCGATTGTGGACAGAGCTAAAGGAAGTTACACATAGCAGGGGAACAAGGTCGGCCAGATACAATCACAATCAACACAAGCAAATCAGCCTTAATCCATAAGATTGGCAAGGATATCTCTTCTTCTCATGAAATAGGTGGATTTAGGTGGCTTGGCTTTGGAGCCAATCATGAATCATCATATAATAAAACGCTTGGGCGTTTTATTATATGATGATTCTTACAATGAGAAAAAGAAGTAAACATCATCAGGAAACCAATAGCATTCTAGCAGCGGCGATAAGCTTCCAACCTGTGACATAAAGCATACTAAATAATGTCTGTTCATAAATCCTTGGTATTAAAAATATTTGTGGATACATCTACAACGCCTGAATATAAAACCATGTATTTCTATTATACTTCTTAGAATATGGTACTTAGTTTTTTGTTCTCAAATGCAGACATTATTTTTTCTAAGCTAAAGAGAACCTAATTTCGTTTATCTATATAATTGAGATAGATTTTAACGTCAAGATTTTATACGCAGGTTATTGCTCCGTTGGCCTTCGAAAATAAACTTGTTGCTCAACAGTCAATTCGCAACATGCCGAAACCGTTATATCTACCAAATTATTTTGTAGTAATGACACCAATCTTTTGGCTTGGTCAAAACTATCTTAAACTGATCTGATTAGTTTGTTTCAACATCATTAGAAAAAAAGAAAATTAGTTTTCTTTATCTTGTCGAAGATATCATTCATCCACGAGTCCTTTTTTTACCGTCCAAAACGTGCCTTTAGAGCGCCTTTGCACTGCTGTGCAGCGTCCGATCCGAACCCAAGAAAAACGGATATGCTGTTCATAGCAATTAATCCACTAATCCTACGACGACGTTTATCCATAGAGACAGCGTCCGAATCGTATTTTTTAGAGTGCCTTTGCTGCTGTGTAGCGTTCCCGAACCCAAGTAAATACGGATAAGCTGTTTATTGCTTGCTTTGATCAAATATCAATGTGATCATTCCAGTAAAAGAAAGGAATACATAGTAAACGAATTTGTGATTTTTGATTTCTGCCGATCTCCTGATAGTAATGGCCCCTACATATCCTTCCTATTCTAAACGGGAACACCACGGCTATCAAAAGATTACCTAATGGCAGTAGAGCTAATCATCATCATCATCATCATCATCATCACCAGCCTGTAGAAGCCACTGTTGGACATAGGCCTTCCCCACACTTAGTAGAGCTAATTTAGAACAATATTTAATTCAAATATTGCTATAGAAAAAATGGAGGAGGAATTGGGTATAAATATGGATGACTAGCAAACGCATGCGGCTTCGCCCGCGGGAAGATATTTTTATACATACCTACTTCGACCACCGACTGTGTCGATAGTCAAAGGACTATGTCAGTCAGTCAGTCATTCAGGACATAGATTCTTATAATTGGTATAGATAGAGGATAATGATTGACCTGCGTGTATGTTATAATAAAAAAAATGATATTAAAAATAACATTCTAAGTCCAGGTACGAGGTTAATGAACGGCTAGATGAGATTAAATTGAGATCAGTTGCCAGCTAGTTTGAGTCATACACTCGACTCAAATATAATTTGTGACATAACACTACATAGTTTATTTACAGCAATTGGACCAAGAAAAACCAACGAGAAAAGTGATATAAAAAGGAATTTCACGATTTGTATTAAGTTTAATTCAATAATTTTTTTAACTGTGATTTACTGAACATCCTATTCGGTGGTCGAAATCGATGGTAGAAATCATTTATAGTGAACTAGAGGCCACTCGCAGCTTCGCCCGCGTGGTAGTTTTTTCCGTTCCCATTACTTTTTCGGGATAAAAAGTAGCCTATGTCCTATTCCAGATTACAATCTGTATTTATTACAAATTTCATCCAAATCGGTCCATTCGGCGTGAGTACCAAACATCCATCCATCCATCCATCCAAACATTCGCATTTATAATATTAGTAGGATAGGATCATTTGAGTGTTTATGTTCCATTTGCAAACGATCTACGTTCTCTATTTCTTTACGGTTTGTAAAAGTCGCCTCAGTTTTTATTAGTTGAGCTATCGCCTAGCCACTAAAAACGTCATCACATAAAATATAGTTCAAACAAGTGCTTCAAACATGCACATCTGGGCTATGGAGTAAAGCACCATGTGGCGCCGTAACATATTTTATGGTTTTTGTCAAACTTGCATGCAGCAACTCATAATACTAACCGTATTTGTATACATTACTAGCCGCTCGCAGCTTCGCCTGCGTGGCAGTTTTTTTCCGTTTCCGTTGTTTTTTCGGGATAAAATCATAGTAGCTTTATGCATGCAAAGTCTCAGCCCGATCGGTTTAAAATTGACAAAGTTTCATACAAACTTTCATCTCCTATTTTATCCCCTTGGGGGTAGAATTAATCAAAATCCTTTCTTAGCGGATGCCTACGTCATAACATCTACCTGCATGCCAAATTTCAGCCCGATCCGTCCAGTGGTTTGGGCTGTGCGTTTATAGACCACTATGTCAGTCAGTCAGTCAGTCACCTTTGAGTTATATATATTTAGATAGATTAAAGAATACTGGTGGTCTATGTAATATGAAGTACTGCTGGCTCCCCTTCGACGTCCTGGAATAATATTCAATGGGTACTTGGTACTAATAGTGTAGAGATCTAAATCATCTCGGTATTTTTTAAGTAAGAATCACAGGGATCGCTTTGATTAGTCTTAAAACTAGGTGAACCTAGACACATGTAAATTTTAGGGTTCCGTACCCAAAGGGTAAAACCGGACCCTATTACTAAGACTCCGTTGTCTGTACGTCTGTCACCAGGCCGTATCTCATGAACCGTGATAGTTCAAAAGTTGAAATTTTCACAAATGATGTATTTCTGTTGCCGCTATAACAACAAATACTAAAAAAAAACAGAATAATACAAATATTTAAAGGGGCAATTTAATACAACAAACGTGATTTTTTTGCCGTTTTCATTAACGCTAATGGTACGGAACCTTTCATGCGCGAGTCCGACTCGCACTTGGCCGGTTTTTTGTTTTAGGAGTAGGAGCTAGTTCAATACCCATATAATATATTCAGATGTTAAAATTAATAAATTTAAATAATATATACTAAATACTTAAGAAACAGATGAGCTATCTGCAGACCGTTGCAAAATATCTAGAGAAAGCTCAACTGATCCAAATCAGTAATATTTTTTTAATACAATTTGCTGATGGAACAAGCATATAGCCCACCTGATGTTAAGTGGTTACCATAGCCTATAACAAAGCATTGCCTTGTAGGTTACGTTAGTTAGGAACGTGCCCTACAATACACTGCTCTGCGACCATCAACCCGAGGCATACAAGTATTAAGCCTCATGTGCTTGTAATTACAATAATACATACATGTATGTGCCTGTAATAATCGGAAGCATCCCCAAAAGACTAAGCTAGATACTCACCAGCTTTTGCGTCATGGAGTTCCCACTACTTGACGCCCAGGTATAATTTTTAAAATCCGTAGGGCCATATACGACCCTCTAGTTTCGAATTCAAGAGGAGCATTATGAGTAGGCTCTGTCGAGAACTGCATATTTGCGACTGTTGAGATCCTCGAAAATCTGATGACATTTCAACGATCCTTTGGAACTTATGTTATAAAGTAAATACACAATGTTTCGCTGTCAGTGACAGCCTGTCACTCATCAATGTAATAATATCGATCACTCACTGTAATTCGTTCTCCTGAGACCCAAGATACAGGCTCTTCGCCTAGTTTGGGCCTCGCCGTTAATGCACACATAGCATACTCAAAATTATCGCATCTTATAACCGTCTAATTGTTATCATGTGACTCTGTTTGGCAATAAATAAATATTCTAATTTATTCTAAAGGCGTTCACATAGCTCTACAAAAGATTTGATTTCTTTAGTGAGCCTAGTCGTGGGAACAGCGAGCTTCTTGTTTCTAGTGTACACATTATGGTTATCGCTATTTTTAGTAAATTAATTTTTATTTTTACGATTTAACCAACTAATTCGAACTTTAAAATCAAAACGTTTTTCATTCTGATCATTGATTCTCAGTTTGGAAATTTATACTCAGTTGAAGTTTAATCGTGATTATATTATTGTTTATAGACTCATAAAAAACGGTTTTGTTATAAATCCATCAATAGTTTAAAAACCAGGTACGGATCAAGGCGACCACGTGGGTGCAAGGACCGCCCGCACACCGAATAACAATCAACTTTTATTGATAAAACTGGCGGTCTTCGGTTGGTTTGTTTATCATCTTACTGGTTTTTTCTTGGATTCTTACCGAGAATCGAATCCATACAGCATCATTAATATTCAAGTAGTACCTTAAGTTAGGCACTTGGTACAAATGTTTAGAAAATTGAACTTACCACAAAACTTAGTCATCAAACTACCCATGTATGGTAAACACTAGTGCATAGAACAACGCTGTCATATCACGCTAACCCCTTGCATAGAATTGGCGGTTGTCTGCGTCCCCCTGACACGACAAGGAGACCATGTGGGCGCAACCGCCAACGCTTACACGAACCGTTCAATAAAAGTCCTAATTCACACACAAACAGGCAGTTATTGAAATCCTATGTCAATATGACAGATAGTTTATGAAAGCTTCTGTCACAATGATACGATAAACAACATTACTTGAGCTCTTAGCACAAGTGTAATTGTGGCGTAAGTTTTTGAAACAAAACGAAAAATCTTTTTTTTTTAAATGATAGACAATTTTACCTATGTCAAGCGTTTTTAAAAACAGTTTTTTAGTAAAGTCAGTCTAATTTTGTCAAGTCGGACTGTCATTGGAATAGAAAAAAAATATGGCGTTTTTAAGATAGAATTTGTTTGTCGACAAACAGATACCATAAAGAAGAAAAATAGTAGCCTGGTTTCCGGTTGAAAACCACTACGATTTTCATCAAACTGATTTGACTTGACCCAAATTTTAAGTTTAAAGTTGGTAAAATAGCCCGTTCTAAATAACATACCTCATTAAACAAAGAAAAATGAAAAACACCATGTTAATGTGCACGGACCTTTATTCTTGTTATGAAAAAGACTTCATAATTTCGTTGTCACTGAGTGTTTTTGTAACAATTACGAGTGGGCGCGTGTATGTGAGCGATGGCATGAGTCATGGGCACATTGAGGAGCAGGGTCAGTATCCTTCGATAAACAATGTCATCGGCAATCATTAGTTTTGCGAACCATTTTTGATTGATATTATTCAGGTACAATGCTTGTTTTTACACGACGGTCAGTAGAGGACAGATTTAAAGATATCCTGTTCTTCTTCAAGAGCATCTTCACCATTGAAGGTCATCCTTCTACATTTTTCTATATTTAGTTACGGTAAACAGATCTTCCCATAATCCTTAACCTCCGGAATCCTGAAAGCCCTGTTCGGCCCTTATAAAAACATACTTTTTGTTGAAAAATTAGTATTCTAGTAGCGGTGATGAGTTTGCAACATGTCACATATGGAATATCAACTAGGTACCAAACGTAATATTTGGACGTACATCTGACTACCCTTCTTAGGCTTAAAGAATCTCGAGTGTAAAGCGCATAAAAGCCAAATTAAGTATATTCCGTGATATTGAAAAGCCAGCAGGTCTACTCTTGAAAACAAAACAATAATAATAATAATCATTTATTCACCAAAATAAAGTTAAACTTATAAATAGGTACGTTACAGTAGGTTTCTAAGTACTAATACTACAGTAAAAGAAGTTTCGTATTGTCGTTTCGAATTACAGAAGCCAGTTTTGCAAAACTAAATAAATTGTAAAGAACTAAAGTATTTATAATAATACCTTATTTAGATTAATTGACATTGTATTTTGATTTCATATAATGTTTTTGCTTATTTCGAATGAGCGACCCAAAGCACTTGACGACCGATGTGGCGCGGCGGGCGAATGTCCGCCTGCGACGCAGAGGTTGCGGGTTCGATTCCCGCCTTGGGATAAATGTTTGTACGATCTGCAAATATTTATTCCGGGTGTTCTGGGTATTTTCTATGTATAATAAAAAATATCTATGTATGTAATATAATATTGTATTAAGTATATCAGTCACCTAGTACCCATAACACAAGCTCTGCTTAGCTTGGGGCTAGGTGATGCTATGTGGATCGTCCGGCATTATTTATTTATTTAAAGCAGATCATGTGTATCTTTTCAATGCAATATTTAAATATTATAATTTATATTTCTCGCATAATTTATAAGTAAATAACCTCGACCTGTAAAACGATTTTATCAATAAATAATTGACTTAAATGATATACTGCTTCTATAGTGACTGCTGTAGTAGATAAACGACAAGTTTTATAAATTGTAAGGTTGAAAACAGTTCATTCAATAACTATTTTTAACCTTTTTTAAGATATGTAATTAAACTCAATTATTATTACTAAGTTATTTCGATTATTTGAATATTTATAATGAAATTTACATTTGATTTTATTATTAAAATATAATTACCTAGGTATACTAATTACCTATGTTAAATGCACTGTTTTACCCAGGGTAAATCCTAAATTTATGACGTATAAATATATAATAATAATAATGCTGGACAATCCACACAACATCATCTAACCCTAAGCTAAGCAGAGCTTGTGTTATGGGTACTTACTAGATGACTGATATACAATACAATATTACATACATAGATATTTTTTTTATTATACATAGAAAATATTCAGAACACCCGGAACAAATATTTGCAGACCGTATAAACATTTATTCCTAGGCGGGAATCCAACCCGCAATCTCCTGCCTCGCAAGCGGACATTCACCCGCCGCGCTACATCGGTCGTATAATTTCTAAGGATTATCAATAAAATGTTTATAGCTATTGACCGCCTCTGTAAAACGATTCAAACGTCTAAGCATACCGCTTCACAAGATACAGCTATCTAGATTTATTCGAAAAGCGATGTTTACAACTTGTAAGGCTTCGTAGGAATCCTGTTAAGGCATTAATATACGTTTTGCACGTCATTGCCGCTGTCTTGGTCGATTGATTGACTATTGTTTGCAGAATGATGTCACATATGCCTAATTTATTTATCTAAACGTTTCATCGGTTTAAATGGTTATCTCACATTAGTGTTCTCTATGAACTGCTTCGGGCAGATCTTATATCGAAACGGAGATAAAAATCTACACCAATTATAAGAATCTTTGTCCTGACTGGCTTACTGACATATATACAACACACACCCTAAACCACTGGTCGTATTCAGGGTATATTCTTCTTGGTGCGTATAGGTATAGGTGTACTATAAGAATTATATTATGAAATGAAAATAACTTCACGCAGACGAAGACGCGCGCGTATCTAGTCTTAAATAAA
Organism: Electrophaes corylata; assembly: GCA_947095575.1. Taxonomy (NCBI): domain Eukaryota; kingdom Metazoa; phylum Arthropoda; class Insecta; order Lepidoptera; family Geometridae; genus Electrophaes; species Electrophaes corylata. The sequence goes on along the minus strand of OX352699.1, from coordinate 12,679,529 downwards.
ATAATTAACACTAGAATGTATACAATTGTATCTTTTAAAATGATATCACAGCACTACAGTACATATTTACAAGGGAAGTACTCAAGAAATAAAAGAACTCAACAACTGATTAAATGATTTATTTTTTGCTTTGTGAGTTTATTATTTATTGGTATAATGTGATACCATTTTTTACGAATTGTGTACCATGTAAGTGGACATGTCTGTGTTGTACTGCATCCATTTTTTGTAGAAATGATTATTCAAACAACAATAAAAACCTAGTCGTAAGTTTATTACCTGTTTCTTTTCTTTTAGGCTTGGTCGCGTGACAAGGGTAGCTTATATTCCCTTAGCTTTTCGCTTCATAATGATCTGTCGTTCATAATAATTCGTCTTTTGAAGTTAACTTTGGACAACACTGTTTTACAAAAATCGTCGTTTGTATTGAGTACCAATAAAATAGGTTGGTGCAAATCAACAATGCAAAATCAACAGTTACTTTTACGCAATCATACCAATTCATTCAATAGGTACTGTGAGTCTCCATTGAAAGGCTCGCAACTCTCAGCGTTCATATAAGGAAGCTATAGAGTAAGAACAGTTTTTTTATATCAAAAGGGTCGTAAGCAGATTTATTATAGATTGCGATCGCAATGAACGCGTTCATACTCATTCCTCGGCTCGCTTAGATTTTGGACTAGATTTGCATGAAATGTTCAGCAAAGTCTTACCATTATCTACAATCAATCAAAATCAAAATTGATAGATACTTTTGCTGTCAATAAATACTTAGAATACAATAACTTCTAGCTGAGCTGTAAGGCCCATCAAATAAACTTTTTATTTCTAGTAGATAAGGTAAAAAATGCATTCACACATTATAAATCCTCTAGCACGTTGTTCACCCTGTTCGCTGACTATAGCTTGCTCCAACTCCTCGCCTGGAAGGCTCTACGGATGTCGTAACTGGCACACAATAACGTGAATGCGAATTTAATCCGAGACGAAGTGGGCGTTAAATGTACCTTCTACGCAGTGTTGGTAATTTGAGAGTAATGCTCGAATAAGCGCCGATCTGAGACAAATTGGTCTGACACGGCAAAGATCAAAGCCATTAAACACGAACGCTATGAACATTTTTGCGGTAGACTAGCAGTCATATTTAACAAGTTTACATCGTTTGTAAAGGGTCTTTGAAGATTTGGTTGGATTTTATTTCTGTGATGGTTGCCACACTTACCACCTAGCACCGAGGCCATCTAACAGCTTGTTTCAACAATTTGTAAAAAAGAAAATAGATGTATTTTTATTGTTGTTCATATGTAACTTTTTTTTGATGTCATCTAATATATTTATTCATAGACGCAACACACAACAGTCTAGGTCAACCTCTATGAGCCAACTGATTATTTCACTTTGAGCATAATAACAATAAAATGTTATTGTACTAAGTAAACAATATTGATATTTTACTAGTGAAACGCACGCCACTTTGTCCGCGTGAGGTTTAGGGGTTGAATTTCAAGAATTCCTTTCTTAGTACAACCCTGCGCACCAAGACGAATATACCCAAAAGAATTCAAGTTTCTGCGACCTATGGTTAAGACTGTGCGTTGTTAATATGTCAGTCAGTCAGAACAAAGATACTTACATTTGGTATATATTATACAACAACAAAGTAAACACTTACACAACAAGAATATACCTACATTCAACTTAACTGTTTAAGTATGCTACTAATTAGCTAAAATAACATAAGCAAGTGTAATCATAATATAAGATAGATGAAAAAGCATTTTATTGATAAATGCGGTAGTACATTGTTGTCAAAACATAATAATCGTTGAATAATACATAAAAACGTCTGCGACTCCACATCTTTATGACACTAGTAAACCAAACGGCCTCTAACGATCTTGTGAGAATCCGGATCTACCAGATTCTTAGAAAAAGCAATAATATTATCATTGGTGTTATATTTTAAGAATAGTCGAAAACTAATAGAATTTTAACTTATTTTGTCCGCGACTTCATTCGGTAAGGTATTCTTTTACTAGGTACTATAACAATAAAAATATGCAAAAAGTTCACGTTACCCATCTATCTATACAATAATAATAAATATTTGTTGTAATTTTTTTACACAAGCTATGCTTAGATTGGGGCTACCCAATCTAAGCATAGCTTTACTATGGGAACCAGAAGACTGATAGCACACATATATAATTTTAATTTTGTTAATACATAACACCCCGACTGAAAACAAACATCTATATTTGTCGCGCAAATGTTTGTCCACACCTCGGCGGGGATCAAACCCACAATCTACCAACACAGAAGACAGACTTACTACTAACTGAGCTATCTCACCCCCTCACACACACAATTAATTTTAGTTCTAGGTATTTGTAGAGCATTGTTGGTAGTTTATGATATTTTTTTCTTCTTTATTTATTTTTAATGTTAACGTAGGACCCGTACTTCAGTGCATTACGAAACATTTGTACCTAATTTAAGGAGGCGGGTGTTGATAACTGCGACACAGTCTAACGACAACTGTAGTTATCATCATTTTCCTATTTATAATGAACCACTGTCAACGTTCCAAAATAAGCATTTATTATTATTAATGGATCCAACGGACAAGATAGACTGTGATAGACTTCGTAGTGCTACTAAAAAACGCGTGAAAACGTAGAATGGTAACAAAAAACGACGACCGACACATGACGACTGATGTGGCGCGGCGGGCATATGTCCGCCTGCGATGCAGGAGGTTGCGGGTTCGATTCCCGCCTTGGGATAAATGTTTGTATAATCTGCAAATATTTATTCCGGATGTTCTGGGTATTTTCGATGCATAATAAAAAATAACTATGTATTAAAAATCTAATTGCCTTATAAAATCTGTAAAAAAATATACAATGCTTAAATTATTGCCATCTCTTACCATTTATCCCAATTCGGGAATCGAACCCGCAACTTCCTGCGTCGCAAGCATAAATTCGCTCGCCGGGCCAATTCAGTCGTCAAAATTTCAATCATTGAAGATTAATTGCACACTTATAAATGCAATTAATTTTATCTTGGACAAAGTAGAGCTGAACACGCGAGTTTCAGCTAGAAATTGGCATTACTATTAACATGCTTATTTTTCGGTATAAGTTTTCGACATACATGGCTGAACCTTGAACTAGGTACTACTAACATCCAGCCCCGCTACCGTGAGCCCTTATAGCATGACTGCAAACAGTCAGTAACTGTGACAACCGCTTGTGATTTCACCGACACCCGTACCCTTTAAACCGGAACACAGCAAGTTGCTTGGCGGCAGAAATAGGCATGATGGTACTTCATGGCAGTACTTCCCAGCCGAGCCCTTCTGTAAGAACTCTACTACTACTCATACTAAATCTATCGATATCACTATATCTTGATGCCGTTTTTTCTAAATTCACCTGACTTCACTGTATAGGTAGATAATAGTGTAATAGAGGTATATAATAGTAGTAGTGTATAATAGTGTAACGCCTTCGCGGTATGTATATCTCAATCTGTGTTGACAGTGTTGACACACCAGTATAGGCTATTGTCATAATAATTATGCATAGAAACTCTATTACTTCGTGCGATTTTAATTCTAACCTAGTCACAAGCCACCAAGTTAAGTATAGCTACGTGTAAGATACATAAGTATGTGTACACGTATAATTATCGTCGACTAAAGTGGCCTTCACGGTGTTTTATTTAATAGAATTGTTGGTGTAACTTGATATGTGGTCTGGTAAGCCCTTACAGTGACTTGCTTTTGAGGGCAAGTATTTTCATTGTTATCTAATACATTACGCAGTAGAAAACTGATAGCAATGTAAGGTATAGTATTAAATTTTATACGAAAGGGCATTTTGTAACATATTTTTAACTAGTAGTTCTATGAACATTAGACCTCGGGAGCCTAAGCCGACACCAAGCAATAACCGACACTTTCCTCTTTCCCTGGCTGAGCAAAGCTATTTCAGAGTTTTGAAACCCACTCCTTCTATAAAATCCGATTTAAATCCGTCCTTATATAACGCTACAGCAAAACTGTTTCAAAAGGACATTGAAAGGGGGGACCCTTTCAATGTCCTTTTGAAACATATGACAGAGACGCTTCGCTCGCTCAGTCCACCAATAATAGATTTGTTCACATTTGATCATGTCACACTAGATATGACTATAAAAACACAGTGCATTATATTATGGCATACGCTGAATAGCTATTTTATGTTGTGTCATACAGAAAAGTTTTTAACGTAATTTTCAAAACCCAATACAATTTTAAGACATTGAAATAACAATCTATAAACCATTTCGGATAGTCTTACGAACAAAAGGATTACTCGAAGCTTTTAACACTGTTCAGAAGCGTATTATGCCATCCATTATTATGTGCAATAGCCTTATTTCAATAACTGAAGATTGGAAACACACGAATCGTTGCGCAAATTGCATACAAGCAGAAGCAAACTCTATTGTTTTTTAAATGGAATTGTACACACTGCAACTGAAACAAAGGTTTCCCGTTAAAACGATTTCACGTTTCTAACAAAGTCAAGCTAAGCTCTAATGTCAAAAGTGGGTTCTTTTGTCAACTCTTAGAGCTAGACTTGTAGTGTTGCTTTCTTATAATAACAGTCAATAGTAGGTCAGAACGAGCAGAAGGTTTTTATGTTGATTACATTTACAGAAACGTTTTATAAGATTTCGAAAGACGGGCATGGAGGTGCTCTAACTCGGTATGCTTAATATTATACTCGTAATTGCGAAAGGTTTACGAGTATGTTAGATGATTATTAGTTTGTGACTCAATTAAGTTGTAGCGGCTGGTTTTGACTTTAAAAATCACAGACACTTTTAATAGACCATATGAGCTGCGAGTGAAAGCTAGTAGAACATAAAAAGTTGAAAAAGCATATGCTATCCTCGTATTTTCCGTGCCCAGTCATGCGAAATATCTATGAACAGACTTTCAGAGAACGTCAATCAATCTGTCTATTGTGTGGATTCGTTTCGTACATAGATAAGGGTATCTTCATATCTAGGTTCTTGTATATGACGGGTTAGAAGAAAAGTTGAAGTTTATTGAAGTCAAAACGCACTACATACACGTAGCCCGTTCCAATACCTTTCACGCGAATTTTTCAGTAGGTTTGCATAGTTCATCTGTACTAACCTGTCCATACGCGAGTACAGTGGCGTTGTAGCCATCAAGCGCCGCCTCCACCAGCTTCCTCACGCAGGTGTCGTAGACCTCTTGCTGCATGACGGACGGCTCGAAGGCGTAGTCGAAGGTGAATGCCCGTTCAGTGCCGAGGGCCACACCACCCTCGCCCGCCGCGCCACCAGCTCGAGCGCAGATGCCACATCCTTCTATTACTTCGCCTGGTGTCTGCGGTCGGATCCTGATGAAAGAAAATACATAATGTTTAGTCCCTGGCGCTTCTAATTTATGATGAGGTATAGAAGCTCTTGAGTTTAGAAAATAGAAACGCTGGTCGTCTTAGAAAGCACTTAAATAGGTAGGCTACCAGGTTACACAATATTTGAATTAAGATCCCGGTGCAAAACGGTCGAGAACAGGTTACACATTTAGTATGCTTAGCGGGAACACATATTTTTAAATGATAATTGAGACCGATCTCAGACCGTGCCGTTACGGCAACTTATTGAAATCTTTAATGGTGCGCTCTTTGAGGTACTGCAATTGGTATAGAGTAATTACTTAACATTAGTTGAGTCATCTGCTAGTCTCATAATATTTAGCACATTTTTTCATAACATAACATGTTTTAAACAAACATGCCGTTACATGCCCATTATCTTTACAGTAGCAAAGAAAAAATAATTGTTTATCAATCACCCCTGCGCGACCTCTAAGCAATCAAATCATAGAGAATCAAAAAATTATATCAATGTCACTAAACTGTCTGAAAGTCAGCTTGAGTTGACTATTTAGACTCGGAATGGTCAATTCAAGCATTTGAGCGCGAAAGTTAAATAGAAATGATATTTTTTTAATTTCCCAGCCCAGTCTAGCCAGTTTCCAGTCAACAGCCCAGAAGACAAGTTTTTTTTCATTTTAATTTTCATCACGACTTCACGTGGTGAAACGTAAAACACGTAAAACCACCATACGTACGTCGGAAAGTCATATTTTTTGCTGTAAAATATGTTTTTGCAAATTACACTTTATTGCTGTCTGGAAGGAAGTTACTAACTCAACGATTTTATGTCAGTTTTCAATAAAAATGGATCAATCTTGCTCGAGTTCTTCTTAAAACGACAAGTAAGTGAATTGTGTGGCCAAAGTAACAGCTCATTGTTCGTCAGCTGTATGCGTTATAGTTCCATTATTGTGGTTACGTTGCAACAGCAAGAGCACCGCAATTCAATGCACTGCGGATGTTCCAATTACCATTTCGAAGGGTGCTTTATGGTGACCACCATGAGAACGTGTGCAATACATATTCAATTAATAGTTACGTCGAGGCCCTTCGAGCCGGATTACAAAAGAGGAAGAGGATACGAAAGGGGCACTGTGATTTTTGTGTAAGTTTGTGCAACCTCTAAACAAACTTTATGAAGACGTGTCAGTGGTTTTTGGTCACTTATTGGGCATACCAATTTTAGGCATAGTGGCACTAAGAAGAGTACACCACAACTGTTGTGGTTCAGCGATGACCCGTGCAGCAAAAATTTCAACTCTTCGAAATAATCTTCAAAAGTCATCCATTTGGAACTAAAACCACTACCAGCAACAATAACATTAACCAATTGAATAGCTACCTTCGGTTTTATGAATGGTTTCGAAGTCGCAATAAGGAAAGGAAAGATTATGTACGCAACCGACTGCTTATTTCCCCTAGTCGAACAAAGAATATGAGTTTGTTGACCCTGCATGAACTGCAAATTACCGAGTGCAGTTTGTGTAGAAACTATTAACCTAACTGTGGAATAGTGGCAAGTATTTTACAGTGCAGTACACAAAGGTGTAATATTTGTAAGTGCAGGTCTGGCGTGTTGCGTTAGGCACACAATGGACACGCGAGTGCAATATGGCAACACTGGGAACTGTGTTGCCAGGTGCTCATCAATCATATGAAGTGGTATTCAGTTCAGGTAAAGTAAATTCTATTCGTTTATACGTACTTTGGAGCCTGTAAAGGTAACCATGGTATGACAGAAGGATCGAGTGTTCAGGATTATTTTGTTGGGTACTATTTCTTTACCCATAAACAACATTTCCTAAAATTAACTCTGTATCTGTCGATGACACCCATTGGTAAAAGATAACAAAGCTACATTTTTGGCATGACCATACTATTTTAAATTAAATGCTATCATTAGTAGAAGCTTAAACGTGTACCCTTTATCCCGTCCTTTTTTGTGTCCTACTTTATTGCACCAAAGAACAAAAGTTTTATTTGGAAAAAAACCTCAGCGCTTTGAAGGGTACTCTAACATTATGAGTTAAGTACACTAGTTACGCCGTTCAAAACCAGCCAACCTCAGATCAATTAGGTCCTGCAATGCCACGTTCGCACCTGCAATAAAGCAGTCTGGAATGTCATAGAAACGTTAGCGCGTCGCTCCATTTTCCAAGGAAACCTCGCCATTTTCCGTACACATGTGACTGGGTAAGACTAGTCACAGTACCGTTGTTACGTCGTGTTTTGCGAACCACGGCACCACAAGCCATTTACGGCAGGGTATGCCGCAATAAGCTTCGGCCAAACCGACTGCGAAGCGGTAGCGTCAGTCGCGGGCGCTTCTTTATCTTTGGCGCTTTACATACTTAAGGCAGAACCACATCAGACACGAACCACGTGGAACCGCGTCGATTATTTCAGATTATTTGTATGGGACAGACAAAGACAGAGGAACCAGACCCGCGCCATCTGGTCTCGTGTAATCACTTCTATACAAAATGTGTTGTACCGATAGGCTTCTGGTGCGTCGCGACACACAGTGCGGGTGTAATTTGATTCTACCTTTACGCAAACATAATGCGGCAATGTAGACGCTCCCGCTTCCCTTGTAATCCAAACTAAGTAAAGCTTGTACTACAGGCACAGGCACGAGATAAATGATTGAATACTTACCTATCTACTTTTTTTTAGACACGACATTATACATATTACACCCAGGCATAGAAAAAACTTACGTTCATCACACAAAATGTTTGTCCTCAGTGGGGATCGATCCCACAACCTACAGCACAGAAGGCAGAGATACTTCCAACTGATTTGTCAAGCCACTCTAAAGACTCAACAATGTGGAAAACCACCCCTTTGACATGACATTAGGGCACCTTAAGCACACCATTATAATGCTAAGAATGAAGAGTCACTCCGCTATAGAATGCAAGGGCGGTTTCAGACTAGCGTATTTTTTTGCGCGTATACGGTCGTTTCAGCATACGCGCTTCTAAAAACCATACTCGCGTAAACGGGCATATTTCGGAGTGTTCGCTCGAACCGGTGGTGTCGTGTCAGTATCAACCGCGCTTATACGAGCTTAGAAGCGCGTCAACGCTCGTACGAGTTGCGCGCGGGCCAAAAGGCGCGCCTATACGCGCCTACATGCCCTTCCAAAAACGAGCTAATACGCACGTATAAAACGCTAATCTGAAACCGCCCCAAGGTATAATCGCCGGATATTAAAGCAAATTGTGAGAATCGAGCAAAAAGTACCTATTTTGTTGTTATAACTCTATAGTTGTTCAAATGGCATGTTATTGCACAGTTACAGAAATGTATGGGGAAGTCTCATGAAATAGGATTGTTTCCGTCATAGATAGGAAAATAACTTACTCCCATATTATTCCGCCATCGGTAATTTAGTAGGTTCACATGCGACATAAAAGTAGTAGTAAATGAACTTTGGTGGGTTCGATCCCCATTGAGAACAAACATTTGTGAGATGAACATATATATTTGTTCTCTGTCTGGGTGTTATATTGTATTCTAAGTATGTAATTAAGTATTTCATATTTAAGTAAGTATTCTATCAGTCATATGGGTCTCATGGTACAAGCTATGCTAAGTTTGGGGCTAGATGATGTCGTGGCGCTTAGATTTACCTAGCGTAAAACGTTTTAAAATGATCCCTGCGGATGCTACTTAATAAATGCTTTTTGATTTTGGCTTTGATTCCCAGCCCTGTGTCCATCAATCGGAGCTATAAAAAGAAAAAAGAAGAAACAGCATCACGACTTAAATCTCTAGGCACGGTAGACATCCTACAGGTCACTTAGACTTAGAGCTAGAAGTACATCACATTGTAATGTGTAACATTTAGCACATACCCACAATTTGCAGTAGTAAGTATTCTATACGTGACAGGTTGCAAACCCATCGCCGTTACTAGAACACAAGTTTTCCTTTTCTTAGGTTTCCTCACGATATTTTCCTTCTGGGCCACTACACAACCAGTGAGGCATAAAGGTGAGACTAAACGACGTGACGCTGACAGAAATGTCCAATTAAGAACGATGCCATAAAAAATTGCCTTCAAACTGAAACACAGTAACGCCGCTTGGCGGTAGAAACAAGCATGACAGTAGTACTTCCCCGGGCGAGCCTTTTACCTACATAGAACCCTGGCTGACTGACTGGGATATAGACAACGCACAGCCTAAACCACTTATATTATATTATATTCGTCTTGGTGCGTAGAGGTGTACTAAGAAAGAAATTCTCGAAATTCTACCCCTAAACGTGAACAGCGAGGGTTGAAGTTTGTATGAAAATAGCTTCACGTGAATAAAGTCGCGCGAGTTTCACTAGTACTTATGTACTAAACTAATACATAAAATCACGCCTGTTTTTAATAGGGGTAGGTAGAGACCACGGATTTTCACTTGTTACGAGCCTGACTTATCTTATTCTTCGAGCCAGATTGGTCATCAAACTCTAAAATAACTAAGGTACTCTAAGGTAAGCTATGAAGGAGCGGCTTAATGAGCTCCCGTACCAAGTCGGAAAATGCATATATTATCTATGTAATGGTGTTCCTTTTACTCGTTTAGGTACGATACTTTTTAAATCATTGAAATCGTTCCATTGGTTGCGAAGATATTACACATTTTGTACCAGTCAACCGCGGGGCGGCCGAATAGCTCATGTGACGTCACGAAATCTTTTCCGCCCGCGGGCGCGCTCTCCGCAATTCATTTAATAGAGTTCACTCGATCTGCGCGGGTCGTGTTGTGGTTTTTACGTGAATATGCCGAACTATAAGTACTGTATAGTACCGAAGTGTACTAATACTTCAGTTAGTACACCTAAAAAACTATTTTTCAATGTGCCAAAGGTCCCGAAAGTGCGCAAAAAATGGTGCACTATCATGAAGAGGGATGACAAAATTCCGCTTTCGTGCCAAACTTCAAGATATTGTTGCGAGGATCATTTTGATGTAAGTAGGTAGGTACCTCCATAATATACCAACTATTATCATAGTTGGTATATTATGGAGGTACCTACTTACATCAAAATGATCCTCAATCATTACTCGTGTGGTAAACAGGTGCGTAGGTAGCTTAGTAAAGCTTGTTTACGAATGTTAAAGAAAAAAACAGGGTCGTACCTACTAGGTATATTTCAATGAGTAAGTAAATGATAAAAAATGTAAGTAGTGAAGTTTCTAATAACCCTTCCTCGGTAGTCGGGTTAAAACCAGGGTCGTACTCAGGTCTAACTACAATAAAATGTGCCGTTCCCGGTAATATTCCCCAATGCGGGAATATCCCACAAGTTTCCCGGGATATCGGGGATCATTTTGGGATTATAGTTATAGATTCTATCTCATCATCATCATCATCAGCCTGTAGAAGTCCACTGCTGGACATAGGCCTCCCCCACACGTTTCCAGGAAGAACGATTCTGAGCCCTTTCCATCCATCGACTTCCCGCGGTTCTAACAATGTCGTCAGTCCATCGGGTAGGAGGACGTCCTACGCTTCATCTTCCGGTTCGTGGTCGCCATTCGAGAACCTTTATTCCCCATTGGTTGTCGGTTCTACGAGCTTTATGGCCTGCCCACTGCCACTTTAACTTGCTGATTCTGAGAGCTGTCGGTGACCTTGGTTCTTCTACGGATTTCCTCATTTCTGATTCTACCTCGCAGTGAAACTCCCAGCATCGCTCTCTCCATAGCTCGTTGTGCGACTTTAAGCTTGTGTATGAGACCAATAGTTAGCGACCACGTCTCAGTGCCGTAAGTCATCACTGGTAACACACACTGATTATAGACTTTCGTCTTGAGGCTTTGCGGTAACTGTGACGAGAAGATGTGCCGTAATTTCCCGAACGCTGCCCATCCGAGTTGGATTCGTCGGCTGACCTCCAACATATACCGGTACGGGTGCGACATGAGCATTTGACATAAGTTTCGTCTTACTCATGTTCATTTTAAGACCCACCTGTTGGGAGACAATATTGAGGTCTCCAAGCCTTGTTTCTAGGTCTTCCAGCGATTCCGCCATTATGACTATATCGTCGGCAAATCGAAGGTGACTTAAGTGTTCGCCATTGATATTGATGCCATACCAATTCCAGGACACGAGCTTGAAAATATCCTCCAGTGCAGACGTGAACAGTTTCGGAGAAATTACATCTCCCTGTCTCACTCCTTTTTGCAACTGAATAGGATTTGTACTCTGGTCCTGGAGTCGGATAGTCATGGTGGCATTACTATATAGGCCTTTCAACACTTCGATGTACCGATAGTCAATTTGACACCGCTGGAGTGACCGTAACACTGCCCAGGTTTCGACTGAATCGAAGGCTTTTTCATAGTCCACAAACGCTAAACAAAGTGGCTGGTTATACTCTTCGGTCTTCTGTATAACCTGCCGGAGCGTATGAATGTGGTCTATGGTACTGAAGCCTTTTCGGGACCCGGCTTGTTCGGGAGGCTGGAAGTCGTCTAGCCTACGAGCGAGACGATTAGTAACTACTCTCCTTCAAAAGGGTGTTATCACCTTTCTTAAAGAACAGTACCACCACACTCCTGCTCCATGCCTCTGGCGTCGTACCCTCGAGGATGAGGATATCTATCTATACATGTAATAAAACTGTAGCCAAAGTGAATGAAAAAGAAGTACGTAAATCTAAGCGCGAACGAAGTTGCGAGCAAAAGTGATATATAATAAAAAAGAAAAAATATATACCTGAATTTATTATATTTTTAGGTGGAAGCTGATAATAATAATAATAATGCTGAACAATCCACACAGCATCATCTAGCCCCAAGCTAAGCAAAGCTTGTGTTATGGGTACTAGATGACTGATATACTTAATACAATACATTACATGCATACATATTTTTTATTATACATAGAAAACACCCAGAACACCCGGAATAAATATTAGCAGATCGTACAAACATTTATCCCAAGGCGGGAATCGAACCCGCAACCTCCGCGTCGCAGGCGGACATTCGCCAGCCGCGCCACATCGGTCGTCATAATGGAGAACTACGTCAAGTATAGGCTTGTGGGAGGAATGCTTAGATTGAAGAAGGAAGTATTGCATTCCTGTATTGTATTCCTGACCTTGATTATTTATTGTATAATTTTTAAATAAATCTGGGTATAACCTACGACAAAATATAATTTAAATTCTTAGGGCTTATTTTAAACTTAACATACCTAATGCTTTCGTTTATTCATAGCTCTAAATTACGTGTCCAAAGAACTTAGGTAGGTACATTCCTGTCAAATTAAGTATTTAAGTCTAATTTTATTTATTTTATACCTACATAATATTTTTCTTTAAACCTTTAAGTTTCTACATACTTATCTACATACCAATGTTGAAAATAACAGCGTAGGTAGTTACAACAACAAACACAACTTCCCTGGCTGACTAACCTAAAACTTTTAGGTATTTTATAGGCTAGTCCAAGTATGTGTACCTACCTACATATTATCCTGTTATTCTGATTAGGTTGATAATAAGATTTGTTTACCTCTGAAGTTTCCAACCATGAATTTCAGCGCTTGTGTAATTTAAATGATTACTAAGATAATCAAATACCATGAAGGTATCAACTTTAGGTTGATTATCGGATTGCGCTTGCTCAAAACCGATATCTACCTTATTTCTAATACTCATTTGTTATATTAAAATAACAACCTTCTAATAAAAACCTAATCAAATCACTTGGTGACGTTACGCTCCGTGTCGGACGAGTATCGCGAACAGAAACGCGGGGCGCGCAGTGGTTTGGCGGCTAGCGCTGGGCCATTGTGACGTCATCGCTTCCGTTCGCGCGGTCAGTGAATCTCGTTCGGTATTTTGCCCATAACTTAGTCAGTTTTGGCCGTAGAAAAAAAATTTTTGCATTTTATGTTTTAGTTTCTCAAGGCCTATAAAACTGCATTCATAGAAAAAACTGTGACGGGTCCCCATTGCGCATATCGGCAAGCTCCTTACAAATATCTAGAACACGCGTAGGCAGAACCTTAAAATATTTTGCCACATTCGCCCACTACTTATTGCCACTAAAATCATAGTGGGTAGAGGTAGAAAACTATAACCTTTGCGTAGCATTTCCTTTCAAACCACATTCAACGGATGTAAAAGGACAAATGCAAATATTATTATGCTTGTTTTTATACAATAATGCTCAATATGGCACGAGACTTATTGAATTTTATAATCAAAAATCTATGCTTAGGTATTAGAATTGTGAATAGGATCACCTAAAACCTTAATAAATATACGAATGGCATTTTCATTTCCAAAATATTTACTTAAGTAAATAAATAAATAATAATACTGAAACATTTATAGGTACAAAGTATACCTATAAATGTTTCAGTAGGTGTCTGATAGAACATAGACAACAGAAATGACAAAGGGAATACGGTTTAGAATTTACCCTATACTTATGAACGTTATTTAGATATCGCATTTAGCAAAGTTAAAACATTGTTTAACTTTTGACAGATATTTACTAACTACTGCAAAAAGTGGGTATGTACCAAATGTCATGATGTTTTTTTCATTATTTTTTTTCTTTTTCTATCAGTCTTAAGCTCTACTTGTTATGTAATCGCAGGTCTGTGAAACCCCAGGGTTCCAGATTACCTCAGGTATATGAAGCAATACATTTACGATGCCAAAATTAATTAAATGAAGTCACCATAGTTAATCGAAATATGTGCGTGGGCGACAAAATTTTAATTTACATTACTAATGCATTCTACTACTTTTTATACGCCGAAATGTTTCTATGCCCTTCAAAGAACGGAGTAGTTTAATGACGTTTTCGAATGGCCTTTGGAAGACATCACTTACTGTGTCACTGTTTATCATTACTAATTAGTAAGAGATGGCAATAGAAGGCTTCGGACTAGGGAATCTGAGCGTTACCAATATTTTATACTCCTTTTTAAAACGGCCCAAACTTGGCAGTTTTAGTCAGGTGGGTCGGAGCCCAATCAAGTTTGGGAACCACTGGTTTAAGCATTGATTATATTTTAACTGAATTTTATAAGGCTATTAGTGTATACTTCGGAGTGCGTTAGTTACGGCGGGTATTCAAAGGAAGAACTGCACTTTCAACCAATTTTGTATGCACATGGCAGCCTTAATGCATCTCTTTGAAGAATGGTAGAGCCTAGTACTGGCCGCATTGGAATTTGATTTTTGTCTATTCGTAGAAAGGAAGTTTAGAATATTTTCGACTGCATTGTTAAAATTTGTAAACCAGCGCCGGAAAAGCAATAAACATATCGGATTTATTGTTGTTGCGCGCTGTGTTTTACAATCAACGGATATCTGTGGATTGTGGTACGCATATCAATTGCCTAATTAACGGTGGACTTGAAAAGGAATGAATATTTTGGCGGATTTGTTCTAGTAGTTACTGTTGTTCACTTTCTCATATATTACTAGCAAAACAAGCGCGACCTGATCCGCGTAAAGTTATTTTCATAACTTCAACCCCCCGCTATACCCGTTTAGGGGTTGAATTTCGGGAATTCATTTCTTAGTACACCTCTACACACCAAGACAAATATACTCTGAAAATGTTTAGACTGCGCGTTGGCTATATGTCAGTCAGCCAGGACAAAGATTCTTATAATTGGTATAGATATCGATTTTTCACACATCAGCTAAACCTAATTACAATAATTATGGTGTAGTTCCACGTTCTTGGAATAAGGAAATAAGCACCTAAGCTTAACTGCAAGTATTTATGCCCTTAAGTGTAAGTAATTCACATACAAATGCACGTATATGGGGTTTAATAATTACGCATTCGATTAATTTATCGATCATATTTGAATGATACTTATACACTGCGCTGTTCACCTTCAAGAAAAAATATTCTGATTATGAATACAGATTAATATTTCGGAGAGTAGCTTTCAGTGTAGGGTTCCCCCGGAGAAGTACCATCATGCCAATTTCTAAACGTGAACTCAGTAGCTTGCTGTGTTCACGTTTAAAGAGTGCCGGGTTAGTGGGTGCAGGTGAAATTACAGACACACGAGACCTGTATGCCCATGGAAGCAGATCAGTGCAGGGCAGTGCAAGGCAATGCTTTGTTTTAGGTGCTGGTAACCACTTAAGATCAGACGGGCCAACTCCTCTAACTGCTAGTCGTATTTAAAAAAGTAATATGTTTTGAAACTCTAGGTACAACTTGATTCGCTCAATTCCCATTTTATCATCGGACCACCAGACTTACGGAAACGAAGTATTGATTTATAGCTGACATACCTACTACCCGCACCAAGCGCTTTGTCTAACCTTTATTATGCGGACAATCATAACGTGAGATTCGTTACCGCCGTCTGTTTTATCGAATATCTGTAGTTGAGATGTTTTCAAGAGAAGAGTATATACGAAGCTTTTAGATAAGCATAGTACACTATCGACCGCAACTTGATTTAACATTAGTTGAGAACTTGAGACTGCGGTTCAATGTTTGGCTACTTAGATAAATCACGTTTTAGCTATTGTCATCTCTTACCAATGAGTAATGACAGTGACGGGGCTAATTTTAAGCAATTTATATAGGTAGCGTGTATGAAGATCAATTTCAATGTTTCCCAGAAACATTTAACGCAGGCGAACAAACCCTTTCCGGGAATCGTCTACCAGACTACACGATGGTAGAGGGTCTTAGTACAAAGCAAAGCGCCTTTCAAAATCAATAGGCCGTTTAATTTACCTACTCTAGACTAGACGCCTAATACAAACACATTATTTATTTAGTAAGGACGACTCGTCCGGTCCCATAAATGTGAAACTTTTACGTAGGTCGAGCAGGTAGAATAATCGATATTATTTGTAGGTCATTTGACAATTTTAGTAAGAACTATCTATCATCTTTTATAATTATTTTTTTAGTAACTTGTAATTTATTACGGGTAGCGCGGCTAGGTTACTACCTAAAAATAATTAATCGAAATAGTAGTAGTAAGGAAAAATCGATTATGCTTTTTATGACTGCACGACGTCAGTCTGCGATAGTGATAGGAGTGATATTTGTCTAATAAACAAGCAACAACTCAAGTTACCGTTATCTTTTGTTATTAAGCAATAACCCTATCGATTATGTACAGTTGGTTGCCTGCACTACGAATAATTTTCAAAATTATCTAAGTATTAATGTTTATTACGTCTGACAGACGCTAACACAAAAGAAATTTTAGAATTTACCAAAAGGGTACAAAAGTAATTTTGAAAAACACAAAGTTTAATTTATGTACAGATGCGACACATACTTATTAATTTGAAAAAGTTCTGACGCTGTATAAGTCGTGGACTTCATGGTATCCAAGGAGGTGGCGGCTGGCAGTCAGCTTCCTCTTTTCTATGCTGTTCGCGCTGTTTCGAGACGAGCATCGGAAGGGGCTATTCCTGGGTTTCTAAGAGTCAGCGCAATATCTACCTGCTTGGCGTGGACAGAATGCCACACTAGGAATGTGGGCATGCCAGTGTTACCATAACTTTAAGAAATGTTATCAACTAACTCACGCAACGAGAATCCGTAACGAACTATGTAATTAATATTTGCTCAACTAAGCGTTACTTATCTGCGTGGATATCGCGGTAGCGTGTTATCTTTGTTATTATTATGAACTGCGAAACGAAATCTAATTGGTATGCTATAAAATAATTACATGCTAAGATAATTACGATTATAATAAAAATATGCCATCAAAAACATAACTTGTAAAAAAACCAAGTCTCGCAACCTAGTTCTTCTACCGTAAAAAGTTGTGAGATCCATGTAATACCAAATCCAATAAATAGACTGATTCCACCAGTTAGTTTACCAGCAAATTGACGGAATAATAGCATGAAAAATGCCATGTTGACGAGGGGTGGAACTTTAGGGAGCACATCGATCGACCTCACCCTTCCCATCAGGATATCAAAGGGTGAGTGCGTCCTAATAAATTCAATTCCTTTAACCAAATAGGTACTAATACATCCAATTTCAGATCAATGGTCAGACGTCATTGTAAAGACAGTAGGACCTCGATGGATCCGCTTGGCGCAGAACCGGAAAGAGTGGTGTGCTATAGAGGAGCCTTATACTCAGCAATGGGTCCAAGTGGGCTGATTAGATAGGCAACCAATTTGTGGTGGAATACAGCAAGCTGCTTGGTGGCAGAAATTGGCATGGTGGTAGTACTTCCCCGGACGAACTCTTCAGAGCTCTACAACTACTAATGTGATAATGTGGTATAATGTGATTAGGCTGACGACGAATCACAATACAACAAATTGTGAGATAAGGTTCGTAAGAGATTGATGTAAGCATTGTTAGGCCGCCCATAGGCCTCCGAGAGTTAACATGGCTTGTTGGCCGGGAGGTAATATGAAGCAAAGGAAGTTATCGCGTTACATCTGTAGAATTCACAATTGATGTAAATTGTTCAAAATGAAGTCAAGGCTGAGTCGTGCGTTGAATTTAAACAAAACATTTTTATCCGAGATTTGATATGGTATTTTTTTTGATTAATCATTAAGTAAGGGCCTGATACAGAGTTCTAGTAATCAACCTAGTACATTCGAAGAGCAGTGTACCTAACTATCAGACCCATTCTGATGTCTAAAGAAGAAAAGGGCCCGTCTGGGGAAGTACTACCACCATATTTTGGATAGAAACGGGATATTTACCATGATTTTTGAGTTTGATTTTTGATGTTTCTATCCAAAACATTGATCAAAACCATGATAGTTTAAAAAGTTATACTACCACCATGCTTATTTCTACCGCCAAGCAGCTTGCTGTGTTCCATTTGAAGGGTGTGGGTGCAATGAGGCTTAGCACCTGTATACCTTAGGTTGATGGGAGCTGAGCAGTGCATTGTAGAGCACGTTAATAACGAGCGTGACCTACGAGGTAATACTTTATTATAGACGATGGTAACTTAACATCAGGTGGATTTTCTGCTTGTTCCATCAACAAGTTGTTTAAAAAAAGTAATAGGCAGGATTACATTAAACCCGTCTCGTGTGCCGTGACGCGTCAGAAACCTATATCTACTAATTTTATATAGAACTGATTACTCTAAAGCAGACGGCGGGAGTCTGCTCCCTCTGTCTGTCCGTTCAATACAAAATATGTGAGACATTGGGTGCGGGTCCACGCTAGTCGTGTCCAGTGTAATTCTGCCTTAAGTCAGCAGTCGATTATGACATCAACAGGAGTATTGACACCGTAACAATCACTATAATCATCGATCATTGGACAGGATTTAGATTAACCCACGCCACGTAATGCCGGACAAAAAATGATTTCCTAGAAGCGTTGTGGACATTTTGAATCACCATTGCTCTATGAGAAAAGATTATTGTCCTGTCCAGCTATTTTGAGGTCCGGTACAGGAAGCGCTTCTAAGCAGTCAACCAGTTTATAAAAAAAAAAATTTAAAAATACTGTATATTTTGCATGTGTATAGGCACGTCAATTTTAATATAATTTTCGTGTTAGTAGAGCGTTAATGTTCCTGACAGTTTATGACAATTCATCATTATCAGCCTGCAGTCCACTGCTGGACAAAGGCAAAAAAAAAAGTGAAAGAACAATTCTGAGCCCTCCATCCACCAAATTCCCGCGATCCTAGTAATATCGATTATGAAACTTTTGCGAATATTATTGTCGCGTCACGGCGTATACCTACCTAACTTGGTAGGTCATCATTTGGATGGAAGACTGCTAATGGCTTAGCCACACGAGAGTTTTCCGTGTTTGAAGGGCACAGTAAGTTGCAAGTCCTGTCACTATGCTGTCCTATTAGACTTAGTGCAAGGGAACTCGTAGGTGCACAAGAAACGAGGCCACTAAGCGGTAAAATCAGTGGATAACATTGACAATTTAAAACTAGACAAGGCGGCAAGGCCATGATGTCATAGCTACGTTACCTCATGATTATAAGATTACTTGCATAAATATTTACGTGTCTTGAAAACGTTTTGAGGTAATTATCAAGAATATAGGATGACACCTGCCATGCCTATTTCTGCCGTCAATCATTACAGTGAAGTTACAGGGCACATTTAATAATGCTGGACAATCCACGCAGCACCATCTAGCCCCAAGCTAAGCAGAGCTTGTGTTATGGGTACTAGATGACTGATATACATAATAGAATACATTACATACATAGATATTATTTTATTATACTTACATACAAAATACCCAGAACACCCGAAATAAATATTTGCAGATCGTACAAACATTTATCCCAAGGCGGGAATTGAACCCGCAACCTCCTGCGTCGCGGCTTACATTCGCTCGCCGCGCCACATCGCCATAGATATTTTTTATTATACTTACATAGAAAATACCCAGAACACCCGAAATAAATATTTGCAGATCGTACAAACATTTTTCCCAAGGCGGGAATTGAACCCGAAACCTCCTGCGTCGCGGCGGACATTCGCTCGCCGCGCCACATCGGTCGTCGAAATCATTTGAAAGAGGTGTTTTATTCTAAGTAATAACACCACGGTTATCTTGAAAAGTACTGAACGGATTCTTTAATATTCTCACTACTATATTACTTGGTTTCAGGGCAAAATTCAAGCGTATAACCAAAACCATGCGAAGTCCGGACAGGAAATAAATCATAATTTTCGACGCCAACGTTTTTTTTTCACCCTTATAAAATTACGCATAGTTAGTACAGGTCCTGCGTTTGTCAATCACGCGATTTCGATATAAAACGTAGCTTTATCGTCGCATAGCAGGAACAGGTAGCAGTTAGACAGGTGGGGCGTAGCGTATTGACTACCCCTTGCACTCCCATGTAATTCCCATTGAAATTATGTATCCTGTGATGTTTTTAATGTAATTTTGGTAACTTCAGTGTTATTTTATTGACTTTTGGAATACATCATGCTGAACTATCCTGACCAGATAGATACTAATGTTTATGCTCCGAGTAATTATCGGTAACTCCCGGTACTTCAAATTCGAACATATCCAGTATCTATACTCTATGAAGCACGTCCCGAAGCTTTCAATACTTGATATCACTGTTATATTCATGATTTTTTCTAGTACATGTCAATCAAAAATAGGTGTGCAATCATGAAACTTTGTTCGACTATTAGTAGGAAAGACTAATAGTTAGTTCTTCAATTGAGCTTTTAAATATAACTATTGACCTAAGTACCTACTTACTTAACAAAACACGTAAATCTGAACAGTAAGCCATAACTACAGTATGGAGTACTACCACTTACAGTAATAAAGTTAACATGTCCTTCATATAAACATTTAACCAAAGTAAATATTTTACATGTTTTAACAAGGTATTTGATGTTTAAGTTATTTCTTGGTTCATTAGTGAAATAAACAACTACATAATTATGTTTTAATATTCTATCAGCTACCTGGTTCCCATAATACAAGTATTGCTTAGTATTACTAAAGAGGTTTTTACTTATGAGGAGTTAGTAGAAACCTGAGGGGTGATTGTTTAAGAGTTGTTCCTAGCAGATTCCTGTTGCAAGAGTCAAATTTGACAGATTTTCTATAGTATATTTTATATTTGACACTTGCAACAGGAGTCTGTTTGCAACAGAAGATATGCAATCAATGGGCAGGTCAGATTTAACCATTGGATAAATTTATGACCATGTTTTATAAGGGGGTAATGAGTCTAAGTTGATTTATAGGTACCTAGTTTTGTTTTAGGCAAGTCATAAGGATACTTAGAAACTTATTACTGAATCTGAACTCACCTGACTGCAACCCGCACACTGGACTCATCGCTGGCCATGGTTGCTTCCACCTACACAAATAGTATCAATGTCAGTATTATTCTTCAACAGTAACTCATACCACATGTAGGTAGGTACTTGTAACTTTACCATAGCTAGTACCATACATAAATAGTTTTAATAGGCTTAGACTTAGCACCAAAACTTCTTGGCTAGTTATTGAGGTATTTACATAAATATATACAGTATAATCAAGCCATAGGAACACTCATGAAGTTCCATACTGGTGCCTTCGTTCAAAGATATCAGGTTTATGTAGATTATTATAATATATTAGTGATAGATTCTGCTAAGCTTTAGGTCAATTTGAAACAACATAGATATGTATTGCCAAAATTTGAACTGCTTTACTACCAAGACAAGCCATAAGGTATGGTACACAAGTAAAACTTACAAAAGGCTAGAGATCCTTAGTAGCAGCTTCACTACACCACATTTCACTAACGCAGTATCTACGTCGGAACTTCAGAAGCGACGCGCTTGATTGACAATAACGTTATTTATTATCTTTCACCATTATACCGAACTGAGAAAAAACTAACGTAGGTACAGGAAAAGGTAAACTTTACAAGTAATTTTTTTATTGAGTAACGAATGATATAGCACAACTGTACCCTAATTCAACTGCTTTATTACCTATTTTATTTACCGAGAGCGAAAAATATTAATTAGGTACCTATACACTAATAACGGAATACACAACCACAAACGGAAACCGTTTGACAACCGACTGACTGACTGACAGACTGTTTACTAAAGCGGAACCACAGAATGACTAATGAAACAAACAATAAAAGACAGTCAGTTGACAAGGTAACTGAAACAGCTGATTCAACAAAGCTGTCACTGTCAAACCACGACAGCTCATAGAATAAGTGGCTTTAGTCCATATTCTTAGCTGCTTTTTTATATTAAAAATATTTATATTTTATTTATCTATCTGTGTTGGTTGTACATATCACTATAATCATATAATTTTAGACAGGTGAATTAATCTTAGCTAAGAAGAATAACTACCTAGGTATACTAAGTTTAGCTTTACCCCCATGCAGCGCCACAGACATTCGAGCGTGAGAACTAAACAGTTGAAAATAAAAATAATATGCTTAGTAAACTAACAGATGGCACTGTCACGTATCTGCTAGTTTCTAAATAAGGGCTAGATGGCAGCACTTACAACAATTTATAGATACGGTAAAAAATTGTATCCTGTTAGGCTATGCAGACATAAAATACGTAGTTACCTACAAAACATAGACAGGTAGGTATGTAATTTGCAAATGAAACGTTTTCAACCAATTTGTATTTTATGGAGGTCTATCAGACAAAGAGCAATGACACGGTCACCGCCAAGATGCGTCTGAGTGCCCGCCGCGCCGCTGACGTATTTTTATTGACCTAGAGTAATTAAATAACCTATGTACCTACCTACCTACCTATGATATGACATCTAGTTACCTACCTACTACCTAGCCAAAGTGGCGTGGTGACTTTCATTGAAGAATCTATTGGTAATTTTACTATGTATTTCTTACCTGAAAAAACTTTCAAGAAATGGGGATTCTGTGAATTTCTGTAAATAATCAACGACACTATTGGTGCCGGCTTAATGGCTCTGCAATATAAAAGCGGCTGTAGCGTCTGACGTACCTAATGAAATAAAGATCCTGCAAACAATGTCAGGAATTGGCTCAGCGAAGCGAGCGAAGCCGGGAATGGCACAAAGGGGGACTCACAATATAAAGTTTGAGAAAATTCAATTACGTCCGCTCAGTTGGACTCACTCTAGATTCAAAGCAGAATGAAATCAAAGCAACAAAGGGTTTGATCAGCACTCACAAACAACTCGCAATATGGGTAGTACGTAGGTATACCTACTATACCTAATCAGAAAATGGCTATGTAATTCAGCTTTCAGCCCTCATAATTTCATGCTTATTATAATGATTTATCTAGGTACTTACTTTCTATAAATATTATAAAGAGGTTAAGTTTATGAGTTTGTGATCTTGTAGGGTGTAGGTAGGTAATCTCTGGATCTACTGAACCGATTTAAAAAAATATTTTATCAATAGAAATCTACGTTATTTGCACTTGTCATAGGCCAAAATGAAAAGTAAAAATGTTTACCGCCCAACGAAGTGGACACAGGTCAAGCTCATAACTAATACAAGTCTAAATAGGTCACGTAGGTATGTACCTACCTACAAAATGCATAGGTAGGTAAATAAATATATACCTATAGAGTCGTAAAAATTTCCTCATTCATAAGGCCACCTCGGAAAAGAGCGCAAAAGTAGCAAGATGTGAGTTATGGAAGAGCAAACATTCCCCTCCACTGGACTTTGTTACCCCGGTGCACACCTGCCCCCTGGACATGATCTTCAATGACCAATTTAGAAGTCGCTTGACAGACTCCGTACCAAAGTTGGTCGTTGCAACTTTGCAAGAACATTTTAGCCACTTGGTAAGATGTTCTTGCTTTGATTAAGCTTTGATTAAAGCTTTGATTTGTTAAGATCGTTCTTGTTGAGGTGGTGGCCTTATGAATGAGGAAGTTAGATATATTTTTTCTATTTCTTTTCGTAACTGCTGGATAAAGGCCTTCCCCAAAGATTTCCAGTTTTTCTTGTCCTGAGTCTCCTCGCACCATCTCTCTCAGATCGTCTCGCTATCGTTCTCTCGAACGACCCCGAGACAACTAATATAAAGTAGGTTGAAGACCGATGTGACGCGGCGGGCGAATGTCCGCCTGCGACGCAGGAGGTTGCGGGTTCGATTCCCGCCTTGGGATAAATGTTTATTCTGCAAATATTTATTCCGGGTGTTCTGGGTATTTTCTATGTATAGTAAAAAATATCTATGTATGTAATGTATTGTATTAAGTATATCAATCATCTAGTAGGTACCCATTACATAAGGCTCTGCTTAGTTAGGGCTAGATGATGCTGTGTTGATTGTCCAGCATTATTATTATTATTACCTAACACAAAAAGAAATCTGTACTGAAAATCACTGAAATTCAAAGTTCGCTCGCTATGGACTAATGATGCCGCCACAAGGGCCGGTGGTGGCTAGCAGTAATAAACCATTCACAAAGGAAATATTTCTAACTGTATAGGTAGGTGTAGTACTTTCAAACACAGAAAATAAATAAAGAATTGTGAACATTTTTACACCAACTAAGCATAGCTTGTACTATGAGGAACAGATGACTTTGATAGAATACATACATACTTACGTTTTTTTTTGTATACAGCCATCACAGCTCAGTTCGTAGCAGACCTACCGCTGTAGGTGGTGGGTTCGATCCCCACTGAGAACAAACGTTCGTGTGATGAACATAGATATTTGTTCTTTGTCTGGGTGTTGCATTGTATTTAAGCCACCTAAGTCTTTACAATAAGAAACCTGCGATTTCCGATGCTATAAAACAATAGGTGAACAACATCAGGTGGCCTGAAAGCTTCATTAAAAGAGCCTGCTAGCACTTTTACTACGGTGGTCGTAAAAAATTCTCACAATACCCTATGACTCTAGAACTTGAACTCGGGTCGAAGGCCCCATATGTATTGTTTTACAGCCTTTGTCGACTAGTGCACTCAAACCAGGTCCCTAGCTCAGACAGATTAGCGAAGAGTTTATATGAACGTTACAGAATAATCAGATCAGTAGCCTATTTTTCGCTATAAGGTATTGTACACGGTAAAACCTTATTCCATATGTGAAACTAGTACCAATCATCGGGGATAATATTCATTAGAATCATAAAAAGTAGGTATTTATATCTTTCGTTTAGTAACGTAACTTTTTACCTGAAGATAGCATATTGAGTTCATAAAAAGGTACAGTATTCCGCCTTCTAGTACGTATTTTTGCTTCAGATAAAATACCCTGGATTCCTACCAAAGTTATCACATCATTAGTTTATCATTATTTAAGTAGGTAATAGTAGAGCTCTTAGTGAATGGCTCGTCCGGAAAGTATTACCACCATGCTAATTTCTGCCGCCAAGCAGCTTGCTGTGTTCTGGTTTGAAGGGTGTGAGTGCCGGCGAAGTTACAGGCACATGAGGCGTAACACCTGTATGCCTCAGGTTGATGAACACAGAGTAGAAATGAAATGAAATGAAATCGTTTATTTGTTTGCAGTGCGTTATAGAGCACGTTCGAGACCTGCAATGTAATGCTTTGTTATAGGCGATCATAACCACTTAACATTAGGTGGGCCATAAGCTTGTTCCATCAGCAATTACATAAAAATAAGTAAAATAAAAATCATCATCAGAACAGCAGGCTTAAACACAAACTGTAGCCTAGTAAATATACTCAGCAGTTTCACTGAGGATTGTTGAGGCCTCTTCTTACCGAGCAAGCTAATTTAGGTATTGTTTCTTATGGTATTGTTGTATTGTTTCTTAAACTTCTGTTTTATTATGAACTGTGGTGGGTCAGAATGGAAGTAAAATAATAAGATATTGTTTCCGCGCGGGCGCCCACTTCGACACGCGTCGGCGTTCTCCGTGTGACCGAGATATGCCGGTTGGATTTACGATGTGTGCTTAAAATCTTGCGTGACATTAAAAATATACATACTTATACGTGACTGACTGACTGATAATTACGTTTTTTTTATGCAACTTGCTGATGGAACAAATAGATGGCCTGGCTAAAATGTGCAACAAGAGATATGTTTGCAACTATAATATGATGTTCGTCCTGCGTTCGCGTTAAACCTCATGTGCCTGAAATTTTACCCACACCCACACTCTTCAAACCAGAATGCAGCAAGCTTGGCTGTAGAAATAGGTATGGTAGGTAGTACCTAGTAGGTATTTCCCCGGACGAGCCCATCACTAAGATCTCTAGAACGGACGCAGAGCCAGTGTATTGTAGGATTTGTAGGGTACGTTTCTAACGATCTATAAGACAATGCTTTTGTTATAGGCAATCTATTAAATTAAATTAAATCAAAATTCAAATCATAAATTAGGTTAAGTAGGTACAAAAAAATATAAGGAATGGCTGCCAACATTCAGAAATATCCGAATCCGAATCTTTTAAGATAGGTATGTATCTATTACAAAATATATTATCCAATTGAAAGAGGACAAATGATTCTGTAACACATCTGAGATCGTTAATCAACCGGATTGGAATTCGCCGGTTTACTCAATAAACCCTTGATTCATTGTTTCGTGTCTACTGGCTACTCAGTACCTACTTACTTTTGCGTATGTACTTACCTACTATTTGAAGTAGTCATAATATATTTTTTTTACAACTTGCTGATGACACAATCAGATGGTCCACATGATGTTAAGTGGTTACTATCGCCTATACTATAACAAAGTATTGCATCGTAGGTCACGTTCGTTAGGAACGTGCCCATCGCCGCTGCTATAATACTAACTGGATTTCTCACTATGTTTTCCTCCACCGTTTGAGGGCACTGGGATTTCGCACATAAATTATTTTTAGAACAGAAAATCCATTGGCGCACGACCGGATTTGAACCCACGACCATAAGATCAGCAGGCGGGGTCGCTTCCACTAGACCACCGGTGGCTAAAACAATTAATAACTTATAAAATAAAATATATTATATCACAGCATTACAATAAACTATTGCATAGCAAAAACTGAAAAGTTATGAAGATAGTTTACCATGCTCTTTCTGCCTATTTCAAACGCTAAGCAGCTTGCTGTGTTCCGGTTTGAAGGGTGTGGGCGCCGGTGAAATTAAAGACACGTGAGACTTAACTGTATGCCTCAGATTGATGGACGCAGAGTAGTGCATTGTAGCCCACGTTTCTAACGAACGTGACCTGCGAGATAGTGGTTTGTCATAGGTAACCAACTATTACGAGGTGGGCCATAAACTCTTATTATTTGAGGGTATTTTTTTTAATAAAAGTCACGAATTATTACATCTAATTGGTGGCAACATAGCTAGCTAAATAGGTACTCCATAAAAACCACTAATTTCCAACCCAAAGTAAAACCTGAATTCAAAGACGAAAAAATGTAAATAACTTACTGAATATTTCTAGATCTAGATTGTTCTCTGTCTACCTGTCTAAGTGACTAGAAATGCTACCACAGTCGTTTACCACAGCTGTCTCCTCCAAGTCCGACCAAGTTACAAAGACGCAGCACGAGACCAGACTCGTAGACAAAATACTCTGCGAGCTTAGCGTAATGCGAAAACGCAAAGAGAAACGTTCTACTGCATGATGGTTAGGTTAGGTCCAGGTCGATGACACCTACGTAACAGGTAATACGGCTATATATAAATAAATCACACCGTGATTAATGACCCATTATATCCAAAATAATTATGAATAAATAGCATCGCGCGCGTATTCGTTTCTGTTACTACTCACTAAATTAGAGACTGGTGTTAGATTTTTTTTTTTTTTAAATCATTTATTCAGTAATATCCGCAGGGATCATCTTGAAACGTCTTAAATCTAGGTGAATCTAAGCGCCAGAATTTAAGTCACGTGGACCTGGCATAGTGTAGTTAAAGCAAAATGGATGGTACCTACCAAAACTTAATCAAAACATGAAAAATCGCAGATTACATTTAAAATTGCAAGGAATACCATGAAACCTAGTAGGCACATGCACAGTAATGTTTTAGTTTATGCAATTTTCCATTGTCGTTTTCGCTATTCGCTGACGACTGACGCTCGGGTACATTTGTCACATAAAGGACTAATGGCGGCAGCACCCGTCAAGTGCACAGAGATTTTTCACGCAATTTATTGCAAATAGTTTATCTACAAGCTTGTTGATTTTATTTAAATACGCTTTTACGAAGTTAATTTGTTTCTAACATTTTGTTTTATGATTAAAAGCTACTATGGAGTTGAACTCACGTGCCAACAAAGGCTTTGTCGTACCGGTTAACTCTCGTGTAAACATAGTAAAATGTTTACCTAATGAGAGAAGTAAAAACCGACCAAGTGCGAGTCGGACTCGCGCACGCTCGGTTCCGTACCATTATCTAATTATAAACGGCAAAAAATCTAGTTTGTTGAATGAGAGCCCCCTTAAACATTAATTTTATTCTGTTTTTTAGTATTTGTTGCTATAACAGCAACAGAAATACATCATCTGTGAAATTACAACTCTCCAACTATCACGGTTCATGAGATACAGGCTGTATCATACAGCCTGGTGGCAGACAGACAGGCAGTAGTATAATAGGGTCCCGTTTTACACTTTGGGTACGAAACCCTAAAAACGACTACGCAGTTTTCGACAGAAATAGGCCTGATAGTAGTGCTTTCTATGAGCCCTTTACTTATTCTTATTACAGCTATATACGAACTTACTTACTTATAAGTACCTACTTATCACCATCCAATTGCAGTCGGGAATAATCTCTTCATTATGGCCTCAGTCGGCTTTTTTCCGTTAATCCAAGCGTTAAAACAGTCATAAAAATTACACAAGTGTCGGTAGGTACTTAGGATAAGATAGAGTTCGAGAAACTTGTTTGCTTCTCAACTTGAAAGGAAATAGCAAAATCCTGTTTTCTTTTGCTTATTATTGGTAAAGATGTCTAAGTAGCAAAAGGAAATATCCAGTAAGTTTTTAAAACTTGAACATTCTCGTTTTTATTGTTACCGTCATAATGCGCCCGTGATTCTAATTTTATCAGCGCAGCGTACAAATACAAATTATTTTATTTAAAAAAGAATTAACAATAAATATGTCATTCGTGCTGTGTATAAAAGCGACGTGGAACTTGTAAATTACATTATCTAGCTAGAATAAACAATGACATCAAAACCATAACTTGTAAAGAAACCACGTTTCGCAACTCAGTTCTTCTACCATCGGTCATCGCATGAAAACAC
The DNA here is from genome assembly GCA_947095575.1 of Electrophaes corylata. Lineage (NCBI taxonomy): Eukaryota > Metazoa > Arthropoda > Insecta > Lepidoptera > Geometridae > Electrophaes > Electrophaes corylata. Next base: position 12,650,369 of record OX352699.1, on the reverse strand, counting down.
AATGTATCTCACAAGTAATACGTTTTATATTAAATTAGATTATTTAGTGTTTTTAAATGCTTGAAATATATCGTGTAGAATCCTTAGTAGGTAGTAGGCGTTCTATTAATTGGTACCTACTACCACCATACTTACCTATATATTATAATTAAGTACCTACTATATATTATATATGCGATGCTCGCATTGACAGCAGGGCAGTACATCGTGAACACAAACGAGCATAATCGACGAGGCAAAGCTTTGTTATGGTTACCACTTAACATCAGATGGGCCATATACTTGTTCCACTGCCATGCATCCATCAAGCTGAGGCTGTGGTGTAAAACCACATGTACCTATAATTTCTCCGGCACCCGCACCCTTCTAACCGGAGCACCGTAACACTAAACGCGTCTAACTAATAAATTAACGGACACCGTCATCTTATAAAACCCCTATAATGTCGGTGTCCTTTGAAGCAGCATCAGTTGTGAATTAACAGAGTAGTTTGCGAGTCGCACGACATAAAATGGACCTGCGACTCTGAAATAAAATATAATAGCGGTAAACGTTTATAGATCCGGCCACAGAGTAAAAAGATTAGGTTGGTATAGAAGCTTCACTTTATAAAGTTTAAATACCAAGTGCTAAGCACACAGTTGTGTACAATAAAAAAACGTGTAATAATAATCTTTATTGTTCAGAAAAAAAGGTACAAACAAAAAGTCGCCTACCGGACTAAGATGTGCAACGCGAGATATGTCGCGCTTGACGCAAGATAATTTTGATATTGATGGACATTTTAAAAATTAGAGATAAAATATCCACAGATAAGCTAAAACTTAGCATTAAGTCTTCATTTGATAGTACGAGATAGATTTTTGGCACTGCCATGTTAGCACAGGAAGATATAAAGAGATATCTCAATTTTGCACGAGATAGCGAGTACCTAGACAAAATTTTGTCGCGTTGCTGTCTAAGCCCCGGCAGGTAACTTAGGTAAAACAAAGACATTTATATAGTTTTAATAGTTCGGAATGAGTTTCACACAAGAAAATCTGTTTCCCGAACCTCAGCGCCCTCGTGTATTTACTTATTGGATTGTATTTTATTATTTTTAATTAAAAAGAAAGCAAGTCTTAGCAAGACTTTGGTGGAGATAAAACAACAATTTACACAAAGTGCAGAAGCTGTAAGACCATGTTGAATTTTAAATACGCGCAATAAAGCTCATTTTACACTTTAAGCTGAGTAGAAGAGATTCAAGCAGGCGGGGTTGTGTGAGGAGAAGTGTGCGGGACGGGGGTGCGTTGACCTCGGGCCGGGTTTACGAGTGCATTTGCAGTGACACCCCCCGGCCGCAGCCCCCGCGCCATGCGTGCACGCAATGACAGCAGCAACTCTTGCCAGATAATACTGATTTACACACAGTTTTAGGGAGATTTGGAACAATGTGTGACGTCTGGCTTATTGTATTTTAGCTGGCTTTAATCTTAATACTTTAGTAAGAGGCTAATATTATTTTTTTATCACGTAATTTGCGATATATCTGCGACATATTGATTATATTTCATCAATATTATTGATAATATCTACCCCAAAGGCCGTCGTCGGTTAAGACAATTTTTTTTATACAACTTGCTAATGGAACACGCGGCCCACCTGATGTTAAGTGGTTACCATCGCCTATAACAAAGTAATGCATCGTAGGTCACGTTTGTTAGGAATATGCCCTAAGATGCACTACTCAGCGTCCATTAACCTGAGGCATACAGGTGTTAAGCCTCATCTGCCTGTAATTTCATAAGTTTTGCTAACTGAACTGAAAAGTATCCATCATAATAGCTTTTCCTCACCGCTAGATCGCCTCTTACGACACCCATAAATTTAAGGGTTCCTTACCCAAGTTTGACGCGTTGTGTGAATGTCCATAAATATTTGACGACCGATGTGGAGCGGCAGGCGAATGTCCGCCTGCGACGCAGGAGGTTTTGGGTTCGATTCCCGCCTTGGGATAAATGTTTGTACGATCTGCAAATATTTATTCCGGGTGTTCTGGGTATTTTCTATGCATAATAAAAAATATCTATGTATGTAATGTATTGTATTAAGTATATCAGTCGTCTAGTACCCATAACACAAGCTCTGCTTAGCTTGGGGCTAGATGATGCTGTGTGGATTGTCCAGCACTATTATTATTATTTATTTATTAAGTATTGAAATTAAAAGACGATGACACAAACATGAGAAACTTTATGGTAGCATCTGGCAACCCAGTTTCCTTGCAAAAAGCTGCCAATTTTGATTGATACGGTCAAGATTCGACGACACGTCGCGATTAAATTAAAGATGGCGTCCGAATTGCTTTCGGCTTGATTATCAAGTTGATGAGAACCTGTTGAGAAATGGTTTTGCTACTTGTATGGCCGAGCTTTTTACTTTAGCGCCAACTTGCTTGCAATTTATTAATATTGGATGCACATTTTCATGTGATTTTTCATTTTGTCAAACAGACAGGCCCGCTTGCATAACGACCACTAAATATATTTAGCGAGCCCCTAAACACACAAGGAAAATAAAGTCGCTATTACGCAAGCGACCTTAAATAAGTGAGTAGGTAGGCTTAAATCTAATCCAAACATCTTCCTCATGTATTTAACACCATTTGTTGGGCCGACTTTAATGTAAATACTTACATATTATTATTATATCTACCTAACATTTATATCAGACTTTATTTCAGACAACTTGAAAACATGGCCTGAATTTTATATTACAGGTACATAAGTATAACTATATTATATGAAAGTCTATATTAGGTATTAGAGTCTGTGACTTCACGCTCTAACTACAGGGCCGATTTAGATGAAACTCAGAATAAATATAGTTTGAAACTTCATTTACGTAGATTCTGAAAAAAATTACAGACACCAAGTGCAAATGACCAAAAAGGACTTGGAGAAAAAGTGCCTTAAATTGTATCATAGCAAAGCGCCTAAGTATTGATGTTAGCAAAATTACTTCCACAACGCAGGCGAAGACGTGGGTGACTGCTATAATCAATAAATCGGTACCTTACCGCACAAATAAAGCCTTCGGTCCATAAGAATAAATTCCATAAGTCCATAGGGTCTGAGAACTTCATAAAAGGTGCTTTTCTAAACCGTTTGTAGACTAGGTTCATTTGAAACCAGAAGGCCGGATAAATGAACAAGTTCTTATGCTTCTAATTTAGGAGTATCAAAGATTTGAAGATCGCGGGAAGTCGACGGATGGAAAGGGCCCAAAATCGTTCTTCTTGGGTATGTGGGAAGACAACCAGCAGTGAACTTCCTCAAGCTGATGATGACAGTGATGATAATAATGATGGTGACAAGGCATCTCTTTAAAGTTACACTGCGTACGTACGTGATTATGTATTGTGTTTTTTATTCCTAACTTTAATGTACGCATATGATGCGCGTGCGCGTTGAAGTCTCTCGATTTTGGCCTAACACAATTTGACATAATGCCCGTATAAAAATATCCCTAGAATTATTTCTTCGAGTGCAATTGGGTTCTTGGTGGCGCAGTTGCCTAGCGCGTTCCCGCATCAAGGAGAGGGTCATAGCTTCAATTCCACTCAGGGGCATACTTTTTGGGATGATAACATAGAATCTTTGTGATTTCTCTAAAAAACTAATTAACTGTGATAATTTGACTTGTATTTAGATGTACCTCTGACAACCTCTATTGGACATCTTCAAAGAATGTTAAGTTGGTACTCCTTGGTACTAAGAGAGATCTAACTTGTCATTCCAAACACATCCTCTCGAGACAGGACCACCCTTATCTCATCTCCATGACAATGGGTAAAACTAAAGAGCCTAAATAAGTAGTGTCGGTTTCTGGCTGTTGTTAGAGCAGTATCGACCACCTTTGACCCTCGCTCTTCACTTATTTTGTAACACGAAGAAAACTCAATAATTCAGACGAAGAATACATATACTTTTGATTATAGACACGACAAAATTCAAGTCTTCGGTTTTTATAGGCCTCATAGACACATACATCTAATTAGCTGACGGAGGTACTTTAGGCGTGTGAAGTTTTCTAGAGTAGTCTAGTGGTCCTTGAAGAATACAAACTCGTGGATTAAATTAACTATAGTGAAACAGATGTGTTCTACTTATTACATCCGCCATTTTGCATCTTTAGAAAATACCATGTGAACGTTTCAAAAAGCTTCCGACGCGAGCTTGGCTCCGTTTCCGTCGCTTTATATTATACCTTCTATTTTCTCTTTGAACATTGTAAGTACTGTATTTTTTGTTCCTAGGTAAGTACGTTTTCTTTTTTTTGTAAAACTGCTTCTAAGGTTTTAGTCTGGGGCCCAATACTTCTACGTCTATACGTTTACTCGCGCTCTGCATTGTTTGAGTGTGCGCTCGTTTGTACCTACTAATACACTACTTTAGAATATATAATAGTTTATTATATAGATATTACCATAGTAATCGAGAAGCTAGTAGTCAAACCTTTCTTGGGGTTTTCAGCTACTACTGGTAAAATTGTACCGCTATTTTTTCTGTCAAATAAATAAATAAAAATAAAAAATTGTCGGAACGAAATATCGTCAAATTCATGTTTTGATCGTGTCAATCTCCAAATGATATTCTTTGAAACTCACAATTCAGACAGCAGGTCTACTCTTAGTCACGATAAACAGTTTTGAATTGTCGTTTTGAGTTACACTGCGCGACATGTCAGGTAGCGTCAACTTGGCTTTTGACGGCTACAGAGTTGCCCCGCAGTACAAAACATATAACAATAGACAAACGCAAAACGACAATAGATAAGATAAGATAATATAATTTATTAGGATCACAAAAAGAGTACATAGTAAATATGTTTACTGCTAATCTTACTATACGAAAGTTGTTGATAAAGTTGCGCGCGTTTCGTTAGTTCATAAGAAATATTGTGTACTATTGAACAAATGGTAAAACTATGTAAGTCATGAAATGACTTTGAAATATAGTTTTACTAGAGTTTAATCGTGACACGTCAGATAAAGTTATCTAAGGCGCAGATAGGCATATTTGAGCAATAAATTCCTACATTTTAATTGTTTTTGCCTCAATCCAGCACTGACAGTGTTTGGTTAATTTTATTGTTTACGATATATTTATATAATAACGGCGATGGGCTTGCCACCTCATTTATGAAATTCCAATGATTGGAATTCCATACAAATGTAATATTTGGACGTACCTCTGAATACCCTAAGAGAATATTTACTTAGTACTATGAAATCTGAAGGGATATCTTCCGTGCCTATAGGGATTAAAGTCGTGAAGCTATTTTTTTTTCCTTAGTTAAAAGTATCTAGGAGACTCGGCCATTCACTATAAAAAAAAGGCTATTGCACGTTCTTCCGTCAGTGGACTAGTGAACCAGTCATCCGCTAGGCGCAGTTAGACGCCTTAGAATATTTAGACGATTCCAACTATTTCTAGCTCTGCGAGGTTTACTCTTGAAAACGATAAACAGTTTCGTATTGTCGTTTTGAGTTACACTGCGCGGAATGTCAGGCAGCAACAATTTGACTGTGGAACGGGTTACCGAAGCCCCGCAGTGCTTTTTTAGGGTTCCGTACCCAAAGGGTAAAACGGAACGGAATACATTATCGGAGCGGAGTCTACTAGTTACTAGTACTAAGACTCCGCTGTTTGCCTGTCTGTCCGTCCGTCTGTGACCAGGCTGTAACTCATGAACCGTGATAGTTAGAGAGTTGAAATTTCACAGAATTCTGAAAATTGAATTGAATTGAAATTGAAATTGAAATTGATTTTTGAATTTCTGTTGCCACTATAAAATACTATAACACAGAATAAAATAAATATTTAAAGGGCTCTTATTCAACAAACGTGATATTTTCCCGTTTTTAGTATAAATAGATAGTACGGAACCCTTCGTGTGCGAGTCTAACTCGCACTTGGCTGGTTTTGTTTATACCACTTGCAGACTAAACTAGCAAATTACCCACTTGATGTTAAGTGGTTACAATCACCTATAACACAGCGTAACAGGCTGTGCGTTGTTTACATGTCGTCAGTCAGTATGTCAGGCCAAAAAGATTCTTATAACTGGTATAGATAGTACGCATAGAGATGTTGATGTAGCAGCACTAGCCTTAACGGGTACCGCGGGACTCCCAGTCTCCTTTGCCGTGCCTAAAGAGTTAAAAGTATTACTATTATTGATATCAAAACACATAAACACAGCAAAACAACCAAGGATTTATTCCACTGAGAATTTTCATCCATCTTACAAATTGGTCATCACGTTTTCTGCAACTTAACGACACAATATAACCCTCAGATCTGAACCTAGCACTATAAAATTTCAATCTAGACCGGCATCTATCTACAATTAGTGCTCGTACGGGACAAGCCGGACCTACATACTGCACATCCACAGTATAATTATGTAGGTCATTATACATTGTGACGTCACTCGGCCAGTAATCCCTGAGACGGAACAGGCAGAGTTATCGTAAATCCTAGGATTTATAACAAATAAATAATTAAACATTTGGTGATTTGAAAATGGGTAATAATGAGCATAGGTTTTAATACTGACGGCGGTAAAAAGTTCCACTCCCTAGCAATTTGCATCAAAAAGTGTAAGTAAAACGCTTCGTGCGAATATGTGGGATATTACCATAAACGGGTGACCATAATGGTAACCGCTTAACATCATGTGGGTCATGTGCTTTCATCGGCAAGTAGAATAAAAAAAGTTATTCTCATGCAATACACAGACAAGTTTATTATTTTTGTCATGGTCTTTTACACAGTCGGTTATGTTTGCTACGGTTAATAGTATTTTATGTTTTGAACAGTTAGGCCACTTTACACCAATAAATCGAACAGTTACAATAGAACCATCAGTTAAATGACAACTGAATTTGAGGCTTCGATAATTATGATTCGTTTTGTATCATTTTTAGAATCAATAACTTTGACACTTTAGTTGTTGAAGTAATACTTCTAATGCGACTTCCAACAAGGTTGCGTTAAACGCTTAACACTACCATGGAGGGGGTATAAAATAAAAGCACTGTTCTTTCTCTCCTTTTCTCATAGCCAGTTACGTTTTGTATATAAAAGAAGTTTTACTTCAGTCGTGTGGTAGCACACTCGTTTTTTTTTCTAGTGTTGTTTTGTGTTCAAGTTCTGTCGTGTAATTTCGGTGGTGTTATAACTAATATTACTTGAGGGTTTAGTGTGAAATGTGAACGATTGTAATGAAAGTGTGTATGACATCCTGATTGACAAAAATGAATCCAAATTTTGAAATAATAATATAAAATAAAAAAACCGCTTCAATTTCTCATGGTTGCCATAATCAGAATTGGACCAACTGAAATGGGACCACACGGGAAGCATCAGCTGTTAAATAAAAAAAGAATCATCAAAATCGGTTCACCCAGTCGAAAGTTGAGAACCTCTTATTTTTAAAGTGGGTAAAACTGCACTTTTTTCATCAAAACTACAAAATCGCAGTAAGTGCTGTTTTATAACATGCAACATCCATCACTATCAATATGTACATCACTATCTGTCAACTTAACCGACGATAGCTTAATTAACCGTTAGTTAGTGTTGTTGATAAACTCCAGCCTTGAATGGTGAAGACGTTATGGGAACCTTAAGCTGCGTGGCGCAAAACCGACTCCAATTAATACAATAATAGGTTTTTTGACTCAACTTTATCTCTTCTGGCCAAGACTTAACTAGGTACTTGTACGCCGATGGCCTAGTATTTTATGTGGGTTGATCTCGAAGACTATAGAAAAGCTACAGTTATTGATTGGATAAATAAACAATTTTGTTTTTGAAGTAATACTTCTAATGTGACTTCCAACAAGGTTGCGCTAAACGTTTAACATTACCATGAAGAGGGTATGAAAGCACTGTTCTTTCTCTTTCTCTCATAGCCAGTTACGTTTCGTATATTAAAGAAGTTTTACTTCAGTCGTGTGGTCTAAAGCACACTCGTTTTTTTATACAACTTGCTGATGGAACAAGCAGATGGCCCACCTGATGTTAAGTGGTTACCATCGCCTATAACAAAGTATTACCTCGTAGGTTACACTCGTTAGGAACGTGCCCTACGATGCATTCCTCAGCGTCCATCAACCTGAGGCATACAGGTGTTAAGCCTCATGTGCCTGTAATTTCACCGGCACCCACACCCTTCAAACCTAAACACAGCAAGCTGCTTTTACAGGATCCAGCAGTAAACTTTTACAGGTTAATGATGATGCTGAAGCTTTTATCTCCATACCATACGTTATCTTTTCAACGATTAAAATTAGCCCTGTATCTAGTCTGTCACTCAATCGCCCTGTTTAATACCAATTGGTAAAGATATGGCAAGATGGTTTTTTTTACAGGTTTTTATAAATCAGTCATTGCATTGCATTGCATTTTTGATATTTCTATTTTAATTTTGATATTACAAATTATTTTTGATTTAGGTATGTAATTTTTAATTTCAGTAAGTATTTAATTATAATAATAATAATAATGCTGGACAATCCACACAGCATCATCTAGTCCCAAGCTTGTGTTATGGGTACTAGATGACTGATATACTTAATATAATACATTACATACATAGATATTTTTTATTATACATAAATTACCCAGAACACCCGGAATAAATATTTGCAGATCGTACTAACATTTATCCCAAGGCGGGAATCGAACCCGCAACCTCCTGCGTCGCGTATATAACTGACATTTTATTGTAATTTGATTGTGTTTTAATAGTATTTTAATTATGGATTTATGAATGTGAATCTGAAATAAAAAGTTTAATAAATAATAATTGCATACAACCTTTTAAGTTTTAGGCGTATTACTTGTAACTAGAAAAATACCACCGCCACGGGTCGACCGGATGTAAAAATAGGTCGACATGAGATTAAGCGGCAACCAGTATTGGCACGACTTCTTGCGTCGATTGCAGTTTATTTGATTTAGAAACTCAGCGCTATAAATACGGTGGTCGGCCGCTGACGGTATACCTAGCAATAAACTGGTTTGGCATGAAAGTGTAGACTTCACCGGCGGTGACGCAGTCAATGGGAACTGTCAGTAGCATATCTTGTAACGAAATGAACGACAGGTGGATCTAGGCCGTATTCAATATGAATAAGCAGAAATCTAAGCATTCATCGTCTCTATCTTTCTATATCTTTAGTGACTTGGTTTAGTTTTGGAAAAGCGGAACACTAGTGATAGCGTCGTAGTAGTGGTTATTTGTTATGTGCTTATTATAGCAATAAATCTTCATTATACCAAAAAGGTAGCTCCGTTGTAGTCCAAAATACACGGGATAAAAGATGTAGATCGAATGACGTCACAGTTTTTTCTGTTGTCATTTCTTCCCAAATATGTATAGAATAGAGTTTGTGTGAAACTTTACAAGGAGTAGTGCGTGACGATAAGAAATAAATAAATATTCACAAACATTCACACGACGCTTTCTAGCCCCGAATGAAACAAAGGATACAATATTTATATACTTTTTTTTTGTAAGTATATCCTTAGAATACATTTAACAACCAGACACAGAACAAACGCCTATGCTAATCATACAAATGTTTGTTCTCGGTGGGGATCGAACCCACCACCTACAGCGCCGAAGGCAGAGCTACTACGAACGAGACGAAATCAATCAAGAATTTGATTGCCAAAATTGGGCTTATCTGAAATGTCAGTTTCAAAGAATCCCATTTGGAGATAGACACAATTGAAACTTGAATTTTACGATATTTCGTTATGAGAATGGGGCCTCTGAGCTGTGACGGCTGTCAAAACACTGTAGACGCGAAATTTTAAGCGCATTATACTGCTAACTAAACGTTTTGAACAACCCAAGATCGGTAAAAAATCGGTCGGACAGCAAAATGTTGATGATGATGACAGCATTTTGTATTTTCTGATTCTTTCGACACGGGAACCCTCGCGTAGACATGCCTATGTAAATGAAAATAACTGATCAGCTTTGAGAAGAAATAGATGCTAATCAGAACTTACCCATGCATCTACTTTTAAGTAGTAGTAGCTTCGATCAATAGTAGAGCTATTTGTGAAGGGCTTGTCCGAGGAAGTACTAACACCTCATCTATTTATGCAGCCAAGCAGCTGGCTGTGTTCTGATTTGAAGGGTTTAGTTACCGGTGAAATTACAAGCGCACGAGGTTTAATACCTGTATCCCTAGGGTTGGACGTAAAGCAGTACATCGTTGGGCACGTTCCCAAAAAACGTGACTTGTGAGGCTTTGTTATAGGTTTACCATCACTTAATACCAGATGGCACATCTGCTTGTTCCATCGTCAAATCGTGTAAAAAATCTTGTTTATCCAAATTAGGTAAGTACAGTATAAATGTTCAGGAGAGTTTCTCCGTTTGGTGCGCTATGAAGTTGTGCTACCGGCTTCTTTACAGTGCTGTCCGCTTGAAGTGTGTCGCCTGGGCTTGTCCTGCGAACTGCACCACAGTTTTAGATCCTCTTATTCGTTTTATTAACGAACATGACGTCAGATTTTATTATTTTTATATTTCAAATTGCGCCAAACTTTCGAGACAACAGCGGGACGCAACAGATTGGGATTTAGAATCACAATGTAATTGGGAGTAAATGAGACTGGATTGGTTTTACCTACGTGAATAAGTGATAAAACAAGCAGATGGCTACCTGATATATTGAGCAGTTACTATAATCCTATAATCACCACAGCACCTTTATAGAGACATTTTACATACCTATCGTGTGATTTTAGAAGTCCATTAGGCAGCCGCGTGTGACTCTGTGTCCAGATTTCGGAAGCAAAATTGAGGATAGCAGTGACCGTGCTTATGATACTTTAGTTTACTAAACATGGCAGGTCATATGAGAAAGCAAAGCTGACGGTAGCTAGATCTTGATTACGAAGCATTGCTAATCGGCCATCAACTAGACAATGTATGGATGAACATGGTTTTTTATGTTTTTTTCTCTGTGCTAGACATAACGATTTGAAGTACTCTATAATGTTAAGCCTATGTGTAAGTATATAAATAAGTAAGTATATATTCATCAAGAAATGTACAAAAAGAAGACGAGAACGTATCAGTATCCGCCCAACAACAATGAACATCAAGCTGATGCATTTAGTAGAGTAAAACTTTGAAATATTGGAACGCGATCGTAGTTCATGTTTCCAAAAACTGACATGAACTAACGTTAGCACTGTGATTTTGAAGCATTGGCTTGCTAAACAGCCGTCTACTAGATGTTTATGATTAAGGGGAACAATGACTTATTTGGGAGCATATCCATCAAGAGGACCATTCCATGCTAGCGCCAAATTACGACTGTTTACCAAAAACTGCATAACAGACTGCAAAAATACAAGGAATACTCGTAGTAAAATTAAGTTGATTAATATATAATTAAACCTTGCTAGACATTTCAAACGCGCAAGAGAAAGTTAGTTTGAACGCAAAGCAGAGCAACTAAGTAGGTACGTACCTTAGTCTACCTTAGTTGTTAATTAGGTAAATGTAGAAGCTAATGGAAGAGTCAACCTAGATTCTACAGTGGAAACATAAACTTTACTGCAAAATCGGCACCAGAACTAAAGTACTATTACTTGAGCCGATTTTGAGCAGTACATACAGAAAAGTAACAATAACATTAGCAACATTATTGACAGGAAAACTGGTATATTGAAGTCATCAACTCGAACGAGTCTACTAGGACTTAGACATGCCTCCTCCATATTTGGGAGGTTTGCCGTAGTCACTACGCTTGGCAGGCAGATTGGTGCAGTTTGATGCTCCCACGCTTATTATTATTTTTATATCTTTTTGCCCTGCTTTAGTCGCCTCATACGACACCTATGATGATGATGAAATGTATATATCTACAGTAAGATGGCAACTGAAGTTTGATGCTCTATGCCTGCACGCTGATCTTTCTACCTGCAGCAAGCCTTTGAAGATACAACCAAGCTGCAATATTCAGTTTATGAACAGAATATTATAATTTCGTCTGCAAAGTTAGTTAATTTACTTAAGTATGCGTCGTTTTTCGAGCGTCAAACTTTCACACAGTACCCACAATCTACTGATGTTTAAATATTCAGTTATCTGAAACTTAGGAAAAAGTTTGTAAAGTCGCCATTTACTAGGCGGACCGTAGCATCACTAAACGGACGGCCGTCGGTGAATTTAGTCGCTAGCTACATTGACTAACTTATGACGTTTAACAGCAATATATGATAATGCAAAATATAAAAAGTAATAATGCAATGTTTTGGCTTCCAACTGGCTCTGATTGGATCAGTTGAGTGAGGATCTTTAGATTTGACTTCCTGGAGGACCTGCCTAACAACCACCACCAGCCTACACAAAAAGGGCCCATCAGTGGCCTAGTTGCGGAAACCAGCCCGCTCACCAAGTACCAAGTACGAAGCTATCTTTAGATTGTTTGCAACGGTCTGTAGATAGCTCAACTGTTTCATATGTATATTGTACTTACAAGTACTAATTAATTATAAATACTTACTTGTATTAACTAAGCATAATAAATTGCATTTTTTATTTTTTTTTGCTTTTTGATAGTTTCTTTCCCTCGCGTCCCCCAGAACCTGATCAGCCATCGCAGTATCAATTAGAGCATCTACCTACATACAATACACAATGAGAACATTGTAATCAGGGCGCATGTCGCTACCTGTCGGCGCAAGCGCAGACGGTTGCAAAAACTCCGCCGCGTCGCTCCCACGGCCGAATCACGGTCACCGACCCCGCTGCATCGATAATTTGATGAATATTAACCATTGAAAAAAGAATTAAAGCGATAATAGCCAGAACGACCGATGGAAATTACGTTAATTAGAAACGGTACAGGGAACGCATTTGGAGATGTGATGGTACTATACCACTTCTGAGTTTCCGCCGAATTTCCTAACATAGCATTGTGACTGTATCGCGACCCTTTTGCGACTGCATTGCTACAAAAAGTCGCTCTGTGCTAGCGCCGTGAAGTTGAAGCTGAAACTGAAAACTCACAGTATAATTTAAATGTTTAGCGATAAAATTATGTCACGGGGTTCGTTAGCTATCGTTTCAGACTCAACATAGTTTTCATATAAGTAATGTATTTTATTGTAATTTTGGTATTATTCGAGCACAAAGTGTGCGCAGTTGTTATAAAAGTAATTCTCAATTGCTAATATTATAAACGCGAAAATTTGTATGTATGGATGTACGGAAGTTTGTTACTTCTTCACGCAAAAACTACAAAAGGGATTTTAATAAAACTTTACAATAATATAGCTTATACATCAGAATAACAAATCTATACTTCAAATTCTTACTAAAATTATAAAGAGGAAAGATTGGGATTGGGTGGATTTTCATAATATTTAAAACCTTGCTGTAAGTAGGCAGGTAGGTAGGTAAGGTACCTGTTGATTGCAACCAAATATCAACTGCCTTTTTTGGAGCCACCCAAAAATGCAGTTACAGTATAACCTAACGAGTAAAAAGCGGTAACTCGATGCGCAGGCGCAATTTTCGGAAGACTGCATTTACATAAAAATCCGGGTATACCTACATTGAGAAGTTTCACGGCTTTTATTTTAAAAGTTCTTTTGAAAATAAGAACTTTGTATACCTATAATATATATAACAGATTCTGATATTAAATACTTAAAAAAGTTAAAGTATGAGTTAATCAGACTAGGACGAAAAAATGAGACAATTATGGCGTAAGCATGTCATTTTGTCATTTGAATTACATTACGGTGCATCGATAACACAACAGCGGATTGTTGTCTGGCTGCCGCGTAGTGTAAAGTGGATAATAATGCTGGACAATCCACACAGCATCAACTAGCCCCAAGCTAAGCAGAGCTTGTGTTATAGGTACTAGACGACTGATATACTTAATACATTACATACATACATATTTTTTATCATAAGTACATAGAAACTACCCAGAACACCCGGAATAAATATTTGCAGGTCGTACAAACATTTATCCCAAGGCGGAAATCGAACCCACAACCTCCAGTGCCGCAGGCTGTGTCACATCGGTTGTGCATGTGTCACAAATGTAATTTTTTTCGTGTTAGGCATTCTGTTGCCTCTATTGTTTATGCTGGAATGGAACTTTACTTAGTTTTTAATTCATACCGAGTTATAATTTTCTATTAGGTCTTCAAACTAAAGATCTCAATGACTTTAAAGTGGCTCCTAGTCCATACCGGTAAGCACCGGCTACCTGGTTTCCACGTCAATGGTGACGAAGGCTTGATGTGATTTTTTGCCGCACCTCGTCGGAAATGATGGCAGTGCTTTGCCAGAAATGTCGCCATAATTGTGATCCAGAACTTGTTACCCATATAAGAATACCTGAAGGTACTCGTTTAAGAATACCGGGTAGGTACTCATCAGTGCGGGTGAAAAACTTTTGGAACTCCCATCAATCATGTTGAGAATAAAGTAAAGTTTTAAGAAAATACTGAGATGAAATCTAATTTGCAATGCATTTGGTCGGTGTCTGTATAATGGAGACGACGTTGGAACAATTGGATTACTTAATGTACGTTCGTACGAAAACTAATACTATCTTCAGAAGCTGACTATAAAATATCAGATTATATAGATAATCTAACTTTGACTTGATCTTCACAGAGAACTCTACTACTACTATGTCTAGATGAGTTGTTATAATCTGGCTTACGGTAGCCTCTTAACCCCACGTATCATGCATGTAGGCGCCTTGTGCTGCGGTACATGAGGCAGACATTCGGAAGACATGCTCCTGAGTGGTAATGCTGAGGTAACCACACGATGTTGAGCAACGAGTATTTTTCTCGTAACAATTACTACAAAAATTACGATAAAACAATTACTACAAAATGCAGCGGAGATGCGAATGTTGAGATGGATGTGTAGAGTGACGGGAATGGATAAGATAAGGAATGAGTACATTATAGGAAGTTTGAAAGTGGTGCCAGTGACTAAAAAGATGAGAAGCAATAGGTTAGCATGGTATGAACACGTCATGAGAAGAGAAGAATGTCATTTAGCGAGAAGAGTGTCAGATATGAATGTGGATGGATATGAGAGTAGAGGTAGGCCAAATAAAATATGAATAGATTGTGTGAGAGATGATATGGGTAAGAAAGGAGTGACTACAGAGATGACGGATGATAGAGACAAATGAAGAGAAAAACCTGTGGTGCGATCCCACGTAAAGTAGGATAAGGGCAGAAAAATGATGATGAAAACAATTGCAACAAAAATCAAGTTTACAGCTAATGCTAAGTAAATATGGTCTGATGTAAAAGCTAATAACGGTCCGATTGCTTCTTGAGAAACCAAGTTACTTACCTAAATAGGTATTTATTTACTCTTTTACAAAATGGAACTGGTTCCCGGGTTCAGCTCCCTCACAACACAATAGCGTACGGAGGGAGGTCGTGTCAATATTTGCCCGGCAGAGTGCGCGTGCGTCGCTTTCCGGAAACGCACCTGATCACATATGCCGACCACTTACACAGGTTGCTCGTTTGACTACTTTGTATGTAGAGCTAGTAAATGTCTGGGACTTCGTTTGCATATTATTTATCTTCTTACAGAATATTATGCCTTCCGCGTTTTTTAAGAGTAGAATCAAAGTAATATATTATCAAAAATATTCTCTCTATAAAATGTATAAGAATCTTTCTACTGACTGACTGAATGATATAGAGACAACGCACAGCCTAGGTCGGCAGCCCATTATCAGAATACGTCTAAAATAAATTTCGGCCGTGTGTAGGGTCAAGAACCAAATGTATGGACAGCGCGCCTTTTGCCAATCTGTTTCTATCAAATTTATGTCTGACTTCCACATGAAACAGCAGACGTCCAGACCGAAAATTTTCTAACCATCTGTTCGAACTGAGACAAAATATATGTATCGAGAACCTGTTAGAAACTGTTTGAAAACTTAGACTTATTTATTTGTTTTCTAACAGACGTTTATGATGATGTACTGCCAGTTCTAAACTGCGTAGAGACTTATGATTTTTGTCTTGGTGCGTAGAGGATAAGAAACACATTCCCGAAATTCAATTCCTCCAGGAATACAATCGGAGTTGGAGTTTTCGAAAAGTTTGCGGAAATAAAAGAAACCTTTGGTAAAAGTTGGTTCAATCTTTCACTATTTAGCATTAAGTTATGGTTTAACAACATCATGTACAAGCAACTGACGCCGTTTTTGTGTCGCCGCCGGCGTCGACGCAAGGTAAATCCACCTGGAATCATAAGCTTGCCTGGAAGCCTGGAAACGTTCGACATACATAAGAGAGAATATAACTTTTTAAACTATCATTGTTTTGAAAAGTGAGAATGATACCAGTGGTAGTAGTGTCCAGTGCAATAAACGAGTGCGGAATCTGTCCGCTATTGCTTTTACATTATGTAATGTATTGCATTTAAACTACACTATATGATGTGTCTATTTAATACCTGATACCTGCCGTGAGCTTTGATTTTTTTTTTTTGTGGCATCTGTCCGTCTTGAGGACAATTTTGCCAATGTCAAGTAGGTTGAATAAATTCTTTTTAGTCAAGTCGAGTCGGTAAAAAAAGTAAAGTCAGCCGTCATCGGTTTTGAAGAAAAAGATGGCGTTTTTCAACACAAAACTTTCTTCTTCATAAGTTCAGGAGAGAAGGTGATCGCATATCGTTACTGCAATTAAAATTTAGTTGTAAATAACAAATTTATCATCTATTATATAAAAGAGAAGTCCATTCACTCACTGACTCATCACGATTCCTCCGAAACTACAAGGCTTAGAAGTCTGAAATTTGGCACAAGGATTCTTTAGAGGGTGTAGACGCTCACTAAGAACCGATTTTTGAAAATTCGCACCCTAAGGGGTTGAAAAGGGGTGAAAACGTTTGTATGCAAAATCGTATTCAGTGGTCGTATTGAAATGAAACTTTGGATAAATGTTACTTATGGCAAGGCTAATAAAATGCATCATTGTTTTTTTTTAAACAACCCTTATAAGGGGTGCGATGGGGTGTTAAAGTTTGTATGGAAAAATCGTAATGCGTGTTGCGATTTGCTTCAAACTCAGTTTGGCTTCTCAAAATACAAAAATATTAATGACTACATTCAAAATTTTTCAAAACTACCCTTACGAAAGGGGATGGTTGGGTGTCAACATTTATATGGAAAAATCTGTTTGCTTGGCTTGATTTACTTCAATCTTTGTTCGGACACTTAAAATACGATAATACTATACAAGTTTTTCATGGTTTTAAAAAACAACCCCTACAGCTACCCCTACCCCAATAATTTCATACAAAATAAAATTATGCCAACTTAAAAACATTTGGTGTACTAAGCACTCTTTATAAAGCTTGAGTGCTTACTAAGAAACAATTTTTGAAAATTCGCACCCTAAGGGGTTGAAAAGGGGTGTAAACGTTTGTATGCAAAATCGTATTTAGTGGTCGTATTGAAATGAAACTTTGGATAAATGTTACTTATGGCAAGGCTTATAAAATGCAACATTGTTTTTTTTTAAACAACCCTCATAAGGGGTGCGATGGGGTGTTAAAGTTTGTATGGAAAAATCGTAATGCGTATTGCGATTTGCTTCAAACTCAGTTTGGCTTCTCAAAATACAAAAATAATAATGACTACATTCAAAATTTTTCGAAACTACCCTTACGAAAAGGGATGGTCAGGTGTCAACATTTATATGGAAAAATCTGTATGCTTGGCTTGATTTACTTCAATCTTTGTTCGGACACTTAAAATACGATATTACTAAACGAGTATTTCATGGTTTTAAAAAACAACCCCTACAGCTACCCCTACCCCAATAATTTCGTAGAAAATAAAATTATGCCAACATAAAAACATTTGGCGTAGGCACTCTTTAAAAAGCTTAAGTGCTTACTAAGAAACGATTTTTGAAAATTCGCACTCTAGGGGGTTGAAAAGGGGCGTAAACGTTTGTATGCAGAATCGTATATAGTGATCACATTGAAATGAAACTTTGGATAAATGTTACTAATGTCAAGGTTTCAAAAATGCATTATTGTTTTTCTTAATTACCCTTATTAGGGGTGTGATGGGATGCCAAAGTTTGTATGGAAAAATCATAATGAGTGGTGCTATTTGCTTCAAACTCAGTTTGGCTTCTTTAAATACAAATATAATAATTACTACGTTTAAAAATTTTTCATGACCACCCTTATGAAAAGGGGAGGTCGGGCGTCAACATTTATATGAAAAAAAATTGTATGTGCGGCTTAATTTACTTCAGCCTTGGTTCAGACACTTAAAATACGTTATTATTATGCAAGTTTTTCGTAATTTTAAAAAACAACCCCTACAGCTGGTTGAAAGGAAATATATTAATTTCATAAATACGCCAACTTATAAACATTTGGCTTAGGCATTCTTTGAAAGGTTTAGGTGTTTACTAATAAACTATTTACGAAAATTTACACCCAAGGGGTTGAAAAAGGGTGTAAACGTTTGTATGCATGTTTAGCGATCGTATTGAAATGAAATTTAGGATAAATGTTATTTTAAAAGGCGTTATGGATTTTTTTTAATTGCCCTTATAAAGGGTGTTATGAGACGTCAAAGTTTGTATGGAAAAATCATATTGATTATTGCGACTAGCTTCAAACTTAATCATGGAATACACAACCATGGAAAACACAGCCAGGAATTGGTTTACATTCTTGCATCCAATTCCATGGTCGTGTATTTCGTGGTTGTGCTTTTTAGGTCATACCAAATTTTCTGCACGCTTGGAAAACACAAGCTTAGGATTGGATGCCAAAACCTATGCTCCGTTTGCACTCGCTATCTAGGGCGGATCTGACTCGGATAGGTTAGGTTAGCTTAGAACATAAAAAAACGCGCGAGGCGAGCGAGCGGAGCGAGCGTGCTGCGGCAGCAGCCGCCGAAGCGCCAGAAATAAAACTGCATGATCTACCTATACTAAGATACAACTTTGGCTCTTTAGTTGCGTCTTTGCACTCGCTTTCTAGGGCGGATCCGACTCGGATAGGTTAGGTTAGGTTAGAACATAAAAAAAACGCGCGAGGCGAGCGAGCGGAGCGAGCGTGCTGCGGCAGCAGCCGCCGAAGCGCCAGAAATAAAACTCCATGATCTACCTATACTAAGATATAATTTGACTCTTTAGTTGCGTCTTTGCACTCGCTTTCTAGGGCGGATCCGACTCGGATAGGTTAGGTTAGGTTAGAACATAAAAAAACTCGCGAGGCGAGCGAGTGGAGCGAGCGTGCTGCGGCAGTAGCCGCCAAAGCGCCAGAAATAAAACTGCATGATCTACCTATACTAAGATACAACTAACCTAACCTATCCGAGTCGGATCCGCCCTAGAAAGCGAGTGCAAAAGACGGAACTAAAGAGTCATTTAGTTGCGTCTTTTGCACTCGCTTTCTAGGGCGGATCCGACTCGGATAGGTTAGGTTAGGTTAGAACATAAAAAAAACGCGCGAGGCGAGCGAGCGAAGCGAGCGTGCTGCGGCAGCAGCCGCCGAAGCGCCAAAAATAAAACTGCATGATCTACCTATACTAAGGTACAATTTGACTCTTTAGTTGCGTCTTTTGCACTCGCTTTCTAGGGCAGATCCGACTCGGATAGGTAAGGTTAGGTTAGAACATAAAAAAAACGTGCGAGGTGAGTGAGCGGAGCGAGCGTGCTGCGGCAGCAGCCGCCGAAGCGCCAGAAATAAAACTGCATGATCTACCTATACTAAGGTACAACTTGACTCTTTAGTTGCGTCTTTGCACTCGCTTTCTAGGGCGAATCCGACTTGGATAGGTTAGGTTAGGTTAGAACATAAAAAAAAACACGCGAGTCGAGCGAACGGAGCGAGCGTCCTCCGGCAGCAGCCGCCAAAGCGCCAAAAATAAAACTGCATGATCTACCTATACTAATGTACAACTTGACTCTTTAGTTGCGTCTTTTGCACTCGCTTTCTAGGGCGGATCCGACCCGGATAGGTTAGGTTAGGTTAGCATATAAAAAAAAACGCCAGAAATAAAACTCCATGATCGAACTATACTAAGATACAACTTGACTCTTTAGTTGCGTCTTTGCACTCGCTTTCTAGGGCGGATCCGACTCGGATAGGTTAGGTTAGGTTAGAACATAAAAAAACGCGCGAGGCGAGTGAGCGGAGCGAGCGTGCTGCGGCAGCAGCCGCCGAAACGCCAGAAATAAAACTCCATGATCTACCTATACTAAGATATAATTTGACTCTTTAGTTGCGTCTTTGCACTCGCTTTCTAGGGCGGATCCGACTCGGATAGGTTAGGTTAGGTTAGGACATAAAAAAACTCGTGAGGCGAGCGAGTGGAGCGAGCGTGCTGCGGCAGTAGCCGCCAAAGCGCCAGAAATAAAACTGCATGATCTACCTATACTAAGATACAACTTGACTCTTTAGTTGCGTCTTCTGCACTCGCTTTCTAGGGCGGATCCGACTCGGATAGGTTAGGTTAGGTTAGAACTTAAAAAAAACGCGCGAGGCGAGCGAGCGGAGCGAGCGTGCTACGGCAGCAGCCACCGAAGTGCCAGAAATAAAACTGCATGATCTACCTATACTAAGGTACAACTTGACTCTTTAGTTGCGTCTTTTGCACTCGCTTTCTAGGGCGGATCCGACTCGGATAGGTTAGGTTAGGTTAGAACTTAAAAAAAACGCGCGAGGCGAGCGAGCGGAGCGAGCGTGCTACGGCAGCAGCCACCGAAGTGCCAGAAATAAAACTGCATGATCTACCTATACTAAGGTACAACTTGACTCTTTAGTTGCGTCTTTTGCACTCGCTTTCTATGGCGGATCCGACTCGGATAGGTTAGGTTAGGTTAAAACTTAAAAAAAACGCGCGAGGCGAGCGAGTGGAGCGAGCGTGCTATGGCAGCAGCCACCGAAGTGCCAGAAATAAAACTGCATGATCTACCTATACTAAGGTACATCTTGAAAGAAAGAAAGAAACTCTTTAGTTGCGTCTTCTGCACTCGCTTTCTAGGGCGGATCCGACTCGGATAGGTTAGGTTAGGTTAGAACTTAAAAAAAACGCGCGAGGCGAGCGAGCGGAGCGAGCGTGCTACGGCAGCAGCCACCGAAGTGCCAGAAATAAAACTGCATGATCTACCTATACTAAGGTACAACTTGACTCTTTAGTTGCGTCTTTTGCACTCGCTTTCTAGGGCGGATCCGACTCGGATAGGTTAGGTTAGGTTAAAACTAAAAAAAAACGCGCGAGGCGAGCGAGTGGAGCGAGCGTGCTATGGCAGCAGCCACCGAAGTGCCAGAAATAAAACTGCATGATCTACCTATACTAAGGTACAACTTGACTCTTTAGTTGCGTCTTTTGCACTCGCTTTCTATGGCGGATCCGACTCGGATAGGTTAGGTTAGGTTAAAACTTAAAAAAAACGCGCGAGGCGAGCGAGTGGAGCGAGCGTGCTATGGCAGCAGCCACCGAAGTGCCAGAAATAAAACTGCATGATCTACCTATACTAAGGTACAACTTGACTCTTTAGTTGCGTCTTTGCACTCGCTTTCTAGGGCGGATCCGACCCGGATAGGTTAGGTTAGGTTAGAATATAAAAAAAAAACGCCAGAAATAAAACTTCATGATCTAACTATACTAAGATACAACTTGACTCTTTAGTTGCGTCTTTGCACTCGCTTTCTAGGGCGGATCCGACTCGGATAGGTTAGGTTAGGTTAGAACTTAAAAAAAAACGCGCGAGGCGAGCGAGCGGAGCGAGCGTGCTACGGCAGCAGCCACCGAAGTGCCAGAAATAAAACTGCATGATCTACCTATACTAAGGTACAACTTGACTCTTTAGTTGCGTCTTTTGCACTCGCTTTCTATGGCGGATCCGACTCGGATAGGTTAGGTTAGGTTAAAACTTAAAAAAAACGCGCGAGGCGAGCGAGTGGAGCGAGCGTGCTATGGCAGCAGCCACCGAAGTGCCAGAAATAAAACTGCATGATCTACCTATACTAAGGTACATCTTGAAAGAAAGAAAGAAACTCTTTAGTTGCGTCTTCTGCACTCGCTTTCTAGGGCGGATCCGACTCGGATAGGTTAGGTTAGGTTAGAACTTAAAAAAAACGCGCGAGGCGAGCGAGCGGAGCGAGCGTGCTACGGCAGCAGCCACCGAAGTGCCAGAAATAAAACTGCATGATCTACCTATACTAAGGTACAACTTGACTCTTTAGTTGCGTCTTTTGCACTCGCTTTCTAGGGCGGATCCGACTCGGATAGGTTAGGTTAGGTTAAAACTAAAAAAAAACGCGCGAGGCGAGCGAGTGGAGCGAGCGTGCTATGGCAGCAGCCACCGAAGTGCCAGAAATAAAACTGCATGATCTACCTATACTAAGGTACAACTTGACTCTTTAGTTGCGTCTTTTGCACTCGCTTTCTATGGCGGATCCGACTCGGATAGGTTAGGTTAGGTTAAAACTTAAAAAAAACGCGCGAGGCGAGCGAGTGGAGCGAGCGTGCTATGGCAGCAGCCACCGAAGTGCCAGAAATAAAACTGCATGATCTACCTATACTAAGGTACAACTTGACTCTTTAGTTGCGTCTTTGCACTCGCTTTCTAGGGCGGATCCGACCCGGATAGGTTAGGTTAGGTTAGAATATAAAAAAAAAACGCCAGAAATAAAACTTCATGATCTAACTATACTAAGATACAACTTGACTCTTTAGTTGCGTCTTTGCACTCGCTTTCTAGGGCGGATCCGACTCGGATAGGTTAGGTTAGGTTAGAACTTAAAAAAAACGCGCGAGGCGAGCGAGCGGAGCGAGCGTGCTACGGCAGCAGCCACCGAAGTGCCAGAAATAAAACTGCATGATCTACCTATACTAAGGTACAACTTGACTCTTTAGTTGCGTCTTTTGCACTCGCTTTCTATGGCGGATCCGACTCGGATAGGTTAGGTTAGGTTAAAACTTAAAAAAAACGCGCGAGGCGAGCGAGTGGAGCGAGCGTGCTATGGCAGCAGCCACCGAAGTGCCAGAAATAAAACTGCATGATCTACCTATACTAAGGTACATCTTGAAAGAAAGAAAGAAACTCTTTAGTTGCGTCTTAACGAAGCATAAGCTTTGGTTCGACCAATCAGAGCAATGGTCACCAATTCCCAGGTCGTGTTTTCCATGGTTGTACATTACCAACACGCGTTGGGAAGGACTCATAAACTACCCTCATGAGGGGTACGATAAGGCGTTAAAGTTTGTATGGAAAAATTATAATGCATGGTGTGATTTGCTTCAAACTCAGTTTGGCTTCTTAAAATACAAAAATAGTAATAACAACGCTCAACATTTTAAACTACCCTTACGAAAAGGGGAAGGTCTGGTGTCAACATTTACATACATATATGTTAAATCTGTACCTTATATGCGTGACTTGATTTCTTTCAATTTCAGTTCGGACACTCAATATACGATATTGTTACACAAGTTTTTCATGATTTTAAAAAACAACCCCTGCAGCTGGTTGAGAGATAAAAAAATTTATTTCATCTATAGGTACAAATAAATATATACAAATAAATAAAAATGAAGCGTCTGTAATATTAAAATAACCACTTTTTACTATATGCATATGAATGTATATACGGTACATATACCAAAATAGCATTTTTTACAATTTTTGTCTGTCTGTCTGTCTGTTTGTTCCGGGTAATCTCTGGAACGGCTGGACTGATTTCGACGGGACTTTCACTGGCAGATAGCTGATGTAATAAGGAGTAACTTATGCTACTTTTATTTTAGAAAAAATCAAAAATGTCCAAGTAGGTACTGCCCAATATCGCGCGCAGCCTTTCACGCTCTAACCAGTGGACCGATTTGGATAAAATTTGGAATAAATATAGATTGTAAGCTGGAATAGGACATAGGCTACTTTTTATCCCGAAAAAATAACGGGAACGGGATAAATCTGCCACGCGGCAGATTGCCGCGTGGATTTTATGTTGTATACCCTCAATTAACGCCATCTGTTGGTGACGCCGAGTACTACTTCAGTTATTTTATAATGACTACAATCATCAGTACTTATGTACTAGCGCCACCGCGCATCTTTATTTTTACATAGTACCTTTGTAAAAATGTTTACCGCCCAACGAAGTGGGCACGGGTCAGCTAGTATTTGATATTTGCGACCAGATTTACATGCTACGAAAGATACACGATCACCCCGATGGTTTACCCTTGAGAACGATAAACGAAGTTTCGTATTGTCGTTTTGAGTTACACTGCGGGTTTTTGTTTATCGTTTTCAAGAGTATATCTTCAGATTTCGTTTGAAATTCAAACTCATCTCTCAAAAAATCGGCAAAAATCGCTAAAATTTACTCAATGGTATTTGCTGAGCGTTTTTGAGCATACTACTGACTCATTGCGTGTCATGTCGATTTACCTATTACTTATCTGTATATATATATTTATATTTATTATTTATCAAGTCGAGTTTGTTTGCTATTTGCCTATGCTAAATAAACTTATACTCTATTCTATTATTTGTAAAAATACTACCGTATTGAACGTGAAATATATATTTTAAGAATATTAATGCCTATTTAGAAACAAAGAGCATAATTGGTGTCGTGTTTCTCGGTCTTATCTATTATATAAAAGAGAAGTCCATTCACTCACTGACTCATCACGATTCCTCCGAAACTACAAGACTTAGAAGTCTGAAATTTGGCACAAAGATTCTTTAGAGGGTGTAGACGCTCACTAAGAACCGATTTTTGAAAATTCGCACCCTAAAGGGGTGAAAAGGGGTGAAAACGTTTGTATGCAAAATCGTATTCAGTGGTCGTATTGAAATGAAACTTTGGATAAATGTTACTTATGGCAAGGCTAATAAAATGCATCATTGTTTTTTTTTAAACAACCCTTATAAGGGGTGCGATGGGGTGTTAAAGTTTGTATGGAAAAATCGTAATGCGTGTTGCGATTTGCTTCAAACTCAGTTTGGCTTCTTAAAATACAAAAATATTAATGACTACATTCAAAATTTTTCAAAACTACCCTTACGAAAGGGGATGGTCGGGTGTCAACATTTATATGGAAAAATCTGTATGCTTGGCTTGATTTACTTCAATCTTTGTTCGGACACTTAAAATACGATATTACTATACAAGTTTTTCATGGTTTTAAAAAACAACCCCTACAACTACCCCTACCCCAATAATTTCGTACAAAATAAAATTATGCCAACTTAAAAACATTTGGTGTAAGCACTCTTTATAAGGCTTGAGTGCTTACTAAGAAACGATTTTTGAAAATTCGCACCCTAAGGGGTTGAAAAGGGGTGTAAACGTTTGTATGCAAAATCGTATTTAGTGGTCGTATTGAAATGAAACTTTGGATAAATGTTACTTCTATCAAGGCTTATAAAATGCAACATTGTTTATTTTTTAAACAACCCTTATAAGGGGTGCGATGGGGTGTTAAAGTTTGTATGGAAAAATCATAGTGCGTGTTGCGATTTGCTTCAAACTCAGTTTGGCTTCCTTAAATACAAAAATAATAATGACTACATTCAAAATTTTTCAAAACTACCCTTACGAAAAGGGGAGGTCGGGTGTCAACATTTATATGGAAAAATCTGTATGCTTGGCTTGATTTACTTCAATCTTTGTTCGGACACTTAAAATACGATATTACTAAACAAATATTTCATGGTTTTAAAAAACAATCCCTACAACTACCCCTACCCCAATAATTTCGTACAAAATAAAATTATGCCAACATAAAAACATTTGGCGTAGGCACTCTTTAAAAAGCTTAAGTGCTTACTAAGAAACGATTTTTGAAAATTCGCACTCTAGGGGGTTGAAAAGGGGCGTAAACGTTTGTATGCAGAATCGTACTTAGTGGTCACATTGAAATGAAACTTTGGATAAATGTTACTAATGTCAAGGTTTCAAAAATGCATTATTGTTTTTTTTAACTACCCTTATTAGGGGTGTGATGAGATGCCAAAGTTTGTATGGAAAAATCATAGTGAGTGATGCGGTTTGCTTCAAACTCAGTTTGGCTTCTTAAAATATAAATATAATAATTACTACGTTTAAAATTTTTCATGACCCCTTATGAAAAGGGGAGGTCGAGCGTCAACATTTATATGGAAAAATTTGTATGTGTGGCTTAATTTACTTCAACCTTGGTTCAGACACTTAAAATACGTTGTTATTATACAAATTTTTCATGATTTTAAAAAACAACCCCTACAGCTGGTTAAAAGGAATTAATATATTAATTTCATAAATTATGCCAACTTATAAACATTTGGCTTAGGCATTCTTTGAAAGGTTTAGGTGTTTACTAATAAACTATTTACGAAAATTTGCATCCAAGGGGTTGAAAAAGGGTGTAAACGTTTGTATGCATATATAACGATCGTATTGAAATGAAATTTAGGATAAATTTTACTTATGACATGTTATTTTAAAAGGCATTATGGACTTTTATTGTATGAAAAAATCATATTGCTTATTGCGACTAGCTTCAAACTTAATCACAACCATGGAAAACACAGCCAGGAATTGGCTTATATTCTTGCATCCAATTCCATGGTCGTGTATTTCATGGTTGTGCTTTCCAGGTCATACCAAATTTTCTGCACTCTTGGAAAACACAAGCTTAGGATTGGATGCCAAAACCTATGCTCCGTTTGCTCGCTTTCTATTGCGGATCCGACTCGGATAGGTTAGGTTAGGTTAAAACATAAAAAAAACGCGCGAGGCGAGCGAGCGGAGCGAGCGTGCTACGGCAGCAACCACCAAAGCGCCAGAAATAAAACTGCATGATCTACCTATACTAAGGTACAACTTGACTCTTTAGTTGCGTCTTTTGCACTCGCTTTCTAGGGCGGATCCGGCTCGGATAGGTTAGGTTAGGTTAGAACATAAAAAAAAAACGCGCGAGACGAGCGAGCGGAGCAAGCGTGCTACAGCAGCACCCACCGAAGTGCCAGAAATAAAACTGCATGATCTACCTATACTAAGGTACATCTTGACTCTTTAGTTGCGTCTTAACGAAGCATACGCTTTGGTTCGACCAATCAGAGCAATGATCACCAATGCCCAAGTCGTGTTTTCCATGGTTGTACATTACCGACACGCGTTGGGAAGGACTCATAAACTACCCTTATGAGGGGTGCGAAAAGGCGTTTGTATGGAAAAATTATAATGCATGGTGTGATTTGCTTCGAACTCAGTTTGGCTTCTTAAAATACAAAAATAGTAATAACAACGCTCAACATTTTTTAAAACTACCTTTACGAAAAGGGGAAGGTCGGGTGTCAACATTTACATACATATATGGAAAATCTGTAGGTACCTTATATGCGTGACTTGATTTCTTTCAATTTTGGTTCAGACACTCAAAATACGATATTGTTACACAAGTTTTTCATGATTTCAAAGAAAACAACCCCTGCAACTGGTTGAAAGAGATAAAAATGTTTATTTTTAATCTATACAAATAAATAAAATTGAAGTGTCTGTAATATTAAAATAACCGCTTTTTACTGCATGCATATGAATGTATATACGGTACATATACCAAAATAGCATTTTTTACAATTTTTGTCTGTCTGTCTGTCTGTCTGTTTGATCCGGGTAATCTCTGGAACGGCTGGACTGATTTCGACGAGACTTTCACTGGCAGATAGCTGATGTAATAAGGAGTAACTTAAGCTACTTTTATTTTAGAAAAAATCGAAAATGTCCAAGTAGGTACGGCCCAATATCGCGCGCAGCCTTTCACGCTCTAACCAATGGACCGATTTGGATGAAATTTGGAATAAATATAGATTGTAATCTGGAATAGGACATAGGCTACTTTTTATCTCGAAAAAATAACGGGAACGGCCAAAATCTGCCACGCGATCTGCGAGTGGTCGCTATTTTATGCCGTATACCCTTTATTAACGCCATCTGTTGGCGACGCCGAGTACTACTTCAATTATTTTATAATGACTACAATCATCAGTACTTATGTACTAGCGCCACCGCGCATCTTTATTTTTACATAGTACCTTTGTAAAAATGTTTACCGCCCAACGAAGTGGGCACGGGTCAGCTAGTTTACATATAATCAGCATAAACTTGTTATTTTAATAAATTTTGGTCTCACCATATGTACACACATACACAGTAGCGCGCGTGTTGTTTTGTACTTTTATTCGACGACATTATTTGATAAAAATTGGACACATCTATTATCATCAGCCTATAGAAGTCCACTGCTGGACATAGACCTCCCCCATACGTTTCCGGAAGAACGATTCTGAGCCCTTTCCATCCATCGACTTCCCGCGATCCTAACAATGTTGTTAGTCCATCTACTATAGGTGGTGATCTATTATAGAATCTTTTATTTGATTAATTTAGTAATGCTTGTAGTAAGTTACTAAATTAGCTTATTGACTTAAATTATTCTGTGACGTGCCAAGTTTACGAAGAGTCATAAAAAAACAAGTGCCAAGTTACAAATTCATAAAAAAAGCTACTACAACACTAACGATTTTATTCTCTCCAGTCAAGTCCAGTCAGTGCTATGAAGATTCAGGTAGCTCCAGGAACCTGAGACCAGAGCGTTGGGACCATCATAGATGCAAATAAATTATTATGTGGAACTACAAATTAAAAGAATTGGGATACTACAAAATCATAACTAAACATGGTTATGATTGACACTCCTTCCACCCGCACCAAGCGCTTTGCCTCAACTTTCATTATGCGCACTGCAAAGGAATGGAACTCGTTGCCGCCGTCTGTTTTTCCGGACACGTATAATTTGGATGTCTTCAAGAGCAGAGTGAATAGGTATCTTCTAGGTAAACGTGCTACACCGTCAACTGCATCATCACTTAACATCATGTGATATTGCAGTCAAAAGTTTACCTATAAACTGTAAAAAAAAACATGGTACTGATTTGGATCAGTTGAGCTATCTCTAGATCGGTTGCAACGATATTATGTAGACTCAACTGTATCATTATGTATTTTGTACATCATCTTCCTGTGCTTAGTGTGGGACACTAAGTTGAGTCGGCACAACCGGTTTTCCTCCACTCTCTTCTATCAGCCCTCGTCTCCTTTCTTACTGCTATCATCTTTCATGTATTTTGTTCATATCTATTATAAACACTTGTATTAGCTGTAATTTTATTTGTAAATAAATTTATTACAACCTTGGTATGTTTCACGTCACTAGTTTGCTGAACAAAGGGTTCTGATATCCATCTGAAGTCAAACTACTTACAACAAACATTAAAACTTTTAAGATTATGTATATAGTAAGGCAGGATGTCCGCTCAGCTCTAAGTTATATTTATTTATACAAGAGCTTTCAAAGCGCAAGAGAGCCTTGATTTATTCATTCACAGTTTTTTTGTATAATAAGCGCACTCGACCAAGCGCGGAGCGAAAATCTAATTTCACAAAAATCTGTTCGTAATTTCCGCAGTTTTGCATTTGAAAAGATTAGCTACAGAAACGGAATTAGCATTGAAATAACTTTCCACGTCGCCATTTTATTTTTATGTTGGTAAAGGATCGTCCGCATTTTGGTATTAAAGCCTGTTTACACTCAATATTTTGAGATGAGAGTTTAATTACATAAACTGTTGGCGTAACACGATTTGCGACCTAATGAATAGGAGATAAGGTTCACTTAACCTGAGCCGGCTAGGCTTAGCAGATTGTCCGTTTGTACTGCTCTGTTTACCTAACTTATTTTCTTATCGTACTTCACGTGCGTTTGTTTGTATGTACTATACATGTTGTTATATATATGTTGTAGGTTCCTACCAAGTACCTATAAGATAAGATAAGATAAGATAATAAAGATAAGTTCTTGCTGCGTCAGTTGTTTACTGGCTGACAAACCACGTGAGATGCGCAAAAGAAAATTTCTTTATAAGAAAAGCATTCTGCGCAGTTTATCATAGTTACTCGATTAAACAGAGGATAACTTGTCTTCTTTGGCGCCTTGTATCTATGATACTCCATCATCATCATCAACAGCCTGTAAAAGTCCACTGCTAAACATAGGCCTCTTTTATCCGTTCCCATAGAGAACAGTTTTGAGCCTTTTCCAACATCTGACTTCCCGTGATCCTAACAATGTCGGTCCATGATATCTATGTTATTTTATTTCTAGTTTTTCAGTTGTAGATTTTTATGTTGTATATAAGTTATGACACGTGATATTTGTATTAATTTTTAAGTAAGTAGAATAGCGCCTTAGAATTCTTTCTGTTATGCTATTTTTATAAGTGAAAGTGAATTGAATTGAAATTGAAATTGATCTACAAAGTGTAAAAACTTAAAAAATATGAAAAAAAGAGAAGAACAACAGTATGAAATTGCGCACTCTAGTACAGATAGTATTTATATCTGCGTACAATACTTCCTTAATAATCATCACTGAGTCTAACCCTCTCTCACGTAATCTAAGCTGAGATAGAACGCATGTAGATTCGCCTGTCGATAAGTTTGAATCGGCGACTCGTGTCACCTTAACAGATAAGATACCGACCCCATGTGCTATTCCCAATATTGATGCTTACTGTTACAACAATATAAAGGTTTATTAATTTTTATAGTGCTTACCTGCACTTAAGGAAATAGTTTTTGGGATGATATAAAAATATAAAGGTATTTTATAAAATACTAGTAGAACGCGCGTAACTTCGCCCTCGTGCATCTGTTTTCATACAAATTTTAAATCTCACTGCACCTCCTTAGGGATTGAATTTCAGGAATACGTATCAAGACAAAAATACCCTGAAAATTTTAAGTCTCTACGGCCAGTGGAAATGCGTTGGCTGAGAGGAATTAGGTACTCACTCAACCTGAACGCGCACAATATTCCTGGTGTAGCGGTTCGTAGAAGCCGGTATAACCTATACCTAGGTATAGCCTAACAACGTGATAATTAATAATTATTTGCCAAAGCCAAAGTCAAAAAGCATTTATTCAGTAATATCCGCAGGGATCTTGAAACGCCTTAAATCTAGGTGAATCTGAGCCCAGTTCCTCGCGACCAAGCCTAGAAGAACCGGCAATAAACTTACGGCTTGGTTCCTACCGTTTTTGCTATGATGTAAATAATTCAGTCAATCAGGATAAAGATTCTTATAAGTGGTATAGATAGCTACTGCTGTAACGAATACTTACTGGCGGGATTTTATGAAGTGAGTCTCAGAGCTTTAAATTCATTATATTTTCGACGTGCAAACGTAGAGCTCTCGTGAAATCGTAGCTCGGTAGTTCAGCCAACTGTAAACTTGTTATAAGTTACAGTGTGGTGCGGCGGTCGGCGGTGGGTCGGCGTCCCTATTGAGTCTGAACAGTACAAAACGAAATAAAAACTATAAGCATAGTACTTGAAACTTTCCCACAGTAGACTTTGCCCTTATTCGAAATACCAAGTTATTTAACAGCTCTACTTTTATATCAATACGAATAGGAAAAGACCGTGAGTAGAATAAATACCTATTTAAAAAGTTCTTTATCCCTATTTTCCGGTTGACTCTGTCCTCTCTGTAAGCGTTCCCGCAGCGATGCAAATATTGAATGCAGATTTATTAATATTTATTCATGGCTGTCACCGAGGATGCTGAGTGATCACCTGGTTGAGTGGTGGGTAGCATATAATTTTCTTGATATTATTTTACTTTCAGTTATGTCCAAGAATAGTGAAGTAGTTAAGCTTGTATTGAGCACAACTAGTTTTTATCTAATTCGAGTATAATCTAGGCTTTGAGTGAAGTTTGTATTGAATATTAGCATTTCTTATTAGCAAATACTAATATTATAAAGAGGGAAGAGTTGATTGTTTGTTTTTTTGCATTGAATAGGTTCCGAAACTATTGGACCGATTTGAAAAATTATTTCACCGTTGGGAAACTACACTATCCCCGGGTGACTAGACTATATAATATTTTCAAAAAAATTAGGGATCCTTACTAAAACCCGTGCGAAGCCGAGACGGAAATATAGTTAGCAAATATTTCCAGATTTTAGTATGAAACAAATGTTGGCATTATTATACGATTTAAGAATATTTTCGCGTCAACCCCCGAAGAGGGTGAAGAGTTGACAACATAAAAAAGTGTAGTCAATAATACCTATTTTGTTATTTGAAATAAATGATTATTCATACTCCTACTTATGAATTGTTGTAATGCCAGGGACAGGATCTTAGATGGAGTTTGCGTGCCCATTACCCTACCAATCACTCAGCTTAGTCAGCCTAATCCACTGGAAACACATGGTCAATACGTGCGGAGCTGACTAAACATCGACGTAGATTACCTCACTATTCATTTCAGAATACTTACTCAGCTTAATCTACCTACCTACAAAGGGGTAACCGTTCGGCCATGAGGATATGTTAGTCCTCGTAGCCAAACCAAGGAAGAAGCCACCTTAAGTTCCATAGCTTGTTTGCCTAATTATATGTACCGTTTGCTCAGTCTGAACAGGGCCGAACAGACCCGAAATGGTCGTATCCATTTCGGGTCTGTCATTTCGGCGCTATAAGAGCTCACAGTCGTTTTCTTTCACCTTTGGATGGAAGCAACATAATTTTTTCATTTTATTTGATTTTCTAGTTTTCTAGTTAGTTTTTTTAGTTAGTTAGTTTTGATTCTAGGTTCTGATGTGTAATTTCGCTTAGTCTTAGCATAGTGTGGTATGTGGCATCCTGATTGGAACGAAAATGTTTTTGCTTAGGTTTTGACTTAACTTTTTTTTACTGGCTTGACTTGACTAAAAACTATTTATTCCACCACTTGTCATTGGTGAAATTGTCTGTCGAATGACGGACAGATGCCAGTATGAAATGAAGGTAGGCTCTTCTTCTTTTTTTTTTTTAAATGGCTTCTGTGGATCTAACTTCCACAATTTTGCCAATGTCAATGTTGACAGAATTTGTTACAGTAAAACGAGAAAGTAGGCTCAATCTCCGCCTTTTTGTTTTAAAATTAGTAAACACTTGACGTTGGCAAATTCGTGGCAACCCTCAGCTGCTGAAAAGCCATATAATTAAAGAAGAAGAAAGTAGGCTCACGCACGGTAGGGGAAATGTAATGGATAGAGGAAGGTTATAAATAAAACAGCGTGTATATAACTATAGCACTATACTTAAATAACAATCGCGTGACGCGGTGAGATCACTGTTGCGTGTGCTGCGCTAGCCGCGCTGCTTGCTGCAGGATGTCGCGCTTCTCCTTCGGGAAGCGAAGCTCCCGAGCGGCGAGCCGTGCTGCGCGCAGCTCGCGCTCTGCTCGAGCCAGCTCCGCGCGAAGCAACCCGGTGCCCGCGCCTGCTTCCCGCTCTCTGCAACAACATATTATCTATCTGTAGTGCTATCTAACTAGCTAGGGATAAATGTTTGTATGATCTGCAAATATGTATTCCGGGTGTTCTGGGTATTTTTTATGTATAGTAAAAATATGCATGTATGTAATGTATTGTATTAAATCAGTCATCTAGTACCCATAACACAAGCTCTGCTTAGCTTGGGGCTAGATGATGCTGTGTGGATTGTCCAGCATTATTATTACTATTATTAGCTACATAATAACTGATATAGCGCCATGTATCAAGCTAAATAAGGACTATCCTGAATCGCGCTTACGATGATTTCACGGAGATTGACTTTCTAAAATACGTACCTCTGAATATCATCTGTTGGTTCTAGGATTCCGAGCCAAGGTCGCTCGGTGAAAGATCTGATTCCTCACGATGTTTTCCTTCACCGTTTAGCATTGCGCACATGCATTTTACGATAGATAAATTCATTGGTGCACGACCAGATTTTAAGCTATACGACCTTAGGATCAGAATGTGGGGTACCCTCTAGTATATTTGATAATATGTTTTTAAAATATGAAATAGGTCCAGTCCTTTATTATCATTTCTGCAGCCTTTAAGTTTACCTAGCAGCCCACTCCCTTTGCATCTGCTCGCGCATAGCGTCATCCAGGGCGCGCGCCGAGTAATGCGCGACCACTTCCTGCCGGGAGCACTGCCGCTCGCGCATTGCGCGCAGTGACCCGTTCCAGTGCAACAGCTGGAACACCGTCATCAGTTCTTGGAACTCCAGCATCGTCCGACCCTTGTTTGTTTCCAACATAAATCTGGAAAAAAGATCATATTTTTTATGATGCTGCTGGTGGAACAGGTATATGGCCCACCTGATGTTAAGTGGTAACCATCACCTATAACAAAGCATTGCCTTGTAGGTCACGCACGTTTCGTTTCGAAGAATACCATTCTGAGATTAACATGAGCGAAACTTGAATTTGATGATATTTCGTAACGAGGATTGGGCCTATACCTTTTGCTAAAGTGACTCAATCTTGAACTAGTCCAACAATACAAAAGCTAGTTTAGTCTAGTTACATAGCAAAATTTTCAAAATAAAGGGTATTCATAAGGCCTGACCTAAAAGCTGCAATACCAGCACTAGGGTCCTGGTGCGCGGAGTCGCCTGCAAAGGAGGCGCGTGCCTCTGCCACCGCCTTCTCTATGAAGTGGTCCGAGATCCGCCGTGACTCATGCTCGTTGAACACACTGTTCATGAGCGCTATCTTCGCTGCACTGCGACGTGCTTCCGCTTTCGTCGGACAATTCTGTATGGACAACAAAATTATTCTGTATTAGCTTACATGTATACTTCTCGCATTATTCCTGATCAGGCTGCCCATTGTAATTTATTTATTTCACAAAGCTTTTAAACTTGTCAATATGTCTGAAAAACCCCGCAATTCTCACTAAGCAACTTGCTCGCCGTCGACTATACCGTAAAGAGTTTTCTATCTATGACTAGCTCTTCTCCCTGGGGCATTTTTGGGCAGAGTTGTATTTGTCTTTTAAATCTTGAAACTAAAAACAGCCATTGGTCAAAGTCTACCAGCTTTACTGTTACACTTTGACCAATGTACTGACCTCATATTGTTTCAACCTTCTAAAAGTCAAAACTCTCTTTGATCCGAACTCCTAAAAACCCAATTCCGGATTATCAGCTTAAATCTAAAAGCACTTTCAAATACACAACTGGAGAGATATCTGATATCTATGTTCAGGGTAATATTGATAAAAAAACCTATTCCCCTAAACGAAAGCCATTCCTCTTCAACAAATAGTAACTTTATCAATCTGTTGCAAAACTTATAAGAAGCTCCGTAACGAAGACTGAATACCTACATTCGGTATCTATCTATCAAATCTCCAGCAAAACTATCGCACAACACGACATTAGCAGGGTTGGGATACTTCCGGCTTTTCTAAAGTCTGTTCGGCAAAAATATCCTCTGAATAAGACTCCGCACCGCACCAAGGTCAACAATTTACATCCTATACAATTCGATCGACAGATACTCGACAGAAACAGCTGCTATTTTTGATGACATTTCGTTTATTTAGCCGGAACTCTTCAAAAACCGGAAAGTCAGGCTACAACCTTATTTGAGAAAGGAAACTAATACACGTCAAACCGTCCACGAGGGTGATGGCTGATAATGTTATAGATACCAACAATGTTGCTCAATATGTGGGGTAAATAGGGGTTCTGTTAAATATGTCGAAGGTTTCAAAGATATGTTGTTGAGATACGACAGAATACGGTCGCTACGTGACACTGAATTCAACGTGTTCTGAACGTGACTACAAATTGAGTTTGGAGGTGATAGAGACAGGTAGGTAGGTAGGTATAGAGTACTTGTATAGTGTTATAATAGAGGTTGTCATAGTACCTTTATATGGCATCGTAATGTAAGTACATAATAAATGCACATGTACAAAACATTAAAAGTTTGATTAATGTTCAGTTTCTGAAATATAAAAAGTACCTCATAATGTACTTAATTATTGACTATATCTTGTTGCTATAGAATTAATATAGTTAGTAATAGAAAATTGAAAACTTGACATATAGTATTACCTCATCTCAGGAAAATTTAATCAGTAAAACAAGAGCTTCACTTATACCTTTTTCCTAAAGCGTTATTATACTAACTTTCCATTTTACTGCTCTCGCTTATTTTCCACGGATCCCAGCCCGGAATTTGGTATAGAATTTTTTCATGGATCCATTTATTTCAACGCCCAGCATTTTATAGCCTGGGTCTATGAAATATGACGGGGTCAGCAATAAAGCGGTACCTGTTCTAAAACTTTCTAGAGCGTGCATGTATGTAGTAACAGCATAAGAGTCTTAGACGAATAATGTAAGATAAGAGCAGAAGGATCATAGTATTTTCGGGTAGCCCCTGCTAATAGTTGAATAGGTGAAGTGGTTATAGCCAAATAACAGAGCTAACATTGAAACACCGACGCAGTCTGAAAATTCCGAGGAAAATTTTGAATTACTCAAGGCTTCCATTTATATTGTTTACTTTAGTGTGTATTACTTCAAATATAGTGGTTATCAATAAAAAGTTATCTATATACTCTTTCAACATTTAATTTTGTAATTTTCAACGAGCTGTTTTAATGAACACTGGTTTAATGACCAAAATATTTATCCTTGCAGCATGCTTTTACCTGTCGCGGCTTCTTTAATGTGTACCTGAAAACTGCCGAAGCAGGCGCCTCCCGGCAGAGTGACATAGCACACATACGGCGGATGGGCGGCGGGCACAGACTCGTAGATAACAAGGGCGCCCCCTCCGCCCGCGGCGCCTCCCCCCCGCGATGCCTTCACCTGCCAGAACTCTTGCAAGGCTTCCACCACGTTCACTGTCGATAGCACGCCGTCAGCTGCGGAGAAAAGAATAAATTGGAATTGACATCATTCAGACAATTTTGTTTAAATTAGGTAGGTACGGATTTCATTTAGGAATATCAGTAGATTTGAGTGATGTGTATTTGCCGTGATATAAATATATGGTACAATTTCCTTTTCAAATCTCTAGCACCAGTAAGTAGTTTAAGCATGTCAGTCACTCAGAGATTCATTACACGTAACAAAAAAATCATTAAATTCAAAGTTTCGAACGTGTGAATCAAATCGACATTTCAGATAGACCCAGTTTTCACAACCGTCTCAGCTCAAAAAGATAACGAAAATTTGGTTCTCTTATAATTAATGAAGGTGAAGATAAAACTAAATCTTAGTTATTTAGTATGTATGGTCAAAATGTGTCTATATTGAGTATATGCAGCCAAAATTGCATAGAGGCAGCGTTTGCACTAAGATGTCTACCTACGTAAATTTAAAAATTTTGTCACAGCGTTACAATCAGTTTTTACAGGTCAATATTTATTTAAAAGCTTTCATCAGTTTATCCAGTAGCAGTTCCCTAATTGCGAACTTTAAAAGACCGATGAACCAAATTAAGTTGAAAGTTTATTAGTTTACGTTAATATTTGTCTTTTTAGAGAACTCACGACGAGTTCGAGAGCTATTGTGAAAACTTTGCTCATTATTTGTCGCCAAGACCTTGCTTATTAACGTACCTACTCGTATTATTAATTATGAGGATATTACAAATATGTTTTGCATACGCCAAATTTTAAATAGCTATCCAATAGAGCCTGTTTTGCACGCAAAAGGCTTATTTTAGTGTCTTAGGCCCGTATTAGTTTCGCTAAACTTACATGGTTTTACGTCGCAAGATATAATTGGTTTTCTTTACTTCTTTCTTTCTTTCTTGGTTTAAGTCCAGTTACATATCAGTGACATGATACAGCTATAAAATAATTAACTTAAAATTACGGCAGCATTTTTCATGATATGTTCCTTCAATTTATTTTTGAATACAAACATACTTGTGGCTTTTATAATACTGCTAGGTAATGTTGTGCTCCTTCGTAAGTTATGTTTCTCTTTCCATAATTTGTTCTAGGTCGTGTTATTTTTTATGAATAAAAACACGTTTCAATATCTGTGGCCCAATTCTAGTAACGACGAAATATCATCAAATTCTACTTTCTATCGTCTAAATCTCCAAATGGAATATGAAACAATTACAGACAAGCCTGATTTCAACAAACAATTTCAAATTCTAGTTTCAAACTCCAAAAAAATACGAGAATTGGGCCTCTGGTAAAAAGGTAAGTGCGAGTCGGGCTCGCGTACGAAGGGTTCCGTACCATTGATAAAAACCAACTGAAAAAACATGTTAGTTGTATAAGAGCCCCCTTAAATCATAAATCAGAAATTTATTTGCATTTACATAGGTACAAATACAATATTCTTGGTTTTGGGGTTTACATAAGATATTCCATTATGTCCTACTATAAAATATTGCGCAAATATCAAAATAATAATACCCAATTAAGTCTTAAGATTTAACAAAATTTCTTACAATGTCAATTTATACTAAGTATATGAAATTATTAAATACATAAATTTATAGCTGAATTACCTATATGCTGAAATCCAAACCATCAGCTTAATTTCTTACTCACAGATTAATTAATATATAAGAGCCTATCTAACTATCTATCTGATTAAATTAATGCCAATTACAATATTTAAATAAAATGTCAGACAAGATTGATTAGAATAATTAATAAATTCGTTGATGTCAAAAAAAACAGCTATATGCTAACCATCTTATCAGTTTACTTTTGAATATATTATAAGGTAGGTCTTTAAATGAGTTTGGTAGTTTATTATACACCCATTATTATAGCATTCACATAGGCATTTCTCTTATAGATTTCCAGCTTTAGATTAGGTAGGTATAGCTTAAATGGATTTCTGGATGAAGCCATTACATCAGATTCCGAATTCAGAGGAAATACTCCGGGTCCCGTTTTATAATTGGGTGCGGAACCCTAAAAACGTTCTTTTGTTTTCTATTAAAGTGAAATAATTAGACCGCCAAAACTACTCTGGAGAATAATGTTCCATTTTCATTAGTTTAAAAACTGGAGTGTTCTAAAGTTATTTAATGAAAGCTACTAAAATATAGATGAAACAGGATCGAGTGAGTGAAAATTCGCGGTTTACAAATACTGGCTCTGAGGGAAACAAGCGTGCAAAATATTTGTTTGTGGTTTTATGTTTCTCATTACTTTCAAGTTGAAACACTGAAGTAAAAATAATTAACATTCTTTGAAAGATTCATGACAGTCATCAGATGGAGGGGAGAGGTTTTCGGGAAATTTTATCTCATAAATATACAGTTCTGGGAAAACTGGAGAAACCTTTGAACGCTTGGCTAGGGTGGATATTAAAATTATAAATAAATTCACTTATAGACATAAAATATATTAGTTATTATTGGCCTCACAGCCCAGCCAATAGTAACTCAGTCTTCTGTACTATAGTTTGTGGGTTTGATCCCTACCGAGGACAAACATTAATGATAAACATACATATTTATTCTCACTCTAGGTGTTATATTGTATTTTAGGATGTATTTACAAAAAAAATTACACAAGTATTTTATCAGCTATCTGGTTCCCATATTACAAGTTATGCTTAGTTTGGGGCTAGATGATATCGTGTAAAAATGGCCATAAACATTTATTTATTTACTAGCGGCCGCTCGCAGCTTTGCCTGCAGGGCAGTTTTTTCCCGTTCCTCTTATTTTTTCGGCTTAAAAAGTAGAGTATATGTTAATCCAAGTTATAATCTATGTTTATTCCAAATTTCATCCAAATCGGTCTACTGGTTAGAGCGTGAAAGAGTAACAAACATCCATCCATCCATCAATACTTACAAACTTTCGCGTTTATAATATTAGTAAGATTTATAAAACTATTATCGAAATTGGACTTGCTTAGTAATTAGGTACCTTAAGACAAATAACCGCCAACTTAACAACCTCCTCCTCTATTAATGTTGGGAAATAAAAGAAGTAAAAATAAAACTACACAGACAATGAGAAAAAGCGTCTTTATTTGGCACTAAGGAGTATTAAAAGCCGTGAATATTAAAGTAACTAGGTACCACAAGACGAGACATCATCAAACAGAAATAAGATGCAATAAGACGCTCATTTAGTTTTAAGATTAGTACTAAAGTAGTAAATGCCCGTGTAACATAATCCTACTATATAAAACTAGCGACCGCTCGCAGCTTCGCCTGCGTGGCAGTTTTTTCCCGTTCCCGTTATTTTTTCGGGATAAAAAGTAGCCTATATGTTAATCTAGGTCTATATTTATTCCAAATTTCATCTAAATCGGTCCACTGGTTAGAGCGTGAAAGAGTAACAAACACCCATCCATCCATCCGTCAGAGGTATGTCCAGACAGTACATTTGGTACATACCCACATTTTGCAGTAGTTAGTATTCTATACGTGACAGGTTGCAAGCCCATCGCCACTGCTAGAATACTAACTGGTTTTCTCACCGTTTGAGAGCACGGGCACCGCACATAAATTTTTCGAACGGAAAAATCCATTAGTGCTTGACCGGATTTGAGCCCACAACCGTAGGATCAGAAGGCGGGATCACTCCCACCAGTCCACCGGTGCTCTTATATAATATGCTTTAATGTAGATACTTATTATCATTTTGGCTTAGAGTCTATCAAAGCATATATCAAGTACCTAGGTAGGTAGGTTATTTGAGTTTTACCTTCCTAAGTACCCTAAAAAAAGATCACTTTTGTAATTAAACATTTATGTAAACAAAATGAAATCGCAATCCAACTAAGCTTTTGAAATCCAACAAATTACAGCAAGCGCGCTCCATTATTCCGTTTGAGAAATTAATTCATTTGTTCACGTGGTTGCCATTCTGTCGTTACCGACTTGTTTTATCAGAGGACCTAAGCTTGAAAACGTTCGATAAATAAATGTCACTAGGAAACATGACGTCATTATTTTCGCTAAAACATAACATAATTATGAATAAATATTTCTGGACATTTTTACACAACATCATTTTTTTTAAGCCCAAACTAAGCATAGCTTGTTCTATGGGAACCATTTCGCGGGGGGTTTTTTTCGCGATTTTAATTTTTTCTTGTAATTAAAATTATGATGAAAGAGATTATTATGATAAAAGTGTAATAAATAAGAAAAAAAATCCTGAAATTCAACGTGTATAGTGAGGGTTGAAGCTTGTATGAAAATAAGATCACGCAGACGAATTCGTGCAAATTTCTCTAGTTTTTTTTTATTATTTTAATATTTTGAGGTTTCGAACGGTACCTCTTAATAGGGAGCCATATAGGTAGGTGTCCCTAATTGCAAATACTCCCGGCAATCTTCACAAAGCCCGTGAAGCCGCTCCATTATTCCATTAGAGAAATTAATAATTTTCCATTCATAAAAGATGGCCATTCGGCCTGAAACGTTATTATCACACGATGAGTCGAGTTCCCCCTCTCTCCAGTGATACGCAGCCTGTGGAAGCAGCTCGGAAACTTCACGCTCTTCGTAAATGATATAAGGTACAGTCAATATAATGCCTAACTCTGAGCAATTCTGCTGACTGTTATTATCAGAGGCCCAAGTCTCGTAACAAAATATCGTCAAATGTAAGTTTAGAAACTGATATTTCAAACAGGCTCAATTTTGACAATGAAATCTTTTTTTAGATGACTTTCTGACGGAACTAGCAGATGACTCATGATTAAGTGGTTACCATCACCTATAACGAAGCGTCGTAGGTCACGTTCCTTTGGCACGTACCCTACGATGCTCTGCCCCGCGTCCATTAACCTAGGTCATACAGCTGTTAAGCCTCATGTACCTATCTATCATGTACCGACACCCACACCTTTCAAAC
Organism: Electrophaes corylata; assembly: GCA_947095575.1. Taxonomy (NCBI): domain Eukaryota; kingdom Metazoa; phylum Arthropoda; class Insecta; order Lepidoptera; family Geometridae; genus Electrophaes; species Electrophaes corylata. The sequence goes on along the minus strand of OX352699.1, from coordinate 12,608,531 downwards.
CGGAACACAGCAAGCTGCTTGGTTACAAAAATAGGCATCGCGGTAGTACCCAGACGAGCCCTTCACTAAGAGCTACTACTAATGGTATAGAGAAGTATGTATGGTAGCAAAAATGCCTTTAGAAGTGAACAAGCTATATAGAGTGTGTCTGAAACCTGAGGTCTTTTTTGTAAACCTCTGCTCAATGTGACGTACATTGTTAGCGGGACGGACGGATAAAGACAAGGGACGTTGGACACTCCTTTACAATTCATTCCACTGCCCTCGCTCCGATTCAAATTGAAACCCGGATCTGCTCTAAAAAAGATTTACGAAGGTTCATTTCGCACGAGTTACACTGCTGGACAACGTGATAAGATGCTCGACAGTTGAGCTGTCGAAGCTGTGCATATCCCGAAATGTAACTCAAAATGTGATTACGAACTCATTTCAATGTTTTGTGGAGTAGACTTCCAAAGTTAGAAGGGTTTATTCCACTGTTTATTTACCTACTCTTTCGGATCCAATCGTCTCGCTGTTTACTCAATTCAATGTTTGCGTGAGGGGGAATACCCAAATAGAGTTAGAACTATATGGGACGAAATTGTGTTCACTGGTCAAAGGGTTGTCTGTTGAAAAGTTTTGAGGTGGAAACTTTTGGCATTTCGGTCGTTTTGTTTATCGTGTCCTATCATTTATATTATGGTTGAGTAAATGCGTCGATATCACATGAAAACAAAGTAATGTAGTTACGACACGTATTTCCTCAATAATTTTTCTGTCAAAAGTAATCAAAGCTATAGACAAATCAATCATTAATCACAGATAATTAAAACAAGAAGAGAAACTATCAACACGAATTCAGCTTGATCGATCGCAAAAAACCGTTTTCAACAAACTTCTAATGCTCGGCTCTCGAACAAAAACAACAATTATGTTGTTAGATCAATCCGATCATAGCAGTTTCTCACAAACTGTCGTTACTTTGCACTCCTAAGTTCGCACGCACACAATTGCGAAAGCCGTAACTTTGGAAGTATAGAAAACACGAGGTTGAAACCCGGAAACAGTTTTATCGCAGCTTTGAGAAGCTTGAGACTGTGTTTATCCATAGGTTTAGTGACCGGAGTTTTACTTCCATTTTAGTCTATTTCCATACACAATCTGTGGAACGTCACTGCACTTAAGTTGTTGTTCTACCAAGATTTTTGAATTTGGAATAAAAAAACCTGTAAATAACAGTAGTCGAGTGCATACGAGCATTTAAAAAAATTCAATATGATATTAGTAAAAAACTAAATTACTATGACGGATTCAATTCTGATTGAACCAAAAATACTTGGGGTCTTAGTGACACTTGTGTAACAATTGAAATTAAATGATGTTATGTGGCAAGCTAAAGGATAAAGTTGAAAATAAACTTGCAACAATTGACCATAAAAATAAAAGAAGAAGTACCTACCTATAACATGTTTCAGAAATGTTGTTGTTCTGGCAATTATTTTAGTGGCGTTTATCGGCGTTTTTTGTCTGAACCTTAAAACTATCAGCATAGAAAATAACATATTCCAGTTTTGGATTGAGAGATAAATCTAAATCTCTAAGTCTAAATATAAGTTTGGTTATAAACACAAAGATCCCAAACCTAAATGGGTAGGTATATTATGTATTGGTGCAACATTTATATAGTCCTAAGACGTCTTAGAACTAATGTAAAACCTTCTTACATACTAAGGAAATAACCACAGGGATTGAATATTGAATACAGAACATCCATGACAGCTATTTGGGAGTAGGTAAACATAAATTTTGTGCTAAACAATTTTAACCAAATTTTCAGATGACTTGTTTTCTAAAGACGAAACCTTTGCAAATACTGTAAGTAAGGAAACCGACGCTTTCAAGATGTTTCTTATTACTGTGAAATTAATATTTAATTAAATATGCTAAGCCTGTAGTACACTGCGAGGCATTGTAGCGCGATATTTCCAACCGCGGTATCCTGTGTCGAAACAACTCAATTATACACCTAATAATTTAAATTCGCGTAGGTATTAGTAATAACGTAATTTGTAAGCAAATTAAATTACTTAGATACCAATGATAAATGATGTTGGTTTTGCCTGGGTGGTATGTTGTATACTTAGTATGTATTTACGAAAAACAAGTATTTAAGTAGGTATTCTGTTATCTCGTTTCCATAGAACAAGCTTTGCTTAATTTGAGACAGGATAGGATTCTGTGAAATGTAGGTACACAAATATTTATTACTGTCACACTATTATACCGAATGTACCGGTAAAAATAGAAACACGACTTTAATCCCCAAAGCACGGTAGATATCCCTTGAGATCTTTTAGTGTCAAGTACCTACACGAGATTCTTCGAGGATGTCTAATGGGGGTAGCAAGAGGTACGTCCAAATACTACATTTGGTAGATACCCACATTTTGCAGTAGTTGGTAAGGCAGGTTGCAAGCCCATCGTCGCTGCTAGATTACTAACTAGTTTCCTCACGATGTTTTCCTTCATCATAAATACATACTTGGAATTACAATATAACACCCAAACAGAGAGCAAACGTTTATGTTTATCAAACAAATGTTTGTCCTTGGTGGAGATCGAACCCACAGCACAGAAGGCAGAGTTACCTACTACTTACTAAGCTGTGAGATCAGGCCAGACAGGTATAAATTGAATAAATAAAATAATAATGGAATGAACTAGGAAAATTTGTGTCTCAGCCAAAAACGGCTAATTACGAGTGTATGGTAACTCATAAATATATGTAGGTATTTTATAGTCGTTTTTTACGACCAGCACAAGAAGTAATGGAGTGGTACTATTCTACGCTGGTATCACTGTCCTGACACCTTAGGTACCTATCGGCAGCAAGCATACATTTTTGCAATGTATAAACTATTCTCTTATTTGATTTTTTATTTGTTTTACAATCCACACAGCATCATTTAGCCCCAAGCTAAGCAGAGCTTTTGTTATGGGTACTAGATGACTGATACAATTAATACAATACATTACATACATACATATTTTTTAGTATACATAGTAAACAACCAGAACACCCGGAATAAATATTTGCAGATTGTACAAACATTTATCCCAAGGCGGGACTCGAGCCCGCGACCTCCTACGTCGCATGCGGACATTCGCCCGCCGCACCACATCGGTCGTCTACTAATTCATTAGATTGTAAGTATTACTATTACTTATTACTATTATACTGTCTTTTGAACTTCTGTTGTATATTATGTTCTTGATATTGCCTTAACTTGTTTCCAGTTTTGGCTTTACCTTATTAAGTTAGATTGGAACCACACTGGAGCTTCATTATTTCCATTATTCAATCAAGCCGTAAGTTTATTCTTCTAGGCTTAGTCGCGAGGAACAGGCGCTTAGATTCACCTAGCTTTTTAAGATGATCTCTGCGGATATTGCTGAGTAAATACCTTTTGTCTACCATTTACTATTTTGACGCTTTTTTTTTGTAACTTTATTTAAACCATGATACCATGGTTTAAATAAAGTTACAAAAAAATGAACGATGAGAAAAGGCCTTTATATCAAAGAAAATTAAAACGAAAATTTCATAATTTGTGCCTAGTGTTTTAATAATATCGCTAAAGAAAACAAAGAACGGAGGGAAATTCATTTGGAGATAAAAATAGATTCGATATTTGCATCTTAGATGATTTCTCCAGCATTTTTAATAACTTTTGTGTATAATTACTTAATAATAACAATAATGCTGGACAATCTACACAGCATTATCTAGCCCCAAGCTAAGCAGAGCTTGTGTTATGGGTACTAGATGACTGATATACTTAATACAATAATACATTACATACACATATATTTTTATTATGCATAGAAAATACCCAGAACACCCGGAATAAATATTTGCGGATGATATTAAACATTTATCCCAAGGTGGGAATCGAACCCGCAACCTCCTGCGTCGCAGGCGGATATTCTACCGCCGCGCCTTATCGGTAGTCAATTAATGCCTCATATGCATTGTTATGTACCTGTACTTATGTACCTATACTTGTATTTTTTTTAATAGGGGACACCATCATCATCATCTTCCTGCCCTTATCCCACACTAAGTGGGGTCGGCACAACAGGTTTTTTCTTTCCACTCTCTTCTATCAGCCGTCATCTCAGTGTTCACTCCTTTCTTACTCATATCATCTTTTACGCAATGGGGGACACCAAGCCTAAAAAATAATTTATGCCCACATAATTATGGGGCACTGTATGGTTTATAGGTACTAGATGTACCTACCTATACTTGAATTATTTAACTCAGACCAAAAAGGGATACCAGGGCTAAAAAATAACTTAGTTGTAGTTGATTAAATTTAGCTAAAATAACACAAGTTATTTATTCTTGCTAAGGGCTTGACTTTAAAATGATATAAACTCGTTACTTTTTTTATTTTTACTTGGTACAAAGTTATTAGAATGTAAGTATTTTATGGTAGAACATATTTTATGATACTGGTAACACCACAGGTGTTACACATTTTGGTCATTTTCTTTGTCCAACGAATGGAATACCATAAAATGAAGAAACACTGAGTGACATTTCCTTTGTTTAAATTTACATAAAAAAACCAGTAAACGATGATAGGAAGTTTGTATGAGTATTCGAGTAATTGTGTTTGTATATCCGACGTTTGTGATAAGAGCCGCGCTTGAGAAAATCAATACAGAGTGTCGTCTTTATATCTAGGTAACAACCTTAGATCATTTACCTCTAGATAGACTCTACTCCTGCAACGCGTACCTAAAAAATAGGCCAAGTTAGGCAAACTTGTTTGCGTGTCACCCATACATCAACACGCGCTCACATTGTCTTACACTCATGGCACGTCATTATATTTGTCACTGTGTGCGTGCGTAACATTACCAGCTGACAATGTGTTTCCCAGTTTATGGGGTAAACAGATCAAATTTAGGTTCCGGTTTTTAAGTAAGATGTGACTGCGTTTTTTAGCACGAGACAGTTTCGGACATATAAAATTGGTCAAGTGCGAGTCGGGCATGAATAATTGACTATTTTTTTCATTTATAAAATGCAAATATGGTTCTTTCAACTACGCTTTGTCAATTATTAAATGTGTGCCCGGAAATTATTTTGCCAAAAAATGGTCAAGGGGAAGTCGGGTTATGAATTTGATTTTCTTAGGTCTGTTTTTGTTACTAACAATCTTATGACTGTTTGTAAAATAAAATGTAAAGCAAATAAAAAGCAAAAATATATAAGTATTTTTTTATTGTACGACAAAACGCTTTGCATTCATCTCACCTGGTTTTAAAAAAAATTTAAAATGCGGCTTTTCTGTATAATTTTCACCCATTTACTTTTTTGGATAGGATCACTTGGAATTCTGAAAAAAAAATGTAACATAGTTACTATAATTATGGTCAAGGTCAGTGCTAATATATATACTTAGGCCCTTTATTAGTCGAAAACGATACTTAGTGGAAAAAATTGGTATTGGTAAAAAAAAAAACAAAAAAGTTTTCACCACCTTGAATTACAAAATTAATGTCATCTTTGAAATTGGTCGAAAACGATACCCATATTAAAAAAGCTTAAAAAATGTCTAAAAATAAGAAAATCAACGATAAATATTCAAGCCCTACTCGCACTTGACCATTTTTGTCAAAATCCTCTTGGGTACATACACAACCACATAACAAAAATTTTGTACTAACTGCCTAATCGGATGAACAGTAAAATGCAGAAGTAAAACCTTCAAACAATATTCAGGGCTACTCGCACTTGACCGATTTCTGAGTCTGAAATAAAACTCACCAGCGCCGTGCGCTTTTTCCATAATTATATAAGTAGAGTGCACACGAGACCTACGAGTGTATCCTGCAGTAAACTTTATTGAGTACCTAATGAGGATGATGATGATGATTTATGTATATTCTTTTTCATAGTCTGTTACTAACATAAGTAAACGACAATCGCGCACTCACATGGGGAATTGTGTATACAAAACCTTGCAACACTAACAAACATGTCAAGTGCGAGTTGAAATAATACGCGCTAATTTTTGAATTATATTTATCAAATTACTTGGAATTAAACTTAAAATTTAGATACTTACTGATGGAAGGACACTTCACTTGTCATTTTTAATCGTCCTCTGTAGTTTCTGCACACTTTTATTGTACAACTCGCCATTGCAGACACAAAATGTTACACAGAGATGTGACCGTCCGCCATGAAAATTCAATTGACACTGATGGGCGGGGAGCGACTTGTCGGAGTACAGTACTCTGACATTTTTTTCGATGCGTTGGTGCGTTTGAAGCAGTATCTAGAGAGTAAATGATCTAAGGTAACAACGTTCAAATTCCGCCACGCGCGATCACTACGCGGTTGACGCGCGGTGTCCACGCTGCCAAAAATATAAGAAAGACTGTAATTGGTGGATAATTGGCATTGAATTTCACAATCGCGCGGCAGCGGCGCGGTCTCTGCGCCAAATCTTTTGCGTCGTCTAATCAGGTTCTAAAACCTATGTCCAGGGCTCAACGACTGCTTGATTTTAAAAGATAGACCTAGATAACTTCTGTGCACTACTAAATCATGCGATAGTGTGTAGCTCAATAGCTAGGTGTGTTTCCGATCCAGCCAGATCCGTTCGACTTCGTTAATGAGGTTTGTCAGTCAATTTACATTTCAAAATAGGCCGTAATGTGTTGACATTGGGCGTAGGCAGGTGTGTCGGATGGTCACCTGACATTTAACAACATCGGCTAGTTAATGAAAGTGCTAGTGGAATATAGGCCTTATTATGACGACATACGATGCTACGTAGACGAGTACAATATCATCTCCGGTTGAATTGACTTTGATGGCTTTGTCTTTTGTTTGTAGTGACAATGAAATTGAACAGCTACATGACGTGGAAACCAGCGGGTATGGCTTTGAGCCCATATGATAGCATGCAATCTCTTTTTTAGTTGTCATACAATGATATCTACTTCTTATTGCTAGTATAAAATTGACGCCCACGTGTATGTTTACCCTGCCGTAATACAGTTAAATCTTGCAAGGAGGGTATGATTTTTTGTAACTACTTATTAGATCCAGTTATAATGATTCATAGCTACACTGATGATATAGGTACATTTGTATTAAGTATTTTAAAATCTACATAGATAGCTTTATTCAAACAAGTAATTTACAAGCTAATTTAACCTGCCATTTAAAATTTAAAATAAAATTATGTTTATGTTTATGTTTATATTATTCAAGGTGTAAAGTGTAAAAATAAAAAGTAGCAAGCATTTTCAAACTACCTATTATAATGATATTATTCAATCATATGCTTACTTTTTGCACTTGATACTAGAAAAAGGTACTGCAACTGTTTGTGCCTATAGACAGTTTTCAATACGTGAGAAGTTGCAAGTTCAATACAAATACCTACTCTGTGGTTCAATACCACTGCTAGAACTAAGTCCTTAATCTATGGCTAGAACACTAATTAGTCTCCTAACTATGTTTTCTCGAACCATTGACGGTAATTATTGTAGTATACCACTTAAACTTCCTATCACGTGAAAGGAGAGCCTCTCATGGCGAGGTGATTAATACAAATTAGCATGTAATACCATTCATTTATATTTTATATTACTCCAAAACCTATCAACATTTTTGCCGGTATTTTTTCGAAGACATAGTATATATTATTTTGTTTACATACAGTGCCCTCTACAGATTATATACATACATACAGACACACGACGTGGAGTAAAATGGAATTGACATTTTATTATTTTTCTACGTTAAAAAGCGTAGTATTAGTGCAGGAGGCTAAGGGCTAAGCCAGTGCAATCAATTTGTGCATAGATTGGAAGACTATAATTGCCAATACAGCAACACTATAGAAGCTTTGGTCTATTGCAAACGGTACCAGCAAATAATAGGACCGTCCTTGGCAGCAAGTCCCCCATCCTCAGGGTTACAGTATTGTAATTACAAGCACATGAGGCTTAACACCTGTATGCCTCAGGTTGATGGACGCAGAGCAATGTATTGCAGGGCACGTTCCTAACTAACATTACCTACAAGGCAATGCTTTGTTATAGGCTATGGTAACTACTTAACATCAGATGGGCCATATGCTGGCTCCATCAGCAAATTGTATAAAAAAAACCCCTATGAGGTATTTTTTTTAATTATCTACATTAAAATTACAAAAGTTATCCTGACTTTATTTTCGTCACTATTTAAAATAAATTTTGAGGAACCCATCCTTAATTTCCGAAACGTGGGCTTAAAAGACCCGGCAGCTCAAGACATATATCAGTTATCAAAGTGTGCAAGTGCGTAGATCTTGCAAGTTCTTTTTCGGTGTCTACTTAAGTGTGATTTGTGGTATTTCAAGAGCCATTATCAGCACTGGCTCATCGAGGCTCAACAGGCCCAACTGTATCTATTAAGTCGGTAACTTATTGTACAGTCAGCTGCACCGCTAAGTTAACACTCCCCAGCTTCATTTATATACATAGCTGTAGTACTATAAATGGGTCACAATCCAGGGATGCAATCATGGAACATCGGTTGACAAACTGACTTTATTTTTCAAATTTTATCTACACCCGCTAGCACAGAACTAGCCATATTTTATCGAGTAATTTCTTTGTTAACAACTCGTCGATAAATTTGGTAAACCTTCTAGAATTTATCAACCTAGCATTCGACTAAGTTATATGCTACCAATCTCAAAAAAATTCGACCGTTTTATCGAAATTTACCACCTCTGGTACTTACTAAAGCACCGTTTAGATGAGAAGAGTTTCTTGTACGTTTTAGGGTCAGAATATGCATGTAAAAATCTCTAGACAATTCTCGCTCGTATTTTATGGTTTTTGTATCCTTTTGACTTCCTTTTGATAATCGGATCTTTGAGTAGAGAAGCTCGGCGGCGGCGCATTACGGAGAGGACCGGCGGTCTAGTGGAAGTGATTCCGCCTTTTGATCTTAAGGTCGTGGGTTCAAATCCGGCCGTGCACCAATGAATGTTTCTGTTCGAAAAATCTATGAGCGCAATGCTCTCAAACGGTGAAGGAAAACATCGTAAGGTAACCAGTTAGTATTCTAGCAGCGGCGATGGGTTCGCAAAATGTCGCAAAATAAAAAGATCAGAGGGTATATCTACTGTAGCTGGGGATTAAGTCGTGAAGTTATTTATCTGTTAATTTAAACAACGCTAACGCAGCAAGATATGCTAAATGTTTATTAATAATATGCTAAATGTTTATAAATAGTGACAGTGTTTTAGTAATTAAAAAACTTCTATTCTAGTTTAAACTAAACTGAATATCAGAACAAACAGGCGTTAATCACGCTACATTAAGCACACTAGAGCAAAGTGTGAACACATTTGATAATTCTCTGACACATGTAGCACTTAGCACTTACCCCCGAATCTCGACAACTTACACCGATTAGCACCATTCGTACACAACTACGGCTAAGTACTTAAAGGGTAACTTAATGCTAGATTAGCACCTTGACGCGTGGAATTTCAAATTACGCACTTGAATCGTCTAAATAAAGTTTAAAATTATATGCGCTCTGAGGGGTTTACGACCGCATCTGGGATCAAAATGTAAGAAAATAGCAGTTTTTTTGATAGTTTTACGCAAGTAGCGCACTTAAAAAACCTATCACGTGTACGTAGGTATTAAGCTGATGTTTTAACTTGTAAGCATATGAATAAAATCAGACAAGGGGTTGTTAAGTTATAAGGTTATCAAGGGAGAAAAATAACTATTTTTATGCGACGAAAAACGGAGGAGGTTCTCAAGTTGACGCGTATTTTTTTATACAAATGGGTCAAAAGGTGGTAAAGATAAATATTTTGATCTAAGATTTATCTATACAAATAAATAAAATTGAAGTGTCTGTTTGTAATATTAAAATAACCGCTTTTTACTACATGCATATGAATGTATATGCGATACATATTCCAAAATAGCATTTTTTAAAATTTTGTCTGTCTGTCTGTCTGTCTGTCCATTAGTTCCGGGTAATCTCTGGAACGGCTGGACGGATTTCGACGGGACTTTCACTGGCAGAAAGCTGATGTAACAAGGAGTACCTTAGGCTACTTTTTATCCCGAAAAAATAACGGGAACGGGAAAAAATTGCCACGCGGGCGATACTGCAAACGACCGCTATTTTATGCCGTATTAACGCCATCTGTTGGCAACATCGAGTACTACTTAGTTAAGATTTGTAAGTAAAAATGTTTACCGCCCAACGAAGTGGGCACGGGTCAGCTAGTCTAAAATAAATGATGATTTTTTTTACATTAAATGTTGGTGAAAAAAACATGCAAAATGCAAATTTAGTTTACAAGTTGAAACGTATTTTAGATTGAAAACAGCTTTTTTTAGGAACTATTTTCGAATGATTAGTTTTTTTTTTTTACCACATTTTGGTAAACTTGGAGTCGCTGCACGACGGTTTTACATTGTGGAAGTTGTGGTTGATTCAATTCTCAAAAAGACAAAAGTTTGTGTGATGAACACAAATATTCAGTAAATTTTTTTTGCACACGCACTACTTTTTAATTGACACAATGATTTTTGTACTCTAGTAATCACGAATTCAAGAATAATTTTCTGGTCTAAGTATGAGTAAAATCTTGTTAAGATATCAGGGCACAAAGGGAGGAAAAAGTAATAGAACCCAAGTATGACATCCCACTTTATAGCTATAATGACGTAGAGTGTCTTAAAAAAGACTTTCCTTTGTTCTCTGTTTGGGTGTCATAAAATACATTAGATACTTATGTAGGTATTGAAAATACAAAAAGATGTATAAATAATTTATCAGCTACCTGGTTAGAATGTCTGTCCATAATACAAGCTTTGCTTAGTTTGGGGCTAGATGATTGTGTAAAAATGTCCACAAATATTTAGAATAGAATAGAATAGAATATACTTTTATTTAGCATAGGCATAATTCACAATATTTATCAATGGCAAACACACACAAGCCCGACTTGATAAACAGGTAAAATAGAAAAAAAAAAAAAAAGAAATGTACCCCATCGGCTCATGTGTAAGCAGTAGGTCCCTATGCTAAAATGGTATTATAATGGTATAATGGTATTGGTATGGTATTTGTTACTAGCTGTTCCGCTTGCGACTTCGTCCGCGTTCTTCTTTGAATTTTTCATACAAAACTCATCTTCTTCTTACACCCGCTTTAGAAACATAATATAGCAAGATTTCAAATAAGTTTTAGCCAATGACTCGAAAGAAGGAAAAGCAAGGTTTCACAAAATATATTTAACTAGCGGTTCGTTCCGGCTTCGCACGGGTTTTAGTAAGGATACTAAATTTTTTTGAAATTATAATATGTCACCTGGGGATAGTGTAGCTTTCCAACGCTGAAATAATTTTTCTAATCGGCCCAATAGTTTCGAAGCCTATTCAATGCAATGCAAACAATCAGATAGTTTCTCTACATAATATTATAGTATAGATGTACTGACTTTTCGACCTCTACAGTTTTACATTAAGCTTTGTTTTATCATTAAAAAGACGTAGATTTTAACTATCAAAGATATAAAAGAGAATAAAGAACGTGACGCCGCCCAAATGCAAAGGATACTTCATTTTCTCGGTTTTCAAATAAAATGGTGTCATAGGATAGCGTGGTGAGCCTTTGAGAGGAAAAAGATAAATAGCAGTACAATACTGAGAGAAAGCTCGTACATTCTCAGTTTAATATTTAACAGACTGCGACTTGTACAAAGCTTTGGGGGAATTTGATATGTGCTATGTCAAGGAGATGTAAGTAATGCTTTATAATCAGAGCTAGAATTCTTGTAACGAAATATCTATCGTGTCAATTTCGAAATGGTATTCTTTGAAACTGATATTTCAGACAGGCCCAATTTTGGCGATAAAATTCTTGTTTCAATTTCGTCTCGGCTCAAAAAAGATACGAGGATTAGGCCCCAAGAGTACTCCTTTCAATTATCTATGCTTGGCACTAAAGTGATGTTAGATGATAAAGCTAAATCTAAAGTTACATAATAATTTTACTTCAACCTATTTTTTTGTATGTGACAAGCAAAATTTATTTTCATACAAACTTCAACTCCTGCTGTACCCGTTTAGGGGTTGAATTTAGAACAAATATACCCTGAAAATTTTAAGACTATATACGACCGAGGTTTGATGATGATGTCCTTTTTAACGTATCCGTCAACGGCGAACCTTGCTAACTCCGGGCATGTGAGCGAATATGACTTGCAAAGCCAAACTTGGTTTTAAAGGTCCGGTCACAGGGTGCACAATGCGTTGCCTATCATGTTTTTTACTCTCATGCGCCTGTAATTTCAGCACCCACACCTTTTAAACCGAAACACTACAACGCTACTTGGTGGTAGAAATAGACATGGTGGTAGTACTTCCCCGGACGAGCTTCACTAAGAGCTCTACTTACTACTAATTACCAGCTGTGGTATATTTCTCTTAACATCCCAGATTTAATAAAAACTGCACTAAGAAACTTTTTAAACTATCATGGTTTTGATCAATATTTTGGATAGAAACGGGATATTTATGCGGGATATACGGGATAGTTATGTCTGCCAATAACATTAGACCCACTTGCCAAAGACTTCAGTTTGACCCGTGATCATGGCGCATGCAACTGTGCCGAAATATCGGGAAACAATCAAACTCAAAAATCATGGTAAATATCCCGTTTCTATCCAAAATAATGTGCTAAGAAAGTTGTGTAGAAAACTGAAAGAAAAAAGAGAAAATTATGTTAGCTAGCAGAATGAAGATTTACTTCTATTTACACTGAGTGAAGGTCTGAAGAGAATGTCTCCATCGCATAGGATACACAGTCGTGGATTTATTTATTTATTTTTATGTTTTACTCTGACACTGAGTGGCCATTTTTTATTAATTTTACTATTACACCCGCCCCGGCTAAGCACAAAAAGATTTCAGCAAATCGTGTCGTAAGAGAATATTTCGTTTTTATGGTTTATTAAGCACCGGTGGTCGAGTGAGCGAAACCCCGCCTTGTGCCCTAAGGTCGGGAGTTCGAATCCAATCGTGCACGCGTACGCAAGTAGTCCAATATTGATTAAAATACCATATCTTCGTCACCGTCCTAACCCACAACACTTTCACAATTAGTATGGATTTATTTTTAATTCTACATTGTCTTTTACGTATGATTCTGTCAAAATATTTAAGCTATCGCCATCTTATCAATGGGTAATGATAAACAGTGACAAAAGACATTTTAAACCATATTTAAATTTATATGGAGGTAGAAATCGTACGCTAATTTACAACGCTCTCACTTATTGGCTTACTTTACGCGAACGTTAGACGAAGACAGCAATTATCTAATATTCATTGTAAACATTAGAGAAGCAAGGAAATTCGTGACAGCACATCGTTAGACGAGAAACGTCTATGCAATTTCTAGTAGGTAATGTAATGTTTACGAGCCCTAAACACAATTAGGCGGGAAATTTATACATCTCGCTTTGGAAACGTAACCGTGTAATCTACAAGATAAATGGCGTATAGAAGTGAGTATTGACAGTTAAAAAAATAGCGTTTCTATTCTCCACGTAGTTTTCTCTAGACGACCGATGTGGCGCGGCGGGCGAATATCCACCTGCGACGCAGGAGGTTGCGGGTTCGATTCCCGCCTTCGGATAAATGTTTGTACAATCTGCAAATATTTATTCCGGTTGTTTTGGGTATTTTCTATGCATACTAAAAAATATGTATGCATGTAATGTATTGTATTAAGTATATCTTGCTTTGATAATGTAGTGTTTGTAGTAATGTATAAGTACCTACTTAACTATTTCCATTTATTTTTATTGTTTTTGATTTTTTCTTTAATTTTTTGTGTACAACTGTGCTTCATCACCATTTGAGTGACTGTGCTTAAATGTATTAATGTGTTTTAATGTAAGTATAACTAACCTACGCTATAAAGGCAAACCTACGTAACAAAATACTTAGTTCTTAGTATCTCTCTAAGTGAATTTGTAATTCTTATGAGAAATAAATATCTTAAACCAGATATCAGTCGTCTAGACCCATAACACAAGCTCTGCTTAGCTTGTGGTTAGATGATGCTGTGTGGATTGTCCAGCATTATTATTATTATTTCTCTGTCTGTTTGTAAAATTGTAATATTGGCCAATGAGATAAAAGTTTATGCCCGGTCCCGGTTCGGTAAATTACAAGCGATGACGCTTGCCTGATATGTAAACTCTCACTTCATTGGCGTGTGTTAGTAGAGTAGATGATGCTGTGTGGATTGTCCAGCATTATTATTATTATGTGTGAATAACTGTCACAGAAACAAACCATTGACATTAAGACTTATTTTTAAAGCAACTAATTTTAGTGATGAACAAATGGAATCTTGTAAGATATAGAAATCGGGTATAATCCGACAAGCAATGACTCTTAGTGACACTAATATACGCATACGCACTAATAAACGACAGAAACCAAGCCGTGAGTTACTTGCCTGTTCTTCTAGGCTTGATCGCGAGAAACTGGCGCTTAGATTCACCTAGCTTTAAGACGTGTTTAGATAATCCTTGCGGATATTACTGAATAAATGCTTTTTGATTTTGACTTTGCTTTTAAGATATTGGCACCAAATATTATTAACAACGCGAAAATTTTCATTTTAACCCGTTCTTCCTGAAAACGTAAAGGAGAGACTTAAAAGATCCAGCAGTGGTCTTCAAGCTAGCGATGATGATGTATTATACCTACAAGTCAGTATGACGTTATTTAGATGTGATATTTTGTTTCTTTCACACGAACATAAACTTAAGTCAGACAGCAACACACTGACTAGACTTTACTGACTGACTAGACTCCTTAACGTGAAATCAACGTGATACAGCACGTTGATTCCGGCCGCTTTCTAGCATTATGCTGACTAATTCTGCGTAAGAACTTTCGTTTTACGCAGGGCTGGTTTTCAGTCTACCCCGACGTTTGATCTACGGTGACAGTTGTACTATAAAGTAGTAATAAAAAAAAACAACAAAAGAAATATAAAACAATAAAAGCAAACTGACTTACAATTTTTTTTGACGTAAAGCTGTATCTGTAACTGCACTAGCACCTGTCACCCTTTATATCACGACAAAATATTGCTAGTATCACTGTTTGGTAATAGAAATAGTGCAGTGGTACTTCCCCGGATGAACTCCTCGACAAATAGCTGTATTAAGTTTTTGTATAATGACGTAGTGCCTTCTGCGCTCACTAGCAGCCCGGTAACGCTGTCAAAAATTGCTAGGTGATTATACTAGCATTTTAACAGTCCAAAAAAAAAACAAAAAAGCTCTACTAAGTACAATGGTATGTAAATGTCAATGCTCTATTTACGTGTGGCAGGGGCTTTTTACGGTACAAAAATTAAGCGCGTTATCAGTTTCACATCTCTACTTAGTTTATTATTTTCTATACCAAGTAAACGACGTAATCAAGAAGGCTGTACTTCAAAATAATTGCTATGAAATACTGCCGAATTCAAGCATTGTCTTATAAGATATTCTTGAATAATTAATTGTAAGTAATGCTCTACGCATGATATAACTTCAGATAAGAGCCAGACCACAATATTAGTTCTTAAAAGATAGCTTCTGGAAACCAAAAAGTAGGCTCTTTATTCTTTAACATTCCGTTGGAAGTTTATCATGCCGAATTTAAAATTCGAATCAGCATGATTTTTTATGAATTCTGAAAAAGAATTTCGGTGTTGTCGATTGGAACGCATGGTTTGAATGTTCCGGTTTATTTATTAGGAGGAATTTTGACACCTTGTTCATTAGTGTTTCCGTTTTCTCAACATTCCGACCGACAATGGTGGTAGCCGTTTCTTCGAAACCAACAGATTCTTTTCATAAGCACTCTAGCGTACTTTGTCTCGTTCGTGTTTCTCAAATTACGAATTTGAGAAACAAAAAAGAAACAAGTCGCTAAAACGTCTGAAGCCTAATTCTCATACTTTTTTGAAGATGAAATAAGATTAAAACTAAAATTTGATTGTGCCTTGAATTGAATTGGGTTTGTCTGAAATGTCAGTTTCGGAGAATACGAGAATACCATTTGAAGATTGACACAATCAAAACTTGAATTTGGTGACTTTTCGTTACGAAAATATTACAGGGCTATTTATCGCGTGTTACATTTCTTATTAAGTGTAATACAAATGTTTAATATGTGTTCCGATCGCGAAGTTAAAAAGTAGCTACCATGTTGTTAAACGTTTATGAATAAGACACTAAGGCAAATATTACAGGGCTATTTATCGCGTGTTACATTTCTTATTAAGTGTAATACAAATGTTTAATATGTGTTCCGATCGCGAAGTTAAAAAGAAGCTACCATGTTGTTAAACGTTTATGAATAAGACACTAAGGCTGATGGCACTGCGCGCAGTGGTAGCCAATTATCATAAAAATAACCGTTCATAAGATTTTCCGTGTTTAATAAAGACAATTTCGCCTACGCATTAGTATATATATATTTATTCGTTTGTAATTAGCGGATCCAGACCGTATAATATATGTGTAGGAGGCCTAATGCTGTCATTACTTATTTTTAATAATAGTCAAAACTATTAAAAAAGTAATTCAAATTGACTACATTACCTTTACTGACCGGATGTGTGTTGATCATAAATGTTTGAACAAACTCAAATTTAAGAAGGATTTATTAAAAAAATGGCCGTAAGTTTGTTGCCTGTTCTTTAGAACTGATACTTAGATTCACCTAATTTCTATAAAGTATCGAGACGTTTCATTCAGAATAGTCCCTTGTAAATACAGTTTTAATCCAAAAAAAAATCTGAGACATGGGAAATTGATTTGATTTTTGATTTGACCAAAACTTTGTTTAGCTAAAAGTTAGTCGGTAAATTTAAATACCCAAAACAATTTACAACAAAGTCACCATATACCAAAAAAAGGTTAACACTTAGAGCTTTTGTATAAATTCCACCAAAGATAAATTATTAATCTCTAATAACGTTGAAAAGCATTATGAATAGCAATCGCGAATTATAATTCGACAACTCAATAAAATTAAACTTGCCAGTCATGCCGATGGATGGAACCGTAGCCGCGACCTTTGTGAATAGGTAATGGGACTTTGGACCAAATCAGCTGATTTCTCTACGATGCCCGGGTTTAATAAAGCAACAAAAAGTAGAGATCACTGATCCAAAATAAAGGATTCGAATGACAGTAGGAACAGGTTTTTCAATACGTAGAACGGAATACATTCATAAAACTTTTGCACTTTTGGTCACTGGCCTTTGATGTTTGAAAGAAATGGCGGCCGATTTATCACTACCGCTATTTACGACTGTAATGCTATGTCTGAATATACTTGAGAAACTAATAAGAAAATACATACGTTTATAAAGCATGAACAGCTACAAGTTTACGATTAATATAATGACCTACCTTTCACTGTAGGATTTGTCATACTTTGCTAAATAATGTTATGCTCGACGGCACTGTAACTTATAGAGCAGCATTCTTGGACGTCTTGAAGCTCTAAGAAGTTCGACCGGCTCGTTAATAACTAATAAGAATGACACACAAAAGGCGTATAATAATATATATATATATGTATATCTTTACGTATAAAACATGAATGAATCTATTATTAACGCTAAAGGTTAAATAAGGATTGTTAAGAGTAATAAAACTTTAGTAGACCAAAAGCCGGGGTTAAGTTGAATTGTAAATAAGGGAGCGACAGGTTCGCGAACACAGAAACAAAGAACTTTGCAATGCAATGCGGAGGTTGCAAATGTCAGCTGACCTCTGTAGACGTCATCGTAGAGCGGGGCGAGCGCGGCGTCGGACGCGCCCCAGCAGCGGGACGTGTCGGGGTACACCATGGGGGCGCGCCTGGCGAGGCGAGGCGAAGCTGCGTCTAGCGGCTCATGGCTCGCACGGGCACGCGGCTCTCTGCGCCGGCGGCCTAGCGCGGACTGACGCACCCGCAGACCCGCAGCGCACTCCTCCAGCCTACCTACTCCTCTCCTGCGCAGACTGCGCACACACACCACAGCCGCAGACGGACGAAAATAAACAGCCTGCCAGTTTTTACTAACCGACTCAACTAAGGACATTGCCTTCGGACCTGCGCATAAATCGGAAATCAATAACTTTTATCGAACGTTATTTCGCTCCTAATGGTTTAATTTATGTGGTTTACGAACTTTACGCTTTAACGCGTTCAAATTAGCTTAGCATAATATTAGGCGATTAATGGATAGTTTAATAGAGGTGATTGGCGGAATCGAGTTCGCGTACTGGTGTCGTGTGTCTGGTGTGCTGTGCTGTCGGTGCCCTCGCGTGCCTCACTTTCGCACGGTCCGCGAACCCGGCGCGACACTAGTTTAATTGCGGCGAACCGCGCACTGCGCCGTGCCGCCGCAGCCGCCCAGAACCGGATTTATTGTCTCCCGGTCGATATCACCTCGACGTTGTTGATGGGAAACCGACGAGAAATCCGCAAGGGCCGCATAAAACTTTACGCACACGTATGACCGGTTGGATTAGTAAACTGGGCGATAGACAGCTTTGAGGCGTTATTGACGGCGCTGTGCGTGAATGTCGTGCCTTTATCGACAGCCCTAGGTGTGGAGAGGCGAGGTCGCGAGCCGCGGTGCGCAGACGCATCACAAGTGTTTCATACAAAAGACATCAACGCGCTCGCGCACCTTGTGTGCAATTTTTCATTGATTGATCATTTCAAATGGTAATGAGTGAAAGTGGCAAAAACTGGGTCATCTATTAATAATTTTAAAAGCCCTAAATTATTTTAAAACCAATAGTTTAGTTTTTACAAACTATATTAAACGTGCTAATGTCTACTAAATTTAAATACGCAAATTAAGACTGGATAGACTAGGTTCCTAACCATAAATCAACTTGATTATGATTGAATTTCACAATAAACTCTCACGATGACTCACTGAGTCTTCTAAATCTACTAATAGGTACTATATAAGAACTCTAGTAAAGTATGTGGTTTCGCTCGCGTGGTCTGGGTGATTTTGGTTTTCTTTTAGGTCCCTAAAATCAATTTTTAGGGACGCCATGCACCAGGTTTCCTCCTTGGCTTGTTCGGTCTCTTTTAGTCGGTTCCAGAAATTTTAGGAGAAAAAGTAACTTATATGCTATGAACTATATTGATTCAGAGTTACATCCAAATCAGTTCAGTGGTTAAAGCGTGATTGAGCCACAAACATTCAAATACTAAAACACGTTAACTTTCGGATTTATTAGTATTAATAGGATTTCACTAACACTGGTGCAGCCGTCTGAAGTTGAAAGGCGACCTTTGGAAGTACAGGAGTAGATGGTGGATCTTTAAAACTGCCTCTTTGTATATTATAGTGCTGCCATCTTTTAAGTGGATAAGTGAGTAGGCAGATCCATAAGAAGTGTGTAAAAGCGACCGCAGTCGGTAGCGGTGAACTATGCACACATGACCCCCTCACTCTTCCCCCGATTCCAGAACTGCTACAGGAGGGGAGGAGCTGCCACAACCAGTTTATGTTTTAAATTCGCGATAAAAAAATATCTGCAGCGCGTGTCATTACCCGCGAACCCCCTCCTGTGCATTTATTAATCTTAGTAAATGCTTAGACCCGGCCGTGACGAGTCCGGGACGATTCCGTATTAGTGACGGTGATCGATTTGATGTCAGGAGTAGTACGAACATGTATTGATTTCTACCAAAGTAATTGTATAGTAATGTATAGTTATTCGCAATCTCCCCTCAAGAACATGTCAGGTACAATGATATATGACGTTTATCGACGTAAATTGTTATGTTTCTATTTTACGTTGTTATTGCCGTTTTTGGATTGAAAGTTTAGTGAAACCCATATTCCAAGCATACCTTTTCTCCTCGATGTTGGTCGGATGTTTCTATACAACTTCTAATTAGCAGTAAGCTTGAGTTTGATCGATGGAAAGAGTTTATAGAGAAGTTTATTTATGCCAAAATGAATAGACCGTAGTAGACAAGTGTAAGTTGAGAAATAAAAAAATTTAAAGTCGAATATCTCGAAAAGGGTTAAGTTTAGGGTAGGGTGTTTCATAGTGAAATAAGTCAGAAATGATGGGTACTCCACGCCCTTAACGGATCTAGCACGATTTTTCCTGTAACCCTGTATACATGTAATGTACCTTGCCCTATTATAATGTACTAAAAACTCAGCATCATACCTAATACAATTATTCATTTTAAATTTGAGTCCAGTTTTTAAAAAAGAAGTTTAGAATATCGACGCTAAAGTACCTACCTATAAGTAACCATTTAAAACGATACTTTTATTTTTAGCTCCAAACGGCCAATACGTTTGGAAGCCAACTTCCAAACATCCTTTTCCTCTCCCTTCTTCCCCACCCGTCATGTACGTATGTCCCGTCTCGGTCACGTTCCGGAACAGTAAAACTTATCTCTAATTCGCAGAAATCGACGCATCTTACCCGCTGCTGTTTGGTCGCCGATTGGGGTGGCCATGCGTAAGGATAGAAATCAAACATCACTGCCATATTTCTAAGTTAGATATGAGATGATAGTGGAAAAGCATGTAGTAGTAGTAGAGCTCTTTGAGAAGGCTCGTCCGGGGAAGTACTATCATTATGCTTATTTCTACCGCCGAACACAGCAAGCTGCTGTGTTCCGGTTTGAAGTGTGGGTGCCGGTGAAATTATAGGCACATGATGCTTAACACCAGTATACATCAGGTTGATGGACGCTGGGTAGGTAGTGCATCGTAGAGCACGTTCTAAATGAATGTGATCTACGTGGCAATACTTTGTTAAAGACGAGATAGTAACCACTTAACATCAGGTGAGCCATCTGCTTGTTCCATCAGCAAGAAATATAAAAAAAAAATGTAAAGTACTAACCTACTCAATTAAATTCAATCGAAGCACTGTTAGATATTCTGTCCAAACACTGTTTTTTCTAATGTCCCACATTACATATGCCTATCATGTGCCTATAATGTAACCGGTTATCAGTTTTCATTATTATGTTATCTAAGTTTTGTGAATCTACACTGAAAATATCTTCATAGTTTCTCCTCTTCATGGATTTAGAGTATTAACTATATAAATAAATATGAAAAATATTTCAAACTCGTACTTCAAAAACGATATCTACCTACTCTCAATATATTGTAACGAATAGATAACGAGTGACCTCTAGTCTAAACTTGGTAAATAAGACGTAGTGTACTGCGAGTACTGTACTGCACATCTATAGAGCAGAGAACTCGTTGAAACAACATCAAATAAACCTATCTGATCAAACTACAATACAAATACTGTCTACTGTCGTTCGTATTCGTACCTATTCACATTCAATAAAGTAGCTTGCTCTGTAGGTACATATCTAGGTAGACATGTTGTGAATAAAAGATTGCTCCCGACAAACATTGACCACCGACTGAAGCACTAACTCAGTGGGTAGCCTACCTAGGTAACCAGTTACCAGCACTAATACAGCAGGATAATAAATAGCGGTTCGTGGTCTACCAGCGAGGTGATATTGCAATGTATTAGTCACCCTGGAGATGGAAAGCTGGTAACTAAGTTTCCTTTCCAACGCGTTGTAACCGTTGTAAGGACCTTGTCGCAATATATTTTGCTAGGAGTTGGAGAAATGTTACCTTACCTACCTATTAGATGAAAAT
Source organism: Electrophaes corylata (assembly GCA_947095575.1). NCBI lineage: Eukaryota > Metazoa > Arthropoda > Insecta > Lepidoptera > Geometridae > Electrophaes > Electrophaes corylata. The sequence goes on along the minus strand of OX352699.1, from coordinate 12,586,729 downwards.
TATATTTTCTGTCTTAGTTGTAGGCCCGCCCACACGCGATTCGCAAAGAGATTTATCTTGAACTTTGGCAGTGTACAATAAATCAGTATTTGAGAGCCTTTCTCACAACACCACCTAAACCCAAACTAAATATATTCTAGGCATGTGCTTTACGCACTAATAAGCAAGAATCTCAACAACACAAGGTAACCGCAGCTTATTTTTATTGTACTTTCAGTTTAGCTGTAGGAAGAGTGCGTTTTATTGTGGTTGCAATTTGTGCACTTCCTTTTTTTCCGTTTTCTGGGACCTATTTCATGGTAGGTATTCTATGGCATATTGGTGTTTTAAATATATGAAAAAAAATCATGTATATTTTTTTGGTAAATTTTGATAAGTTTTGGTCACCCGAAGTCCGATGCGTCCGTTCACTCACCGTGCGACATCGCCTTGAATTAATACATAAATGTATTTTACCAATTTACCAACTGAAGCACGAAAACCTTGAGGTTTAGGTACTTGTATCAAAGCTTTTCAATTACAGCGGTAAGTCAAGAAATATCTACCTGAGTTACTGAAGACTAGCGTTATATAAAAATATTTGGTACTAGCTGACCCGCTCGCGGTCTCGTGTTTTTATACAAACTTAATCCTCGTTTCAGGGATGACACCTCAATGAAACCCATGAGTTTAAAGTTGGACTATAAGCTATTTAGTATTAGCAAGATTTCAGAAAAATATCTTGAATGTACAGACTTTTCGACCTCTGCAGTTTTGCTATACTTAGATATAGTTTATGTAAGTACCTAGATAGATAATACTACTTACCTACGCTTACCTACTTAGGTACTTACTTATTTTTATACATAGGAGTAGGTATATTGTCTCTGCTAAAATAGGGCTTTATGAGCAAAAAGTACGCATAATTTGAGATAAAATAAACTTTTGATTTTCAATAATATATTTTCAATGGCGGCGGCGGTTTTCTTTGGTGAAGTGTAGGTACCTAACCTACTCATACTTACAGTCGTCTACCTAAATGCATAATCTAGCATCTAAGTTTGCCTAAGTAGGTATTCTGTTTTAGCTAGGCAAAGTTAGAGTGTGTGCTAATAGTGTAGGCGTGTAGGTCCCCTCTCAGTGCTTAGTCAAGAGGATTGCTATACTAAAGTGGGGGTCATATTTACCTAAAAAGCAATAATAACTCACGTCGGCGAAGAACAAACGACTTAGGGCAGGTCGCACCACACAGTCAGATTGTTTACTGACTAAGTACCTACCTATCTACCTACATCAAAAGTTAAGTCTAAGAAGGATCTAGTTATAAACGCAACAGTGACAGGGGTAGGTAATCAAAACAATGTTTAAAATATAACATTTATCACGTCGGGGTCACTAAAATACTTGGTAAACTACTTCATAAACATTTAAGGACTTATGTCAAGGCGGCGGGCCAAGCAGTCTGTTCACACGCACGCGGGTACCTAGGCCAGTAATTTTTTTAATGTAAATAAATATGCTTTTCTAATATACATAATTATACAAAGTTATATAATATAGGTATAAGTACTATAGAATTACATTACGAAAAAACCTTTATAATAATAAAGTAAGCATATAGATTTTTTGGTACACTATTGTAGTCATCCACACTAATTAAATTATAATTCCAAATACCCCTTTGCTAGTCACACGCGGTACCTACTGACTCAGCGCACAATAACTCTACACGTTCATGGCTGTTGAATTTTTAAAACGCGCGCATGTAAGCATACCATCTTGGTTATTATTAAAAAAAAACTCGTGGTATTTAAAGACAAGGGATGGCGTACGTACTCATACTTTGTCTTTGTAAATATAGCATAGGCATTTCTACTTATTAATATTACACAGGAACAGCACGAATATCTATGTGCATCATACAAATGTTTGTCCACCGTGGGAATTGAACTAACAACCTACCTAAGTACAAAGTTTAATAGAGCTCATACCAAGAGAGTTGTGGTTGTCGGTTGCATACAATGCCAGCCAGATGGAGATCCTTCTATAGACCAATAGTGCCTGCAGTGGTCCAAGCAGGAGTCGCATCATCTTCATGTCCATCCAAGTGGCTAAGGTTGGCTTAGCACATGCCGTCTCTCTCATTCTCCCCTACCATCTGTTATTTCAGTACCTACTCCATATCATAATTTAGTAGTAGAGCTCTTAGTGAAGGGATTGTCCGGGAAGTAGAGCAAGTTGCTTTATGAATGTGACCTATTGGGTACCTAATGTTTTGTTATACGTGATGGTAACCACATAGGATCAGGTCAGCCCTCTGTTCATTACTTGTTACATCGGCCACTAGAATAAAAAGAATGGTTACCTCGAAACTACATTTACCACCATTAAAGCATGGCTCGAATCTATTATATAAAAGAGAAGTCCATTCACTCACTGACTCATCACGATTCCTCCGAAACTACAAGGCTTAGAAGTCTGAAATTTGGCACAAGGATTCTTTAAAGGGTGTAGACGCTCACTAAGAACCGATTTTTGAAAATTCGCACCCTAAGGGGTTGAAAAGGGGTGAAAACGTTTGTATGCAAAATCGTATTCAGTGGTCGTATTGAAATGAAACTTTGGATAAATGTTACTTATGGCAAGGCTAATAAAATGCATCATTGTTTTTTTTTAAACAACCCTTACAAGGGGTGCGATGGGGTGTTAAAGTTTGTATGGAAAAATCGTAATGCGTGTTGCGATTTGCTTCAAACTCAGTTTGGCTTCTTAAAATACAAAAATATTAATGACTACATTCAAAATTTTTCAAAACTACCCTTACGAAAGGGGATGGTCGGGTGTCAACATTTATATGGAAAAATCTGTATGCTTGGCTTGATTTACTTCAATCTTTGTTCGGACACTTATAATACGATATTACTATACAAGTTTTTCAGTGTTTTAAAAAACAACCCCTACAGCTACCCCTACCCCAATAATTTCATACAAAATAAAATTATGCCAACTTAAAAACATTTGGTGTACTAAGCACTCTTTATAAAGCTTGAGTGCTTACTAAGAACGAATTTTTGAAAATTCGCACCCTAAGGGGTTGAAAAGGGGTGTAAACGTTTGTATGCAAAATCGTATTTAGTGGTCGTATTGAAATGAAACTTTGGATAAATGTTACTTATGGCAAGGCTTATAAAATGCAATATTGTTTTTTTTTAAACAACCCTCATAAGGGGTGCGATGGGGTGTTAAAGTTTGTATGGAAAAATCGTAATGCGTATTGCGATTTGCTTCAAACTCAGTTTGGCTTCTCAAAATACAAAAATAATAATGACTACATTTAAAATTTTTCGAAACTACCCTTACGAAAAGAGGAGGTCGGGTGTCAACATTTATATGGAAAAATCTGTATGCTTGGCTTGATTTACTTCAGTCTTTGTTCGTACACTTAAAATACGATATTACTAAACGAGTATTTCATGGTTTTAAAAAACAACCCCTACAACTACCCCTACCCCAATAATTTCGTACAAAATAAAATTATGCCAACATAAAAACATTTGGCGCAGGCACTCTTTAAAAAGCTTAAGTGATTACTAAGAAACTATTTTTGAAAATTCGCACTCTAGGGGGTTGAAAAGGGGCGTAAACGATTGCAGAATCGTATTTAGTGGTCACATTGAAATGAAACTTTGGATAAATGTTACTAATGTCAAGATTTCAAAAATGCATTATTGTTTTTTTTTAACTACCCTTATTAGGGGTGTGATGAGATGCCATAGTTTGTATGAAAAAATCATAATGAGTGTGGTGCGATTTGCTTCAAACTCAGTTATAATAATTATTACGTTTAAAATTTTTCATGACCACCCTTATGAAAAGGGGAGGTATATGGGGGGGGACATTTATATGGAAAAATTTGTATGTGTGGCTTAATTTACTTCAACCTTGGTTCAGACACTTAAAATACGTTATAATTATACAAGTTTTTCATGATTTTAAAAAACAATCACTACAGCTGGTTAAAAGGAATTAATATATTAATTTCATAAATACACCAACTTATAAACATTTGGCTTAGGCATTCTTTGAAAGGTTTAGGTGTTTACTAATAAACTATTTACGAAAATTTACACCCAAGGGGTTGAAAAAGAGTGTAAACGTTTGTATGCATATTTAGCGATCGTATTGAAATTAAATTTAGGATAAATGTTATTTTAAAAGGCGTTATGGATTTTTTTAATTGCCCTTATAAAGGGTGTAATGAGACGTCAAAGTTTGTATGGAAAAATCATATTGATTATTGCGACTAGCTTCAAACTTAATCATGGAATACACAACTGTGGAAAACACAGCCAGGAATTGGTTTACATTCTTGCATCCAATTCCATGGTCGTGTATTTCATGGTTGTGCTTTTTAGGTCATACCAAATTTTCTGCACTCTTGGAAAACACAAGCTTAGGATTGGATGCCGAAACTTATGCTCCGTTTGCACTCGCTTTCTAGGGCGGATCCGACTCGGATAGGTTAGGTTAGGTTAGAACATAAAAAAAACGCGCGAGGCGAGCGAGCGGAGCGAGCGTGCTGCGGCAGCAGCCACCGAAGCGCCAGAAATAAAACTGCATGATCTACCTATACTAAGGTACAACTTGACTCTTTAGTTGCGTCTTTTGCACTCGCTTTCTAGAGCGGATCCGACTCGGATAGGTTAGGTTAGGTTAGAACATAAAAATAACGCGCGAGGCGAGCGAGCGGAGCGAGCGTGCTGCGGCAGCAGCCACCGAAGCGCCAGAAATAAAACTGCATGATCTACCTATACCAAGATACAACTTGACTCTTTAGTTGCGTCTTTGCACTCGCTGTCTAGGGCGGATCCGACTCGGATAGGTTAGGTTAGGTTAGAACATAAAAAAAACGCGCGAGGCGAGCGAGAGGAGCGAGCGTGCTGTGGTAGCAGCCGCCGAAGCGCCAGAAATAAAACTGCATGATCTACTTATACTAAGATACAACTTGACTTTTTAGTTGCGTCTTTGCACTCGCTTTCTAGGGCGGACCCGACTCGAATAGGTTAGTTTAGGTTAGAACATAAAAAAAACGCGCGAGGCGAGCGAGCGGAGTGAGCGTGCTGCGGCAGTAGCCGCCGAAACGCCAGAAATAAAACTGCATGATCTACCTTTACTAAGGTACAACTTGACTCTTTAGTTGCGTCTTTTGCACTCACTTTCTAGGGCGGATCCGGATAGGTTAGGTTAGGTTAGAACATAAAAAAAACGCGCGAGGCGAGCGAGCGGAGCGAGTGTGCTGCGGCAGCAGCCGCCAAAGCGCCAGAATTAAAACTGCAAGATCTACCTATACTAAGGCACAACTTGACTCTTTAGTTGCGTCTTTTGCGCTCGCTTTCAATGGCGGATCCGACTCGGATAGGTTAGGTTAGGTTAGAACATAAAAATAACGCGCGAGGCGAGCGAGCGGAGCGAGCGTGCTGCGGCAGCAGCCACCGAAGCGCCAGAAATAAAACTGCATGATCTACCTATACCAAGATACAACTTGACTCTTTAGTTGCGTCTTTGCACTCGCTTTCTAGGGCGGATCCGACTCGGATAGGTTAGGTTAGGTTAGAACATAAAAAAAACGCGCGAGGCGAGCGAGAGGAGCGAGCGTGCTGTGGTAGCAGCCGCCGAAGCGCCAGAAATAAAACTGCATGATCTACCTATACTAAGGTACAACTTGACTCTTTAGTTGCGTCTTTTGCACTCACTTTCTAGGGCGGATCCGGATAGGTTAGGTTAGGTTAGAACATAAAAAAAACGCGCGAGGCGAGCGAGCGGAGCGAGTGTGCTGCGGCAGCAGCCGCCAAAGCGCCAGAATTAAAACTGCAAGATCTACCTATACTAAGGTACAACTTGACTCTTTAGTTGCGTCTTTTGCACTCGCTTTCTAGAGCGGATCCAACTCGGATAGGTTAGGTTAGGTTAGAACATAAAAATAACGCGCGAGGCGAGCGAGCGGAGCGAGCGTGCTGCGGCAGCAGCCGCCGAAGCGCCAGAATTAAAACTGCATGATCTACCTATACCAAGATACAACTTGACTCTTTAGTTGCGTCTTTGCACTAGCTTTCTAGGGCGGATCCGACTCGGATAGGTTAGGTTAGGTTAGAACATAAAAATAACGCGCGAGGCGAGCGAGTGGAGCGAGCGTGCTGCGGCAGCAGCCACCGAAGCGCCAGAAATAAAACTGCATGATCTACCTATACCAAGATACAACTTGACTCTTTAGTTGCGTCTTTGCACTCGCTTTCTAGGGCGGATCCGACTCGGATAGGTTAGGTTAGGTTAGAACATAAAAAAAACGCGCGAGGCGAGCGAGCGGAGTGAGCGTGCTGCGGCAGTAGCAGCCGAAACGCCAGAAATAAAACTGCATGATCTACCTTTACTAAGGTACAACTTGACTCTTTAGTTGCGTCTTTTGCACTCGCTTTCTAGGGCGGATCCGACTCGGATAGGTTAGGTTAGGTTAGAACATAAAAATAACGCGCGAGGCGAGCGAGCGGAGCGAGTGTGCTGCGGCAGCAGCCGCCAAAGCGCCAGAATTAAAACTGCAAGATCTACCTATACTAAGGCACAACTTGACTCTTTAGTTGCGTCTTTTGCGCTCGCTTTCAAGGACGGATCCGACTCGGATAGGTTAGATTAGGTTAGAACATAAAGAAACGCGCGAGGCGAGCGAGCGGAGCGAGTGTGCTGCAGCAGTAGCCGCCGAAGTGCCAGAAATAAAACTCCATGATCTACCTATACTAAGATACAACTTGACTCTTTAGTTGCGTCTTTGCACTCGCTTTCTAGGGCGGATCCGACTCGGATAGGTTAGGTTAGGTTAGAACATAAAAAAAACGCGCGAGGCGAGCGAGCAGAGCGAGCGTGCTGCGGCAGTAGCCGCCGAAGCGCCAGAAATAAAACTGCATGATCTACCTTTACTAAGGTACAACTTGACTCTTTAGTTGCGTCTGTCTTCTGCACTCACTTTCTAGGGCGGATCCGACTAGGATAGGTTAGGTTAGAACATCAAAAAAACGCGCGAGGTGAGCGAGCGGAGCGAGCGTGTTACGGCAGCAGCCACCGAAGTGCCAGAAATAAAGCTGCATGATCTACCTATACTTAGGTACATCTTGACTCTTTAGTTGCGTCTTTTGCACTCGCTTTCTAGGGCGGATCCGACTCGGATAGGTTAGGTTAGGTTAGAACATAAAAATAACGCGCAAGGCGAGCGAGCGGAGCGATTGTGCTGCGGCAGCAGCCGCCGAAGCGCCAGAAATAAAAGTGCATGATCTACCTATACTAAGGTACAACTTGACTCTTTAGTTGCGTCTTTTGCACTCGCTTTCTAGAGCGGATCCGACTCGGATAGGTTAGGTTAGAACATAAAAATAACGCGCGAGGCGAGCGAGCGGAGCGAGCGTGCTGCGGCAGCAGCCGCCGAAGCGCCAGAAATAAAACTGCATGATCTACCTATACCAAGATACAACTTGACTCTTTAGTTGCGTCTTTGCACTCGCTTTCTAGGGCGGATCCGACTCGGATAGGTTAGGTTAGGTTAGAACATAAAAAAAACGCGCGAGGCGAGCGAGCAGAGCGAGCGTGCTGCGGCAGTAGCCGCCGAAGCGCCAGAAATAAAACTGCATGATCTACCTTTACTAAGGTACAACTTGACTCTTTAGTTGCGTCTGTCTTTTGCACTCACTTTCTAGGGCGGATCCGACTAGGATAGGTTAGGTTAGAACATCAAAAAAACGCGCGAGGTGAGCGAGCGGAGCGAGCGTGTTACGGCAGCAGCCACCGAAGTGCCAGAAATAAAGCTGCATGATCTACCTATACTTAGGTACATCTTGACTCTTTAGTTGCGTCTTTTGCACTCGCTTTCTAGGGCGGATCCGACTCGGATAGGTTAGGTTAGGTTAGAACATAAAAATAACGCGCAAGGCGAGCGAGCGGAGCGATTGTGCTGCGGCAGCAGCCGCCGAAGCGCCAGAAATAAAAGTGCATGATCTACCTATACTAAGGTACAACTTGACTCTTTAGTTGCGTCTTTTGCACTCGCTTTCTAGAGCGGATCCGACTCGGATAGGTTAGGTTAGAACATAAAAATAACGCGCGAGGCGAGCGAGCGGAGCGAGCGTGCTGCGGCAGCAGCCGCCGAAGTGCCAGAAATAAAGCTGCATGATCTACCTATACTTAGGTACATCTTGACTCTTTAGTTGCGTCTTTTGCACTCGCTTTCTAGGGCGGATCCGACTCGGATAGGTTAGGTTAGGTTAGAACATAAAAATAACGCGCAAGGCGAGCGAGCGGAGCGATTGTGCTGCGGCAGCAGCCGCCGAAGCGCCAGAAATAAAAGTGCATGATCTACCTATACTAAGGTACAACTTGACTCTTTAGTTGCGTCTTTTGCACTCGCTTTCTAGAGCGGATCCGACTCGGATAGGTTAGGTTAGAACATAAAAATAACGCGCGAGGCGAGCGAGCGGAGCGAGCGTGCTGCGGCAGCAGCCGCCGAAGCGCCAGAAATAAAACTGCATGATCTACCTATACCAAGATACAACTTGACTCTTTAGTTGCGTCTTTGCACTCGCTTTCTAGGGCGGATCCGACTCGGATAGGTTAGGTTAGGTTAGAACATAAAAAAAACGCGCGAGGCGAGCGAGAGGAGCGAGCGTGCTGTGGTAGCAGCCGGCGAAGTGCCAGAAATAAAACTCCATGATCTACCTATACTAAGATACAACTTGACTCTTTAGTTGCGTCTTTGCACTCGCTTTCTAGGGCGGATCCGACTCGGATAGGTTAGGTTAGGTTAGAACATAAAAAAAACGCGCGAGGCGAGCGAGCAGAGCGAGCGTGCTGCGGCAGTAGCCGCCGAAGCGCCAGAAATAAAACTGCATGATCTACCTTTACTAAGGTACAACTTGACTCTTTAGTTGCGTCTGTCTTTTGCACTCACTTTCTAGGGCGGATCCGACTAGGATAGGTTAGGTTAGAACATCAAAAAAACGCGCGAGGTGAGCGAGCGGAGCGAGCGTGTTACGGCAGCAGCCACCGAAGTGCCAGAAATAAAGCTGCATGATCTACCTATACTAAGGTACATCTTAACTCTTTAGTTGCGTCTTAACGAAACATAAGCTTTGGTTCGACCAATCAGAGCAATGGTCACCAATTCCCAGGTCGTGTTTTCCATGGTTGTACATTACCAACACGCGTTGGGAAGGACTCATAAACTACCCTTATGAGGGGTGCGAAAAGGCGTTTGTATGGAAAAATTATAATGCATGGTGCGATTTGCTTCAAACTCAGTTTGGCTTCTAAAAATACAAAAATAGCAATATAATAACAACGCTCAACATTTTTTAAAACTACCCTATCGAAAAGGGGAAGGTCGGGTGTCAACATTTACATACATATATGGAAAATCTGTAGGTACCTTAAATGCGTGACTTGATTTCTTTCAATTTTGGTTCGGACACTCAAAATACGATATTGTTACACAAGTTTTTCATGATTTCAAAAAAACAACCCCTGCAGCTGGTTGAAAGAGATAAAAATGTTTATTTCATCTATACAAATAAATAAAAATAAATGTCCCAGCAGTGGGACGGGATAGGCTAGGAAAAAAAAAAAAAAAAAAAAAATTGAAGTGTCTGTAATATTCAAATAACCGGTTTTTACTGCATGCATATGAATGTATATACGGTACATATACCAATAAGACATAGGCTATTTTTTATCCCGAAAAAATAACGGGAACGGGCAAAATCTGCCACGCAATCTGCGAGTGGCCGCTATTTTATGCCGTATACCTACCCTCTATTAACACCATCTGTTGGCGATGCTGAGTACTACTTCAGTTATTTTATAATGACTACAATCATCAGTACTTATGTACTAGCGCCACCGTGCATCTTTATTTTTACATAGTACCTTTGTAAAAATGTTTACCGCCCAACGAAGTGGGCACGGGTCAGCTAGTATACATATAACTAACATCCATTAGTGTTGTGTTACCGCGTAAATTTACCAATGAGACACAACATATAACACTGGCCAACAGTGTAAAATGAGATTGTTGTTATCACAGTTGATAATGTAAAATAATAAAGGTGAAAGTTTATCTCAGAAGTAACAACCCATAGTATTACTAACGGATGCTCATATAATATTGCAACTGAGCATTCAACAGGACTTTCTCGTTCTTTTTCACTAGGTTTTATATTCTGTTCCGGCTGATGATGATTTTATATTCTGTGGTTTCATGCAAACAAAAAAACAGTGGTATATTTACAACCCTTTTAATAAATGTAACAAACAAACAATAAATTAGCTCATTTTATGTAATTCTTACTTAAATCAATCACATGAAAAATATAAAATGCATAAAGGAGTCTTCATTAGGAGGCATAGCTCTTAATAAAATTTATTTTGTTTTAATATCATAACTACTGAACCAAGAATCAAACTAAAAAAATTGGCATTGATTCACTAATACAAACGGTTTAAGAGTCACATTGTTAAAGGCATATTCTGTACTTGATTGATTGTGAGTTACACAGAACATTAATTGAAACCCCATGTATAGCATCAGCATAGTTGACAATACTTACTAGTATTGGTAAACACTACATAGTCTGAACATATTATTACTAAATCTTTTCATATCATTGACACTGACCAGGAGTAGCAGTTTGAAAACTTAAAGACCACCGTAAATGATAAAGATTCGTAGGTATATGCCTACCTCCGTCATAAGATATGTACACAAGGTAACTTATCACATGGTCCAATGTCTACAACAGGTTACTTTTTGGAGGTAGAAGGCGCGGTGGGAGCCACTGCTGCACGTTTTTGTGCCGCCGATAGCTGCGGCGTATTCTTCGAAAGCGATCGCAGCTGCTTTTCAGCTGCAGCATTCACCATCTTCGTCACAGTGGCCTTCATTTTACTCTTCTCCACTTTCACGGCCTTACTTTTCACAGGTGCATTCGGACGAGTGGTTGAAGCTTTGCCTTTCTTTTTCTTGTTTATCTTTAGTGTAGCGCCCTGGGGCAGATTGCCTTTCTTTTTCAGTTTACCTTTTCCTTGGGCCATGTTAGTAATAAAGTAAACGCGTTTACTTTCAGAGATAGCAAAAATAAACGAACAAAGAATGAGGAACCCAAGTGAAAATGAAATATGTACAAACCAATAATAAATACATGCAACGTGCTTTTGACATTGACATCGGAGTATAGTAACATTGACATTTGACTAATACGAGCGAGCAACAGTGACATTTTTGACAGTCGTGGCGACGCTCAGTCGTATTTCAGCTAAGAATATGGACTAAAGTTCTATGTATTTCCTAAGAATATGGACTATTTCAGTGACTCACAAATAAAAGGAGACAGCCCCTGGAAAAAATAAATAACAGTAGGTACACTAACACAACAGTAATTTACAAATTCCAAGCACATTATCATGGTACGTAGGTAAGGTACCTACCTATCTGTGTAGATACAGATATTAAAGCTTTAAAATACATAGGTAAGTATACCTAAAACCAATAAAAAATCATTCAGTACATAGTATTATTTTAGTGAACAAATAGAAATTGTAATAAAAGAGTAGGTACATAAGTATTAAGGCAATGATGTTTTACTAATTATAGTGGTAGGTAGGTACGTACCTGCGTATACCTACAGCGGTCGTCGCATCATCGTCGTCATCAGTTCTAAAGTGCATGTAGATATGATGTACCTACCTACGGTCATCGACAAAAGTAGAGGAACATATCTGGTTGGGTCCTTCCTAGAGTTCAAACTTACGTAGGTACCTACCTAGGTACTAGGTAAGTACTTAGGCACCTAACTTTTGATCTATATTTTGACAGCGGTCACAGCACAGTTGCCTGTGCTGTGACGGCTGTCCTATGCAGCGTTTTCTGTGCTGTAGATGATGGACTCGATCCCCACCAAGAACAAACATTTGAGACTTGCCACCTGCGACACAGGGAATCCTAGTGCGGGGGCTAGTGTTCACCGTACATTATAATATTCATTACTTTACCTACCTACCTTCACACTTCGGCCGAATACTATAGGTACCTACATAGTTTAATTACCTACGTATAGGACGTCCTCCTACCCGACATTGCGACGACATTGTTAGGACCGCTGAAAGTAGATGGATGCGGAAAGGGCTCAGAATCGTTCTTCCTGGAAATGTATAGGGGAGGCGGCCTCCGGGAGGCCTATGTCCAGCAGTGGATTTTATAGGTTGATGATGATGATAGTTTAATTAATTACTTCTTTTTTTTGTTTTGGAAAGCACTAGCATTTATATTCGAATAAGAGGTGTCTGAATTATTCTTTTTATACCACCGCACCGGGGTGGTTTTGGTTAGTCAACGAATTCGTCCACCTCACATTACTCTATACATCTCTCGGTGTGGTAGGTACCTAGATAATTTCACAGCTTCTAAAGGTAGATTGGCCTGCTGAAAAGGTAGTTTATGTTACCAATGAAATAAACAGGTTGACTTTTTAAAATTATACGGACTTTATTATTCATAAATCGACTGCTTTTTTTAGTATATGAAATCGAGTTTAAGTTATGAAATATACATAGTAATATAATATCTAAATATATCTTATGTACAGATAAATAGAAAAGTAGTCGAGTATAATAAATCGGCTATCGATAGATTCGAGCGGCGAGAGTGCAGGCGACCGGCGAGAAGCGGTGCGGACGAGGACGCACCTCGCCATAAAACGTCTAGAAAAATAGATAAATCGCTCAAAAACGTCAGAATCAGTCGAAAATAGAGAAGAGTGGAGAGCGAGCCGCTGAAGATACGGCTGCTTCGCGCCTCACGACAATACGTCTACGCGGGTATTCTCACTGATAGTCCCAAGGTCCACGTGGCTAGTTCACGCAGATAGTCTCACACCGGCATATACACGCCGATAGTCTCAAGCGTATTCCGTGTCCGTAGAAAGAGAGCGCTCTGCGGGTGATCGTCGACCCGCCTCGGGCTCGGCCGCGGTCGGCTCGCCCGCCTGCGCCTGCGCGTACGCTAGGCTCTTCTGATAGCTGAAGAGTTGCCTCTCCAAGGAATAGTTCTCCGCTTGAAGTACAGAAATTTCGCGGCTGGAACAAACAATCAAATATTAGTACCTACTTAGACTTTGAGGCTAGGTTTTAAGGGACCTAAAGTAAGCTCACCGCATCTGATGCGCATGAAGACGACATAGATCATCGTAGACGTGATAGGTCGCCTGGAAGAGCAAATATGTGTCACCCCACTCGAGGCGGACACGAAGTTCTCCACCGGGATGGAGGAGCGGGCAGCCAGCGGCGCGGGAGACATCCTCGACGCGCAGTGCCGTCTCCATCATGAGCCCCTCGTCGGCGCTATCCTGCGCGTAGTAGTGCTCGAAGGGCGCGCCCGGAAGCTCATCCGCGTCCGGCTCGCCCGGCGCCGGTGCGGCGCGGACCAGCCACGCCGACCAGCTGACGTAGCGCAGGTGGTTGCGCGGCACGTGATGCACGTCGCGGTACAGCATGTGCAGACGTACAGTCTCCGAGTGCATATCACAGCGTACCGCCCACGCTTGCTTGTCGCGGTCGTAGCACGTGGCAGCACGCCCGCCCGCCGCCACACTCAGCTCTGCCAGCAGGCGCGCCCAGGACAGCTCCACCGTGAGGCGCACCGCCTTGTTGGAGTGTCGTGCTGGGGGGCGCGGGCCCCATGGCGGAGTGCGGCCCTCCGCGTCACACACGCACTCCAGCGGGCCCGAGTGCACGCGGCGCTCGCCCTCGCCCACAGCCAGCGCGTACCGCACGCGGCACTGCTGGCCCTCGCCGGACAGACGCACGAGTCTCAGCGCCATGGGCTCCTTGCCGCAGCCGCCGGTGACGCACACCTGCCAGTCGAAGCCGGCGAAAGCGATCGGCTGCGTGTCGAGGCGAGGCGCACGCAACTCGCATGCGTATATGGTGCGCACCCGCGACATGGTCAACTCCAGCTGGAACTCGCCCCGAGCGTCGGCGAACTTAGCGGTCAGCTCGGCCAGCGACACGCAGCGCCCGCGGCCCTGCGCGCAACACCCGGCGCTGAACTTCACCTGCTTGCCGGAGAAGCCTTCGTTGGCCGTGAAGTGATCGCGGCTTAGAAGAGTAAAGGTGAAGTCGACGTAGACGCGCATGCCCTCGCAGGAGCCGCGCCATACGAGGTATACGCCTGGAACAAGGAAGATTCGTGACCCACCGTCTTATTTGTCTGCAAGTTCACATAACTTCGTAACCTAACTTCACAAAGAGCACTGACCGAGAGCGGCGTCCGCGCTGCGGTTGAAAGCGACTGCCCATCGCTGGTGCGCGCAGCAGAAGTCCTTGGAAGTGACGTCACGGTCGGGCTCGCGCGTGGCGGAGCGCGTCACCACGAACGTGAACACGTGGGTGTCGGCGCGGTCCTTGAGCCGCGTCGCACGGTACAGCAGAGCCATGCGCCCGAGAGCCGCACGCCCGGCACCGCCTGCGCTCGCGCCTGACAACAACATTTCAATATTTATGTTGCTTGCCTAACCCTCAACGAGTCAACAAAGCCAACGTTACTTACTTACTAACACTTACCATTATAAAGAAGAAAGAAAGAAAGAAAACATTTTATTTATCCCCAAATTGCACACATGAACAACGGGATACACTATAAACTAAATAAAATATAAAAAAACACACATTGCCTACAACGATTCTAGGTATCTACCCACCTCCCTACATAGTTATCAGAAAAGTTTGTGCTGCTTAGGGTCAAATGGGTCCTTATACTACGTAGGTACTTTATGAAAATTTTAAGAAAAGAACATAAATTTGCTATGCTTATGGAGAGCTTATGTACAGTCAGCTGCACCAGAATGTATACAATCCGTAACTTACAGAATGGTTTTACAGCATTACAATTAATATTTACAGGGCAAAAACTCAAAAAATACGTTAACTTATCAGGTAACTTCACGATTTTTGAGTTTTTACTGTTTAAAAATTTACTATAAGGTTTTAATAGCGTTTTGAAAGTTACGAATTGTATACATTCTAGTGCAGCTGACTGTACCTACTTGTAGGGCTGTATGTCTAGCTACAGCTATACACAGACACTAAATAATTTACCACTAACAAGGCCTACCGCGAGTATGAAGCAGTTATTCCATATCGACCAGTTACAGTTACAGATTTACATCTAAACAATTAATCAACTCGTTAGTCACGTAACCTAGTGCAAATATGAACTGTGGAAGGTCAGAATTATAATAGACGGCTATAAGCCTGATCCGGCACGGAGGCAGGGTCACCTTAACATGAAAGGTTCGGGTCAGAAGGGCGCGGTAGTACTAAGTACCTATACCTAACCAAGCTGAAGTGTGACCTTCAGTGGAAAAAGACAACTCTCACATAGGTACCTACCTCTATAAAAACAACTGGAGTTTGATTTGTCAGTTTCTCTAGATGCAAAAGTAATAGACCTGCCGGGCTAAGATGTGCAACGTGAGATATGTCGCGCTTGACACGAGATATTTTTTCTATTGATAGACATTTAGAAATTATCGATAAAAGACCCATAGATAAGCTAACCATTTCTATGCAACGCACAGCCTAAACCACTATAGTATATATACCTATACGTCTTGGCGCAAACAGGTGTACTATAATAATAATAATAAATATTTGTGGAAATTTTTACACAACATCATCTAGCCCCAAACTAAGCACAGCTTGTACCATGGGAACCAGATGACTGATATACTTTTACTTATAGAATACTTATATACTTTTTTTTTGTACATACATACCTACTTAGAATACAATATAACATCCAGACACAGAACAAACATCTATGTTCATCACACAAATGTTTGTTCTCGGTGGGAATCGAACCCACCACCTACAGCGCAGAAGGCAGGGCTACTACGAACTGAGCTGTGACGGCTGTCGCTGTACTAAGAAATATATTGACGGAGTAGCGGGCATTTCTACAAGCATAAAACATTTTAGTGACTGAGGTGGTCCCCGCATAGCATATATATACCAAGAGGCGTGATGACGCCTGAGTAGTAAGTACCAAATAGTAGTAGTAAGTAGTGTTAGTCATCACTACAACAAAAAAAATCGGTAACATAACGCATAGTAAGTAGGTATCTACTTAAAAAATACATAATATATAATGTTCTATGTACTGTTTGTCTATACAGAGAAACACTCTTAGTAGTCTCGTAAACTGATTTCCTGAAACATTTTAACTGCTTCGCTAATTATTATGCGAGGCGCCTAAGTGCTCTCATCAAAGGGTCTTACGGCGTTTTTGTTAATTTCGCCTCCCAAGCCCGGTACCTACATGAAAATAACTCAAACACGATGTGCAAGTGGGGCCGGACTAATTAAAGGAACCCTTAAATACTGTTGACTGCCACATAAAGTCTGTCCCTGAAAATAATGAGACGTGTAACTTTTTAACTCTTACCCGCTCAACAGAACCACCGTGCGGTTAGTAAGTTGTTTTGTCCCGTTTATGTTTGACAACAATCTACTGTTAAGTAGATGTATATACTGTATAAGACAGATGATAGGGTATTTAGGGCTAGTTCATTCAATATGCACGAGGATGGAACACGGCCCTGGTCCTGTCCCAAATGGCTCAGGTGGAAACGAGTTTATTATTTTACTCTTGAGCCCCGGGACTATTATTCCCACAGTGTACCGTCTGATCACATAAATCAACCATTAAGTTAGGTAGGTTATGATGGTCTCGTTTCAATTATGGTCTATTGCTCTTTGGGCTCTAGCTTTTTGCTCTGAGTGGCTCGTCTGTGCTGGTATTCCGATTTGAAGGGTGTGAGTGCCGTTAATATACAGGCATATGAGGCTTAGGTACACCTGCATGCTTCAGGTTGATGAACGCATGACAGTGCATTGTAGGGCACGTTCTTGATTTGTGCGACCTGTGAGGCAATGTTTTGTGCGTTTTTATGGCGATGGTGAGTTCCGTCAACTAGTAAAAAAAGCTATCAATATATTGTGTCGTAAATCACTATTTCGTTTATCTACACATATTTTTGTATCTCTGTCTATTATGTTGTACCTGCTGCTGACAAGTGGACGATACACGAATTTCGTCCGCATGAAGTTATTTTCTTACAAAATATCAACCCCCGCTGTACTCGTTTAGAGGTAATTTCAGAAAATGTCTCTACGACCGACGGTTTAGGCTGTGCGTTGTTTATACATATTATGTCAATCAGTCAAGGCAAAGATTCTTAGAACTGGTATAGTTTCCATTACATTTTGTTGTACTGATGGTTTTCTGAAATAAATACATAACGAACGGTCGTTTTAATAGATAAACTACGCTTACACTGATGTTACGCTTAAGCGTAACATCATTACTATTTTCCGATAATACTACTATTATATGACGATAATGGTGATATTTCATATCTCCTCAGTACGTGACTGTTTTAACCGTAAAAGCTCGACATAAAAATAGTCCGTTCATATAAATGTTAATACAATTCACATGTAGTATAATGTGAGGTAAAGCATAACGACGTGCCTGACTACCTACTTATAGGGTAGGTAAGGAAGGGTGGAATCACATTATAGGGAGTTCCCGAACTCGAAAGATATCTTTACGTAATGTTCTCGAGAATATTACGAAATCTTTTTATGTGGCAGTAATCTTTTGCATTAATTTGCATAAGAAAATAAAGTTTGCGCGGGAAACGAGGAAAACGCTGTGTGAAAAAATGAGGAAAACTCCTTGGAAAACTGAATATAGTACTTCACATATTCGAAATTCCTTTGGCAAGGCAGAGTTTAAGGGTTAAAGGAAGAAGTTTGAAATGTCCAAATCAATATGAGATTACCTCGTTTTCGTCGTTCGTCCAACGCGCCCTATTTACTCTCCCTGTCCCCAGTGGTCGGACGAATTGAACTGCAAATTGCTACGTGTCGGATAGCGGCTGCTATAAAGTCTGGATACAATACACCTGCCGTTTATGTACCTACTTACATCTAGTAAACCTAAAATTCTCTAGTATTAATGCCTAAGTTGTAGGTACCTACTCAAAACCAAAGGCCTATATCCCAGGTTCATTTATTATCAATGTTACTCATTTTCTTTACACGATTTTTCCCCTCGCGTTCGTCCCATAATAAATTGTGATGTCATTAAAAAAATTAATAGCGGTAGGTGACCGCCCGCATGGCAGGTACACAAATTTTCGGGGTTTCAAAAAGGGGTAGTATAATTTTACATGTCACAGATAAAATCTTTTTGACAAATAGGTAGGTGAATTTCCTAACACAATTTAGATTTTAGGAGGCTGATAAACGATTGTTAGTGAACCAGTACAATTTAGAATGTAAGGTAATGTAGGTAAATATAGTTGAACTCGACCCAAAGCTGAATTATTATAGTAATAATAATAATAATGCTGGATAATCCACACAGCATCATCTAGCCTCAAGCTAAGCAGAGCTTGTGTTATGGGTACTGATTACTGATACATTAGGTTACAATATAGATATTTTTTATAAAACATAGAAAATACCCAGAACACCCGGAATAAATATTTGCAGACCGTACAAACATTTATCCCACATACATACAAAATACAATTGCACAAGCCAAGACGCTTTGTATTCTTTTATACTTATTATTTAAATTGGTCGCTAAGCACTTCTATATACAACAAATATAGGAAACAAATATACCTATATAGGTACATTTGTTTACTAACGAAGTGAGAAAAAAATGATAAACAGTTTGAAGTTTAACCTAATTGCAACTATGTCACCTAGTAAATAATGTCACTAATTGCATAAATTAAAAGAAAATAAGAGCTTACTTCAAAGATAAAGATAAAGATCATTTATTTGCTTAGACATGTGTGTAAAATAGATGACAAAATATTATGAGAGGCAACATGCAATACCGTGTCGGTGTGCAAATGGAGATGGCACATGCAACATGAACAAAAGGTGAATTACAATATTACAATGAATGTCAAAATAAAATAATTACAGAATTTAAAATCAATACAAATATACAATACAAAAAACAATAAAATGTCAAAATTATTATAGTAGCATTTATCAGTTAGGAATTTTTTAAATTTCGTTTTAAATAAATTTGTATTTAGGTTCTTAAAACACTTAGGAATTTTATTATATACTAAAGGTGCCATGCAAACTACACTTTTTCGTAATAGTGTGGTCTTACATGGGTGGGTGGTTACTTCTCAAGTGAGCTTTTATTTACCAAGACGGATTTTTTGCGCCGACTCTATATCTAGGGGTTTCATTGATCAAAGACCTACATAAAAAAATATCAAGTAAAAGAGTCATTTTCGTGTTAATGAATGTAAAGTGATACGGTGTACCTACATATACAAAATACGGCTTCAAACCTCTCTAAGCAAAACAATTCATCATTAAATCCCTAAAGGCTTCAATGTTTTGCACTGACCCAGGTAGCCACAAAACATGAAAGCATTTGGTACTGGGCAGTATCCCTTGCCCGGAGCAGGCAAATATAGAAACGCCAACAGTAAATCAAATCTGGTTATCATATTTTATTCAGAAGTGTAGGGCCGTAGGTACTTTTGAAGGGTACACTGGACATAGATTATAAATAACTATTGTCCAGGGGCTTGCTATTCCCTATCCTGTATTTTTATCCCTGAAAATATCTTAGCAACACGGAAAAATCAAGTCCCCACGGACAAGATCGAGCAAGATGGTTTAGTATAAAATATCCTTATACTGTGTACCTACTACCTACGCTGTATTATTGCTTGTTCAAATTGAGAATAATGGCGAGTTTACCCAAGTTTACCACTTTCTATAAACATCCTCTTCTTCTTTTCTTCGTAATGGCATCTATCCGTCGTCACTCGACAGACAATTTCGCCAATGTCAAGTGGCTTGAATATAATAGTTTTTAGAACCAAATGACAGCCGACTACTTTTTTTACCGACTCGACTTAACTAAGAAGTATTTAATTCATCCCACTTGACATTGGCAAAATTGTCCGAAAGACGGACACATGCCACAAATAAAAAAAAATATAAAAAGTCGAGTTAGTAAAAAAGAAAGTCGTCTGAGTGTTTTTCTTTAAAACATAGGTAATTATCGGTGAAATCAGGATGCCGCATATCACACTTTCATTACAACTGTTCAGACTTGTACTAAGACCTCCAGTACCTAGTAATGATTAAAATGCCATTAAAAATACACATCAGAACATAAAATAGCACTAGAAAAACAATTATATTGAAAATACAACGTTGCGTCCAAAGATGACAGAAAGCTAATCTAGAAACATGTAGTAGTATCATATAAAATTGCAAATTTACATAATGGAAGACTTTAAATAACATCATAATTTATGGAAAATATATAAAACCTCCTTGGGTTTTTACCATTATTTTTCCCTGAGGTAAGCTTACTTTGAGTAGCTGCTACCTATTTAGTTTTATAGGTAATACAGGTTGTAAAAAACCACACCCGAAAACTGAACTTCCCGTAACTACGAGTACTATGAATACAGTATTAAGACGGTTTTAAATGACACTGGTATGGGTTGTAAAAGTATTTGTAAATGTCCCCAGAACTCTAGAATAAAATGCTATGGCAATGAAAAAATCATCAGGTGATTTCATTAAGAAAACAAAATATTCAAAAACAACCAATTTTCTCTTTTTTTTCGTGTACAAATCCCTCTAGAATAAGGATCTGAACTAGAAGATCTCGTTCACATTTTCAAAAGTAGTTTTTTGACAGACTATTATTACCACTAAATATAAGATGGGTAACCGTTATTACCCCACTTGTAGCAAAAGCTGTATACCTACTATACCAATAACTATATTTAGGTGTACATCTATAATTGCAAGTGTTATGTACTTATTAGACCTATGAACATATGTGTGTAGTGTAGCTGGGTGTGGTCTACCCGAGATCGATCATCGAACTCACAGCTTCAATTGCTGAAATTAGGAATTCAGGTCGACTGGCGAGATTGGAGGTATGCTATAAATCACGCCGATTGAAAATTGATTGAGCTTTCATTGGAAAACGTCTTGAGAGCAGTTCCATTTTAATCATCTGGTAGTGAAGACTGATTAATCGGCACAGAGTATTTTTATTCCAAATTGAAAGTAAAACATAAAATGATGATAATAATTTAATATCTGTATGGTATACCTAAATGTCGGCTAGAATCTGATCAGCGGAGCAAAAGAAAAATGTAAACAAATCACAAAAAGGTTCTTTATAGAACTTTCATGTCACGAACTACGAAAACTTTATTGATATTAAAATAAAATACATTTTATGCAATAATATGTCTAAATAATGTTTTTACTACTTTCATTAAAGTTTTATACGGACGTCACGGTGATAGACACTCTTTATTTACTTAAATGTTTTAGGTCAAATAATAAAAAAATAATATAACATGATGATTACACTAAAAAGAACCCATAAATACAATAAATATCAAACTTTCGTTGATTTGACGTACCTCTCTCCGCTGTGTTTGTTGTTTCATAATTTTATTAGAGATAAAATATTATTTTGTTGTAAAGTTTTAACCGTTGAAGGTTTTTGGTGTCATAAGTTGATAATTTTCACGATTGTAAAATCATGAGCGAATGATACCCAAACGAACCCGGATGATGTACCTACTTCTGTTGCCGCTATCAACAAATACTAAAAAAGAGGATAAAATAAATATATATGGGGCTCTCATACAACAAAAGTGATTTTTCGCCGTTTTTACAATAGATAATCAAAACTAAAATTCGTGCGCAAGTCTGACTCGCACTTGTCCGGTTTTATTTTCATAAATGGCATCTGTCCGTGGTTTGTCCAAAGAATATGGACTATGGGTTTGTCGTTTGACACAGCTTTACACTCACACACAGACAGTGTCAAGTGAATTTTAAATAGTTTTTAGTCAAATCAGTAAAAAAAGTAAGGCCGGCTGTGATTGGTTTTGAAAACAAATGCCGTTTCGCTTCAAAACCTTAGGGAAACATTTTCGTTCAAAACAGGATGCCACATATGTATAACACTCCAGTTTCATTTCAACTGCTTAGACTTGTACTAAGAGCTCAAGTAGCGCTGTCTTAAATAATCACCGAAATTAACACATCAGAACTTAAAACAACACTAGAAAAACAATTAAAATGAAAAAGTCATGTTGCGTCCAAAGATGACAGTAAACAAATCCCATTAGCGTGGCTTCCTTAAAAATAAAAAACGCCTTTTTAAATGTCAATATGTTTTCAAAGAGTCGCTGTTTTGTTAGGTCGCATTCCACTTGAGCCTTTTCATCTTTGATTTAAAAATTTACAAATCCTTGTATCGTGTTTTCATTTCTTCCACTTTAGAAAGCTACCACTCTTGAATTCTAGACGAGTCCGGGTCCAATTACCTACGGCAAACGACTGAGTCATTATAATATTTTGTGAAGACCCTAATAATGAAAGCCCAAAAGAATATTTGAATTTGACGGGGGCAATATACTGAACTAGGGTGGAGCGATACAAACCTCTATACATAAAAGGTTTGACTTGAGAGATATTTTCTCGTTAGAGTGCAATTGAAAACTATGCTATAGTAGGTAAAGGAAATTCTGGAAGAAAGTACACGAAGAAGGCACACTTGCTTATGCTTAGCCACATGACTTTGCAAATACTTGCAGGAAAACGCCCAGTCTTAAGAAAATAAAACAAGTTAGGTACATTTTGTTTGGAGATGGATGACATTTTATTTGAATGAAGACCATTGCACTATTGAAGTCCGCATTTCAACTGGCGAACTGGATACCATAATTAAAATCTTTGTGATTTCCTGTTATAAAACCAATCGCAACATTGAACAAATTTTGTACCTACATCAGGTATTATTTTTACACAAAAATTTGGCACGTATTCGTAAAAGTATAAACGTGTTCAAACAACCTTTTTCACGTTTGATAAACATTGAAAAACCGGCTTTCTAACCAACCTTTTACCCAAGTTAGGCCAAGATTATCAAAACGTATCTATAGGTATACCGACTGAATGGTATTTTAATTTTATCACCACAATTTCATCCGTCATTTGTTTTACCGTTATAATAAAACTGTGAGTAACGACCGTAAGAAATGCTTATTCACAAAAACCTAATGAAACATAAAAGGATGTAATCATTATGGGCCCTTTTCAGGCTCGTTACAAAATAATAGACGGTAACTTGAATTTCAAACAACAAATTTATTGAAATGATAAGCCTAAGTATGTCGATGATGCTATAACTTTTTGTTATAGCATCGATGCAAGAGATTCCGGATTCCAAATAAAATGTAAGTCATTGAATTAAAACTAGTTCGTAAAATTGTTTATAATAAAGAAAAAAGAAAGAAAATACATATTTTGACACACACGGAACTTAAATACAGACAATAGTAGGATAGACAGTGAAAAAAATATAATTAAAAAAACAGAAAGTTAGTAAACTAGCATTTTTGTAGCAGTCAGTCTCCATTACCGTCTTTTGCCTTTTTTACCGTCTTATTAATAATAATAAGAATTTTAAAACCATATACCTTCACATTTATTCAGAATATCGTTAGAATACTCTCTCAACTTGTTTAGCTTATCGTAGATTAAGTAAAGATATTCCAACATCCAGCCTGCATTTCCAAGTATCTGCTTAGTTTCCATAAACTACGAAGAGCGGGACGAGAAAATCTCCTTCCAGAACGTAGAGATACGTCTTCTTTGGATAGCGACTCTACATAAATTAAATTTAAGCCAAGGCACGTCAGTATAATGAATTGAGCTATGGGCAATTTACTATTCACGTGGCTTCCATTAGTAGATACAATACAACGTGTCAAACGATGTTATTTAGTGTTATTGTGTTTATTCAAAATTGTGACTTATGGACCATACTCATGTTCCATCCTGACGTATGTTCCACAGAGGTGACCTTGAATAACCTTATAAGCTAGCTATATAAAGATCTAGCTAGATACGGGACATCAAATATAAAGATTAGGTATATTTGATTAACGCACGGTTTATGAATCACGCTCATCAATTAATCATTCGGGAAGAGTTATTAATTGATAAGCCGGCTCATCAACATCTTCATTCTCATTGTGGACTGGTAGTGCCCGCTCCATTCCCACGCTATTGCACGAAAATGCAGTGGTGGCAGTTCTGTACAGTATGTGAACCGTACATTAAAGTTTATGCTAGTATCATATAGCTATCTATTTATAGAGATGCTCGCCAATATTATCGGTATCGAAAATATAAAAAATTACCATTACTTTTAATTTAATTCAGCACAACCAGGTAAAGTTGCAGTCGATGCTAGTTATATAATAATATTTTATGAATTATACACTTTACTTAGATATTCATAGCTAAGAAACACAAAAGAAAATATTCCCTTTATTTGACGTACGTCCAATGGATAGTGCGTATGGTCCTTTAGTAATTTGAAATATAATAATCAAAAATCGAACCTGGCAACTCGCCAACCACAAATGTATAATGGATACCTTTTCTAGTCTATTACTGTTTGTTTCCAGCAAAACCAATGGACGAACAACAATTAAACAGTAATCAGTCATGTCCAATATGTAGGTATCGGATGGATCAATAGACAGATAGAGTTAGGAGTAAACGAAGTTAAATAAATAATGAATCATTGTTTGTGTACATTTAACACAACGCCATCTTGCCCCAAACTAAGTAAATTTGGTATTATAGAAACCAGATAAGTGATATTTATATATTTTTTGTATTGGTTGTACATAATATACATGATAGTTAATACATAAAGTGTATCTAGTACATGAAAATACTTATAAATTGAAACCCCTCTCTAGAATTTTCAAACATATAGCAGTAAAAAAAAGTTTTAAGTACATACCTACTGAAAGCTTCAACAGAATTTTGTATCGCAGTACTTCAGATTTTTCAACTTTGTAGCTGCATTTTTAAAGTGCTCGTACAAAGTTCAAGCCACACGACTAAGGTTTTCCGTCGTCTTACTTTCAAAATAGATTTTCAATGCAACAGGGGTTTTTTATTTATTCACTAAGAAATCGATAAAAAGCAATTATAAATTTCAACAGCGCACGCCGGGAAAATAGCGGCAAAATAATTTTCTTTGTTCAAGATGGAGGGAAACTGCGCGTGTTTTTTGGTAGGCTCCTTTTAAACTGTCAACTGATGTTTCTCTTTTATTTTTGTGATAAAAATACGAGTATAATTACTACTCGTTTCTAGTCGTATATTCTAAAAGTAACTGTTAGTAACACTAACAAAGGTGTACTAAGAAAGGAATTCCCGAAATTCAACCCCTGGACGGGTACAGCGGGGGTTGAATTGTATGAAAATAGCTTCATGCGGGCGAAGTCGCGCGCTTTTTGCTAGTACTCTATAAGTTTAGTTGGATGCTCGTAGTTTCAGGACAAGCTAAATTTTTACCGAAACACTGATATATTAACCTCTTTTCCATTTTTCATCTGCCATATTAGTTTACCATCTTATAATTCATTTCGTTATCAAAAATTATAATAAAACACCTGCTAATTTGTATGAGGTTAGAGCCAGTCGTAATATTAGATAGCGTACCTACAACGGGCACTACCTACGTTATGGTAGTGGTTTTATTCAAGCGTAAGAGCTATATTTATTTATGAACCCTAGGTACCTGCCTGATTAGGTACTCAGTTCACCTGTTTCAGGAGCTATCTGACCAAAGTATCTAATATGTCACAATACCTGATTACTTTCTGTCGAGTAAACTTTTACATATTTTGTTTTGCAGTCTAGTGAACTGTCCACATTTTTTTATCTAACTTGTAGACGCTGTAATTTTACAGTGTTATATTTTTTATTACAACAGCAGATTGTAAAATCGATTATTTTATTCGCGTCACGTTTTCTATTTAAAACGGGATTAAAAGCGGCAAAGTGCCATTTTATGTGATAATATCCATTAAGCTCGTTTTCTTCTAAGCCCATTGTTTTTTTTTAACAACAAAGGAGGCTCAGTTCATCGTTTTTTGTGCGTACTCTGATGACGTCACTAATGTTTATAAGGTTAAACTGCATTTGATTTATTGAAGAACTTATTGAACGGTATATATAAGATTAAAATATCAGACTTATTCAAATAAGTTTATTGTCAAAATTCAATCTATATCAATGCCAGTCATAAGAATTTTTGTCCTGACTGACTGACTGACTGATTAATATATAAGTAACGCACAGTTTAAACGGCTGGTCGTAGAGACTTGAAATTTTCAGAGTATATTTAACTTGGTACGTAGGGGTGTACTAAGAAAGGAATTCTCAAAATTCAACATTTATTTTTATTCGATAACTATACATCTTGGAAAATGTGTTTTCTAGATCGATTCTAAAGTAAAACTTCCGTAAATTCTAAAACGTTGATCAAAGCCTCAAAATTTGCAATCTATAAATTGTCTACCTACAGTCCTACAGATTCCGACAATTTCATGTCTTATATTGAGAGATTGAAAGACAAATAATTTTTAAAATCTTACTCCTACCTATACCTAACATAATAAAATATACCAGGGTACGATGATTTTTTCCAACTAAAATCAGTCCGAAAGTATAAAAAGTTGATAATTTAATAAGATCGTCAGAGTTTTCGTGAATAAATTTCCTTTGTCACGCGCCAAACGAGGGAGAGATATTACAGACACTTTTATATTTATTTTGCCGTGATTTCTAACATTTGTATCAAAGTTTTCAAAATATAATGACATTTAATAAGGTTAGAGACACATGAACACGGACAAATTAAACCAATCAACACTCTACGCAGACGAACAACAGAAAGCTTTAATCAAAACTCAAAATTCTAATAGGACAGAAAACGTAGCAGGTATACTCAATAGCATAGATACTTGTGCATAGAGTTTCTAATGAGCAGCAGAAGAGAAAGAGTGGCCATTGAGAACTTTTTAGGCATAGTAAGTGCAGAGCATTCCGCCAGTGTTTTATTATATAGGCTTTGTAGTGCAGTGCGCAACAGGGTGGCGATTGCATACCTGAAGGCGGGCCGGGAGCGCGTTGAACGGAGCGTACTCCGTCAGGCCAGCCGCGCCGCGTCACGCGGACTAACGCACGGGTACAGTTCCCGCGCACTGCGTTCACAACCTCCTGGAGATGCCAGCTCCAACATACAATACTACCAGGCCACGGTGCGGAGTGCCCAATTTATAGGGAAAATTATACTCCGAAAATTTCATTAAACGTAGCTGGGACGATCTTGAAAGGAGATGGTGGGAGGAGATACGAGGTAAGGTGTGCTAGGATACCGTTATCCAGGAGTGGGGCGATATTGATAGGATAGACAAAAATATTTAAGCATTTCTTAGAAAAATGATCTATTACTATGGTTAATACAATAGGCGGTCTTATTGCTAAGATAAGTTTCTTCCAGAAATATATTTCATTTCAATCGAATTATTAGTACCTAGTTGTCTGACTTCAAAGCTCAGTTAATTGCAGTTCTGCATTCTGCGTTGTAGGTTGTGGGTTCCATCTCTATCAAGAATACATTTGTGCAATGAACAGATGTTTGTTCTACATCTGGGTGTTAAAACACCCAAAAAAAAAGTTTATTATATCCTTTGTATTTAAAAAAAGTATATAAGTATCCTATTAGTTACCTGGATTTCATAGTACCATTTGCCATTTGCCTTAGCCCATTTGGCGCTATAAACGGCTTTGTTTGCTAATATTTATTTATATATTAGTAAAACAATTTATTCCGTCTATACCGTAAAGTTAGAATCACAGTAAAACAATGTAAAAATTACTATTTCCCCAAATATGTGGTGTTCATTTCACATTCCTGGCAACCCAATAACCCGACGCCCCTCGCCCCTGCGACCTCCGAGTAATGAAACGGGGAGATTGTAGCGGGACGCGCACTGGGACCGGAAGGTCCAGAAGGCACCTCGCCGGATGAACCGATCCTGCGCTTTCCGACACCATGTGCAAACTATACACTCCAACGAGTTAAACTATTGAGCTCATGGAAACTTCATTACAAAAACGAAATAAAACAATTGAATCGCACATTGAAAACAATATTATTTTTCTCTGTTTGTTGGTACGTATGCCAATGTTCGAACAAAACTTTTTTGGATTACCCTTAAATAGTACGACGTAAACCTTTAAATGTCGTCATAATCGTCATCAAACACTTTTGGCTACCTTCAAGGCTGGCAGGTAAAAAATGCTCACAGCACTAAGCCTATATTTTCTACACTTGTTTATTTTAATTGTACCGCAAAATCTTTTATAAAAACAAATAAGGTATGTATACTACTTTATGTAGTACGATGATATAGCACATATTATACTTCTCCAATACAATTTTAAGCGAAATGAAAATAAAACAACAGAATCGCGCTTGGATGACATGAGTTTTTCTATGCATGGTTTTATAGGGAATGGTTCAGCTATGTATGTGTCTACGTGTTGGTCTGGCTTTGCATAACCAGTTGCTCTTGGACCAAAGCCAAAGCTCACTTGAAAACTTGTCGCCAGCCGGTGTTTGTATCGCTATCACATTCACAAAAGAATTCAGCACATTTCCCGCCTATAAATTGGCAGAAAGTGCTACGTCGTAGCATTTCGTAGCTATCTACTAAATGCTATAGTTGAGCATGAGCGTAGCACTATTGGCAAAATAATTAACGGAATAATGAATTTTATTCCGTTGAAATAAGATTTTTTCTTTAATTAATCCAAAGAGTTTTTAAATTAAAGTAGCTATCATCTCTGTGATGTACAAACGTGCCAGTGTGGCCTCTCTATTACTTTTCCTCCAACCACAATGTACGAGAAAAAAAGAGCGCGCGGCAGAACGCTTTCATGGAATATTAGCCTTTTGCTCTATATGCCTTTGTGCTTCCCACTGGTGCTTTGTAAAGTTTTAATAGAACAGAATGATGAATATAGTGTTCCAATATAACGCAATTATAAATACATACTTAATACATATATATATAATATATTAGGTAAGTAGCCGGTATGTTCGGTCAAAAGGTAATTAATAATAATAATAGTAATTTATTTCAGATTTTGTCCATATAAAAAAGGATCGTAATATTAGGTACTTAAGCACAGTTTTAATATGGTTAACATTTCACTGAAATTTATTTTAAGCTGATTCCCAACGAAACCTCAAAATTATCTTTATTTATGCTGCTCAAAACAACATTTTATGGTTTCGTTGAGAAACAAAAACAACAACACGATTGTTTACAAAATAATAATGTTCACTGAGGGGATAAATTGTCTGAACATTAACGTCAGAGAAACAAATGACGTAGGTGTCAGTATGTACCGAGGTTGGCCTGTTTTTATAGAAAACTAGCTGTTACCCGCGAATTCGTGCGCTCACAAAAACTCCTAAGCCACTCGTGTAGTGGTCTTAGAATAAATCGATGAAAAATGTATAAGCACGGTCAGATTGCAATGATAGATAGGATTATGGAAAAACAGAAAAATATTTTCGTTTCACTAAGGTGGTGTCAATTTTGGTGTTTCATTTTCCTAAACTAACTCAATTTGAGCTCTTTCCACCATCTAATATCCAAATAATTTCGTCAGTTCATCGGATAGGAGCGCGTCCAACACTTCGTCTTCCTGTTCGTCTCTTGTTCCTTTCTGTCTGGAAACGTATGGGGAATACCTATGTCCAGCAGTGTCCTTCTACAGACTGATGATGACGAACGTAATTAGGCAGCGTTAAAAATGTCATCGTCTCTTTCCACTACAGTACAACAATAAGGACAGCTGTAATTTTAGCGGTTAAATTATGTTGGTTTAGGAAAATAAAACAACAGAATCAACCCCAGTGTTTAGTTTTTATCCCGTGCGTAATCGGGGCTTTTGCTAATCACCCATTAAAATGCTTCTACACACTAATGGTAAGTAAGCTTATAGTTTTTAAAGTTTATAGTAGCTTTTGATTCAATATACACAAAATATCCGCCAGTGCTTACGTCCAGAATGCAAGATAACTTTACCGAATTTTATCACGATCGGTTTAGCTGTAAAAACAACAAACAAACACACTTTCATGTTTATGAATGGCTATGGATGAAGTTGACGTGACAGCTACTCGTAACACAACAAGTGTATGTAGCTTCAGCCACCGCTACTGGCATGAATGTATGCAATGTAGGTACCTACATAATAGGTATGTATATATGAAGATCAATGAGCTTCCATGTGTGAGTGGTGATGTGTGAGTATGGGTGGTGTTTTGCTCTGAAATTCAAATTTTACTTAGAAAAGAAACAATGCTTTGAGCGACAGCGGAGAAGACATTTTGCGAATGGGACGTATTTTTGGTGGGGGCACGTTTTGCGAGTAGGACCTGATGCGATTAAACCCGGAATTGCAATCTGACATGTCTGTTCCAATATTGTATCAATTGGTACCTACTACGGGTCGTTACCTGTGAGATAAACTCTTGCCTCATTGGTCAATACAAAGTGACACTTTGACATTAGCCTGTGACATGAAGACACATCTGACAACAACGATTCTTATTGATATTAACGAACGCGTGTAAGGATGGTTATAAAAATGATGCTAAAAATGTAGGTGCTACCATATATACTGAGAACCGTAGGTACCCATAATTTAAACTCAGACCAAGATATTTGCCATACTAACAGTATTCTGTACAAACTTCAACAATTCAACGGTAATAGATGTATGGCCTGTGACTGACAGATGACATATACTTTAAATAAATATAAAATATAAATAATGCTGGACGATCCACACAGCATCATCTAGCCCCAAGCTAAGCAGAGCTTGTGTTATGGGTACTAGATGACTGATAAACTTAATACAATATTATATTACATAGATATTTTTTATTATACATAGAAAATACCCAGAACACCCGGAATAAATATTTGCAGATCGTACAAACTTTATCCCAAGGCGGGAATCGAACCCGCAACCTCTGCGTCGCAGGCGGGCATTCGCCCGCCGCGCCACATCGGTCGACTTTAGTTAGCCCCTTTATCTAGGTCTCCTTATTCTATGATCTAGGTACCCTATATACAGCCCTACCAATCAATTGCCACAGGCTGTACAAGCCACAGAACCAATCACAGTTGTACTCAACCGCAATCAATGTCCACGTGGGATTGAATAGCTAATTACAAACGCAGAATGTACCTACAATGTCTATATCTGCTCGCTACTACGCATATAGGTATGATATAGGTACTAATACCCGTTTAACGCTCTATTTACGCCTGAAACGAGCATGTAGGTACGTATAAAGAAAAGTTACTGACAGGAAGTTTCAAATTAGATTGAAAGAAACAAAACACGGTATAACTATTCCGAGGTTACGCCGAGTTTATTAATAGTTGAGTCTTACCTGCGAGCACCCTGAATATTATTATATCCAAAAACTATTTAAGTAAACTAGCTAAACAGAAAAGTTTTGTGATTAATCAGCCCGACCCTCACTTAAAAGTGTTTGCGAAAACCTTCATCCGTCAAATATTATCCACCAACGTCAAATTCAGGCGATCAGATCGCTCTAGAGAAAACAAACAAATTGAAAAAGTTTGCAGCCTATAATATTTACAAAAAGTCTTTAGCTCCGCTTAAGTGTTCCACTTTTTCATTTAGTAAATCGCAAAAAGAAGATTAGGATGAGATTTCGGAGTTTGTCACGTCCTTAGGGAATGGATCTCATAATGAAATACAGATGAAACATGAATTTTATCTTGTACCTTTCTGAAACTCGGCCTTGTCTACCCCTCATTACGTTTTAATCATTTAATTTACATTAGATATGTATGTATTGTTTGATGGATAACCCCCTAATATAAAATAACAAAATGGGATGGTTTGTAACCTATCACGTATGGAATACTTACTACTACAACATTTGTAGTAGTAGAGCTCTAGTGAAGAGCTCGTCTACCACTATGCCAATTTCTGCCGCCAAGCAGCATGCTGTGTTCCGATTAAAAGGGTGTGGATACCGGTAATAGACTTGGCATCTGTATGCCTCAGGTTGATGGACGCACGCTCCTAAAAACGTGACCTGCGAAGCCCTAAGAGATCTAAGGGGATATTTACCGTTTCTGGGGATAAAAGTCGTGAATTCAGTTTTTATAAAATAACAGTCGAAGACAACAAGGACTACAAAAGCAAATAAAATGTAAATTTAGACAGTTCCAAGTACCTACCTATAGTTGTGTTCCAGTTAGTAGTTTGTGAAGGGCTCGTCTGGGAAAGTACTACGACTATTTGGCAGGTTGTAAATGGTCATCTATTCGAACTCTCATAATGTACAATGCAAATTGAAATAAGCACGTAACTTTCTCGAAGATTCCCCGTAAAACTTTCCAAATTTTCATTGTTGAGTCGTCGCTATAAAAGTTGAAACACGTGAGCCGGAAAAGCGCTACTGTTTCAATTTAAATTTGAAACTGTATTTTACTTGCTATTATTAAATTATTGGAGATAGTTTGGAGTTTAACAGGAATTTGTGCTTAATTGAAAGCGAGGGTAGAATATTTATTATCCAGTAACAAAAGATAGGCAAATTAATTAAAATAGCAGCTGATATTTTGTACAAAAGTGGGAAGAATGTATTAATCAAAATGTTTTCAAGTCAAAGTGTAATTATAAGATCGGTGACGCCTTCTCCGTCTCTTCTCTATGGCGCCTGTCCGTCCCACAGACAATTTCGCCAATGTCAAATGCTTTTAATAACAAGTTTTTAGTCAAGTCAGTCAAATTCTGTCAAGTCGGGCTGTCATTAATATTGAATAAAAAGATCGCAATTTTATTCAAATCCCAGGGAAACATTTTCCACAAGACCACAAGTAATATTGGTTAAAATACCATCAAAAATAAACAACAGAACATAAAATAACACTACTAACACTAATTTTATCTTTTTACTTCGAATTCTTGGTGGTTCCTATACAGCAAATGTGAATCTTTCTGTTGTTTGAATATTAAATCCGGGTACCTACCTATCTATTTTAATCATGGAACGTTCTTCGTAAATGCTCTTACCATAAAGGTTTTACTCAAGCGTGGTTCAAAGCTCTCGGTCGAACAAACAAAAGATTTTGCCAAAACAGAACAAAGTTTGCTATGTTTACATAAAATAATACAAACACCTTCCCTGCAAATACGCAGAGCAATTGAGAGGTTTTATATATAAAAACATGTTTTTTTTATATAATTATTATTATTATATATAAAAACATGTTTTTTTATTTAGACATTACTGGGACTAAAAGGTCCCCGCCACGCGGCAGTCTAATGTGTTTTTGCCTTTCTTAAGTTTCTTAAAAAAAATAGCTATGTTAATTTCATATGACCCACCTGATGCTGCGTGGTTACCTCTGCGTACTTTACCTATATGGCGT
This sequence comes from Electrophaes corylata, assembly GCA_947095575.1. Lineage (NCBI taxonomy): Eukaryota > Metazoa > Arthropoda > Insecta > Lepidoptera > Geometridae > Electrophaes > Electrophaes corylata. Next base: position 12,553,190 of record OX352699.1, on the reverse strand, counting down.
TGTACTGCGTTCAGATGTAAAGTGAGCAACTGGACTTAACTGGATCTTAACCAGCCGCTCCACGGAGTTTTAAAATTACGTGAGCTGTTTACGTTGCGTAATAACAATAAAAAAAATCAACTAAGCGAGTCCATGGGTTTATAGGTCAATGAAAAGAGGCGAGTAGGCGCGGTCTAACTGCACCTGCCGCTTTAAATTGCCCGTAAAAAAAGTTATTCTATTCACTATTCCCATTACTTTTGCACCATAAAAACTGTGATATTTGTCGCACTGATTTAGTAGTCATAAACCGGCATCTGTATAAAAAATAAAGCATTATCCCGCTTTCTCGTTTAAGCCTGGGGTACACGAGGCAAACTTATATCCCGGTGTTCTATCCGGGCTTATTATCCTAGCTTAGTGCAAGCTAGAGTGGTCTGCACCATTCCAGTGTAAAAGCCAGTATCGTTAGTTGTCTCACAAAACATGCAAATTCAAAATAACCGAACTGCGTCCGTAGGGCCTATCTACGAGTGCCCGTAGGAGCTATCTACAAGCGTCCGCATGAGTTATCTTCGAGTGTTATAGGAGCTATCTACGACTGTCCGTAGGAGCAACATACGAGCGTCCATAGGGCCTATCTACGAGTCCGTTGAAGCTATTTACGAGTGCCCGTTGAATCTTTCTATATGAGCATTCGCAGGAGCTTTTTTCTAGCGTTCGTAGGAGCTGTGTACAGTTGTCCGTAGGACCTATCTACGAGCGTCCGTAAGGCGTATCTACGAAGGTCCGTATGAACTATCCTTGATTACTGTGTGTACTAGTAATGGGGGGTCCTATTCTAAGCCGGGACTCCCACAGCTTTAATAATTATACGATGTCTAATTATGAAGTATAATGTAATTTGTATCTCTATTAATTTATAATTTATTATATTTTATTACTACCGTATATAATTTATAATTTATGGGTCTTTAATGTCTGAACTGAAAACATTATATTATTGACCAAGCGATATTAGGTACCTATCGAAAAAAATGTGAGCTAAATAATATTTTTGTAATTTATTACACACCTACATATTAAAAATACCTGCCGAAAAAAATAAATAACATTGTGTTTCATAATGTTGATTCAGATATGCTTGTAGGTAAATACCGTTTTATCCAGTAGTTATTTAGCTCACTAGGTTGAAACAAAACTATTTAAACACTATTATTCCAAGATTTAACCTTTTTAACTATCAGGTTTTGATCAATATTTTGGATAGAAACGGGATATTTACCATGATTCTTGAGTTTGATTGTTTCCCGATATTTCGGCACAGTTGCATGCGCCATGACCGACCCGTTCGACCCGTGATCATGGCGCATGCAACTGTGCCGAAATATCGGGAAACAATCAAACTCAAAAATCATGGTAAATATCTCGTTTCTATCCAAAATATAATTCCAAGTTTTATTATTGTTATGCTCAACAATAGGGTTCACATTGCGGTGTTTAAAATAAAACGTAATAGTGACAATGGATAAAAATGGATGGATAAAACGGTTTTCGTTTACTGTCATCTTTAAAAGTAGGTAATACAGCTTTTTTTAACCTACTGTACTCAAGTATGTGTTTACAAAAAGTCTATAATATGTATTCTAACAGTTAACTGGTTTCCATAGTACAAGCTATACTTAGTTAGGGGCTAAAAGACGTTGGATAATTGCCTGCCAATATTCATCATTCAGCAATTTCATTCATTTGCTTATATACCTATTATATAGTGTTACAAGACTGCTCCCAAAAACTTGAGCTAGATGTTTTGAAATATTACCTATTTGACCCCAAGCAACACAAACTTTACGTTTGTACACAACACAAATGTAAAGTTTGTGTTGCTAATTAGGTATATAAGGTTAGTTGTAGGCAATGTGTTTTTTATTATTCATTTAGGTTAAGTACATTTAGTGTACTGCAGTGTACAGACCCTGCTATTCATGTGTGCAATTTGTGTAGCTTGGATATTTTCTTTCTTCTCTTCAATCTATTGAACCAATGAAAAATAGATGGGTATTTTTTTATAATACTTACTGTGTTTTTCATTTCAAATTATGTAGTGTTTTTTTTGGTCAGCTGCATCATTTACCCCTTGATAACTCATAGCAGCAACATTTTTGTAAGCGTGATATTTTATAAACCTACTTACCGATTTTATTTCGTGCATGTTTCTCCGGGTAATAATAATTTCTTACATCTTGTATAGCATGTGTACTGATGTCGTATAAACTTTGTAATCATGTCGAGAATAGTAAAAATAACGACAAAGTCGGGGACAAAAGCCAGTCTAAACTACCTTTATCACAGTGTTCCAGTCCTCTATAATCATACTGGAGCGGCAAGTATCACTCTACAACGGCTTTTGGTGTAAATTGAGCTTTAATATGATCAGCTTAAGTTTTATTATTTGCAGGCCACAATAAATAGCTTAATAAAGATTGCTTGTCATCAACATTAATATTAAGGTCCCAAATAGCTATACTAATGCCACCTACACCAAATTATAAGAATCTTTGACTGATTTTGATCTTTTAAAGACAACGCACGTAGCTTATTTGAAGCTTTCAGGTTATGTTTATCTGGGTACGTAGAATTGTATTAAGAAAGGAAATACCAAAATTAAACCCATACTATACAGGTACTTAGGTACCTACAGCAAAGGTACCGAAATTGAAGGTTGAAGGTTGAAGTTTGTATGAGAATAACTTCACGCGGACAAAGTCGTGTGCGTTTCGCTAGTGTATTCATGTGTATAAATTTGGTGTTATGGGATGTAAAAAACGAGTAGAATCGTTTCAAAGTGAATGAACACTGTCTAGGCTCTCTGTACTAAGCTAGCTCAACCGTTGATTCTTAACGACCATTTTATTTTAAGATATAATTGTTTTCTTCCTTAGAGTGGGATTTCAAAGACTACGTAGGTACTGTTATCATCTGTGGCGAGTCGTAACCAAAGACAAATTTCGCGTCTGTGGCACTACAACGAGATTTATGCGAGTACAAATTTCGTTTGGCAGTAAAGGTTCTGCTATGTCGCCTTTATGACAGATTTATAAAATAGAATGCTTCAGCTACTTTGTTTGGGGATTACATAACAGTGTTGCAGAGCCAATTCAATCTTCAAAATGCATTGCTGAAGATTGACTGTAGAAATTTATTCGTTTTCTGTTATATTTGGGTATGTACAGTTTTGCCATAAATACAGTTATTTTAGTTTTATGTTAGGTTCTGCTATGTAATTTAACCAACATTGCTTGATGTCTTGGTACATATCCAAGACAGCATCAGAAATAATCAAACTTTACATTTACATTAACCCGTTTAACCCGCACTACACGAAAGATATCCCGGACGTCAGCCTGTACGAGATTAGACCTGCTCTCAAGCAGCTTAAGAACAACAAGGCACCGGGGTAAGACGGAACAACGACTCAGCTTTTAAAAGCGGGTGGAACACGGATACTTAAAGTCCTTTAGAATCTCTTTAATTCCGTCATCCACGAGGGTAGAACGGCAGAGGCGTAGAGCAGAAGCGTGGTAGTACTGTTCTTTAAGAAAGGTGATAACACCCTTTAAAAGAATATAGGCTCATCTCGCTGCTGAGCCACGTCTATAAGCTGTTTTCGAGAGAAGTTACTAATCGTCTCGCTCGTAGGCTAGACGACTTCCAACCTCCCGAGCAAGCCGGGTTCCGAAAAGGCTTTAGCACCATAGACCACATCCATACGCTCCGGAAGGTTATACATAAGACCGAAGAATCTACCCGGCCACTTTATTTAGCGTTTGTGGGCTATGATTCAGTCCAAACCTGGGCAGTGTTACAATTGCTCCAGCGGTGCCTAAAGACAAAGGAAAGATCATACCACCAGAAGAAAGATTTACCTACCTAGTGATTTTTAGGTTCCTCTTGACTTTGTATGTATTTAGCATATTTTTAGTATTAAATTGAGGATGTTACAAATATTTGTATACTATAGAATAAGCAGTTCGATAGCTCGTGTCCCGATTTTGAAAACTTTTGGGACATTATAATTTTCTTAGTAATCACATTCACTGGGAGGTTTGCATAATTTTAATAAGGTTGAATGTTGGTTAATATTGAAATTAAACTCCACAGGTAAATCAGAATAAACTAGTGATGTAAAATAAACCAAGTTATATTTTAATATGCAAGAGCGCGTTCAAAATGTTTAGTTTGTGTGGAGTGCAAACTCTGAGAAGTACTGGGTTCCGTTGGAGCGATGCTAGACGTTGCGGTGCGATGCGGTACGATGCGGTGCGGGTAACTAAACGACATTGTGCTATGCTGTGCTTGTACTGTTAGCTAAACTAACTGTGTAATGTTGAATGAGTACAAGTGCGAGCGAAAAAGACGGAAGACCGAGTTGACATTATAATGCGCGGTATCGATAACTAAACTGCGAAGTTTTGCTTGGAAGTTAGTTATACGTAAACGCTTTTTATGTCCAATTTATTTGAGCTACGCCCTCTGGTTGGTAGTGGGTGAGAAGCGAACCACTAAACAAAGTGTTGTTTGTTTTGTCTTTATGTTGTTATAGTGATGCAAGCGGAATATAGTAGGTACTATAGGTAATTTTATGTGCATGTAAGCACGTAGTAATCATGTATGTGCATCAAACGTTAATTTTTTTTTACCCAAACACAAAACAAATACCTTTGTTCTAGACACAAATGCTTGTTCTTGGTAAAGCTACTTTGCTGTGTTAATAAAATATTTACTCTACACTGTCAGTGCATTGGGGTACATTGGGTACGTCACTTATTTTTTGAACATTATTATGATTTAAATAAAACCATTGGGCTGTAGAAGCCGTATCATTACTTCTTTTTACGTTTAGTTCAAGACCTAAACTGAATCATTCCGTTTGGACAGATTCGATTGCATTTATTCCGTTGTGATACAATTCATATTCATCTATTAATAAAAAAATACTTTGATTCAATAATCAAATATAACAGATAAAGATATACAATAGATCCCGCACTAGGACTAGCCTGTATAATCAGTCCAAATGGAACGATTCAGTTCAGTAACCGCAATAGGTCGTTTGCAGGTTACGGTGCAGTACTGGACAGACCGCAACGTGTGACACCACCTTATATAGTGAAGTCTCACCGTCCGTTAACTACCAAGCATTATTATTCATAGACTTGGAACAGATTATTTTGATACCCACTAATTACTGTGGGTTCTACCAACCCGCAAACGAGGTTACAGCACGTATACCTACACCAATCAGAGGTTGTACACAATACGTACAATCTCGTAAATTGATAGTAGACTTGAGGTGATTAAAATAACAGGCTTGAGGTCAGGTCAAATCTGAAAAGGTCAAGTATGACGTATAAGGCATTTATTCTTTTATATTTATTTTTGTGAACATACATTTTTTATACACAACATAATCTAGCCCCAAACTAATCATAGCTCGGTCTGGTTTAGTCATAACTACTATCTAGTCAAATCAAGATGTAGTATTAAAGCTTGTAACCCGTTAATAAGAGTTTTTATTTGTTACATTAAATTTTCATGCGCTAACTTTTATATGTTGCTAAACTATTTTTAGTATATTTTTTTCAACTATGATCGTTGTCAATTAGTATGCACTACGAAACGCATTTAAATCCAAGGCTGCCCCGCCTTAAGTACAGTGTAGGGGTAGGGTCATAGAATATTAAATTACTTTAGCTTGTTAGAGGGCTTTCAAATTACGTAGCTACTGGCTACGACGTAGCATTATCGTAGCAAGCATTTTTTTTTCGGAATTATTGGTCTAAACATTTGCATGCATCTAAAATAGGTGGGAATTAGGTGGGTTCATTTTTAGTTTGGGTTTTGTGCTCAAATTAAACCTATTCTATTGATGACCGATGTGGCGCGGCAGGTGAATGTCCGCCTGTGACGCAGGAGGTTGCGGGTTCGATTCCCGCCTTGGGATAAATGTTTGTACGATCTGTAAATATTTATTCCGGGTGTTCTGCGTATTTTCTATGTATAATAAAAAATATCTATCTGTAATGTATTGTATTAAGTATATCAGTCATCTAGTATCCGTAACACAAGCTCTGCTTAACTTGGGGCTAGATGATGTTGTGTGGATGGTCCAGTATTATTATTATTATTTTTTTATCTTTTTTATTTTACACTACTAAAATCCTGGTATGGTCAAAACTAGACGACATAGAGCGGTGGCTGCTATCCAGGAAACCACCGTTTGTCCCCGGGGACGCTAGTCACAACTTAACTAGTAATTATACTGAATTGCGCACTCTAGCCTCCAAGCTGCTCATTGGACTCTTGTTTACGACAGAAGAGAAGATAACTTAATAGAGGGTAACTTTAGGGATGTTTAGAATGTTCACTTGTAACATAAAAGTCGGTTTCATGCTCAAGTGCAGTTACAATTAATTAATGCAGTTATTACGAAGAATATTATAACCTACTGCCATATAACATACATTTGTCAAAACGCCCCAAGCAAAGCAAAGCTTGTACTATGAGAACCAGATAACTATATCATAGTAATAACAAAATCATTAAACTACGGAAATAATTACGAACTTTCAAAGGCATAATTATTCCGCCCGAAAAGTAATAGAAAAACGAAACTACCTAATAATAGAGGTAATTATGGCGTAGGCCTCAAGCAACTAATTACAAAAACAAATATTTTGTATAGGTAGTAACAGTTTTTGGATAGGTTCAGTTATCTCTAGTTCGTTAGCAATGGTCTGCAGATAGCACATCTGTTTTACATGTATTTTGTACATACCTAAAATGCCTTACATACCTTAATCTATACAAATAAATAAAATTGAAGTGTCTGTTTGTAATATTAAAATAACTGCTTTTTACTACATGCATATGAATGTATATGCGATACATATACCAAAATAGCATTTTTTAAAATTTTTGTCTGTCTGACTGTTTGTTCCGGGTAATCTCTGGAAGGGCTGGACTGATTTCGACGGGACTTTCACTGGCAGATAGCTTATGTAACAAGGAGTAACTTAGGCTACTTTTTCTATCGACCAGGGACATTATTCTCTATGACATAGGAGATTCCTAACGTGTGACGTCACAACGTGTTCTAAACACAAACGCGATTCCGAGACATAACCTCAAAGGATGCTCAAAAGAAATAAGCTGTAGTAACTATTGCAGGAACACACTAATCTGTGTGCTTTAACGCGCTAGGAATGGGTGCGTTTATTTGACGGTTCAAATCGTGCCCCAATCGCACCGTATCGCAGTTGGGAATGACAAATATGGCATAGGGAATATGGTTTAGTCAGATTCCACGGCGCTGTCTTGTCGCATCTATGTACGCGTTTGGATTTGCAATAGTTAGTCCCCTAGGGTTTAATCAGAGCATTGTCAGTTGGACGAATAAGAAAAACGAAGATTCTTAAAGTTGGTAAAGATAGACATTATATAGATTACGGTCGACAAAGCAAATAGCTGAAATTTTACACAAATGTTTATTAAAATGGTTGGTGAACATCTGGAAAATTCTCAAGCAATTAATATAAATGAAAAGGACCGCTTGTGGAGCTTCTCTACAGGCATTTAAACTCAACTTGATTATAATGGATTCCTTCCTTTCTTAGAACTGTCATCATACTAATATTTTTACAGAGCTTTTGAGCTTGACCGTTTGACATAAACAATTTTAAATTGCTACGCTTTACTTAAATTATTGATTGATAAATCATACAAAAATTTACAGTTCTCATAAAACACTGAATATCCCACCATTTATCCACCACCCAATTGATTATGTTGTCTGTACCAAAATTCCACCGGAAACTAACTTCACCCTCAGAACATTGTTTAACCGTTTCCGGTCCAGTTATACTGCCCAATTGCGTGGTCATTAAATGTTAATGCTTATAAGCCCGTAGGAAGGCACATGTTCGTCTACCCTCAATTAGGGAAATCCTGTTAATTTGATGATGGCCTTAATTTATTAGTCAGTAGGTAGATTATCTTCTTTATGTTGTCCATTCAACCCACACAAGCGGATGTAAGTAATTAAAATATCTAGGTTTTACTTTAGGAAATTACGCCAGTGAAGCAATGAAGGGTCGTATTTATTTGATATACATACTGACATAATACAGGATTGTTTTTTGAGAAGGGCGGTGATGAACAAGTTCTAAACCACACGAGTTAAAAAAAAGTCGTGGTAAGTCGTCGTATAGACTTGAAATTTTCAGGGCATATTCATCTTGGTACATAGAAGTGTACTAAGGAAGGAATTTTTGAAATTAAATCCCTGAACAGACAGGGGTGGTTGAAGTTTGTATGATCATAGCTTCACGCGGACGAAGTCACGCGCGATTCGCTAGTTATACAATGTTAATAGTGTTAGTTATAATGTTATACATATATATGTATAACATTGTATAACGGACAGTGTTTTTTTAACAGATCTTACCATAGGTAGACCAAAGAGTTCTGATCACTAAAATTATATCATGGCCGTTTGATACATTTAAATGCATAAAACAGACGATTCAATATACCTACATATTGTATTATTCCAGTGTATATGTAGCAATTTACTGTATCATTTGTCGGTATATAACTGAGTTGTAACAAGATATAAAGGCATTGTTATTGGTACGGTTTAGTGTTCCTAAACGCTGTTTTTGGCTGTTTATACAAAAGCAAAGTTTAATCATTTATCCTGGCTGGAGCCGTCATCAATCACGACACGCAAAGGTTAACTGTGTTCATTCTATGACATGAATTTATACTGAGAAGTCAGTGGGTAGAAAATCGATTTACACATTGGAGGCTGTACAAAACAGTTATTGGAACACGGTCATAGTTAATCATGTAGTTACACTGTAGCTGAACAAAGACAATAGTTGCATGGGATCCCAAAAACAATGGTAGCACACCTCCTTAGCAAGGTTTTTTCCTCCGCGGCATTGATAGCATCACTCACGGAGGACTCTGCTGGCAATGTGGCAGAAAATGGTGGAAATATACACAGTTATCCTGTAGATTAGACTTAGTAATGGTTAAAGATCACTGCTACCTACAAGTCTAACCTAGGTTTATGAATTTATTGCCCACACTATAAAGATTGGTTAGAGTCGGCAGAATAAATAATAAATTAAAAAAATACTTGTGTATTAGTCCCAAACTAAGCATAACTGTTATAGGAACCAAATGACTAATAGCATACTTATAAACGCTTTTTTTTAGTAAATATCTTCATACTTAGAATACTTAGAATAACACCCAAACAGAGAAAAAACATCTACGTTTATCACACAACGGTTTATCCTCGCTGGGGATTGAACCCACAACACAGAAGTCAGAGTTACTATTAAGTTGTTAAGGCTAGTATAATAATAGTAATAATACTATAAAAAACTACATAGAAACCTTGAAAGTCTTGTTCCAATATATCCGACGACGCGATTTGTATGCCTAGAGCATTTTATATCTGTAGATTCTACACAATGCCTACAGGCGCTACACGCTGCAGACTCTACGCCGCGCTATCTAGAGGCGGCGGGTGTGTGTCTAATGCTCTAGCATTTAGCGTAGCACGCAGGTCAACATTGTTTCTGAACGAAGCGTTTTGTTGTAAAGTTTTACTGCGAGCAAAAGTTTTCAAGAAAATGCTTCGTTGAATCCACAACAGTAATATTACCAAGGAGATTCATTTAATTGACATGGAACTGACATTATTTGAATCTGTGGTGGATTTTAGTAATAATTTCTAATATTTATATTTTTCCAACTCCAAAACTTACCAATATTTTTGCCAGCAAAACTATTTTTCAGAGGACAGAGTAAATATTATTTTCTATACATACAGTGCCCTCCACAGATTATAATAACAAGCAGTGAAATTTGCAGCAATGAAATGCTTCATCAAAGTTTATACTCTCAAAGTGTGCACGGGCGATAAGGTGGAAGTTTTTACAACTGTTGCGAAGTGCTGAGTATCTCCGCCATATCTTTACGGTGCCATGACACGCCTTGCATGGCCCAAGTACCTACTTAGGGTCAGCGCCAACCGGTGCACGGCACTGCAGAAAATTTTTATATTCATTTTCTATTCTATACTGCGTGTAGTAATAATAGTCCCTAGAACTTGGGGAGGTTAATGTACCGACTATAAACAACTTTTATATGAGCATGAAAAAAACAGTTGTTTCATACACACTTTCAACACCTACTTGACTTAAATGTATGGGATTTATTTATTTCAATTAATTAATTTGTATGAAACAGACAAAAATTGAGCTAGAGGGAGCAGACCGGCGCCATCTGCTGTAGTGTAATCACTTATAATTTTGTAAATGATATTTAATATTATGAAAATGAAACTGATAGGTTTCTGATGCGTAGCACCACGCGGGGCTAGTCTAATGTGATGATATTTTAACTATCATATTCATCCTATATAAGATAGAATATACCTACGTTGATCATTTTATAAGTAATCAAAATAAAGTACGCATTTAAATGCTCGAAAACTGACTTTGAAGCATCATAGAGGAATTTCAATGAAACGAATATTTGGAATAAAATATTTATATAGGTGTGCGATGACCTTTAGATATCTCTTATCTATGGATTTAAGTACCCATTGTGGTCCAAGCTTGAATTACTTTTATATAGGTACGTACATACAAGTCCTAGCACTGTGTATTGTATCAGTTTACCCGTAGTGTGTAACAAAACGAGAATGCGAAACTTCGTTTTTCGTTTTTGAGAGTAAGCCTGCAGTTTTTATCGCAAATATTCCTTTTGAAGGAACGATCACAATGGTTATTTAGGAACGTATATTTTCATACAACATGAAAATATTGCACCCATTAATTTTTATCACAAAAGTTTCCAACTCTTTCTCAGAATGTAAATGAAACAGAACAATTTTGGTATTCAATTTCAGTCAAAATTTTCGTTTGAAAATTTCGTTTTGTTAAGCTCAGACCTTCGGCGTTTTACTGTAGGTTAAAAAATTTTGTCGACATTGACATTGGCAAAATTGTGGAAGTTAGATTCACAGAAGCTATATACCTAAAAAAGGAGAAGAAGAATTTGGTCAAGTATTACCATTTTATACAAAATCGTCAGTGTGTAGGTAGGTACTTTTAAAGCTCATTATAATAAACGCAATTAGGTAGGGGTAACTTTTTCTTTTCATTAAAACTCCATTCCGCTTCAGCTAAAATGTTGTTAATGAATTTAAAATCTTTTTTTCTATGGCAGCGGCAGTAATTAATGTTTTTGTAACTTCCTTTTATTATAGCTTTTGCTACTGGTGTAAAACTTTGTTGTAATGATTTATGATTTGGACATAGTATAAGTAATAATAATGCTCAAAGTTAGGATAAAAGCTGTCTAAACAACGTGAGGTTTGAAATGAAATGTGAGATTCGTTTTCTGTATCTCTTTGGATGCTACATTGTATTATAATTGTTTTTCTAGTGTTATTATAGGTTTTGATGTGTAATTTCGGTGGCATTTTAATCATCATTACTGGAGGTCTTAGCACAAGTGTGAACAGTTGAAATGAATGTGTGTTATTGATTAACTGATTTGACCGAGTTATGAAACATAGCTACGAAAACAGCAAAAACATTTCGTTCTGATTATCAAGCAAGAAAAAAATTCTATGTTCGGATCTGGTTATCAAAGATCAGTCACGAAACGTGGATTAAAGGGAAAATGTTTCCCGTTAGGTTTTGAAGGAAAACGCCATGTTTTTCCTCAAAACCAATGACAGGCGACTTTACTTTTTACTGACTTTACTAACTATTTTATTCTAAAAATATGGACTATTTTATTTAAACCATTGGCGAAATTATCTGTCGAATGACGGACAGATGCCATTACGAAGAAAAGAAGAAGAAGAGTTAGAACATTTTAAAAGTTCTAATGTAATTTATTTTCTAAATGAATCTGGAAAATAAGTTCTGTCTTGCAAATTAAAAATAATGTTAAAAAAAAATGTTACCTAGTACTTAGTACAGAAAACTGTAAAGTTACTATCACGTCGGGCAATATCAAAATATCATTTCAAAGTTTTGTGTATTCGATAAAGCTCCGGCTTCTTCTAAAATATCCGAACTTTTGATTTCATGAACGTTCCAAGCCTTTAAGTAGTACGGTACTGAAGTATGCTTAACTATTTAGCGAACGCTTTCATACTTCAAGAACAAAACTAAACTACGGCTCGCTGCGGGCACAGTCAAGTTTGTACTTACTCCATCTTAATTGTTCAGAAACAAAGTTTAGCCTTAGATATATAGTAACATTTTCACTACACTCGCCCGAAAATAAATTTAGTAGAAAGATTGAAAATTTATTGGACAAATAGTTGTTTTTTATTTATTTAGGTTCGCCAACAGCTTATACACAATTCTTGCATAAACTTATAACTATTGGCCTTATTCTACGTGCATAAACCTTTTACAGGCAAACACCACAAACATGCATTTCATTCTCATTTTTATAAGAAAAGTGATGCAACGAGGATGATCAGCTGGTGTTGACCTCTGCATATCGTGATGGCGTGCTTTAAAGTGGTATTGCACGGTATTATTATCACTCTGAGACACAAAAGTGTTAGGTCTCATGTCCTTGTAATTTCTCCGGCACGCCATTTCAATCGGACACTGTAATACGAGCACTACTCGTACGCGTTAAGCATTGTAGGTACCTATACTATTATCCTTCTCTCTATCTCTTAAAAGCTCTCAGCTTCAAGTTGAATCTTTATTTCTTTCAAAGATGGTAGGTTTAGTAAAGTTATGAATCGAGTGATTATTGGATTCCGAAAGCTGAATATTAAATTTTTGCAATATCTGAAACCTCATTTGGTGTAGAAAAACCCACGTCAAAGGTTATTCATGAAAAATCTAGAGGATCCCACGAACCGTTTTTGATTTTGCTACAAAAAAGCTTTGTAGGAGAAGCTGTGACACAGAGTTTGGTCTCTTTTCCGTTTCTTATTACTTTAAGGGATAAAATAAGATGGGAGCGCTTTATCTCACTTCAGTCACGTAAGTGCACTATCCAGGTAAAGTATTAGATTCGTAGTGCGAACAAACATGTCTGAATATTTGATACTTTTGTTTAACCGTGGACCTTTGTCCTTTAAAGTTCAAGTACAACTCACCCCGTAACTTACAGAAGTGAAAAAAGTAGCTGAGGTTTTTATATTTATGCTTGCAATGCCGCTATTCTTGTCTTTAGTGCCCAAACAAAGGGAACTAAATTTGAAATGGTTTTCGTGGCACAATGCGTCCCTTCGCTGACTTTTCAGTATTTTCAAGCAATCGATAGTGCAATGTAAACTTGGGCCTAGCGATAAAAATACCTCGGGGAAAATACTAACACCTTATAGAAAAGAAGAAAAGATATAGCATCACGACTTTAATCCCCAGGCACAGCACAGTAGATATCCCTTCAGATCTCTTAGTACAAAGTACTCGTGATTCTTTCAGGATATTTAAGGGTTACTAACTGGTTTCCTCACGATGTTTTCCTTCATCGTTTAAGAGCACTGGCATTGCGCACATTAATTTTTGAATATAAAAATCCATTGGTGCACGACCGGATTCAAACCCACGGACCTTGGGATTAGAGGGTGGGGTCACTTCCACTAGACCACCGGTGCTCTTTCACCACCTTAATAATAATTATTCCATACAGAGTACTACCTAAATCACTATTCAATTACCAAACTTTGTTTAACCTTCCTAGCAGCGGATTCAATATTCTAACCCAACAAGAGGTCGCCAGTAACAACATTCAATGGACAAACCAACATCGAAGCGTTCGCATACATTAGAATAGTTTGCAATTCTGCGTCAAACGGAACGGGCTGACAGATATTCAATTCTATTTGAATGGAAACTATGCAAACTATAAGGCTCGGAAAAATACCTCTATTTAAAGCCTATAGTGGCTTTAAAGAGAGATACAATGTGTTTACTCTAGTTTTTAGTATGATGCAGGTTCGGTCACACATGCGGGTCAATCCTCCAAAAATTTAATATCATCATCAACAGCCTGTAGAGATCCACTGCTAGACAAAGGCCCCCACACGTTTCCGAGAAGAACTATAGGTAGGTATCGGAACATGCTACAGTCATTTCTGAGTTAACTTAAGTCTACAGTGACCTCAAAGCTCGGACAAATCTATACAGAAAGCTTAACTGAGCTTTGAACACTTCTCCGGATTCTTAATTCGCACATGAATCCTATTCACGGAAATCCACATAGCCACACGTTAAGTTCTCGAAATTCCCGTAAGTGCGGTCGACGGGTTCGTGCCCACGAATTTTGATCGAACGACAATTAGATTCCAAGCGTACCTAGCTGAATATTCAAACTTGTAATATTGCAGAAGCGTTTGGTGCAGAGAGATTTGGTCAAAATTGATTCATTGAAATCGGATTTTCACTTTGAATATGCATGTTGAATTCATAGCTAGATAGATATCTTATTTGTTTTTATAGTGCTTACCTGCACTTAAGGAAATCTCAAAGATTTTTATATTATCCAAAACTCGAGGAAAATAATTTTTGGGATAATATAAAAAGCTTTGAGATGGATATCTCTTTATTGATTACCTTGAAAATATCAGTAGCTTACAAACCAACAAAGAGAATAAACAATTAATTGGTGTTTATTCCATAGCTGAAAAATACAATTGAATCTATATCTATACCAATTATAAGAATCTTTGTCCTGGCTGACTGTCTTACTGAATGACTGACTGACATGCTGACAACGCCCATACTAAACCACTGGTCGTAGGCACTTGAAATTGTCAATGTATATTTTTCTTGGTGCGTAGAGATATGCTAAGAAAGGTATTCCTGATATTCAACCCCTAAACGAGTACAGCGGGGGCCGGACACACAGACAAAGTCACGTGCGTTTCGCTATTCTTCCATACAGTCACAAGACCTTCCAACCCAAGGTTCTCTGGAAGAAATTTCTACCAAGAATGACTTTGAAGGTTATTTATAGTTTTCATTATTCATTTACTTAATTCAAACACCCCAAGTTGAATGTAATATTCATCTCTAGCTTTGAACTTAGGTACCTAATGAATAGGTACGTTCGAGCAAGCTAGTTGATTGATTATATTTTAAAGCCTATTGAATTTCGGTGAACAATATTGAAACATCGATTATGCAAAAGTTTGTAATATAATAAGCCTTTTTGGGTTTCAGGGCCAGCCGGTCTGAGACGACCCATCGTCCCAGACGCCCAACGCAGCAACAGGCCTCACGTTAATTTGAAAACAAGACGAATTTCATAGCATAAATCGTAAATGCTCCGTGAAAAATATGTCGTCACTGACGTCACAGACGACAAAGTCACATCTTCAAGAGTCATAAAACTGGCACAAAAGGGTCGCAATATTTTAATTTTATCTCCGACCTTTTTTCTATTTCTTTATTTTCTGTTAAAAAAATGAATTTTTATTTGCTACAGTCCTTTGGTTACTTATTTTAATCTGCCTTTGTCCACAATCTCACCTGTTGGTAAGCATACCAGCAGAGTTATTTTAAAGTTATTCACCCTTGCTCTCTTGCTATAAAGACACTCAAATTGTAATGATGAAAAAAAGACAGCGGTAATGATTGAGGTTCGAATTTCAAAAACTTCTTTTAAAGAAAAGCAACTGATAAAAAAACAATCCTACATTCTACCCTTATTCCTGACATTCGCCTTAGTACAATACATAATAACATGGTGTAGTCCTTATATTCTCTTTGGCACAGATGCGGGGAACTGACAAGAGTGTAATGGACTCCTTATTTTTATCTGGAGCACTGCGAATCAGAAAACCTCATCAAATGCGAGTGGATCGGATATGTGTGCGGTAAATGTTTTTCTTTTTTTTCCGGTGCTTTTTGTACACGATTTTCATTTAGCAAAATGTTTATTCATTCTTTAAGAAAAGGTTTTAGAGACGGAGAGAAAATCTAGTAAAGTATCCATTTCTTTTAAACTCAAGAGTATTTTAAAAACATTTCTTTTAAAATATGTGATAGCAGAAGTGGCGTGAAACTGACAGACTATCGGCCAAACCCTTAAACACAACTTAAATTTAATCACGTCACAAGTGACGAATTTTTGACAAACTTTTATTGCAAACTGTCAAAATATTGCTACTTGCGACGTGATTATATTTAAGTTGCGTTTGAGTATTCCGGCGTAGTTAATTAATTCGTGGGATTCTAATGAATATGTTGAGACTTTTGACATTGCCTTTGAATCTAGACTAATATTTTAGATAATTTATAATTACATGCACAGATACTTTTCACCCAGGATTCTATTTACTACATTGTGCTTGGGGCAATATTTAGACTCAAGATTTTTGAGTAGTAGTAAAGCTCTTTGTAAAGGGCTCGTCCGGGGAAGTACTACCACCATGCCTATTTCTGCCGCCAAGCAGCTTGCTGTGTTCCGGTTTAAAGGGTGTGGGTGCCGGTGAAATTACAGGCACATGAGGCTTAGCACCTGTACGCCTCAGGTTGATGGACGCTGAGTAGTGCATCGTAGGTGACGTTCCTAACGAGCGTGACCTACGAGGCAATACTTTGTTATAGGTGTTGATAGATAGAAACATTTATTCAGACCACCACAAAACAATAAACATAACAGTAACACTAAAAAAACACAAAAGTAACATAACATAACTACACAAATTAACATGGTATAACATACATAATGATGTGGTGGCGAAAAGGTCCTCAGCTCAGCTTAATGCCACAGCATGTTGCCACACTGCAGCGCTGGTTTTCTGCTGAGGCCAATGTGTTGACCTCACGGGCATCCTGACACAAGTCCGAGTGGCCTTACCTAATCTTGCAGTAGCAACATAATACATAAAACAACACAATTATACCGAAGAAAATTAATAATAATAATTAAAAAAAAAAAAAACACCGGTGGTAACCATCTGGTGGGCCACCTGCGTGTTCCATAAAAAAAAACACATCATGGATCTAAGCGTTTGTTTTTTCCTAAATTTAAATACCTACTAACCCTCAAAATGTTAAGTCGTGGCATTATCTCAGCGTTAAAAGCTCCTATTACGAAGCTAAGCAAGCTAAGTGAGTTGGCTGTTTTTTATGAGTACGAATGAAGTGTCAAAAGCAGTGAGTCGAATAATTTGTGCTGCGGAAAAAACTTCGTTTCCTTATCCATACTTTCTGAAGAGAAATAATACATTTTGGAAATTAAGTTACAGGAAGTAATAATGAATGAAGATATAGTCTTACGTGAAAGCCAAAAAGGTCATATGGTCTCAGTTAACATGCAAGTGATTTCTGTAGAGAAATTGTTATTGAAATGAAATGAAATATATTATGTTTATTGACATAACAGGTAGGTAACTAATACATTACAGGTACTTAGTAGGTAGTCGATGCTTGCGTTATATTATTTAGCATAATGTATAGTTATTCTAAGATATGACGCACTACGAGCCGGACTAGAAAATCTGTGCCCCGGTGCGCAGCGCCCTCGTTGGTATTATAGCTAATTAGAATTTGATGTGTATGCGAGTGTGGGGGTGTTTGTATGTGTGTGAAAGTATGTGCGTGTGATTCTGAGGATTCTCCTGATAACTCAAGTCTCTTAAGAGCCAGGGTTTCACAGGAGAACCCACAAGTGTTTGAGAGAGGTGTGAAAGGGGTGTGTGAGGGTGTGTGAGTGTGAGTGTGTGAGAAAGGGAAAGAGATACAGATACTGCGTACCTGTTTAGTTTATAGACGGAGTGATATGTATGCAGGCATGGAACTCATGATGAATGAATGATAGAATGAATGAAATTTTTACTTTGATATCTGTAACAAGCTCTCAGTGTCATCATATTATTACGTCTTACCCTGTAACCATTTCTTTACAGTGTGCTTACAATTAGCCAAGTTTAGTGTATTTATTGATAAAGCTTTATTTAGTTGATTATATAGATGTATAGATAGAAATGCAAATTGATGTTGCATAAATGTGGTTTTGCGAGCTATGTTTACTATGCGATTTATTCTTTTTTTACGAGTGTGGGCGGGGTGTAATGGAATTTTGGGATGAACTCTTAATATAATATTGAGTATAATATTGAGTATTATTAACCTCAAGCTAACCTTTTAGTAATAGGACTCTTTGGGAACTCTTTGGGAAGGGCTCGTCCATGGAAGTACTACCACCATGCCCATTTCTGCCGGCAAGCATTAGGTATATTAGCTAATGGTTATCATAGTACAAGCTTTGCTTAGGCCGTTGTGGGTTTGTTGTGAATATTTTTTTATTTATTTACTTTTAGTTAGTAGATAAACTTCATCACTTGATTGAAGAGTGACAGCATGTGACAAGTGGTAAGAATACCGTGAAATAACAACACAGGTAAAAATAGATTAGCGCTCGTTCACATAAATATCGATTTTACGATGTCCTCGCATCCCTACACGAATGATGTTGTTGAAACCGCCCTAAAATAACATTTACCGTCGACTCACAGTTAATAAAACCCATTTTATGCTCCATAGGTGTAGAATAACATAATTGTTCGGGTTTATACGCACAATAGATGCGCATGGCTATAGCTGCTTCATTAAAAACTTGCGGAATCTGTAAATACTAACATTTCATTCATAAATACTAACATTTCAGAAAATAAACTTCATCCGCATGAAGTTTCTTTTATACATACTTCAACCCTGCTGAACCCATTCAGGGGTTTCAGAAATCATTTCCATAAAGTGAAAGTCAAAGTCAAAAAGCATTTATTCAGTAATATCCGCAGGGATCTTCTTGAAACGTCTTGGTGAATCTGAGCGCCAGTTTCTCGCGACCAAGCGTAGAAGAACTTAATACATATAAGACGAATATACCTTGATTCAAATCCCTAGGGCCTTCAAATGTGTACATAACTACTCACCAACCTATCTATTCAAATTATTTATAGTTAGATCCAGCTTCTTAAAAGAATTTTACGCTATCAACATACTGGAGGAAAATACTGAACCATGAACGCAAAATAATAATAATAATAATAACGTTGGATAATTCACACAGCATCATCTAGTCCCAAGCTTAGCTTAGCTTAGAGCTTGTGTTATGGGTACTTGATGACTGATATACTTAATACAATACATTACATACATGCATATTTTTTATTATACATAGAAAAACCCAAAACACCCGGAATAAATATTTGCAGATCGTACAAACATTTATCCCAAGGCGGGAATCGAACCCGCAACCTCTGCGTCGCAGGCAGACATTCGCCCGCCGCGCCACATCGGTCGTCGAAAATAAATTGGTATACCTACACCACATGTTTATGAATGCAGATTTGCGAGAGACTGGCCAAAAAGTAACTGCCTTCATAACTTCAATCCTGAAAAGCTAACAGGGAATGACTTTCAACTGCATGTTTGACGATCGGAAACGCTTTCAATCAATTAGTAGTGATTTGAAACGCGAGCTTTTCGTTTTTAGGCATTGAACGAATGTTTTTTTTTTACTTAAACAAACAAAATTCAATAAGCAACTTTTCGTTTGTATATTATTCTACTCGTACATAAAAGAAGAATAAGATGTAGAATAGAGAAGCGTAGGACTTCCTCGTACCCGACGACTGACGACAAAATCGTTCTTCCTGGAAACGTGTGGAGGAGGCCTAAGTCAAGCAGTGGACTTCTATAGGCTGTTGTTGATGATGACGATGATGAGATAGGAGTAAAATAATTATTCAAATAACGACCTTTGGCTACGAATCGTAGCATCGTACCACTGACCGTAGCGACGTAGCACCGTAGCACCACCGTAATACCGTAGACCATCTTGTGTAAGCAGAAGTACTGTAACCGATAAAGTCCGACCGACATCTTTACTGAGATCTCTCCTATCTTAGTTTTAAAGATGTTGAACTATCTAATGTCTGTCTTAAAATACTATAGCACACAAGTCAGTTAGTAGTTATAATAAATCAGTTCAACTAAAAAAGTTATATTAATTCTAATGGTTGGCGTGGTTAGTACTTTAGACTTGCTGTGACTACCTAGTTACTGGGTTTATATGCGTTTTTCAGGATATTTTAAATAAAAAGATGCGTGTGCGTTCAACTGACAAGGCGTATAGTCAGCTATATATGAATCGTGAATAGCGGCTCGAGTTAAATTATCACGTCACGCGTGGCGCTTGTGTGATAGGCGTAGAATAAAAATGGTAACGAGAACTGTTTTATTTAACTGTTTAGCGTAATCGGCGATTACGCTAAACAGTAATAAGACAGGCATAACATCAATGTTTGCGATTACTAATCGCAAACATTGATGTTATGCCAAAATGAAGACAAACAAATACTAAATAACGTACCACTGCGCTTTTTGAGTAACTTCCTTGTTAGTGTTAGCTTGTACCTGGCCTACTACTAAAGGATTTAACCAAGCTTGGTAAACTATGTATAGACGATAAGACGTCAACGTCTTCCAAAATCTCTTTTACTCTCTTATTTTATCCAGCAAAGATGTTAAAGTGTAGTGATTTTAACGTTTATTCTGATATATCACACTCGACCCCCATTTTTACTTTATACCTGTAGACATAGATGATCACCACACAAAACTCAGCTAAAACTAAGTTAAGATAAAGTAAAGTTTTGCTTGACTGTCGCCTGAAAGGTTTGTTCGCGTCATTCCTTCCGGTAATAGCTAGAGCAGAATACAAACAATCAGTAGAATCGCTACATAATTTGGCGTCTTTGTATCAATACCGAATTGGCGAAATTGATTTGAATACCGTAGCAGTCATAGAACAAAAAGGGGTACGATAATGGAACTTTAGTCGACAAACATATCGACAAGCTGATTTTACCTATGAAATTTTAGCCACCCGCTAGCACAGAATTTTATCGAGTAGTTTCCCTGTGGTTTTAGATACCTAGATTACCTGGTTGACGGAAAAAGTGTCATACTCTAAATTCCTCGGTGGAAAACTAGGTACTCGAGAGGCGTAAATTGAAAACTAGCACTGTATGTGAAACTGAAACTGAAAACTAAAATTGACTGAAAGTTGTGACTTTTTTTTTCTATTTCTATAAATAAACAATAATTGAGAACAATAATTATAATTTGAGATTGCGGTCAAACGTAGACGTTTGACCGCAATCTCAATGCGGCCGACGATGTAGCACGCTTACCTAGAAGGTACCTATTCACTCTTCTCTTGAAAACATCCAAATTATACGTGACCGGAAAAATACACTCAACGGTAATAACCCTACAACCAGCAATCGCTGAACACCCTTTGCTCTCTCAATATAATTTGACTACACATAATATGTATACCTACTTGAGGCAATGATTATGAGGCAATTATTTTTTTTTTTTATTTTTATATTACTGTTAGATCTATACTGTAAAAATCTAAAGCTACACCAATAACTCCCAGACGTGCAATTGTTTCTCTTTTGTTCAAATTGCCCATCTTTAAGTAACATTTAGGGCCTATTTGTATTGGCAATAAGGACACGTAAGAATCTCCAATAACGGCATTTATAAGAAAAAGGATCCAAAGTGTTGTCTATGATAATATTAACCTACTTTCTACACCCGCCCCAGGAGGCTTGAAGGCTTGACAAAGTAAGAAAGTGATTTATAAAAAGGTGTTGAGTGAAGCCTTTTATGTGGAGCTTATTTGAAGAACTCTACATTGCTTGAATATTATATGATGTACTTTTGTCCGAGATAGGTATCCGTTGTTTTTTTAATATTTATGTAAAACAATGAACAATGACAAACCTAAAAAATTCAATTCAATAAAAAAGTCCCACTGCAGGGCAAAAGCCTCCCTACCTTTTTTCCAACTTTCTCGGTCCCTTGCCCAGTTGGACCAGTCTGGAAGATGTACATCTAACTCGTCATGCCACGTGGTGGTTTGCCGCGCGGACGTCTTGCATTGGACACCCAATAAGCTGTGGTCTTAGCCCAACGATCGATGACAATGGTCGTCGTCTGCTCTCTCTAGTAAAGCAAAAATCCTGTAAGCACTATCTTCAGTGATAAAATCTAACCACGGAGAGGTACTTAAAAGCAGATAAAAACACATGCACACATCTATTCGACACAATACATAATGGTTATAAAAACCATGAACTAAACATAAATCGCAATGAACTTTTATGCTAGAGAGCTAATAAAACTCTTTTTGCAATAAGATTTCTAAGAAGATATCTTATTCTAAATCTATCTATACCCAATATAAAAACCTTTGTCCTGACTGACTGGCATATAGTCAACGCACAGTCTGAAAGCTACTGGTCGTAGAGGCTTGAAATTTTCAGGGTAGGTACCTATATTCTTCTTGCTGCGTAGAGGTAGGTATACTAAGAAAGGACTTCCCGAAAATCAAGAAATTCAATAAATGTAAGTACTTAAACCGTCGTGCTAGATAGAACCTGTGTTAGTTGTACCACAGACGAGATATATTTTTTTGTCTGTGGTTGTACGTAGAGTGTAGTTTTCTGGAGATATCATCCTTCTAGTTTTAAATAATTCCATTTAGATCATAAATTATTTTTCTTTAGGCATGCAGCTTATAAGGTGTTTTTTTTATGGAACACTTAAATAGATTGTTATTATTCATGGCACGAAAACATAATGTATAAGTATGCAAAAACAGTTTCCCATAAAGATTCATAATTCGGATTTGAATTATTTATGTGTTCACGCCTCCAGCTATTTTTTCCTTATCTCTCGAAAGGACGAAGTGATTTTATTACGTCATTTAGTGTATTTTTTGTTGTATAATGTTTTTAAGCCTAATTTGAAAGCTATTTAGTTTTTAGGACAAACAAAGACAGAGGGTTTAGCGCCGTCAACTAATGTTGGTTTTTTCTAGGGTTTTCCTCTTAAATCTCTCTTGTCACTAATATATGCTCCTTGGTTGTTTTTTCGTGATGGTCAAATTGATTCATAGTCATTATGAATAGAGGACTAACTATTGGAAAGGCCGTTTAGCTTCCGAAAGTTTTGCTGTCAGAGCATTTTATATAACAGTCGATATGCACCCAAGAAAATTTAGCTTACAAACCCTCCTGAAATGATAGTTTTTCTCTTCTCTCATTTAAGATTTATCTCTGTCATTTCGACGGACTATTTCGGATTTCGACTATTGGTTGTTTTGAACAATTAAATTATTTAATTGATTTGATTAAAACGGGTTAGACGCCAATTACATGAATTAAACTAATAACAGCTAAAAGGACAAAAACAGAAAAAAGAATGTATTTTCTTATACAAAACCAATTTGGACTTACAATAGTCAAATAGAAATTACAAAATGTTAAAAAAAATAGTACAATGACTAATTACAAATTTAATTTATATGTAAAGTTAAACACTGCCATTCGTCTCGTTCACAGAATCTCAGGCAATCTGATAGTCAAAAAAGTCATGTTAAGTAGTCAGTTTTTCATTTCTTTGTCTATCGTAAAAAGGCTCATAAGGGCTACTTGATCGTACCAATAACTTATAGACGTAAATACCATCCCATTAGCTCTTGAACTACAAAGCATTCATCTTGGTAATATTTTGTTATGACAGTATCTGGAGAAACTTCCTCATCGGCGCACACAGGGGTGCCTGAAGGGTAGTTAGCGATACATGAAACTAGCTAGCTGCTTCTATTTCGTGCAAAAGATTTATGTAAGTGATAGGTAAAATATTTGCACAAACTTTAAGTACGTTAAAGATAAGTTACTCGTAGATGTTGCCGGCATGGAATCTGAACTCTGTAAGTAACAATAACACGTCTATAAATAGATATTGTTAGACATCACACAGCCATCGTCAATTAGCTCCAAACTCAACATTATACGAGTATATGACCTTCATAACGCAAACTTTGTAGTTTTACTTACTTCTTTTGTAGTTTTATGTAAATAGGTAGGTACATACTTAAAATACATTATAACTCAGACGCTGAACAAAAAACTGTATTTATCACACAAATGTATCCTAGCGAGGATCAAACTCACAATCGACCGTAAAAAACGTGGACCATCTACCAACTGAACTGTGAGCTGCCTTATAGCCTGCCAAGACAATATGCCTGTGCACTACGTTAAGATGCGGGATTCTTATTCTACCAAATAAACATCCCAAATTAACAATTTCCAAGAGAAACTAGCGGAACACGCGTGACTTTGTCCGCGTGATGTTATTTTCATACAAACTTTAAACCCCGCTGTATCCGTTAAAAAGCAGAATTTTGGAAATTCCTTTTTTAGTACACTTACACACCAAGACAAATATACCCTGAAAATGTTAAGTCTCTACAACCCGTGATTGAGGCTGTGCGTTGTCTATTATGTCAGTCAGTCACTCAGGAAAAGATTTTTATAATTGGTACATGTAGTTCAATTTTAAGTCAAATTTCCGTACATTTGGACTAAGCTTCATGCATCGTTATGATGTTTTTGAGTTTAGCCTAGTTGGTGGCCTCTATGGAAGTGGAACAATGTGGCAGCCGCAAGTAAGATTTCCGCTATAAAAAAGTACTCTGTGGATTTCCGTTAGCGACACGTTTTCAAAATTCGATACCTACACTACAACCCATATAAGATGTATCTAGTTTCACAAAGATCAACATTCATGACGCGACCACGTTGCGCATCCCTCCGCGGTGTCTAAATAACAAACATAATTTTCAAACAGGCGAAAATAAAAGAGGATTCATTATTTTACCATAGAGGACATTAACACAGCCGTAACATTATACCCATATTTTTCCTTTTTTGCTAACTTCTTTACTTTTATATGTAACCAGCTATAGTAATGAAAAATAGGCGGTAAACAAGGTTAAAATTCAATATTGTGTGCATACCTCTTCTTTCATGCTCACTGCAAGAATTACTTTGCTCATAAGGGGAAACAAAGCAGGTAATATTATATGCTCAGCGAGTTTGTTTTGTTGGAAAACGACTTATTATATTCTAATCAAACCTAAGCATCATTTGCTATAAATAACCGCGTTCTAGTCGTGAAACCCTCCCATTATGCAACCATAGGGTTTAAACACCTTCTCTTCTCTCTTACCAGTACCTCGTCGACACACACGTGCCATTTTGCGGTAGTTACCCATGTAACTATCGCAAAATGGTACGTATGCTCGCAATATCTATCAAATGTAATACCTGGACATACTTATAACTGCTTTAGACATCCTCAATTAATCTTAAATGAGTACTTGATATCAAAAGATCTGTGGGAATATCTACCATTTCTAGGGCTAGGGAGTTTCAAGTCATGAGACAATTTTTTGGTGGTTTTGTTAAAGTTTATATAAAAATAGATTCAAAGGAACTCGCGTGGGATTCTACTGTAATACATAGGCCGTGGTGTATCGTTATAAATATTCCAGTCTCGGGGTTTATGCAAAACCGAGGTTATATTCGTTATATTTAGGTATTTGATCGCGCTATCTACGAGTTCGCACCGTAAGCTACGGGGTGGCAATTTAAATTGGGAATTCAGAGTACCCCTAGAACCCCTTTGACCACATGCGTGAGCGTGCTTACTCCCTCCCTTTGTGGTTGTTCTATCATGTGAAACGTTTGTAAGAGATGATTGATGACAAATTACGATTGCATGACGTGTTATCATCGTAAAATTTCGTTCTATTTCTGATATTTTTGGAAGCAACATGGATGTTTTACTTTGTCTGGCTATTCGAAAGTTATTTGTGTAATTTCAGTTTTTACTAATATTACATTGAATTTGAGGTTTCAACACAATGATGTTAATCCAGAATCAGATGATAATTCAGTGCATGAAATTAGCTTTGATCCCACTTGTAAGCTTGCTTTTAAAACAAATCGTGTACTGTGTGGTCGAAGCCCGGGCTCTAGAACGAATTACTCTGGCGTAATTTATTGAATCGCAAAGTGTCTTTGACGATTTAAGTTTATTATTAGGCTATAAGCTATATAAACCAAGTCATACGCAATATATTTGTCACCTGTTACATACTTCAGCTTTGCTTTTTGCGCTGTAGGTTGTAGGTTCGATCCATACCGAGAACAAACATTTGTTTGATGAACACAGATATTTGTTCTATTTACGGTTGTTATATTGTATTCTATGTACAAAAAAGTAGTACATAATGTAGTAAAAAATATTAAAAGTAGTTTTTTTATGCGACTACTGGTGGATGCAGATGGCCCTCCTGATGTTAAGTGGCTACCACCACTTATAACAAATTGTTGCCTTGCAAGTATTTTGTTAATCATTCACGTTCGAAACATGCACCTGAAACATATTGGTGTGTAAAAATTTACGCAAATATTTAATTATTTTATTTTATTAAACGGAACACAGGAAAGAATCAAAGTCAAAGTCAAAGTCAAAGTCAAAAATCATTTATTCAGTAATATCCGCAGGGATCATCTTGAAACGTCTTAAATCTAGGTGAATCTAAGCGCCAGTTCCTCGCGACCAAGCCTAGAAGAACCGGCAAGAAACTTACGGCTTGGTTCCTACCGTTTTTTTGTATGATCCTTTTACAAAGTAATAATAATGTAAATAATGAAACTCCAGTGTGGAGCCAATCTAACTTAATAAGGTGATTGCAAGACAAAAAACATGTTAAGGCAATCATACCAAGATCTTAATATACAACAGAAGTTCAAAAGACAGCACACGCTACGCTTCAACTAAGAGTAATGCTTACAATCTAATGCATTCAAATAAGAGAATAGTACAGACATTGCAAAAAAAAAAAATATCCTAGCTGCCGACGGGTCGAGCGAGCGGAACATCTGGCCACGCCGATTTATCATTAACGTAACTATCCAAGGAATAGTATGCTTTCTTTATAAGATTTGTCTTAATGTAGGCCTTAAATTTCCGAATAGGAAGTTTAGTGGCATTTTGTGGAAGTTTATTATAGAATCGCACAGTGTTCCCCATAAATGACCCATTAACCTTTTGCAGTCTAAATTTTGGTATATATAATTTATTATTGTTTCTAGTGTTAATACTGTGCACATCATTTTTTTTCTTAAAACTACTTATGTGCTTATGAGTGTACAATAGATTTTCATAGATATACTGCGAAATTACCGTGAGAATATGAATTTCCTTAAAACGCTCTCGCAAGGAGTCGCGCGGTTTCATTTTATAAATGGCCCGTATGGCTCGTTTTTGTAAAACAAATATTGTTTGTAAATCAGCAGCTTTCCCCCAGAGAAATATACCATACGACATTACACTATGGAAGTAACTAAAATATACTAGTCTAGCTGTAGCTTCATCAGTGAGCCATCTTATTGTGCGAACTGCATATGCAGCCGAACTCAGTCTACTAGCAAGTGTTTTTATGTGTGGACCCCACTGCAATTTTGCATCAATATTAAGCCCTAAGAAAATAGTAGAATCCACAAGACTAAGTGACTCCCCATTTAATACAATATTTGTAGGGCTTAAGACCACATTAGGTAAAGTAAATTTAATGCACTTAGTTTTACTAGCGTTAAGTAAAAGATTATTAACGGTGAACCACACACAAATCACACGTATGAAGACATCATACGGGCACACCTGTCAGTTTCTGAATTAGCTGTCAACGTCACGAAAATAGGGAGACTGTAGAGGTTATAATACGGTCCCAAGACATCCATATATAGAGTGTCCGTAATCAAGTGTTCAATTAATTTGCATTAATGGCGTCCACTAGTATTGTTAGATATTGTTTTAGTATGGAAGGTTTAATTCAATGCTCTGATTTTTTTACGCTGCCCTGTGTACATCTGCATATGCGATGTAGGTACACAGGGCAGCGTAATAATATACAATTCCTTCGTAGAAATGTTATAGGTATGAGTCAATGCAATTTTTATAAATATAGGTAACAGCCCATCATCAGATAGGCTAATTATTTCAAAGTCAAAGAACATTTATTCAGTAATATCCGCCGGAATCATCTTGAATCGTCTTAAATGTAGGTCAATCTAAGCGCCAGTTCCTCGCAACCGAGCTTAGAAGATTTGTCCCCCAATAAAAAAGGTAATAAGCGTAATTACATAATCACTATAGTCAAACACCACGTTTTGTAGGTACCTAGGTACTAGAAATGTGGCGTTGGTGACACCCATAAGGTTTACAATTTACATTACCTACTAACTGAAAACAAACTGATATAGGTATAATCGTTTGGGTTTTTTTTAAATAATCACATTTTTTCCTTATGGCAAAATAATTGAGACTAAAGAGGAACTAAAGTGTGCAGTGGCGTTGTGCGCTCAAAAACTGCGGCAGCGCATTACAATCGCCCGATATTGAGCTGGATTTTCCCTGAATTTTCCTAATATACCTACCTACCTTCATCAATTCCGTACCTACGTCAAATACTTTTTCTAAAGGAATCTGTATCTTGAGTCTAATAAATTAGTCATGAAATACCCTGTATTAACGTTGTCGTGGCTTACGTGCTAAGAGGACAGGGTTTTGGATTATGAATCACCCTGTTTCTTAGAAAATGGACAAACTCTTAATAACAAAAGTTTGTAATCTTGGGCGGATCATAAACCCTTCAATATTCACAATTATGGACCCACCACGGACTTTGTGACTTTGGAGTGCGACCAAGGCTTACTTCAGAGCCCTATTCTCCAGGGAGACAAGGAAAATAACAGGTGAAAGGACAGAGGTAACATAATTAAGTATGATATAAAAAAACATTACTTCTGAAGGAAAATAACGCGGAAAAAATATTCTAGCGTGGTTATGGGTTTATACGCCATAGAGACTGATTAAAAGGAAATAAGCAAATAGTATGGACGTGTCTCTGATTACCACCAACGGTTTCTGTATTCCGATTGAACCTTCATGCTTATTTCTTTCTCAAGCAGCTTGCCGTGTTCCGGCTTGAAGGGTGTGGGTGCGAAATTACAGACACATGAGGGAGAGCATCGTAGAGCATGTTCCTGGCGAACGTTACCAGCACTGCTTTGCTATAGGTTATGGTAACCACTTAACATCAGGTGGGCCATGTGTATTCCATCAGCAAGTCAAATAAAAAAAGCACTGATTGAAGAAGAGTACCTATTTACTTCAGCTGAAGTTCCTGTAAAAGTCAACACGTGACCTCCATGTCACATGACGAAAGTTTCTTACTGAATCTTTTCCCGGGATTTAGTATTCTGTTCATACCGATCATGTAAAGATAACACAAATGAACACGCATTTTCGTCAAAAACATTACGTTATGGTTACCTACGTTGCTATTTAGAGGAAACATGAAATGCATTAATCATATTGAACACTTATATTACACCGGTATATCGCGTATTACCTTTTTTATTTATTTTCCAGACGTCACCCTACAACCATGACTATTGTAACATAGCCTAAACGTCGGAAAAATAAATAAAAATGGTAGTACGCGATAAATACCCGTGTAATAAAAGTGTTCCATGTGTGTTCTGACTGCAAAAGTTTAAAAAATATGTACTATGCATTAATCATAATTTAATATTAAACATACATCATAATAACATAATCATACATTATAGAAAACACCCAGAACACCCGGAATAAATATTTACAGATCGTACAAACATTTATCCCAAGGCGGGAATCGAACCCGCAACTTCTTGCGTCGCAGGCGGACATTCGCCCGCTGCGCCACATCGGTCGTCAAACAACGGTATTTTCTGAACATATGAGCAACTTAATATGTGGATGAAACCCAGTAAATTAAGTGGCAGAAATCCCCTTAAAGGTTGGAAATTCTTTGGAAATAAAAGTGCAATACACCAGGCTTAAGTCCCGTGAGATTGCATGCGCGCGTGACTGCCATATTCGCTCTTTCGATTTTATATAGGGAATTCCAGGTTCAAATCTGGAATCTCATTTTGCAAGTTGATTTTATAGATAGCTTTTTTATTTACTTACGATATTCAAAACCTCAGGAAAACACTTTTGTTCAAATTCAAAAAGATTCCACATTTCATTTTCAAAGTTTTATTTCAACAGCTTACACTTGTGCTAAGACCTCAAGTAATATTTATTTTTTTTTTTTTTTGTGGCATCTGTCCGTCTTGCGGACAATTTTGCCAATGTCAAGAATGGATTGAATAAATTCTTTTTAGTCAAGTCGAGTCGGTAAAAAAAGTAAAGTCAGCCGTCATCGGTTTTGAAGAAAAAGATGGCGTTTTTCTTCAAAACCAAAGGGAAACATTTTCGTTCAAATCAGATGTGCATGCCTCCAGCTTCCTCATATGGAAAATGCAGATTCTGAAAATGCCAATATTTAGTTCATATTTAGTACCATCATAGATTACAACCATAATTTAGGTGCCAAAAAAACAACGACGCTACAAGCCTTTGAAGGTGTGTTAGCTGAAGTAACATGCCACCAGCTTCCTCATTCAGTGTGGGCAAACGAGTGCTGATAGAGCTATAGAACAAACGCTAGCATTTAGTACCAGATGAGTGCACTAGGTAGCAAAATTTCCAAACCTGCAGCTAAAAAACTCTCGGAGTTATAAGACTTCATCAACGTGTAAGCTGACGTACCGTTATTTCAGCACGCACATGCTGGTTCTCTGAAACGGCTGCAGCTATAGACACGGTTGATATCTCCAGATTCAGTGCACAATTGGTGCCAAAGGTACCAAATATTTGAGGCTTCTAGGTTCAAAACTCTTTGAACTACAGGCTTTTAGCAACGTGTAAGCTGGGGAAACGTTTCTCCAGCTGACACATGCTGGATCTCAGAAACGGTAAGAGATAGAGATTCGGTTGATATCTCCAAATGTCAATATGAATTAGTGCACTTGGCACCAAAATTTTGGAGTCTCTAGGACCAATAGTTACATCACAAGAAGCAAAAAACCATTTAACGGTCAACAAATTCAAACCAGTTTTCGCTTCTATAAAAGCGCGGCGTTGCCGCTCTGCACGCTACAATAGCGAGCGAACATTATGCTTGTTCTCTGTCTGTTTTTATATCTGTCTCTGGATACAACGTGTGTTGCCAGTTCAGTTTTAGTAGGTCGATAGTTTTATTCGAGTCTTGTCAGAACAGGTATTATAGGTACGAGGTTCTACTAAATAGGTACTTTATTTTGTCTAGTTTAACCAAATAAAATAGGAACCTAATTAGAAAATTGGGTTTGTATGTACTCAAATAGTTGATTTGACGACCGATGTGACGCAGCGGCCTGTGACGCAGAAGTTTGCGGGTTCGATTCCCGCCTTGGAATAAAATGTTTAAACGATCTGCAAATAATGAATCCGGGTGTTCTGGGTATTTTCTATGTTTAGTAAAAAATATGTATGTATTTATGTAACGTCAGATTTGGAATTCAAAATGGCGGGTGCAAATGATGGTACAAAAAACTGACATGGGTGTCGTTTTCGACTAATTTGGGGGTGCTGATTACGAATATCTGGTCAGATTTGAAATTCAAAATGGCGGGTGCACATGATGGTACAAAAAATTTATATGGGAGTCTTTTTTGACTAATTTGGGGGTGCTGATTACGAATATCTGGTCAGATTTGGAATTCAAAATGGCGGGTGCACATGATGGTACAAAAACTGACATGGGTGTCTTTTTCGACTAATTTGGGGGTGCTGATTACGAATATCTGGTCAAATTTGAAATTCAAAATGGCGGGTACAAAAATGGTACAAAAAACTGACATGGGTGTCTTTTTCGACTAATTTGGGGGTGCTGATTACGAATATCTGGTCAAATTTGAAATTCAAAATGGCGGGTACAAAAAAAGGTACAAAAAACTGACATGGGTGTCTTTTTCGACTAATTTGGGGGTGCTGACTACGAATATCTGGTCAAATTTGAAATTCAAAATGGCGGGTACAAAAAATGGTACAAAAAACTGACATGGGTGTCTTTTTCGACTAATTTGGGGGTGCTGATTACGAATATCTGGTCAAATTTGAAATTCAAAATGGCGGGTACAAAAAATGGTACAAAAAACTGACATGGGTGTCTTTTTCGACTAATTTGGGGGTGCTGATTACGAATATCTGGTCAGATTTGAAATTCAAAATGGCGGGTGCAAATGATGGTACAAAAAACTGACATGGGTGTCTTTTTCGACTAATTTGGGGGTGCTGATTAAGTATATCTGGTCAAATTTGGAATTCAAAATGGCGGGTGCACATGATGGTACAAAAAACTGACATGGGTGTCTTTTTCGACTAATTTGGGGGTGGTGATTACGAATATCTGGTCAAATTTGAAATTCAAAATGGCGGGTACAAAAATGGTACAAAAAACTGACATGGGTGTCTTTTTCGACTAATTTGGGGGTGCTGATTACGAATATCTGGTCAAATTTGAAATTCAAAATGGCGGGTACAAAAAAAGGTACAAAAAACTGACATGGGTGTCTTTTTCGACTAATTTGGGGGTGCTGACTACGAATATCTGGTCAAATTTGAAATTCAAAATGGCGGGTACAAAAATGGTACAAAAAACTGACATGGGTGTCTTTTTCGACTAATTTGGGGGTGCTGATTACGAATATCTGGTCAAATTTGAAATTCAAAATGGCGGGTACAAAAAATGGTACAAAAAACTGACATGGGTGTCTTTTTCGACTAATTTGGGGGTGCTGATTACGAATATCTGGTCGGATTTGGAATTCAAAATGGCGGGTGCACATGATGGTACAAAAAACTGACATGGGTGTCTTTTTCGACTAATTTGGGGGTGCTGACTACGAATATCTGGTCAAATTTGAAATTCAAAATGGCGGGTACAAAAATGGTACAAAAAACTGACATGGGTGTCTTTTTCGACTAATTTGGGGGTGCTGACTACAAATATCTGGTCAAATTTGAAATTCAAAATGGCGGGTACAAAAAATGGTACAAAAAACTGACATGGGTGTCTTTTTCGACTAATTTGGGGGTGCTGATTACGAATATCTGGTCAAATTTGAAATTCAAAATGGCGGGTACAAAAATGGTACAAAAAACTGACATGGGTGTCTTTTTCGACTAATTTGGGGGTGCTGACTACAAATATCTGGTCAAATTTGAAATTCAAAATGGCGGGTACAAAAAATGGTACAAAAAACTGACATGGGTGTCTTTTTCGACTAATTTGGGGGTGCTGATTACGAATATCTGGTCAAATTTGAAATTCAAAATGGCGGGTACAAAAAATGGTACAAAAAACTGACATGGGTGTCTTTTTCGACTAATTTGGGGGTGCTGACTACGAATATCTGGTCAAATTTGAAATTCAAAATGGCGGGTACAAAAATGGTACAAAAAACTGACATGGGTGTCTTTTTCGACTAATTTGAGGGTGCTGATTACGAATATCTGGTCAAATTTGAAATTCAAAATGGCGGGAACAAAAAATGGTACAAAAAACTGACATGGGTGTCTTTTTCGACTAATTTGGGGGTGCTGACTACGAATATCTGGTCAAATTTGAAATTCAAAATGGTGGGTACAAAAAATGGTACAAAAAACTGACATGGGTGTCTTTTTCGACTAATTTGGGGGTGCTGATTACGAATATCTGGTCAGATTTGAAATTCAAAGTGGCGGGTGCAAATGATGGTACAAAAAACTGACATGGGTGTCTTTTTCGACTAATTTGGGGGTGCTGACTACGAATATCTGGTCAAATTTGAAATTAAAAATGGCGGGTACAAAAAATGGTACAAAAAACTGACATGGGTGTCTTTTTCGACTAATTTGGGGGTGCTGATTACGAATATCTGGCCGGATTTGGAATTCAAAATGGCGGGTGCACATGATGGTACAAAAAACTGACATGGGTGTCTTTTTCGACTAATTTGGGGGTGCTGACTACGAATATCTGGTCAAATTTGAAATTCAAAATGGCGGGTACAAAAATGGTACAAAAAACTGACATGGGTGTCTTTTTCGACTAATTTGGGGGTGCTGACTACAAATATCTGGTCAAATTTGAAATTCAAAATGGCGGGTACAAAAAATGGTACAAAAAACTGACATGGGTGTCTTTTTCGACTAATTTGGGGGTGCTGATTACGAATATCTGGTCAAATTTGAAATTCAAAATGGCGGGTACAAAAATGGTACAAAAAACTGACATGGGTGTCTTTTTCGACTAATTTGGGGGTGCTGACTACAAATATCTGGTCAAATTTGAAATTCAAAATGGCGGGTACAAAAAATGGTACAAAAAACTGACATGGGTGTCTTTTTCGACTAATTTGGGGGTGCTGATTACGAATATCTGGTCAAATTTGAAATTCAAAATGGCGGGTACAAAAAATGGTACAAAAAACTGACATGGGTGTCTTTTTCGACTAATTTGGGGGTGCTGACTACGAATATCTGGTCAAATTTGAAATTCAAAATGGCGGGTACAAAAATGGTACAAAAAACTGACATGGGTGTCTTTTTCGACTAATTTGAGGGTGCTGATTACGAATATCTGGTCAAATTTGAAATTCAAAATGGCGGGAACAAAAAATGGTACAAAAAACTGACATGGGTGTCTTTTTCGACTAATTTGGGGGTGCTGACTACGAATATCTGGTCAAATTTGAAATTCAAAATGGTGAGTACAAAAAATGGTACAAAAAACTGACATGGGTGTCTTTTTCGACTAATTTGGGGGTGCTGATTACGAATATCTGGTCAGATTTGAAATTCAAAGTGGCGGGTGCAAATGATGGTACAAAAAACTGACATGGGTGTCTTTTTCGACTAATTTGGGGGTGCTGATTACAAATATCAAGTCAGATTTGAAATTCAAAATGGCGGGTGCAAATGATGGTACAAAAAACTGACATGGGTGTCTTTTTCGACTAATTTGGGGGTGCTGATTACGAATATCTGGTCAGATTTGAAATTCAAAATGGCGGGTGCAAATATGGTGGCGGGTGGTCAGACACCCATATCATTTTTTTGTATCAAATCTGACCAGATATTCGTAATCAGCTTCCCCAAATTAGTCGAAAAAGACACCCATGTCAGTTTTTTGTACCATCATGTGCACCCGCCATTTTAAATTCCAAATCTGACCCGATATTCGTAATCAGCACCCCCAAATTAGACGAAAAAGACACCCATGTCAGTTTTTTGTACCATCATGTGCACCCGCCATTTTGAATTCCAAATCTGACCAGATATTCGTAATCAGCACCCCCAAATTAGTCGAAAAAGACACCCATGTCAGTTTTTTTACCATCATGTGCACCCGCCATTTTGAATTCCAAATCTGACCAGATATTCGTAATCAGCACCCCAAAATTAGTTGAAAAAGATACCCATATAAATTTTTTGTACCATCATTTGCACCCGCCATTATGAATTTCAAATCTGACCAGATATTCGTAATCAGCACCCCCAAATTAGTCGAAAAAGACACCCATGTCAGTTTTTTGTACCATTTTTTGTACCCGCCATTTTGAATTTCACATTTGACCAGATATTCGTAGTCAGCACCCCCTAATTAGTCGAAAAAGACATCCATGTCAGTTTTTTGTACCATCATTTGCACCCGCCATTTTGAATTTCAAATCTGACCAGATATTCGTAATCAGCACCCCCAAATTAGTCGAAAAAGACACCCATGTCAGTTTTTTGTACCATTTTTTGTACCCACCATTTTGAATATCAAATTTGACCAGATATTCGTAGTCAGCACCCCCAAATTAGTCGAAAAAGACACCCATGTCAGTTTTTTGTACCATTTTTTGTTCCCGCCATTTTGAATTTCAAATTTGACCAGATATTCGTAATCAGCACCCTCAAATTAGTCGAAAAAGACACCCATGTCAGTTTTTTGTACCATTTTTGTACCCGCCATTTTGAATTTCAAATTTGACCAGATATTCGTAGTCAGCACCCCCAAATTAGTCGAAAAAGACACCCATGTCAGTTTTTTGTACCATCATGTGCACCCGCCATTTTGAATTCCAAATCTGACCAGATATTCGTAATCAGCACCCCTAAATTAGTCGAAAAAGACACCCATGTCAGTTTTTTGTACCATTTTTTGTACCCACCATTTTGAATATCAAATTTGACCAGATATTCGTAGTCAGCACCCCCAAATTAGTCGAAAAAGACACCCATGTCAGTTTTTTGTACCATTTTTTGTTCCCGCCATTTTGAATTTCAAATTTGACCAGATATTCGTAATCAGCACCCTCAAATTAGTCGAAAAAGACACCCATGTCAGTTTTTTGTACCATTTTTGTACCCGCCATTTTGAATTTCAAATTTGACCAGATATTCGTAGTCAGCACCCCCAAATTAGTCGAAAAAGACACCCATGTCAGTTTTTTGTACCTTTTTTTGTACCCGCCATTTTGAATTTCAAATTTGACCAGATATTCGTAATCAGCACCCCCAAATTAGTCGAAAAAGACACCCATGTCAGTTTTTTGTACCATTTTTGTACCCGCCATTTTGAATTTCAAATTTGACCAGATATTCGTAATCACCACCCCCAAATTAGTCGAAAAAGACACCCATGTCCGATTTTCGTACCATTTTTTGTACCCGCCATTTTTAATTTCAAATTTGACCAGATATTCGTAGTCAGCACCCCCAAATTAGTCGAAAAAGACACCCATGTCAGTTTTTTGTACCATTTTTGTACCCGCCATTTTGAATTTCAAATTTGACCAGATATTCGTAATCAGCACCCCCAAATTAGTCGAAAAAGACACCCATGTCAGTTTTTTGTACCATTTTTGTACCCGCCATTTTGAATTTCAAATTTGACCAGATATTCGTAATCACCACCCCCAAATTAGTCGAAAAAGACACCCATGTCAGTTTTTTGTACCATCGTGTGCACCCGCCATTTTGAATTCCAAATTTGACCAGATATTCTTAATCAGCACCCCCAAATTAGTCGAAAAAGACACCCATGTCAGTTTTTTGTACCATCATTTGCACCCGCCATTTTGAATTTCAAATCTGACCAGATATTCGTAATCAGCACCCCCAAATTAGTCGAAAAAGACACCCATGTCAGTTTTTTGTACCATTTTTTGTACCCGCCATTTTGAATTTCAAATTTGACCAGATATTCGTAATCAGCACCCCCAAATTAGTCGAAAAAGACACCCATGTCAGTTTTTTGTACCATTTTTTGTACCCGCCATTTTGAATTTCAAATTTGACCAGATATTCGTAGTCAGCACCCCCAAATTAGTCGAAAAAGACACCCATGTCAGTTTTTTGTACCATTTTTTGTACCCGCCATTTTGAATTTCAAATTTGACCAGATATTCGTAATCAGCACCCCCAAATTAGTCGAAAAAGACACCCATGTCAGTTTTTTGTACCATTTTTGTACCCGCCATTTTGAATTTCAAATTTGACCAGATATTCGTAATCAGCACCCCCAAATTAGTCGAAAAAGACACCCATGTCAGTTTTTGTACCATCATGTGCACCCGCCATTTTGAATTCCAAATCTGACCAGATATTCGTAATCAGCACCCCCAAATTAGTCAAAAAAGACTCCCATATAAATTTTTTGTACCATCATGTGCACCCGCCATTTTGAATTTCAAATCTGACCAGATATTCGTAATCAGCACCCCCAAATTAGTCGAAAACGACACCCATGTCAGTTTTTTGTACCATCATTTGCACCCGCCATTTTGAATTCCAAATCTGACGTTACATAAATACATACATATTTTTTACTAAACATAGAAAATACCCAGAACACCCGGATTCATTATTTGCAGATCGTTTAAACATTTTATTCCAAGGCGGGAATCGAACCCGCAAACTTCTGCGTCACAGGCCGCTGCGTCACATCGGTCGTCAAATCAACTATTTGAGTACATACAAACCCAATTTTCTAATTAGGTTCCTATTTTATTTGGTTAAACTAGACAAAATAAAGTACCTATTTAGTAGAACCTCGTACCTATAATACCTGTTCTGACAAGACTCGAATAAAACTATCGACCTACTAAAACTGAACTGGCAACACACGTTGTATCCAGAGACAGATATAAAAACAGACAGAGAACAAGCATAATGTTCGCTCGCTATTGTAGCGTGCAGAGCGGCAACGCCGCGCTTTTATAGAAGCGAAAACTGGTTTGAATTTGTTGACCGTTAAATGGTTTTTTGCTTCTTGTGATGTAACTATTGGTCCTAGAGACTCCAAAATTTTGGTGCCAAGTGCACTAATTCATATTGACATTTGGAGATATCAACCGAATCTCTATCTCTTACCGTTTCTGAGATCCAGCATGTGTCAGCTGGAGAAACGTTTCCCCAGCTTACACGTTGCTAAAAGCCTGTAGTTCAAAGAGTTTTGAACCTAGAAGCCTCAAATATTTGGTACCTTTGGCACCAATTGTGCACTGAATCTGGAGATATCAACCGTGTCTATAGCTGCAGCCGTTTCAGAGAACCAGCATGTGCGTGCTGAAATAACGGTACGTCAGCTTACACGTTGATGAAGTCTTATAACTCCGAGAGTTTTTTAGCTGCAGGTTTGGAAATTTTGCTACCTAGTGCACTCATCTGGTACTAAATGCTAGCGTTTGTTCTATAGCTCTATCAGCACTCGTTTGCCCACACTGAATGAGGAAGCTGGTGGCATGTTACTTCAGCTAACACACCTTCAAAGGCTTGTAGCGTCGTTGTTTTTTTGGCACCTAAATTATGGTTGTAATCTATGATGGTACTAAATATGAACTAAATATTGGCATTTTCAGAATTTGCATTTTCCATATGAGGAAGCTGGAGGCATGCACATCAAATCAGGATGCCTCATAACACACTTTCATTTCAATTGTTTCACACTTGTGCTAGAACCTCAAGTAATGATGGTTAAAATACCACCAAAATTACCCATCAGAACTTAAAATAACACTAGAAAAACAATTAAAATGAAAATACAATGTTGCTTCCAAAGATGACAGAAAACGAATCCCCTCAAGTAATATTGGATATAATACCACCAAAATGACACGTTATGTAATTTAAATAAGTTCTGTTGCTTCCAAAGATGACAGAAGACGAATCACCGTTGAATTTATCACCTCGTAACAATAATTCCGTGATTTGTTAGTTTTTATAGTGCTTACCTGCAAAATCACAAAAGGTTTTTATATAAGTTATCTCAAAAATTATTCGATCGAGTGGGATTTGAACTCACGATCTTCCTCTTGATACGAGGATGCGCTAGCAAACCCGCTACCAAGAGTTCTACCGACCCGAGTGAAATAAGCACTGGATTTAATTAACCCGTGATTTTTACATGTCCGCTGGTGTCCAGTTCACGATTAAAAAAGTTGCTGGATGATCCACTTATGTCATCGACGACCTAATAGTATAAACTAACTCGCAGGTCCTAATCGATGCCGTAATGTTTTCCTAATAGGGTATTAGATACTCTGGCTCACCGACATAATAATACCTAGCAGAAAACAGGCTGGAACTAGGGTAACGGATAATTATTATGGGGTGGTCGGGAAACTTATATTTTCTATCGAAAGTTGGATTATATTTCCAATACTCAAACCAAGTGGGATCAAAAGCCTATGCTAAGCACGGTAGCAATTTACAAGGTCTCTTGTTGCGGACGATTGATGGAGGCGCAATGATTTGGCGAAGGATATTTTGTATTTTGTTTCATAGGTAAAAAAAAAATACAAAAAAGAGGGTTTCAGAAAATTTTGTAGAACACAGAAAAAGATTCCAGTTGTTACTGTGTAGAAAATCGGCAGCCTGAATTGGATTTCCAAGTTTGAAACTGAATTTTTGCACATTTGTACTGAAAGGGGAAAATCAAAAGACTGAATAAGATATGGCAGTTACGGGTCGATCGACTTTAAGCATAGTACATTATTTACCGTTTACCGTTTTGGTAACCTAATCCTAACCAAAAGATTGTATTCTACGTTTGCAAAAATACGATCAAGTATGCTACGACCGAACGATAATTCAGACGATCTGCGGGTGAGGGCTGTTACGAAGCACTTGATTTTATTAATTGCTGGGATAGGGGCTATGAATTTGTATCCGATAATTCGATTTGGTATAAAATTAATAGCCGAATGACATTCTGGCACTAAATATTTTCAGCAGCTTTTCAGAGACAATTTGGTTTGGGTTTTGCTTGACGGGAGCCACCCACGTACCATCAAGACAGTGCGTCATATGATGATCATATGATGTCATTGAGTTTTATTGAATAATCAATAATAATAATCAGTAATAATCCATTATCCATTATAAATCAAATACATAAGAAAAAATATATACCCTAATAACAAAAACATTAAAAATCCATTGTATCATTTATCATCCAATCCGTCAAAACAGAACTATTCAGTTTAGGTCATAAAACTGAATTTCAATAAGATTTGATGGTATACAGGGGTGAAATAGATTACTTATTATAGTAAAAGCTGCAAGTCACAAGGATATAACTATCTGCGCTACCATGCGCTCCCTCCTAGCTCGTACCTACTAGAGATTTTGTCAAGTATTCTAATGAAAAGGCTGCACGATGACTATTCCGATCATCTTCCACATCTTAGTAGTGATGTATTGTTGCTAATGTGTGTCAAGTATGACTTATTTTCTTTAGCAATTTTGTCATATTTAATACTTGCAACGAGAGCTTGTTAGCAACAGAAGATACGCAATCATGGGGCTCATTTGGCCTACCTAGCAGTTTTGGTAGGTACGGAAAAGCTTAGTAAGCGCACGGCTTTCTTTTAGACAACAACGCACAGTCCTTGTCTTGTCATAGAGGAAGTAAATTCGATCTGAACTTGTGCGATACTTGTGGACTAAGTTCGCAGTCACAGGCAAAACGAAAAAGTATTGAGAGCAACTTTCGGCAGAGGTATACCTAGTTCGATTAGGTAGGTACCTATGAACGCGTCATAAACGATGACGATCGATCAATTCAATACATGACGAGCAATAAACGCGCATCCATATTCTTGTGACAGTTTTTGATCACACACGTCGATAAAAAGCGAGAAGCAGCAGACTGGTGATAGTAACTACTGTTTATTCTGCGACAAGGCTGGTGGTCGGGAGTCGGCAGCAACAGGCACTTAACAACTATTAGTTATTCTACGCCCCTGATCAATGAATGAACCCCGCGCCCCGCAAACCTGCGCCGCACTTGTTGCGCGCACGAGCTAAACATGCAATTCCCATCCATCTTCGATGCAAAAACAAGCTTTAACGTATACAGTT
This sequence comes from Electrophaes corylata, assembly GCA_947095575.1. Classification (NCBI taxonomy): domain Eukaryota; kingdom Metazoa; phylum Arthropoda; class Insecta; order Lepidoptera; family Geometridae; genus Electrophaes; species Electrophaes corylata. The sequence goes on along the minus strand of OX352699.1, from coordinate 12,511,887 downwards.
ACGACTCAATTCACCTCAATCCAGGCCATCAAAATGTTACCTACATACACGCTTATAGATGAGGGTAGATGGTGGTTGAGATGCCAACTCATGTCCGGCATTTTTGATGAAATTAATAACAAATAAAATGGAATAAAAATAACTGCGTGTCTAACTACCCACGCAAGAGTGTACCTACAGTCAAAACGTTTTTTAGAAAATGTGCAACGCCTACCTAAGTACCTACATTTTTTTTATTTCATGAAGTTTCTGAACTCTACCTACCCGTCACTCTATCTCCTGCTCTCTAATCTCAGCAAAATTTGTCACCTACCTTTATCAATTTGTAAAGTTACTAACGATCTTCCACTAAAAAGGGGGCTACTGAATATCTCCGTCTTATGAAATCCAATTTCGATGATTCTTTAATATTTTAAAGATGAAATAGTCTTTTAAAGTTTGGTAAAGATCTGATGAGGAACTTCGGTGTAGGTAATCAGCAGTATAACTGCACTTTTAGATTACCACCATATTGGAAGTTTATGGTCGCGAGGTTTACTGTTCGCAGAACTACTAGTAGTTTTACTGTGTGTCACTATTGAATATATACGATTAAATATATATTAATTATTATACAGGTTATTTATACCTTTTTTATTCATTTTCCCGACGTTTCGGCTATGTTGCAATAGTCGTGATCGCGGCACAGTTTAAACATCGCGGGCAAACTGGAGCATTTAACTTGAGCTCTACCGTCACTGAGAAGTGGTGGCAGTTTCAAAAACTACCCTCGGTTAGTTGTGTGTCACTAGTAGAAGAAAACTATGATAAACTGAAGCGTCCGCTTCCTGCTCTAGCGGTTATATTGTCGTCGAACTAATTTCTACCATTATTTTGGGTTAAAACAAACATTCTTATGAGTGTATAATTGAGTTCTTGTCTATTACTAGTACTTACCTGTATAATGTGCAGATATGTTAATAAATATACCTAAGTAGGTAGGTAGGCACTACCTACCCTATCTAAACGAATTGTGGTTAAATCAAGACACAAAGTTCACAGTTGGCAACTTTATCCATTTTCAGTACATATCAACTCCACACATAGAGCTGAAAATCAATAGCAATTGTTTTTGATTTTTCCAAATATTTTCACAGATTTTAGGTACCATTACCTACTAGACAATCATCCTAAATAACAAAAATTTGATTACTATTTTCTTCTTGCTCCTAAAGGTTCAACGCGTTTTTTCTCTTCACTTAGGTAGGTTCCTATGCAAGTCCTTTATCTCAGTACCTATCTAGGTACTAACACAACCCAGGCATATGAATTATTCTCTTCTCGTTAGGTACCTACTGTTCTAGCTTCGATGAAATGCCAATACCCATATCATGCTGACTCATCTCATCATTTCGGCCACCAGCGGCGGCTACGGGAGCCGGGGCAGTAGGTAGGTAAGGTACCTACTCTTCTTCATCAATCAATGGTAGAACCAATCAATTTTCTGATTTACACAGCACAAGCTATGTAGGTCACAGAACAAATGTTAACAAATGTTAGGTAGATACTAGGCACGTAGGTATCGGTTACGGTTGTACCTACGTGTACAACCTGCATGTATTGTGTATGTAGTACCTACGTGCTTTCCGATACTTATATTCTTTGGTGCGTGCACCGGAAGTTGGCAGAAAGCAGACGTTGTAATGCTATCTAGACATCTAGGTTTCTGTTTTTTGTAAGGAGATACGTTATGCGCCTTTATTTTACTCAGAGACCCTTATCGCCTTTGGTTGGTTTATTTCTACCCCTAGGTATCTTCTATTGCTAACAGATTTCTGTTGCATTGCATGTGTCAAATTTGACAGCTATTCTATAGCAAATCTGTCTTATTTGACATATGCAACAGGAATCTGACAACTCGGAGACAATCACCCCTCAGAGGGCGTATTCTGAGTTTTTTTCGTTTCCCGGATACCGGATTTCGGCTTGCGAGCTCGAATTTTTTGCATGGAGATACGCAAGTGCCCCCATAGGCCACAAAACACGTAAAAAACTCAAAATCCGCGCCCTCCGAACCCTGACTTGGACAAAAAAAATCTGATTTGAATATACCCACAGATCATAATGTCAATGTCACTGCCAAATTAACGTACCACATAATAAAAATCTCATTGTCAAATCAACTGTCAAGTCAATTTTAGTGTGACGATGCGATTGTGTGTGATGATGTTGCAGTGTGTGGTGATGAAGATCACTATTTTGTATCAATCAACTCAACAGGAACAGCGCTCTAATCTTGTTTTGGAAGCTGCTATTATTTAGTCATATTTTCGATTGCTTATATTTTTACATTACTGAAATTTTTTTAGCCTCGTATTTTGGGATATTGTTGATTAAGGTGTTACTGAAGTACTCAGGGAGATACCGTCCATACTACAGTTGAGCAATCATGGCAACTTTATACTGTTTTATATTTTAAGCTAGCAATATTAATTTCTATCTGACAAAAGTCTATGTATGTGTGTGAAGTGAATGTCAATTTTGTGCTATTTTTGTATTTACAATTCCATTTTGTGCTATCGTAAAAACAATTTTATCATTGCGATAAGACTAATAAGTTTTGCAATAGATTACAGAGCTCCTAGCAAGGAGACGCGTAAGTGTTGACCTTGTATTATAACCCTAGATTCGGTGATTCTCGGCCTCTGGCAGTCGCCGTCGTCGGTACGGAACATAAAGTCCGAATCCGAACTGACTGAACCACATCATGAATTACACGATCGGCAAAAATTGGCGTGACTCCGCATCGTTGATAGTGCTAAGTCGGAGAGGGGAAGTGTCGCAGTTGAAGCATCGCGCAGATGTAAATTACGACATCTTGTTGCAGACGCGAACGCGAAGTGCCTCGTTTGCGAACAGCGTGGTGTTCCCGGGTGGAGTTAGCGAACAGGCGGACGCGGCGGACGGCTGGCGCCGGCACCTGGCCGCCTTCGGCTTCGAGCCGCGACACTTCGAGTCCCTCCACCGCGCTGGCACGCCACTCACCCCAATCTTCAAAGATAATCCAGTACAAAGGTAACAATCTCTAGTGTTTCGTCACTAACGCTTATTCTTAATTTATTTTGATACTAATTTGATATCTAATCAGATCATCACCAAAATATCTATAAAAAATGTATACAAACTAGATGGATTTCAAATTACTTGATTAGCAACTGTCTCTGCTTAGTCTCCTCTGCATGGATTACCTTCTTAATTCAATTACTAAATTTGTTAAAATAAAAGTTGGCATATTCATTTGTATTAAGTTTGGCTCCATCGTTTTAAAGGCATCTATCATAACCAGCATTACTTATCTAAATTTAGAATAGACCTTAACATTGAACCAATTTGATAATTGGACATTCAGTGTGAGTTCTTTATTTAGAATTGAAGACATCCTATTGTTGGTTAACGGCACAACTATTTTACAAGTTTCAATCCTACAAAGACTAGGATATATATTTTGATTTTACTAGCAATTTAAGTAAGAAAAATTCGTTTTAGAAGTATCTTCCTAAATAATTCTACTAATTAATTGGAAGTATTCTCCAGTATTATTTTCACTCGTTCATAAAACTTTTGTACTTTACATTCTAATATATGTATTTAAGAACTATAAAACAATTGTAGACACATATCCCTGAGAATAACTGCAATACGAGAGACATTTGAAGAGTTGGGTCTTCTTATATGCAGTCGTGCTCATAAAAAGAACCGCAGTGGTGACTGGGCCAGCATCCTGACAGATATTGATGTCAAGCATTGGCAACCACGGGTGAGACTGACTACCAGTTTCCTACTAACACTTTAAAGGCCTAATAGCATTGTTGTTGGCCGCTACTAACTCTAGTTTCAATGTTTATGACTATATAATACATATTATGTAGATGAATTTTATTTATTGTTTTGAGTGTAATATATTGTTGAATCCAAGTAAAGTAGAACGGAAAATTCAGTAAAAGAATACTAAAATATGTAAAAGTAGTTATAACATTGCAATAATATAAAAAAATACCTACCAGTCCCTACCTTAAATTCATGAGTGTAAAACAAGCTTAAATTAATTTATTCAGGCTGACGAGTTGGCTACTTAACCATAATTTGCATTTTTAGTTTCCTTTAAATTGCTAGTTTTAAATAAAATTTGTACTCTAGATAAGAAAAACATTTTAAGCAGTATAGTGACTTCTTAAATAATTTTACTAATATTGACGACCGATGTGGCGCGGCGGGCGAATGTCCGCTTGCGACGCAGAGGTTGCGGGTTCGATTCCCGCCTTGGGATAAATCTTTGTACGATCTGCAAATATTTATTTCGGGTGTGCTGGGTATTTTCTATGTATAATAAAAAATATCTATGTATGTAATATAATATTGTATTAAGTATATCAGTCATCTAGTACCCATAACACAAGCTCTGCTTAGCTTGGGGCTAGATGATGCTGTGTGGGACGTCCGGCATTATTTATTTATTTATTTAATTTTAATCATTATGTATGTCTATTTTATCTTCGATGTTTATCATTAATAATTATTACCCATTGGAGATGGCAATACTTGATCTTATAAGTGTTGATTTTCAGGTGAGCAAGAATCCAGAAGAGCTTTTAAATCTTTGTAAAGAGTACAACTGCTATCCTGATATTTGGTCGCTGCATTACTGGAGCAACTGGCTAAGCCCTGCTCGCCTGCCTAAGCGGTTCTCTACAGCATTCTTTGTAACCGCTTTAGAGAACAAGCCTAAGGGGCTTGTTAGCAGTTCAGAAGTGACAGATGTTGAGGTAAATAACAAATTGTCTTCCTCACAAACAAAAAGTTTTCTTTCTTTTGACCTTAATTTTTTTATTAATCACAGAGGCTTTTCTACCACCACTATAAATATGTTTATAAGGTGTAATAGCTCAGTCAGAGATATAGACAATGGTGCTGTACTAACCAATATTATAATAAATTTTTTTTGATAAATAAATTCAATAGGTACATAATTACATAATAGGTACATCCTGAGAAATTCATAATTATAGTTAAAAGGACAAGCCTTGTGATTGATGGACAGGATATGCATGCTCACACACACCCCCACGCTCATTAATACAAAAACTTATATAAATATTTACTAAGAATTACAAGATAAGTGTTTTGCTATGATGTTATATCATCGGAAACCGACGTTTTAAGAAAAAGGTCCAGCTGTGGTCTTCCTCGGGCAAAGATTATAAAGGGTAATTTATTTTGTTAGATAACGCGACCATTCCGATTGGTCGATCCAAAGGCAGAACTCACCTTAAGCGATTGCACCATTATGAACGTTATTGTCACAGATTTAAAGCTCATAATACAACGTTTACTTTGAAATATTCAAGCTGCATACTTTGTTGTATGTTCTAGTATGTACAATACAACTAAACCACCAAAACTAATATTTAGCTATCAGATATCACAGTTTGTTCAACCAACACTACATCATCTGCATATGCTGACTTCATTTAAATTATGTGGCTCAATGTTGCTTCCATTTGCACAAATCATTGATAACTTAACTGTTGGTCAATATTATTGCGTTGGGACCTAAAAGAGGGAAAGATTCATAGACACACTTAGAAGAGTTTGTCATTCTGGACATTACCTTGAGTAGATTATTAAATAGGAATTCAATTTAAATCAGAGTTTGCATTTTAATTCAGAGGTAAGATAAAATGAATAGGCTCTGGTTATCTAGTGATTTTTATGCGATTGCTGATGGAACAAGCAGATAGGCCACCTGACGGTAATCTTTTTTATGCTTATGCCTGTGGAACAAGCACCTGATGTTAAGTAGTAACCATTACCTATAAGTACCTATATGATTCAATAAATAAAAACTGGTGTTAAACCTCATTTTCCTGTAATTTAGTAATACTTCGTTTCGTTAATACTTTGAACAGTAGAAATAGGCATGGTGGTAATACTTTCCTGCGCCCTACAACTATTTACGGCTTGACTCGTACCATTGATCTTTTTACAAATTATAACAATGCATATCCAGTTTAATTTCAATTTAACTTAGTGAAGCGTAGCGTACGCAAGACCAAAATATGTACTTCATCGTCATCATCAGCATGTAGAAGTCCACAGCTGAGCAAAGGCCTGCCCGATACGTTTCCAGGAAGAGCGATTTGGAACCCTTTCCTTCCATCGACTTCCCATGATCTTAACAATGTCGTCAGTCGGTAGGGCGTCCTACGCTTCGTCTTCCGGTTCGTGGAAATATGTACTTAGGTAATCACAACGTTCGTAGATATTCGGTTAGAGCAATCATACTGCGGCATGCGGTAGTCCGTTGCCGCAGTGTGGTCACGATTGCCCAACTATCCGATCGGCCTTGGTGTGCAAGGACATTATTTCCGGCTACATATAAACACCCAGTCACGAACAAAAAGAATATAGATATAGCATCACGACTTGTAATATCCAAAGAACGGTAGATCTCTCAGATCTGTTAGTACCTTCTCGAGAGTCTTCGAGGTTATCTAAAGGGGGTAGTCAGAGGCACGTCCATACCCACATTTTGCAGTAGTTGGTGATACGTGATAGGTTTCAAGCCCATCGCCGCTGCTAAGAATACTAACTGCTTTCCTCACGATGTTTTCCTTCACTGTTTGAGAGACCACTGGCGTTGCGCACATACATTTTTCAAATAGAAATATCCATTTGTGCACGACTTGATTCGAACCCACGACCTTAGGGTTAAAGGCGGGGTCACTCACTTCACTGGTGCTCACACAGTTACGAGCAAACAACATTATGTAATATAATAATAATGCTGGACAATCCACACAGCATCATCTAGCCCCAAGCTAAGCAGAGCTTGTGTTATGGGTACTAGATGACTGATATACTTAATACAATACATTACTTACATAGATTTTTTGTTATACATAGAAAATACCCAGAACACCCGGAATAAATATTTGTAGATCGTGCAAATATATATAAGTATGAAATGTTTGTCTACCAGAAATTTTCTGAGCCGGGCTAAGACAGTATTGTGAGGCCACACAAAATATTGCGACTATTTGACGACCTTCGGAGCACGGCGCTATAACCAGTTGGCGCGTCTGGCACTGGACATAATGTTTGCATGATCTGTAAATATTTGCAGTCTTATTATTTAACAAAATCCACAGCTCATAAAGACTACAAAATGTTTCATACGTACATACCATAATGGGGACCCGTAACAGTTTTTTCTATGAATGCAGTTTTATAGGCCTTGAGAAACTAAAACATAAAATGCAAAATTTTTTTTTCTACGGCCAAAACTGACTAAGTTATGGGCAAAATACCGAACGAGATTCACTGACCGCGCGAACGGAAGCGATGACGTCACAATGGCCCAGCGCTAGCCGCCAAACCACTGGGCGCCCCGCGTTTCTGTTCGCGATACTCGTCCGACACGGAGCGTAACGTCACCAAGTGATTTGATTAGGTTTTTATTAGAAGGTTGTTATTTTAATATGTCAAATGAGTATTAGAAATAAGGTAGATATCGGTTTTGAGCAAGCGCAATCCGATAATCTACCTAAAGTTGATACCTTCATGGTATTTGATTATCTTAGTAATCATTTAAATTACACAAGCGCTGAAATTCATGGTTGGAAACTTCAGAGGTAAACAAATCTCATTATCAACCTAATCAGAATAACAGGATAATATGTAGGTAGGTACACATACTTGGACTAGCCTATAAAATACCTAAAAGTTTTAGGTTAGTCAGCCAGGGAAGTTGTGTTTGTTGTTGTAACTACCTACGCTGTTATTTTCAACATTGGTATGTAGATAAGTATGTAGAAACTTAAAGGTTTAAAGAAAAATATTATGTAGGTATAAAATAAATAAAATTAGACTTAAATACTTAATTTGACAGGAATGTACCTACCTAAGTTCTTTGGACACGTAATTTAGAGCTATGAATAAACGAAAGCGTTAGGTATGTTAAGTTTAAAATAAGCCCTAAGAATTTAAATTATATTTTGTCGTAGGTTATACCCAGATTTATTTAAAAATTATACAATAAATAATCAAGGTCAGGAATACAATACAGGAATGCAATACTTCTTTCTTCAATCTAAGCATTCCTCCCACAAGCCTATACTTGACGTAGTTCTCCATATGACGACCGATGTGGCGCGGCTGGCGAATGTCCGCCTGCGACGCGGAGGTTGCGGGTTCGATTCCCGCCTTGGGATAAATGTTTGTACGATCTGCTAATATTTATTCCGGGTGTTCTGGGTGTTTTCTATGTATAATAAAAAATATGTATGCATGTAATGTATTGTATTAAGTATATCAGTCATCTAGTACCCATAACACAAGCTCTGCTTAGCTTGGGGCTAGATGATGCTGTGTGGATTGTTCAGCATTATTATTATTATTATCAGCTTCTACCTAAAAATATAATAAATTCAGGTATATATTTTTTCTTTGTTATTATATATCACTTTTGCCCGCAACTTCGTTCGCGCTTAGATTTACATAGGTAAGTACTTCTTTTTCATTCACTTTGGCTACAGTTTTATTACATGTATAGATAGATATCCTCATCCTCGAGGGTACGACGCCAGAGGCATGGAGCAGGAGTGTGGTGGTACTGTTCTTTAAGAATGGTGATAACACCCTTTTGAAGGAGAGTAGTTACTAATCGTCTCGCTCGTAGGCTAGACGACTTCCAGCCTCCCGAACAAGCCGGGTCCCGAAAAGGCTTCAGTACCATAGACCACATTCATACGCTCCGGCAGGTTATACAGAAGACCAAAGAGTATAACCAGCCACTTTGTTTAGCGTTTGTGGACTATGAAAAAGCCTTCGATTCAGTCGAAACCTGGGCAGTGTTACGGTCACTCCAGCGGTGTCAAATTGACTATCGGTACATCGAAGTGTTGAAAGGCCTATATAGTAATGCCACCATGACTATCCGACTCCAGGACCAGAGTACAAATCCTATCCAGTTGCAAAAAGGAGTGAGACAGGGAGATGTAATTTCTCCGAAACTGTTCACGTCTGCACTGGAGGATATTTTCAAGCTCGTGTCCTGGAATAGGTATGGCATCAATATCAATGGCGAACACTTAAGTCACCTTCGATTTGCCGACGATATAGTCATAATGGCGGAATCGCTGGAAGACCTAGAAACAATGCTTAGAGACCTCAATATTGTCTCCCAACAGGTGGGTCTTAAAATGAACATGAGTAAGACGAAACTTATGTCAAATGCTCATGTCGCACCCGTACCGGTATATGTTGGAGGTCAGCCGACGAATCCAACTCGGATGGGCAGCGTTCGGGAAATTACGGCACATCTTCTCGTCACAGTTACCGCAAAGCCTCAAGACGAAAGTCTATAATCAGTGTGTGTTACCAGTGATGACTTATGGCACTGAGACGTGGTCGCTAACTATTGGTCTCATACACAAGCTTAAAGTCGCACAACGAGCTATGGAGAGAGCGATGCTGGGAGTTTCACTGCGAGGTAGAATCAGAAATGAGGAAATCCGTAGAAGAACCAAGGTCACCGACAGCTCTCAGAATCAGCAAGTTAAAGTGGCAGTGGGCAGGCCATAAAGCTCGTAGAACCGACAACCGTTGGGGAATAAAGGTTCTCGAATGGCGACCACGAACCGGAAGACGAAGCGTAGGACGTCCTCCTACCCGATGGACTGACGACATTGTTAGGACCGCGGGAAGTCGATGGATGGAAAGGGCTCAGAATCGTTCTTCCTGGAAACGTGTGGGGGAGGCCTATGTCCAGCAGTGGACTTCTACAGGCTGATGATGATGATGATGAGATAGATATATATTCCCCAAGACGGAAATATTCCTCTATAATCCCAAAATGATCCCCGATATCCCGGGAAACTTGTGGGATATTCCCGCATTGGGGAATATTACCGGGAACGGCACATTTTATTGTAGTTAGACCTGAGTACGACCCTGGTTTTAACCCGACTACCGAGGAAGGGTTATTAGAAACTTCACTACTTACATTTTTTATCATTTACTTACTCATTGAAATATACCTAGTAGGTACGACCCTGTATTTTTCTTTAACATTCGTAAACAAGCTTTACTAAGCTACCTACGCACCTGTTTACCACACGAGTAATGATTGAGGATCATTTTGATGTAAGTAGGTACCTCCATAATATACCAACTATTATCATAGTTGGTATATTATGGAGGTACCTACCTACTTACATCAAAATGATCCTCGCAACAAAATCTTGAAGTTTGGCACGAAAGCGGAATTTTGTCATCCCTCTTCATGATAGTGCACCATTTTTTGCGCACTTTCGGGACCTTTGGCACATTGAAAAATAGTTTTTTAGGTGTACTAACTGAAGTATTAGTACACTTCGGTACTATACAGTACTTATAGTTCGGCATATTCACGTAAAAACCACAACACGACCCGCGCAGATCGAGTGAACTCTAATAAATGAATTGCGGAGAGCGCGCCCGCGGGCGGAAAAGATATCGTGACGTCACATGAGCTATTCGGCCGCCCCGCGGTTGACTGGTACAAAATGTGTAATATCTTCGCAACCAATGGAACGATTTCAATGATTTAAAAAGTATCGTACCTAAACGAGTAAAAGGAACACCATTACATAGATAATATATGCATTTTCCGACTTGGTACGGGAGCTCATTATAGCCAACTAGCGGCCGCTAGCCCGCGTTGTAGTTTTTTCCCGTTCCCGTTGTTTTTTCGGGATAAAAAGTACCCTATATGTTAATCCAGGTTACAATCTATATTTATTCCAAACTTCATCCAAATCGATCCACTGGGTTAGAGCGTGAAAGAGTAACAAACATCCATCCATCCATACTTACAAACTTTCGCGTTTGTAATATTAGTAGGAAGTAGGATAACGGATTTCCATATTCATAGTATTACAGTTCCCGTGACTTCGTGTGCTATTGTTACGTTTACCGTGAATATCCACTGCCGAATCATCTGTACAGAATTATGTTGAAATCTCTGTTTTTGTCACCAGACTTGCTGAAGCAAAATATGTTTCCTAAACATGTTGCAACAACCGATCTTGCAGCATGTTGAAAGATTTGTCACGATGTTTACTAGTAGCATAGTAGGATAACACAAAAAAAGGCTTGCGACACATGTTTTGCACGAAACGTTGTTTAAAGTAAAACGTGTTTTAAACATTGATTGCTCTAAATTACCTGTCACAGTTCGTCATATTACGTATTGCTAAGAGGTTAGTTTAATAGTAGCAATAGTAAATTTTTGTGGTAAGATGGATAATGTTAATTTTTTTGTTTCAGTGGTCCAGTCCCTTGGAAATAGTACATAAGCCAGAAGTGGTGTTATATCCTCCGCAAGTGTACGAGCTCAATCGTCTGGCCCACATCCCAGAGCTAGATCAGCTGATCAAGTTCGCCAAGAAACGGAGCTGCTGTGGTGGAGAACTGCTCTTCCCTGTCTTTGTGAAGGTCAAGGATGGAACTCTACACTTGTTGCCAGGTACCTAATTTATTTAATTGTTGGCCGTGGAGTCTGTTTAGACTTCAGTTCTTTTTGATTATAAATAAAATAACCATTGTTGTGGTATTCCTTTGATCACTAGACTACAATCCCGTGGCATTCGCACTATAGTATACTTAAACTATTGCTATTTCTTATTTATAACAAAAAAAATTATGCAAGAATTGTATCAGCTATCTCGTTCCCATCGTACAAACTTTGCTTAGTTTGGGGCCAGAGGGCGTGAATGCTTGTCAATTATCTAATTATTTGCTTAAAACATCTAATATATTTCTTTTTCTCTTTCAGGAGACGATCTGTACCCAACAAGCGTAGACTACAACGATCTAACGGTACGATCAATAGACAAAACATTTGCCGAGCTGAAAGTAAACTCCAAAACACTTCACCGTTTCGAAATACCTAATCAGAAGCCCCCTGCGTTCATCTTTCAAAACTATAAACCAGCTGATCATATCAATATGGGAGACGTTACCCTATCATCTAAGATCACAATACATTAGATAATACTACATAGTATTAATAGTACTGGTTGTACTTAAACGGCCTTACTAGAGTTTTAGAAGACAATAAGAGTAGCATATCAATATGGCGGGTCAGGGGCATAATTGGCCGAATAGTCAGGATGACTACGAGTTGCTTGAAGTCATCGGATGTGGGGCCACTGCGGTAGTGCATGCCGCTTTTTGCCGCCCTAGGAACGAGAAATGCGCTATAAAACGCATTAACCTTGAGAAATGGAACACATCCATGGATGAACTCCTAAAGGAGATCCAGGCTATGTCGAGCTGTAATCATGAGAACGTTGTAACTTACTACACTAGTTTCGTGGTCAAAGAGGAGCTCTGGCTCGTACTGCGTCTGCTCGAAGGCGGATCTCTCCTCGATATAATCAAGCATAAAATGCGCGTGTCTAACTGCAAACACGGAGTCTTTGACGAAGCTACCATAGCTACGGTCCTACGCGAGGTCCTAAAGGGTTTGGAATACTTTCACCAAAACGGACAAATCCACCGTGATATCAAAGCTGGCAACATTCTTCTCGGTGACGATGGGACGGTCCAAATCGCGGACTTCGGCGTTTCCGCATGGCTGGCGACAGGTAGAGATATCAGTAGGCAGAAGGTACGCCACACGTTCGTTGGTACTCCATGCTGGATGGCTCCGGAAGTGATGGAGCAGAACCATGGATATGACTTCAAGGCGGATATCTGGTCGTTCGGGATCACTGCCATAGAGATGGCGACGGGCACTGCGCCCTACCATAAGTACCCTCCGATGAAGGTGCTGATGCTAACACTGCAGAACGAACCGCCCACACTGGATACTGGAGCTGACAACCGCGACCAGTACAAGGTATGCTCAATACCCTTCTAATATTAATAATAGCAATTCTGAACACGAAAAATGTAAAGTCGTAAAAGGTATTTTTTGTGACTATTGATGACTACAATAATAAGACAAGGTTTAGGCGCATAAGGTCCCACTCGCAAAACGTCCCTCCACCAAAATTACGTCCCATTCGCAAAATGTCCCTTCTGTGAATGTCCCTTTCGCAGAAAGTCCCTAATGCATAGCGGCCCATTCTCATATAGTCCCGTCTGCGAAATGACCCAATCGCAAAATATCTCGTTTGAAAATGCTTGTATATTAGGAGGACCTTATGCACCGAAACCCATAAAATAATAGCCGATTTAATAAAAAACTGACAAAGCATCCAGGTTTATTTTAACACAAAAATATTTAACTGAACCGAAGCGTTAAAAAAAATTAGTTGTCTGGTAAAGTCGGTTTACGGACGATAGTGTAACGTGACAATGAGCGTAATTTCTTAAGTGACTTGGTAATATACGTACAATAAAAAAATGACTAACTAATCAAACGATTAATTATTATTTTTTATGATAGGTATAAAAAAATGTTAAATTATTTTGTGTTTTATATATACAGCAAATTTTGTAACCGGTTCATATTGCGAGCGGGACATTTTGCGAAAGGAACGTTCTGCGAAATGTGAAGGGACTTTTTGCGAAAGAGATATTTTGCAGAAGGGACGTTTTGAGAAAGGAACATTTATAAAAGGGACCTTTTGCGAAAGGGACAAAGGGACGTTTTGCGAGTGGGACCTTATGCGCCTAAACCGATTAATTCTTGAAAAAAAATATTTATAAATATCCAGCTGCCCTAATAGGTAGCATTGTTACCGGTACCGTAGCACTAACAGCCAAACCTAGAACGAATGAACATGATAGACAAGTGAGTAATAATCTAATTATTTCAGGCGTATGGCAAGACGTTCCGAAAGATGATCTCCGAGTGCCTCCAGAAGGACCCTGCTAAGCGCCCCTCTGCACCAGAGCTTCTCAAGCATTCCTTCTTCAAGAAGGCCAAAGACCGCAAGTACCTCGTCCAGACCCTCGTCACCATCGGCCCTAGCATGGAGACTAGGGTTCATAAAGCCAGTCGCCGTCAACCCGGCGCCAGTGGCAGGCTGCACAGGATGGAGACAGGAGAGTGGGTGTGGGAGTCCGAAGATGAGGATGACGAGGAAGATGCCCAGCCTGTGGACCGGCCGATGAACGACCTGCCCCGGGCCGCTTCCTCCGACAGCGAGAGCGAAGGGGAAGCTTCCGGTCCTCGGCCCGGGTTCACCATCGGCTCTCTGCGTGCAGAAGAAGGCGCCGCACCGCCGCAGATCGACCTTGTCCTTCGCATGCGGAACGCGAGCCGCGAACTGAACGATATCCGCTTCGAGTTCACCGCGGGAAAGGATTCCGCCGATGGGATCGCCACGGAGCTCGTCGGAGCAGGATTGGTAGACGCGCGCGACTCTGAATGCATCGCGACTCAGCTGCAGAGACTGGTGGATGCGCATTTGTTTCCTTCAGGAGCGGCCCCGTCTCGCACGGTGACGTTCGCGCTGCAATCCGCCGACCCGGCAGAGCCGCCAGACGAGCTAGGCTTGATCGGCTTCGCTCAGATATCTATAGTCGACTGAACCCCGCGCGCCTAACGCGCTTCACCCGCAACACTATGTTACGCTTAGATACCTACATACTATATGGGTGGATATGGATTTATTTTAGTTTAAACTATGTATCGTATATATGTAGCGTTAGTTTTTGTATCCCGGGCTATTGTCGCCCTGTGCGAGACGTATCCTGATCGATGCCGGCCAGAAGGAGTAGTTTCTATGATGTATTTATGCGTATACTTAATCTTTGTAAGATAGTTCGATGTAGCGGTCGATTGTAGTCTGCTTGCGGATACAAAAACGCGTTGTGTAGCTCAAATGGATGTAATTATTACATTTTTAGGGTGAATCTGAATTTGTAAGAATATTTTTTTGTGATCGTTCGTGTCAATTGCGCCGCTTTTGTTCTTAAACACTGTAATAGATTCTGTTAGTTCGTAAGGCTTACCCTTTAGAACTTATGACATATTATTCATAATCGTGAATTGATTCTTAGCTACACTTATGTTTTATCCAGTAGTATTGTGATACCTGCCTAATTTTACTTATTAATGTGATAATGGCTTAATTATTCAATCTAATTATTATTATGTATTTAATTGATGTTAAACGCGAGAACCTCGCTTTGTGAAGTATCTTAGATTTGAGCACAATCATAATATATGACATTTTCTTATTGACGTAATTTACATTTTATTTTTCCATAATTAGTGCCATATTTGATACAAATAACTAAATTCTCCTTCTACACCTGAAATAAATAATCATTACAGTGTTGGATTTAATATAGCAGGTCTATGTAGCACTACTTAATGTTCTTTTACATTGTTATTTGTTTGTTGCTTATTTTGGAAGTATTTTAATAATAAAACTATTAAATTGATTTCGGCAGGATGTTTTATTAAAATCTCTATGAATTTCCAAAAGTTTCAAACTAAAAGCTATTTCATTCTTACACTACTGTTACACGTTATTCGTATCTGTTTCAGAATGGCTTTCATTCATCAAAATTTCAAATGAAAAAAATGCAGTTTTGCATGAAAAAATAAATTGTTGCCAGAAAATCTCAGCCTTTTATCAAAATGTATTTAACTATTTTGGCATCTGAAAACAAAACGGCACTTGTCCCCATAAGTTAGACGAACTCAACTTCCTCGAATATTTTGCCTACGACTTCGTCCACAAGAACTAAGTAGGTATTTCTGCTGTGCCAGATCCATCTGGCAAAAGCTGTCAAAAAATATCAGATTTGTAGAACATTTGTATTTTCTTGGTAGGTATATAGTTTTGAATACAAAAATTACTAGCAGCAAGTCGTAAAACTTGTGGTCACTGACCCCGCACCGGTCAACAACCCTGGGAGCGTGCGTTACGTGTCCAAAATTTCAATCATAAGTTTCACGGTTTCACTGTTTTCGTCCAACTACTGGGAACAAATGAAAACAGAAATCCGATAAATAACAGACAGACAATTTACAATGATAAATATTCTAAGCAAGACGAAGAAATCCGAAAAGCATAAATGTTATAAAAATAATGTTTTGTACATAACTCATGTTGGTCCACAAATTAAACATCCATACTATTTTAGTAGGGCCTATTCCAAAACTTACTGACGTGGGTGGTTTACAAGAAGAATCGAAAAATCTCTAAAAAAAAAGTAGTATTCCATCACACTTACACATTTGGGTGTGGCTCAATCAACGGAAATATCTGCCAGGGATTGTGATAGGGGCTTTAGCGTGGTAAACAAATCCATATAAATACGTTTTTGCCTTAGTTCACGACTTAAAATAACCCAACATAAAGGAAACCAAAAGTAGTAAGAATATTTTCGATTCTGAAATTGCCTGACGCAGTCATAGTCACTAGGTATCAAATGTTAGTAGTAGCTGAGTTATTAGTGAAGAGCTCGTTCGGGAAGTACTAACACCTGTATGTCACAGAATGTAGACGCAGAGCAATGCATCGTAGTGCACGTTCCATGCGAACGTGACCTGCGAAATGGGTTATCTGCTTGTCTATGAACAAGTCAATTAAAATAAAACCTCTAGCGTTCCTTTTACCGTAAGTAAAATGAGGAATCTC
This sequence comes from Electrophaes corylata, assembly GCA_947095575.1. Taxonomy (NCBI): domain Eukaryota; kingdom Metazoa; phylum Arthropoda; class Insecta; order Lepidoptera; family Geometridae; genus Electrophaes; species Electrophaes corylata. The sequence continues at coordinate 12,495,259 of OX352699.1, read as the reverse complement.
CTAGAAAAAGTTCTGTTAAGTACAATACAATAACGCAATTAAGTAGGTACAATCAAAAATAATAAAATAATTATATAAAAATATTATATAAAAACAATTTTTGGTGAAACAAAGCCTAAATATAGCTTATTCTAATAACACTAATAAGGCATGTTTTTATTCTCTCTCAACAAAGTAAAATATAATTTGCTACTAAATAATAAAATATTTGTATATTAGATAGGTACATACCAGTTTTCACAATACTTTGACATTTTGAATGGCATTCTCTATTTTGCGCGATAAAACGAGTAGACATTAAGCTAGCTTAGAAGTTTCGTTTTATATTTTTTAGCAACATCACATCAGGTAAGATTATTTGCTTGTTATTTGTAAATTAAAACAAGATCATGAAATGTCAAGATAAAATGTTCATAATAAAATAAACTTAAGAGCTAAAAACCCGTTTTAAACTGTTCCAAACCATTACAAAACACTAAAAGCCTCCTAGGATACCACAACCAATGTTTTTTCGACACAATACACAAAACAAGAAATTGTTTCGTACACACGTCATCATTTCTTCAAATTAGTCTTGAACCTTATGGAAAGTGGCATCAAGACAAAGTCAAAAAGTATTATTTAGTAATATCCGCAGGGATCATCTTTAAGAACGGGGGAACGTGGAGAAGTGCTAGTCCGGTTAGGCGATCTTCAACCATTGAAGATCTTAGCCACGATTTCATTCTGCGCAACGTAGAGACAGACCTTTCTGCTGTCGCTACACTGACAGGTAGTGAAGCCATAATACATAAAAATTAATTGAATATAGAAGGTATGTTACATAAAATCTGTATGGTGACAAAATATATAAATAAAATCATTATGTTCAATTAGTGGTCCACTTAAGTCCTGGAACCAGCTCAGGGGTGGGGGTCATGACCCCCCCCTTCGATCCGCCGTTGGGTGAATCTAGGCGCCAGTTCCCCGTGACCAAGCCTAGAACAGGCAAGACACTTACGACTTGGTTTCTTACGTTTTTTTGTAAGTAATAATAATGTTAATTAATAAGGCAACGACAGAGCAGCAGTTTCCAATAGTCTCTTGATTTTGCCCTGATGAATTTAGGCTCAGCTTTTTGCTGACTGACGTTTTCCCCCACAGGTCAGTGACTTTTTTTAGGGTTCCGTACCCGCAGGGTAAAACGGGACCCTATTACTAAGAGAGTTTTTGTGTAGTGTTTCGCAAAAATCCTTGGTAGGAACTCCGATACATCTGTAGATAAATAGCAGTAACCAACCCACCTTGCCCATTAACCCGGGAGGCACCTTCATAAAAAAATGAAAGCCATTAACAGCGCAACGAAATGAGATGGCACCATTAGTTCCTTATTCGTCTGTTAATAAGTTTATATAGCCCAGTCTGACAGAAAGCTACGCTTATGCCTCTAAATCTCATCAGCCGGGCTAAGATGTGCAACGCGAGATATGTCGCGCTTGACACGAGTCTTTTTGATTGACAGATCGAGATAAATTTTTGGCACTGCCATGTTAGCACAAGAAGATATAAAGAGATATCTCTATTTTGCACGAGATAACGAATAGAAATTTCATCGCGCTGCACATCTTAGCCGGGCTGGACAATGTATAAAATATTATTCAATAAAATATATTAGCAATCAATATTTTGTTTTATTTTGCAAGTGTCTATGAGAATTATATTCATACACAAATAATGACTAGACTTATAATAATAACAGCACAACCTACTATAACGTGCTTTTAATCGTATTAAAAATAAATGCTTTTGTGCGTAAATAAAACTCTTTTGGAAGACTAAAATGTAAACAGTTTTTTGTGGAATGTGTCTGAAATATAAGAATGAGATTCTTTTTGAGTTCAGAGAGCAAGATAAAGTAAAATTAATAAATTGTAAGTTAGGCCCGGCACCCACTAAAGCGGAGCGGGGTTGTTTTGACTATACGCTTAAAATCAAAGCTATGCTACTAAAAAAACAGTTTTATAAAACAAAAATGGTTTAGACATAATCTTCACTCAGCTTTAGTGAGTGTCGGGTATATTAAATGCGAAATCTACAAAATTATTTATAATTGTTTGTGGTTGTGTTAGTTATAAGAGGTTTATCTACCTACAGCGTACTATTACTCAATTACGAAACAAAGAGTCTTATAACCAACACGACATTATCAATTATGAACAAGAATGTGAAGTTTGTAGCATCAGAAAAAAATATTCTACTAGAAAATAAACAATATACCTAATAATAGAAATATATTAAACGAGAAATATACTGGCATTCTGATATTGAATAAAAATATATTTAAAGCTGGAATTAATCTCTTAACTAAAATAGGAAAGTATACCACAAATCCATTGTGCGGTGCGTTAGTGCTAAGCTTATAAATTAATTGTACTATGAGAAAGCGTAGCGGTGACTTATAACTATAGCGAGTTATTCATACAAACATCTTCATTAGAAAAACCACTACTAACATTATATTAGTATTAGATCTACCATCCAGAAATGTGGATATGTATAAAAAGAAATTGTTAGAATTTATTTTACTTTGTACACGTTCCGGTTTGGTGGACACTGCGTCTTAGATTTAGGACTAGGTACGTTTTTAAAATGAAGTATTATAAAGTAAATTATTATTTACACTAAGTAGTAGTTTTTCTAGTGAAGTAATAGCGCTACATTTAAAATTTATTCAAAACGTGTCCAAAAATTTGACACTTCGGATTCAAGGTCCCATACACACTGTATCCCGCTTTTGTAAAACTGCTTACAATGAGATTAGACAACACTCGCCAACACTTTGCCCGTCACAAATATCGCGTCATAACAATTTTGTTAACAGCCGCAAAGACTGACGAGTAGTATACACTTGCAGTATAATAAGACCTACATCTAATTCGATTCACACAATCACCTAAGAGTCTTACGCCTGCCGGCTTTCCTGAGAATCAAAACAGTTCAATAACCTTCCGCTTCAGATACTCCTTCAAAGGTACATAGTAATGACGTTTTAGCGAGACTAATTCGGGTTTTCGTTTGAGCGCGCGGAAGAACACCCAGTCGGTTTCGAAGACTAGTAGAGCTATGAGGCCTAGAGAGACCCAGACGAAGATAAATGACGGGACGAAGGCTCGGAGGAGGCTGAAGGGCCGCGGGGGAGGCTGCAGGGCGGGCGGAGGAGCTCGCCACTCCTCTGCCCCCGTGTGCATGGTGTGTGACGTCACACCGGACTCGGATGACGAGTGCTCGAAGGAATCGCGTAAACTGTACTCCGGGGCTGCACAAGCTGGAAACAGAAAATGAAAGTAACTTACAAAATGCAATTTGCATTAATATTTTCTAACATTCGGAAGCTCTATACAGGGTGGTTTTTGAGAAGGGCGGTAATGGACAAGTCCGGAACCACGCGAGTTGAAGAAGTCGTAGTCGAAGATTTATAGAAAATATATATAGTACTTTTAGTACTAACTGAATATTTTTTTATCTTATACTTTTCATGGAAGTAAGGATAGGAGATAACTTTTCTTCTGTGTAAAAATTGTAAAAATTTGCTATTTTCTTTCATTTTTAGTAATACATTCTAAAGTAGTACATTTCCAAAGATTAATTCTTATCAACAACAAAATCCATTGGTTCAATAATACAGGTTTTTTTTTTTTAATCTCTCGTGTCTATTTCCGTTATTAGTAAAAGGTTTAAAGTAAAAATAAATTATGCATTTATTATTTTTTTATTAATCGAGGGCATGACTCCTTCCTTTCACGACTTTTCTTTAGCTTGCATGGTTTCGGATTTGTCCATCACCGCTCTTCTCAAAAAACAACCTGTATATCTCTATCACTCTCGTTTGTCTAAAAAATGAGACGATAATTAATTTAATGAATATGATAAGATGATTCAAGAGGATTCTGAATGCTTGAAAATAACCCTTTAAAAAATATTTATTAAGACTTAAAATTTGAATATGCCACCTTTTATTTTTAGTCACCCAGTACTAGTAATTGATATACATGTAATTTAGCAATATTTCGATCAAATGATCCATCAATCAATCAATTAATTTGCTACTGATTATCCGTGGGTATAACTAAATAGTTATACCCACGGATAATCAGTAGCAAATTAATTTCCCAGGCATTTGTTCCCGACACCATTGAAAATGACAATGAGTTTGTAAAAGCGTGGATTGTAATAGTTCCCATGAAAATTAGCAAGATAAGAACCATGATGTTTGTGTCTTTTTTCACCAATAAAGTTAATAAATCTCTGCTAAAAAACTCACCATGCATCATTTTATTTTGTTATTATTTTTTTAGTCAATTATTTATTTATTTACAAAGAAAATTAAAACTTGTAAGTACAAATATTTACAATTAAAAAAAATTAAATAACTTGGCGACTTTATGCCTCAGGCACGGTAGGTATCCTGTTAGATATCTTAGTAACAAGTAGTACTGACTCAAGCTACTTAGAGAATGCCTAATGGGGATAGTCAGATGTACAATCACCTTATTAAGTTAGATTGGCACCACACTGGAGTTTCATTATTTACATTATTATTACTTTGTAAAAGGATCATACAAAAAAACGGTAGGAACCAAGCCGTAAGTTTCTTGCCGGTTCTTCTAGGCTTGGTCGCGAGGAACTGGCGCTTAGATTCACCTAGATTTAAGACGATTCAAGGTGATCCCTGCGGATATTACTGAATAAATGATTTTTGACTTTGACTTTGACTTTGAATCAAATATAACATTTGGCTTATACCCACATTTTATGGTAGTTAATATTTTTTGGACAATTGCCTTATTATAGCCCACTTGATGTTAAGTGGTAACTATCACCCTATAACGAAGTATTGCTTGCAGGACACGTTCGCTAAGAACGTGGCTTACGGTGGCTTAAAAAGGTTTAAAAAACATCCAGTTGTTCAAACCTGATCAACACCTGTGTTGAGCGGTTCCTTCTACCTGTAGCTATTGCTATAAAGTATTTAGTAAGATTTTGTTCAACATACATTATAGAAATAAATAAAATATAAAAAAGTAATCGCTGGTCCCCATAGAGGACGAGCGGGAATAAAAAATGGGACGAACGCACCTGAGGACAAAATGTGGGGACGTGCGGGAATAACCCGCGCGAATTGAATATTATCTAAGTAAGTATTGAACTTTTGTAAGGAACAGCTGTTTATTTTTTGCACTTAGTGTTGGGACAATAGAAAATGTTGTTTGAATAGACAGGTTTATTATAACCTCCCGAAATGTTTAAGAGTGGTCTCGTTACACCCCGTTTAAAAACAATAAATAAATAGGCTCATAAATAGAGAGACTCTTAGTTAAAATTAAACAGTAGGATAAAAAATAAAAACAAATCGATATTATTAAGAATATTTTGTTAGTTATGTATTTTCAGTGAAAAGCGTAAAAAGGTGTTTAAATTGCTGTTAGTAATTTTTATTTACTTAAAAAAATTGTGGATATTTTGACACAACACCAACTAGCCCCAAACTAAGTTATAACGATTGATAGAATACTTATAATACTATTTGTATATTTTTTTCCTTATACATCTTGCTGATAGCACAAGCAAATGACCCACCTGATGTTAAGTGGTCACCATCATCTATAACAAAGCATTGCCTCGTAGGTCACGCTCTTTAAAAACGTGCTCTACAATGCACTGCTCAGTGTCCATCAACCTGAGGCATATAGGTGACACCTAATGTTTATGCTAATAAGGTACTCCTTGGTCAACTCTTCCACATTTATTGTGTACAATCTATATTAGTATAAATAATTTTGACTATTCGAATCTTAGCTGTAGATAAATCTACGTCTTCATCTGGACTACAATTTAAATCTCTTTGGGAAAGCGGTCCGGTTCTCCGGTTATAATGAAGTTTTATATCAGGTAGCATACGTTTGGTTTCCTCCGGCAAGGCTCGGAGAGGGTCGCAGCAGGCTAGTGCGATGTCGACAGCGGGTCCGGATAGAAGACAGCCTCCGTTACACTCGCCAGAGCCGCCGTCGTCCAGTGGAGCGCTGTGTGTAGACCGCGGCAAACTGCTATATCCTGCAAGTATTTATTGAAGTAATACTTCTAATGCCGTACATACATACACATAATACATGTCGTACAAGGAGGTCAAGGAGGCCGCACTAGAAAGATCGAATTGCATCGAACCCCCGACAAGAGGTATTCAGTATGTTTATTGCCTTATTATGTAAGTAGGTTTAACATTGTCAGATCTTAGGACTAGATACTTTTTCGTGCCAATACACATAATATACCCAGTCAGGGTGTTGCAACAGAGTAGGTTCTAATGCGACTTCAAACAAAGTTGCGTTAAACGTAAACACTACCATGGAGGGGGTATGAAAGCACTGTTCTTTCTCTCTCTCATAGCCAGTTACGTTTCGTATATTTAAGAAGTTTTACTTCAGTCGTGTGGTCTAAAGCACACTGGTTTTTTTTTGTTCAAAACCGGCCAAGTGCGAGTCGGACTCGGGCACGAAGGGTTCCATACCATTATCTATACTTCTACCCTAATATTATAAAGAGGAAAGATTTGATTATTTGTTTGTTCGTTTGCATTGAATAGGCTCCGAAACTACTGGACCTATTTGAAAATTTTTTTCACCGTTTGGAAGCTACACTATCCCTGGGTGACATAGGCTAAACTATATTTAAAAAAAAATGGGATCCTTACTAAAACCCGTGCAAAGCCAAGACGGACCGCTAGTCTATAATAAAAACGGCAAAAAAATCACGTTTGTTTTATGAAAGCCCCCTTAAATATTAATTTTATTCTGTTTTTTAGTACTTGTTGTTATAACGGCGACAGAAATACATCATCTGTGAAAATGTCAACTCTAACTATCACGGTTCATGAGATACAGCCTGGTCACAGACGGACAGACAGACAGACAGCGGAGTCTTAGTAATAGGGTCCCGTTTTACTCTTTGGGTACGGAACCGTAAAAATGAAATGTTTACATCTTTTACAAGGTCATGGCCGAACATTCAAACGCGACTTAAATTTTTATTGTGTTCTAAGTATGTATTTACAAAAAAAAAGTATATAAGTATTCTATCAGTCATCTGGTTCCCATAGTACAAGCTATGCTTAGTTTGGGGTTAGACGATTTTGTGTAAAATGTTCACAAATATTTATTTATTTAATTACGTCTTAGTAATAGGGTCACCTTTTACTCTTTGGGTACGGAACCCTAAAAATGAAATGTTTACAACTTTTACAAGGCACATGGCCGAATATTCAAACGCGACTTTTTAATCACGTCTCAAGTGATGTTAATCGTCACTGCTTACCAAAGTCCCCAGTCATAGGAGTAGAGGGTGTCGCAGGTACACTAGACGCTTTCCTCTTCCCCGTGGTACTTGAAGGCTCTTCTCTCGGAGCTAATAGCCCGTCTCGCTCCAATATCTCCCTCTCTGTTCGGCCGAAGTACTTGAACTTCGTGCCCCAAGAGAACAGTCCTCCGCCTGAGTACACGCTGGCGTCTGATGATGAAGGCAGACTGGAAAGATAGATAGATAGATAGATTATAGCTTTATTGTACACCATTAAAACACTTAAACAATTAAATTACAACTAAGAAACCAGAAGTACAATGGGCGGTTTTATCGCTGAAAGCGATCTCTTCCAGGCAACCTTTGGATGGACAAAAACGTATTGCAAAGATAAGGACGGGGCGTACCTACATAATAACAATAAAATAAAATATATACCTAATAAAAATGTAATAAACTAATAAATACTACCTAAAATAATACAAAATACATAATAATAAAATACTTAATATTATATCATATATACCTACCTAATAAATAAAGGAAATAAAAAAAAAGGAAAATGAATCAGAAACCTATTTGGTATTGGACTTGTCTCAGACTACAACGTACATATCAACTTGTAACTAGCAGTTGGTGGGGATTCTGTAGTGCAATACATGACTAACTAAAACCATTATATTTTAGTTTTAGGATTAGTTTAAAATATTACGTTCGATAAAGAAATTGTTCTACTTCAAAGTGACAGGTATTATTTTGGTAACGCTGTAAGAATCATCAGACGATCACCAGCATTTTGTCCATACGAAAAGAAAAGATATCAAATGAAAACGATATAACTTGTATTTAAGAAAGAATAGCTTTCCTTTTATCCTTTTTCTTTAACCTTAATTTAAAATTATTAATAATATTGCTTGCTTCTATTAAGAAGTAATTTAGTAGTGCGTCCCTTTTTACAAGTCGTAAAGATCTCTGTGAAGGGCTTATTCGATGTTCTACCATTATACATACTTCTGTCGCCAAGCAGTGTTACTGTCGACGCAGGCGCATGAGGCTTCAAGTTAATGGACGCAAGGCTACTAGGGCACGTTCCTAACAAGCGTGATCTACGAGACAATACTTTGATATAGATAATGTTACATAATCTAATGGCTACATAATAAGCAAGTAGTCTAAACAAGTATTAATAATAACAACTTTACTGTCATCCAAATGTTCGATTTCCGGAAACAATTTGACACGTTTTCGCCTTTGACTTATATTATCACAAAGTCACGAACGAGGCCATACATTTACACGAATTGAGTCATATTACACCAACATAGAGAACTTGTTATCGAGAATTATCAGTTTAAATATACTCTATCCTCGTGGAACTATTAGTAGGTAAATATTCCTAAATATATAATTACGTACGTACAGTCAGCTGCACTAGAATGTATACAATTTGTAACTTTCACAACGGTATTACAGTAAAACAATGAACTCTTACACCTCAAATACTAAAAAGTCATGAAGTTACTTGATGCTCTCACTTGTTTTTTAAATATTTGTCGAGTAAATATTTTCAGCACCGCTGTGAAAACATTTTGAAAGATACAAATTGTATACATTCTAGTGCAGCTGACTGTACATACCTAAACATATTATGTTTTTTCCTTAAGCCAAAGTGCGGTTATGAAGCAAAATTATTTATTCTTCCATAGATTAAATATGCTAATGTACCCAGGTTCCTATAAGCATATTAATATTATAATGCTGCCTGATTTGATGATGATGATGAAACTCAAAACAAAAACTAAAACTTCGATTAAGTCTCTGAGTGACAAGAAAAGCTCTGGGTAAAAAGTAAATAAAAATGAACGAAAAAATACAGAATGTGTTGCTGGAACAAGCAAATAGCCCACCTGATGTTTAGTGGTTACCATTACCTATAATAGTGCATTGCCTCGTTGGTCACTCTCATTATAAACGTACCCTTACGATGCACTACTCTGCGCCCATCAACCTGAGGACGCAAAGTAACCTGCAACTGATCAAATTATTCGCTATCTTTTTTTTTTTTATTTATTAATCATAGAATCAACAGCACTTAGAGATATTAACTTAAAACTTATAAACAACACTTACTGCCAATAACAGATTCCTACTTTGTACACATCTATGGCTAAATAATACATTATGAAGGTTTTTGTTGGACATCTGAACTCAAAATTTCGCCAAAATCTCTACAATCTGAGAACTTTACACCCAGTATACTTACATCCATGATGCTTACACCCAGTATACTTACGTAAAGAATAGCATCTGTTCGATCGCGCAGCACCACACATGCCTGCACGCGGCTCCGTTTGGACATTTGAAGCCCACTGTATGCTTCTTCTGAAAAACACAATTCAATTTTTCGCACTCAAATGGTAAAACGGGACTAAGACTCCGCTGTCTGTCTATCCGTCTGTCACCAGGCTGTATCTCAAGAACCGTGATAGTTAGAGAGTTGGAATTTTCACAGATTATGTATTTCTGACACGCGCACGAGGAAGACCGAAAAGGAGATGGAGTGACGATGTTGTAGAGGTTGCGGGGAAGACGTGGACTAGATTAGCACAAGATCGCCGGCAATGGAATCGCATGGAGGAGGCCTACATCCAATTTTGGGTGCCCAAATTAACTTAATTATTAAATTTGATACTATAATTTATAATTTATATTGCAATGAATAATATTTATAACAAGTGACATTAGAATGAATATGTAATGTAATGGGAATAAAGGCTTTATTATTATTATTATTATTATGTATTTCTGATGCCGCTATAACAATAAATACTAAAAAAAAGAATAAAATAAATATTTAAGGGACTCTCGTACAACAAACGTGATTTTTTGCCGTTTCATCATAGGTAATGGTACGGAACCCTTCGTTCACGAGTCCATCTCGCACTTGGCCGGTTTTTTTATATTTTTCTAGCTGCTTAGGAAGACATATATACTTTGAAATGTCGCGACTAGCGTTTAGGCTGTGCGTGGTGTAATGTAATCCTATTTTTTGACGACTGATGTGGCGCGGCGGGCGAATGTCCGCCTGTCCGACGCAGGAGGTTGCGGGTTCGATTCCCGCCTTGGGATACAATACATTACATACATCAATATTTTTTATTATACATAGAAAATACCCAGAACACCCGGAGTAAATATTTGCAGATCGTACAAACATGTATCCCAATGCGGGAATCGAACCCGCAAAAACCCGAAAAAATATCTATGTATTTAATGTATTGTATTAAGTATATCAGTCATCTACATACCATAACATACATACCCATAACACAAGCTATGCTTAGCTTGCTGCTAGATGATGCTGTGTGGATTGTACAGCATTATTATAAAAATAAATTATTATTATAGAATGTATTGATTAAAATATGTACAAACCTCAGGGTAGTTTAAGTGCACTATAAACATGCGGCCTTCAAAGTTGATTTTATGCACCTCATTCCATTTGAAATGGTTCGTCTTCCGCATGCCTTGGAACGTGAGGATACCGCTGTGGTTGATGCCCAGGTACAGCTGGTTCCCTCTGTGGTCCTGCATAATGATTATAAAATAAATTAAATAGCTTCATAACTTTAATTGAGTAGTTGACGACCGATGTGGCGCGGCGGGTGAATGTCCGCCTGCGACGCAGGAGATTGCGGGTTCGATTCCCGCCTCGGGATAAATGTTTGTACGACCCGGAATAAATATTTGCAGATCGTACAAACATTTATGCTTACGTAATACTTGAACGGCCCCACAGTACAAACAAAAATATCATTGTCGAAAACAAACTAAATAACTACACTCGCTACACTCACCTTGACAGGATGTGGATCGACGCCATACGTGTCTAGCTGACAGCCTATCTTGAGGAACGTTCGTTCAGCCTCCGGTGTGGACATGCCTTTAACGCCTCCACTGCCACCTGGCGTCCCTTCTACCGGTTCTCTGTGTAGCTCCTGCAAAAATAAAACAAGTGTGCTTTAGATCACACTACTGAAGTAAGAAAACGCAGTTACGTTTCTTTATGCTATGAGAGAAAGAGAGACAGAATAGTGCTTTCACATCCCCTCTATGGTAGTGTTAAACGTTTAACGCAACCTTGTTGGAAGTCGCATTAGAAGTATAACTTCAATAAAAAAACCATCAAAAGTCATAAGTACTGCAAAGATTATTCTAATCGCATAAACTTTATCGCGTACCTATACCAAAGGAAGGTCATTGGGAATATATCATTTGAAATGATAAATATTCTATAATAATCCCAAGAGTCAAAAAATACCCCTAAGAGTATATCGTCGAATGGGATAAGGCACCCGGTGGCGCAGTTGGTTAGCGCATCCCTGTATCAAGGAGGTCGAGGATAAAACTTTTAGTCTACAATAAAACTTTCCTTATGTAGGTAGGTACAGATAAGCACAATAAAACTAAAAAATTTAACATCCAAATGTTATAATATAATATCCACTATACGAGAAATATAATACCCAAATTGAAATTGTTCAGAAAAAGTTTCTGAAAACTATGAATTATAGATGTAAAGGTGACTGTTTATCATACCATGAGTTACTTAGTAGATATAAATTAATCACGTTGAAATCTAGACGTATACTGTTACAGGCCATGTTTCTACATGGATTGTGCCATAACAAATATGATTGCCCACAACTAGTGAACGAATTGTGTTACGTAGTGCCTCGTTCAGTTCATCGACGAGCGGTACGCGTTAACCGCTTATTCCATACACACACGTGTCGGACTAATGCTGGAGTGCGCCTGCCGCTGCGTCGTATCGTCGACACTTACAATAGCAAATTTACCAATGTTGACATATTCTTACTGTCCGAACTAAAATTTAAAAGCACTATTATAACTATGTTACAAAATGACTAAACGTACAATAAGACTACTTGCTTACATACTATACATAATTTATTTATATTTCACTTTCAAAATTTTGCCCATAACTTAACTTCTTTTTCTTAACTTAAACTTTATATAGCAATAACACTGTCTCACAACAGCTTCAAACGAAATCTTATACTTTTTCTTAGTAATCTGTGGATAACGTAGTGGGTTGTACATTTAATCAAACAAACCTAGATACTATTATTTAAGTAAGACTATAGTGTATCAACTGTTTGTTGTTCCCAATAAAGTAAAAATAAAAATAAAAATAAAATAAAACTCGTTTAGATTTCTTTATGTGAAGGTAAACATATATAAATATTGGTCGTACTGTTTCAATCGAGACACAAATCACTATCATGTTTTGCAGTAAAAGCTCCAAATAAAAACCGACCAAGTGCGAGTCGGACTCGCGCACGAAGGGTTCCCGTACCCCTATCTATAATAAATAAAAACGGCAAAAAATCACCTTTGATGTATGAGAGTACCTTTAAATATTTATTTTATTCTGTTATTTGGACACCAAAGATACTGTGGCAGAGTCTTAGTAATAGGGTCCCTTCAATTTACCATTTGGGTACGGAACCCTAAAAACGTGCCTCCGAAAGTGTGGTGGAAGAATGAGCGACTTACCTGTATCCTGGCTTCAATAGCGTCAGTTTGTCTCACGAGCAACCGCATTTCCGTAACATAGTTACCCACGTGGATAGCAGGATCGTAATCACCAAGCTCAACTGAAAATTTAACAAATTTTGAATACCATATATAAAATCCCAACAGTTGTATGCTTTTGGCGTCGAAATAATCATACAGCAGTCATATAACTATACAGGTAAATGATTAAATAAATAAAACTATAAACTTAAATTATAAACTACCTACAACCAAAATTTTAAACATATCTCGCACTAGCTGCCGCTCGCAGCTTCGCCCGCGTGGTAGTTTTTTTCCTGTTATTTTTTCGGGATAAAAAGTAGCCTATAGTTAATCCAAGTTATAATCTATGTTTATTCCAAATTTCATCCAAATCAGTCTACTGGTTAGAGCGTGAAAGAGTAACAAACATCCATCCATCTATCCATCCAGTATAGATTCATGTTGTTGGTGAACAGCTTGGGAGAAATTTCATTCTATATCTTGCATATAATGTGGTAGAAAGAATTTCATTAGAACTTAAGATATTTTTGTTTATGGACTCCGGTTTTCGCATTTAGACTCCAAGGTACATAGTGTGTAAGTATGACAGTTTTTAGCAGAACTAAGATGCATATTAGTTTACTGAATAAAGATGTTCTACAGGTTCTTAATTCTTACTTTGTATAGTGAGGGCTCCGAGCATGGCTGCCTCATTGGGTGTGCAGAAAAGTCTCCCATGTCCAAGGTCTCGTTTCATCTGAAGATAGATCTGGAACCTCGTGGCATCCTCTTTGAGGAGTAACGGGTTCGGTGGATAGAACTTCACTCGGAAACTAAATAGTATCGGAGATGCATCTGAAAGATGATGACGTTTAAAAAAGGGTAGAAAATGGTCTTATAAAAAAATTAAGTAGGTATCCATGAATTTGTCATAATAACTGCATGATTCGGGATACCCAATAAATAGTCAAATTGCACACAAGCACTGGTGGTGTAACGCGAGTGACCTCGCTCTGTGATTCTAAGGTCATGAGTTCGAATCCAGATGGCACCAATGGATTTTTCTCTATCTATGATCGATCTTCGGACTTCCGCTTGATACTATTTTTGGGACACCCTGTATAGCAATGGACTTATTTAACCTGATGACGCGATGTGACGTCATGATAGTAAAATTACCTTTTACTTGTTTGAGTATTAACTTTGCCAAGTGCAGCCAATGCTGAAAATATTGAAAATGTTAGTTCTTATTTATTGATTTCTTATTAAGAACAAGAAGAGTGAATGTACTACTACTTATTTATTTATTCTTGACTAGCGTTTCGTCCCGGCTTCGCACGGGTTTTAGGAAGGAACCCTAATTTTTTTGAAAAATTAGGCATAGCATTTATAACAGATTGTTGAGTTCCGGCTTGAAGGGTAGCGTTGTCGGTGAAATTACAGGTACTACATGATGACACGTATGTGACCTGCAAGGCAAAACCACACTGGCAAACCTGTGTGGTTAATAAATCATTTTCATACATTATCACTTTCTCCAATATTGCTTATTAGAAAAAAAAATTACCTGATATTAATAAACCTGCATAACGTTGGAATAGTTACACCATGTTGCTTCTGTTGCATTGACATGAAGTTTCAAATCAGAGCGAAAGAGATAAAACACTGTGTAACTATTTCGAGGTAACACAGGGTTTATATTTATACTAAAATATCTTAAACATGTTCAAAACTACCATCATGCGTCAGAGCCATCTTGCAAAACCATACATCTAAAAGGCACCAATATTAAGCTAAATATTTGTCAGTAAACTGTCACATGATAAACAATTTATTATGGCAAGTTTCCAATTGTTTTCTCATCCAGTATGTAGGAGATTCACTTTACATAATATTTTTTTATACAATGTGGTGATGGATCAAGCATATGGCCCACCTGATGTTAAGTGGTTACCATCGCCGATAACAAAACATCGCCTTTTAGGTCATTAGTTATTATCGTGCCCTATAATGCCACTGCTCTGCGTCTATCAACCTGAGGTATACAGATGTTGAGCCTCGTGTGACTGTAATGACACCGGCACCCACACCCTTGAAGCCAGAACACAGCAAGCTGCTTGGCGGTAGAAATACCGTATATAATATATAATATGGTCATTGCGCGGTCGGTTTATTTGCGTATTTGCCTATTCGACCCCTTTGATGTGCGATGAGAAGCCGACAAGCGCCAAATACTATGCCAAATAAATAAATACAAATAGCCATGTGAAGTGCCACCATTAGAAAAAAGTGTGAGCAATTAGAATGAAAATGTAAAAAGTTGCGTCCTAATTTGACTGAAAATCTTTCTTTCCGTTTTCAGATTTGAAATTTTTTCTGATTTTTTTGCTTACAGAAAAAAAAAAGTTTTTCAAGTCAAAGAAAGAGTTAAGTAGACTGTCGTCGGTTTTGGAAAAAGATAGCGTTTTTCTTCGAAACCCATGGAAAACATTTTCGTTCAAATAAAGATGCCACATATAACATTTCAATTCATTACACTTGTGCTATCTCCAGTGGCGGATTTGCAGTCTCGGCCGCCCTAGGCCCCAAGCCATCAGCCGCCCCTTTCTCAGCATCGACCATATACTGCCCTACGGTCGTGGCCGCCCCTAAATCTGGCCACCCTAGGCCCGGGCCTATAGTGCCTTAGGGTAAATTCGCCACTGGCTATCTCAAGTAAGGTTGGATAAAATACCGCCGAAATTACACACCAGAACTTAAAACAACACTAGGAAAATTCAAATAAAAGTAATTTTTTTTCAGAAATTGACAGAAAATGAATATAATAAACAAAATAAACATTTTCACACAATGCCCCCTAGCCCCAAACTAAGCGAAGCTTGTACTATGGGAACCAGATAGCTGGTAAAATACCTGTTTTTCTTTGTAAATTTATACTTAGAATACATAATACCGAGACACTGAACAAACAACAACTATCACATAAGTGTTTGTTCTTGGTGGGGATTGAACCCAACACCTACAGTGCAGAAGACAGGGCTACTATGAACTGAGCTGTGACAGCTGTCAAATAATACTAAATAATGGAATACCAGCTTATAGTAAAAAAAAAACTTCTACAATTAATTTGGCATCTAAATAACATTTTAGAATCTAAATAACTTTGCTGTTTGTATATTAATTTATCATGTTTTTTTTTACTAACATTATCAAGAGAAAAAAATTGTTTTTTGTAATGGATAACTATAAAAATAATGAACTGATTTAAAAAGATGTTTCTGCTTTTTAAAGCTACATTATTAGCAAGTTCGATGGGTTATTTTAACTACATGTCATTGTGTGTAGCTGGTGTAAAGTGGTTTATAAAATTAGGAATATATTTAATGTTTACTTACCCTCTGCCCATTCCCATCTACGTATCTCAAACCAAAGTAGTCAGTTTCTGTGAGATTCAGCTGTTGACATACATACTCCAGTAGATACTTCCCTTTATAACTTGGCTGTAAAAATTTAACTGTACTAACTAACATACCTTTCAAGTCACGGTATGAAAAATATATTGGTGTGGATATGCGCTAAAAAATGTTTTACGTACCTACTTAAATATATGAATAAATACTTACGTGAAATTCACATTCAAGGATTTCTGTATCCTCAAGAAGACGCACTGTGCATTTATAAACAATATCGCCCCTGCTCCTAAACATGCTGACTGTAGAACTACTAGACTTAAACACTAATTTATCATTTTATCTATAGTTAAGTACGAGAATCAGCTTCAAATCCCTAGATAGATCGGCGATTATTTCATATTCCAAGCTGTAAAAACGGAATAAAATAAAAATCGGAAAATGAATGAAAGAGGGCGCGGGCGGGCGGAGAAGAGGCAGAGAGAACGAACAAGATGCGTGGAAGGGCGGGCGAGTATGGCGCGGCGGTACAGAGCAAATGAGACGGCAGGCCAGGCAGGCCAGGCAAAAATTAATTTCATTCGTTTGAGGTGTAGGCAGGTGTAGGGAGGGAAGGGAAGGAATTTGAAGGAAAAGGAACGGAAATTTGACAACTTTTAATCCGTTCAAAAACTAAGTTCTTGAATTATGTTACATTGGAAAAACTTTATTTTACATTAGAATAACAGACAGCAGAATAATTTTACTAGCTTCATAAGGATTCACTTCGGTGTCAGTTTTGGGACAAACATCAAAATATTCAATTAGGTATCTAAGCATACGCTTTAAAACTTAAACATTCGAGTTTGTAATTTTGGTCAAACAAGTTTTAATATCTATTTATTTGTTTCTGAACGAATCACATCTACGTCACTTCCGTCCAAATTTGTTCAAATCATGTAAATGTTACCAGCAAACATAACGAAGCCTATATTTATGGAGTAATGTACTATGTCGTATTTAATAATACCTAGAATAATTACAAGTTCTAGTTGCTGTTACCCTACGACTATTGTGCTTAAAAATGTGCATAAATATTTATTATTATTACCAATGTCTCAAAAAATACTGGACTCAAGCTATCAGGCCTTAAAATAACCCTGCCTATTAAATCTATACCAATTACAAAAACACATCCACACGCTCTGGCAGGTTATACAAAAGACCGAAGAGTATAATTGGCCACTTTGTTCAGCGTTTGTAGACCATGAAAGTGTTGTAGTTGTAGACTATTATTTGGGCCAGACGATCCTCAAGACGAAAGACGCTAAGTGTGTGCTACTTACAGTGATGACTTATGGAAATGAAACGTGGTTGCTAACTATTGTTCTCATGCACAGGCTCAAAGTTGCCCAACGGGCTATGGAGAGAGCTATGCTGAGAGTTTTACTACGAGAAAGAATCAGAAATGGGTATATCTGTAGAAGAACCAAGGTCACCGACATACTCGTAGCTCTCAGAATCAGCAAGTGAAGTGGCAATGGTCAGGCCTTATATCTCGTAAGACTAACAACCACTGGGCAGTAAAGGTTCTCATCAAAGGTTGTTGCTAATAGATTCCTGTTGCAAGTGTCAAATAATTTTATAAAGCAAATCTGTCATATCTGACACTTGCAACAGGAGTCTATCAGCGCAACAGTAGATACGCAATCAGGAGGCTGGAATATTTACTTTCAGTAAGTATGTAAGTTTTCGTTACATTTAAAGTGCCTCAAAATATGATATTGTATCTAGTGATCGATAAAAATATGAACTTCCTCAAAAACTTTTATATGGGGAATTGGTCAGATCGGACAATTTTGTAGTAAGTGAGAGAGATACAGATAGTAAAGTAAAATATTAGGTAGGTGTATTACAAGCATAACATATTTTTATTTATGTACGTTTTTGGTGTGACATAGTGATAATTCGGAAATTGTAGCATAGTTTTAGGGAATACATTATTTTTTATCTGGCTACACACATTAACGGAAGTGAAATCTCCATCTCCCAGCCAGCTGAATAAAAAAATTGAAGAATCATTTCTCGTCCATTCTGTTGGAGTCTTTCTCGGATATTACACGTAGATTGTAATCCGGTGAGTGTCTGGATAAATAGATAGAGTGCAGTGCAAAAGTGTTGGGAATCTACCGTAAGCTAAAATAATGGTGTTCTCAGTAATTTCCTGGCACCGTGTTATTTAAATCCTTTTCAATTTGCTGAAATACTAGGAAGTGGTGCAATCACGTTCTGGTTCAGTCAGTATATCCAATACGAAAAACGTGCAATGTGGCTGTAATTCAGTACCTTCTTTTGTTATTTTTTAGGACTGCTTCGAAATTCGAAGTTTTTCTATTGTTAATTTATGCCTACGCGTCACACTTGCTCGTCGACCGGTCGACCCGTCACCCACCACGTGGTTAAAGTTACATGTTTTTCATTTAGCTTACGATAGAGTCAAGTTAGGAGACAAATATTGTGGTCATTCTATGAAACTTAAATCGTTTTTACAAGACAATGTAATATTTCTACGAAATTAGTTGTAATGGCCGACATCCATTGTGAAATGTCAAGATAGGGCGAGGCGCAGCCATGCGGCGGCCATATTGCCGGCCGCGCGGCATGAGCCCGATATGACCTTGCAGATGCCGGCTAGTTTCGCTATCCCTTCGTCCTCTGTTTTGGCTTACAATAAGGTTTTGACATTTTACTTTGTTTTGTTTTAGACTAACCAAAAATGGGCAAGGAAAAGATTCATATCAACATCGTCGTCATTGGACACGTCGACTCCGGCAAGTCCACCACCACAGGTCACTTGATCTACAAATGCGGTGGTATCGACAAAAGAACCATCGAGAAGTTCGAGAAGGAGGCCCAGGAAATGGGTAAGGGTTCCTTCAAATATGCCTGGGTGTTAGACAAACTGAAGGCTGAGCGCGAGCGTGGTATCACCATCGACATCGCCCTGTGGAAGTTCGAAACCGCTAAATACTACGTCACCATCATCGACGCTCCCGGACACAGAGATTTCATCAAGAACATGATCACTGGAACCTCTCAGGCTGACTGCGCCGTGCTGATCGTTGCCGCCGGTACTGGTGAGTTCGAGGCAGGTATCTCCAAGAACGGACAGACCCGCGAGCACGCTCTACTTGCTTTCACCCTCGGAGTCAAGCAGCTGATTGTTGGTGTCAACAAAATGGACTCCACCGAGCCTCCCTTCAGTGAAGCCCGTTTCGAAGAAATCAAGAAGGAAGTCTCTTCCTACATTAAGAAGATTGGTTACAACCCAGCTGCTGTCGCTTTCGTACCTATTTCTGGCTGGCACGGAGACAACATGTTGGAGCCTTCCACCAAGATGCCCTGGTTCAAGGGATGGATGGTCGAGCGCAAAGAAGGAAAGGCTGAGGGCAAGTGCCTGATCGAGGCCCTCGACGCCATCCTCCCCCCCGCGCGTCCCACAGACAAGGCCCTCCGTTTACCCTTGCAAGACGTATACAAAATCGGCGGTATCGGAACGGTGCCCGTTGGCCGTGTGGAGACTGGTGTTCTGAAGCCCGGTACCGTTGTAGTGTTCGCGCCCGCTAACATTACCACTGAAGTAAAGTCTGTGGAGATGCACCACGAAGCTCTCCAGGAGGCCGTCCCCGGAGACAATGTTGGTTTCAACGTCAAGAACGTATCCGTCAAGGAACTGCGTCGTGGTTACGTCGCTGGAGACTCCAAAAACAACCCCCCTAAAGGCGCCGCCGACTTCACTGCACAGGTCATCGTCCTCAACCACCCTGGTCAGATCTCAAACGGTTACACGCCTGTGCTCGATTGCCACACAGCTCACATTGCCTGCAAATTCGCCGAAATCAAAGAGAAAGTCGACCGTCGTACTGGCAAGTCCACTGAAGACAACCCAAAATCCATCAAGTCTGGAGATGCCGCTATCGTCATTCTGGTCCCCTCCAAGCCCTTGTGTGTGGAGTCCTTCCAAGAATTTCCCCCTCTGGGTCGTTTCGCCGTGCGTGACATGAGACAGACCGTTGCTGTGGGAGTCATCAAGGCGGTCAACTTCAAGGATGCCTCAGGTGGCAAGGTCACCAAGGCCGCCGAGAAGGCCACTAAGGGCAAGAAGTAGCTAGGACTGTTGATGGCACAATTTTTTATTCAGCTGCGATACTTCATACACCGCAAGGTGTTTAGGAGGAAAGAATGGCTACTGACTCATTCCTTTTCTATATTTTTTACAAGGCTTATAAATGTAACATTATTTTAATTTATGTAAGGTTATACATATTATCTGAAAAACTATTTTGTTAATGACTTCCATGTGTAAATTCATAGAATAAAGGTAGCCTCCAGTTAAAACGAAAGTTGTAATTTTATTTGCATTGTACATCGGATAGGTAGGTAATCAATATAATTTTAAATACCCTGATACCTGGTTTCGATATCTTGTTAGTACTCATCATCAACAGCCCGATGCCCGTGAGGCTTCCACTTGAGGTTAATAAAAAGTGTACAAGTAGTTATATATTTTTTTTATAAAATATCTACACGCAAACAAATTAGCGTACCTTGTGCTTTGTATCTGTCATAGGACGCTATCAGTTTTTTGGCATACAACAAATCATCGTGGTGACACGTGCAGCTCTTGGTGAGGCTTCTAACTTCAAGTTGGAAGCCTCACAGCAACTACGACCTATATAGGTATCTCCGAAACTATAAGAGCACCATTTCTGGGCACAGATGATGATGATGATACTCCCAGTAGATTTTCTAAGGCCCGTATTCTAAATCACCGTTGATAGATTTATTCTAGGAGTGATTAGCTAGGTCAGTGAACTGTGGTCTATCCAAAACAATCAAATCAAGAACGTCGCTTTGACTGTTGCCGTCTCTTTTCGTTGACATGAACGTGAAGAGTAGGTATTCTAGCTAGGTACCTACCTATATAGAAGAATATAAATAATTATATTGACGACATACGAATAACAATAATAATGCCTGCTTAATCTCTAACAGGTCACTAACCTAACTAAAATAGCCATCAAGATTTGGACTTGTCCTAGGTACCTAAGTATTTCTTTTTGCAACTGAAATGTGAAAAAAAAAAATGTAAGTAGGAATGTATCTACATAGTTACTTGGCTTGGCATGGCTTGGCATTATTCAAGTAGGTAAGGCACTTACCTACATGAATTAAAGTATTTATACTTAGGTAGGTAGGTACCATAATAAATGTAAGTATGTAGATAGGTACCTACTCCTATAATTTGAATAATCTACTAATAATAACTAATTATTGTAGGAACCAAGGTAGGTACCTACTCTAAGCTCAAGAAATTTCTCTGTAACATCATCATGCTGTCTTGCTCACATGTTCCTTCTTCACAATAACCTGTACCTATTGTATGTGCCTGTACATTCAATCAGTTTGCAAACTAGGTGCTGAGTCAAAAAACTCTATATGGAAACGAACTTGGTCGGTATGTTTGTGCTACCTTAAAAAAATTTGTGTAGGCACTCCAAGAATCTATGGCTCAAAATAAACTTCAATTTAAAAGTATTTTATAATAGCAATGGTCTTCAATGTGTATTTATTTACTTACTAGTAATTTTTGATTGCTCAACATCGATAAATCTATTCTAATCTAGTAAGAGTCACAGGGGTATTCAGAGAATTCTTGAGTGACACGATTATATCTAGTTATCAAGTCACCAAACCAGGATAATGTTGAAGGATTTATTGTCCTAAATTCTTCTGTAAGTGATGCTATCAGTTCAAGTGAAATAAGTATAATAATATGTAACAATTAAAACACTATGCATGCTTATTTACAATGTTTTAATAGCTAATAAATAGGCTGCTCCATAATTACAATATTTATTAGTATGAGATATTATTTGTACCATTTGGATCATTCTCTTCTTGCTCTATTATCATGTTGGCCCATTCTTCTGCTTTTCTATACCTCTGCTTCTTCACGTAAGGAGCAAGTACCCATTTATTCAGTACCACAACAGCAGATATTACTGATATACCCATAAAAACTTTTATAGGAAGAGTCGCAGTAGTGAACCACCTAGTTACTGGATTCGTGGGGATCATGGCCTTACTAAGACTCTTTTACAGGCTCAATTGCTACCTTCTTTCGACCGAATAATTCGTCAAACAGTGGTCTCCAGATGTATACACCACTAAACACACCTAGGACCGTGATTAGGACGAGTTGACTTCTTGATATTCCTCGAGGTCTGTATATTTTCATTATAACCTGGAAAAGAGAGGGATGATAATATATATTTTTTTTGGTGGCACAGCGCCAACAGCTACACTGAGGTAGCGGCACAGAACACTCCAAGAGGAGGGCAGGGGTCGCATTAGTCTTTGAAATTTGCCTGTACCTATTTAACTCTCATATTTTTGAGCTTTTAATGGAATTACATTACATTACATCCATTACATCATATGTTTCGGCGAGCATTAAATCAACGTACTTCTTGCTTGTCTGTCTGTCTTGATAGCTTGAATGCCATCATTTCATAGCTATGGAATACACAACCATGGACAGCGCAGCCAGGAATTGGTGTACATTGCATACAAGCCATTAAATTCCAAGGTTGTGTTTTCCATGGGTGGGCTTTCCACCTTGAACAAAAATTCTTAAAAAATTGCCTATACCAATTTCATTTTCATATGATTTGATGTCCAGTTTATTAAAAATTAAGTATAGTTTTAGATGAAATTACATTATAGTTTTCAGTAAGTATTAAATCGACGTCGTACCTGTTGAATAGCCTGATTGCCTTCATTTCACAACCATGGAAAGCTTAGTCAGGAATTGGTGTTACATCTATACAAACTCAATAACTAATAATAATAAACTGAGATACAACAAACAACAAGCTTTCTTTAAGAAAGGTTGGACTACTTTAGACATAATTTATAATAAATAGAAAATATTTATTTACAAAGAAAATTATGTCTAATACAAGCATTTATAATTGGTATGTACAAAATACATTTGAAACAGTTGAGCTATCTAAAGACCGTTGCAAACGATCTAAAGGTAGCTCAACTGATCCAGATCAGTGCCAATCGGAAGCGTTCCCAAAACACTAGCTGCATTGCCACGCTGAATGGCAATGCTGATTCGTTGTGCCAGATACTCACCAGCTCTCGGGTCACGCGTCGCTTCGACCAGACGCCCCGAAAGAATTTTAAAAACCCGGAGGGTCTCGGTACCCCACGGACCTAGAGTCTCGACTCCAAGAGGAGCAAATCTGTAATAAATTGGGCGAATGTAGTCTACATGGCCCTGATTGGCAATTTTACGAGCACTACCAGCACTGCTGCACAGAATACTTTTATGTACTGTACACTGTGACACTGTACACTGGCAACTGGCAACCCTACTTGTGTGCTGCTTGATTGTTTTGTGATAGGCATGGATCATTTCACAAGTAGCTTGCGAAATTTAATATGAAATGCAGTTTCATACGTCGCACCAGCTACTTCTCTTCAAAGTGTCTGCGAAAAGTCGCACTCAATGAAATCGGAACGCGAGAGCGAGCGAGTGACAAGACAAATCGTGCTAGACAGAGCGGGCGTGATAGAAAGAACAAACTATATATTTCTGTTTCGTCGCAGCCGCACGTGCCCATGAAGAGGGCAGCGCCATCTCGTGCTCCGTTTTAGTACGATTATGGGTGAACTTTGAACTAGAATATCGTAAGAGAGTACTTTAAAAACAGACTTTAAATTAAGTGCAGTAAAGTATTAATTTTCTTGGAATAAAAAGTAGCAGATCTCATATTCATTTGTTTGTTTACGAAACGATTTTTCATTATTTCATCGTAGGTCACACTTCACAGTCAGTCATCTGAGCGCTGCGCTGGCGAGCGACGTCTTGCAAAATCAGCGGTTGTCAGCGATCGATTTATTTTCATTTCGTTTATTGTAAATAATATCTTTACTAAAGATATTTACAGTAGGTACCTACCTACATTTTGACCGTAATAGATAGGTACCGCTCAAATCTTATCACGAAAGCCTTTTTTTATTGATATTATCAAGTTTTTACATTGTCAGTCCCAAGCCTGTAAAAGTATGAGGGAAAGTTCATTGCTTGAAAATAAATGCAATTCTATCATGATTATACCTATATTATATTCTAAGTACCTACCTAGATAGCACGTGAATCCGGTCTCTGTTCCAACTTCCAATTCAAAAGGAGCGTCAGAGATTTTTTATTATAATTCATACCTTATTTCTAGTAAGATAAGGAACGTGTGGGGGATTCGTTTTCTGTCATCTTTGGAAGCAACATTGTATTTTAATTGTTTTTCTAGTGTTATTTTAAGTTCTGATGGGTAATTTCGGTGGTATTTTAACCATCATTAATAAAGTTGAGGTCTTAGCACAAGTATGACCAGTTGAAATGAAAGTGAGTTATGTGGCATCCTGATTTGAACGAAAATGTTTCCTTTTGGTTTTGAAGAAAAACGCCATCTTTTTCTTCAAAACCAATGACAGCCGACTTTACTTTTTTACCGACTCAACTCGACCACAGAACATATATATGGAGACTCGACTAAACAATCAATAAATAAATCCGGTCATCTACAGCTCTCTTCTTCTTGGGAACTGCAGGTAAGGGCCTCGGGTGTGTAACCCATCGCCCTAGCATCTACTCGCAGACTACGATCCCTGGGTCGCGGGGCTCAGCCGTGGGGGTGCCTTCCTGGCTTATAGGTGGCTCCTCCGGGCTTTTCGCTGACCAAGATAGTGCGTGCGTGTACGTACTGCCTATCTTGGTATGACGTGGGATATCTAATTTTGTTATTATTATTATTTTTTTAATTTCCCTATACTTCGCCATCGATGGACTGGGAAGGTACCAAGTAACTCTCGAGGTAATGATCGCCAAGGTCTTCTAATTGCTGGTGGTCTAGTATGGGGTGGAGCAAATCCACAACTCATTGGCAAAATTGTCCGAATGACAGACACATGCCACAAAAAAAAAGAAGCTATGAAGAGCGCAGCGCCATCTCGTGCTCCGTTTTAGTACGATTATGGGCGAACTTTGATTGAACTATAGCCAACTGACAGTAGCTAATGTCACTTTGTAAAATAATGTTGCCATGCCATATAGTAATAGTGATGCGTTCAGTTCTCGTTCAATCAGATGAATGATGAAAATGTAATAAACGATATTTTTATTTTCATTACCAACCTATAATTATTGTTATATTTGATACATTTATAGTTTCAACTACATGATGTATTGAAAATAGGACAGTCTTACAAGTTTCCTCGCAATGTTTTCCTTAATGTTTAAGACACTCGGTATTCAGTATAGGTAGATACTATAGGAACATAGTCGTCGAAAACTCATTGGTATGTACAAAACACGACTAAAATTCGAACCCCGTACCTTATATCGGCATTTCGGCACACTAAGTATTCACTAGACAATCGAGGCAATTTCATTCATTCAGGTGTTTTTTCAATCATTCACTTTGTCACAACACTATTTTTATTTCATCAAAAACTGGCAACACAGTAAACGTCAGTTGACTTCGTGTAATTAAAAATTCGACTATAGAATGACGTAAGAGTATTTTAAAAACAGACCTTAAATTTAGTGTGTTAAAGTATTAATTTTCTTGTAATAATAAGTAGCAGAGCTCAAAATCGCTCAAAATGATTTTCCATTATTTCATCTCGTCGCAGTCGTCGCAGATCACAGTCAGTCATCCAAGCGCTGCGCTGGCGAGCGGCAACGTCTTGTGAGTTCAGCGATTGCTAGCGATTTATTTTCATTTCGTTTATTGTAATTATCTAGGTACGTACTTAGTTATTTAGTTTGATGTGTTGTTATTTAGTGAGTAAGTAGGTACTTGTACTAGGTATAGTGTTAATGTAAATAAGAACAATAATAAGGTTTAAAGACAGTGAGTGGATCTATTTGTAACCACTCAATCGTCTATGTAACTAACATAAAATTAATAAACATCCATTTTATTTTTCTTTTATAATTATTTCGTTTATAGGTTCACGAAACGCTTCCAACGATTTAAGCCAAAATCCTCGCGGATGCCATTTCTTTCTCAAAAAACATTCAATTGAAAACTAAGTCTAAGCTTTTCAAATTTCGCACACTCAGCTACTTATTTACACTTGGCTGGCGCATCAACATGACTTACAACTGGCAAGACAAATGTCTGTACTACTGTCAGTGAGGTGTCAGCAACCCGAAAATGACGTTTACGCCGGGTTCGAATGAAACCATAGACAAAACGATCAGTTTTTCTCTCTGGTTTTTCTATCTTGCCGCTACTCTATACTAGATGGCGCATTATTCACACTAATTGGAATAATTTGTCTGTGGTTAAGAAATAAACCATAGTCTATTCCATTTTTTTTCCATTGTACTAACTAGTTCTAGGATAGTCTACGTTTTATAATAGGAACACCTTGCCAAGGTCTTCTAATTTCTGGTGGTCTAGTTTGGTGTGGAGCAAATCCACGACTCGACTAAAAAGTATTTTATTCAACCCACTTGACATTGGCAAAATTGTCCGAATGACAGACACAAAAAAAAAGAAGCTATGAAGAGCGCAGCGCCATCTCGTGCTCCGTTTTAGTACGATTATGGGCGAACTTTGAACTAGAATGTCGTAAGTCGTCGAGAGTATTTTAAAAACAGACTTTAAATCAAGTCTAGTAAAGCATTAATTTTCTTGGAATAATAAGTAGCAGATCTAAAAATCATTTGTTTATTGACAAAATTATTTCATCGCAGGTCACAGTCAGTCATCCGAGCGCTTGCGCTGGAGAGCGACGTCTTGCGAAATCAGCGATTCTTAGCGATTTGTTTTTATTTCGTTTATTGTAATTATCTAGATAGTTATTTAGTTTGATGTGTTGTTATTTAGTGAGTAGGTAGGTACTTGTACTAGGTATAGTGTTAATGTAAATATTAGGTTCCTGAATCCTGAATCCGGTCTCGGTTCCAACTTCCATTTCATAAAAGGAGCGTCAGAGATTTTTTATTATAATTCATACCTTATTTCTAGTAGGATAAGGAACGTGTGGCGTTGGATAATTCTATGCACGAAAAATCATTGCCAGTGAAAAATCGCAGGTGAAATGAAAGCTATTTTTTTTTTTAATTTCACTCAATGAAAATGATTTAAATGTAGCAATCATTTCCATGCCTATTTTGTGATATAGTTGAATCTGCTATGCTATTCTATTATTCATGTTTCGAAGAAGTAGTAGGTACCGTTCGATGCACAGCACAGAGTACTTTTTTATAGACTGAAAGTTCGATGGTAATATCTCACTCAAAAGCTACAAAATATGGCTGCAAGGCCGAGAACCACGCCTAACATATTAGTTACAGGTGGTTATATTTTCATCGTGGTCGTTAAACAGCTAAAATGTCGAATCCAGCGAGGTAGGCTTAGGTTCATGCAATGTTTATTATTTTCAGGCACTCCAGGTGTGGGAAAGTCTACCATTAGTCGGAAGCTATCAGATATTACAAAATTTAGTTGGAGAGAGGTATCAAAACTAGCAGAAGAGCTTAATTGTTTAGATGAATATGACCCAGAGTATCAGTGCCCATTTCTCAACGAAGATAAAGTAGGTATCTACTGTCTATAGCAAAATTTTATTGAAACTATGAAACTTTATTTACCTAATTTATATTTGTTTGTACCTAGTCAATTATTTTAGAAGTCAATAAATTAATGCCTCAGCATTGACAATTGGTTATCTTAATAACTTAGCTAGGTTAGTAACGTATGTTACCTACCTTATTAGAAATACATAATCTATATCTTCTTGTGACAGTTTTCACAGCTTAGTCTCAGGTAGTAGCTTTGCCTAATGCCATGTAGGTTGTGGGTTTGATCCCCACCAAAATCAAATAATGATGACAAAAATTTGTTGTGTCTGGATGTTATTATCGTATTCTACATTGTATTTACAATAAAAAAATTTAAGTATTCTATCAGTTATTTGGATTCCATGTTACTGCTTAGCTTGGGCCTAGATGTAAAATGTGTTTGTGAGTATTTATTTTAATTATCTTTTATTACAGTTGCTAGACATAATGGAAGGCATGATGGCTAAAGGTGGCAACATTGTTGACTACCATGGCTGCGAATTCTTCCCTGAGAGATGGTTTGATGCTGTGTTTGTCATAAGGACCAATAATACTGTGTTGTATGATAGACTTACAACTAGGTACTTAACACTATAGATTATCCATTTCACAAATGTATCTTATCAATGCAGGCATGTGCCAAATATATATTTGGATATACCTCTGACAACCCCTATTAGGCATACTCAAAGAAACTCACTCAAGATTCATTAAGTATGTCTACTTGGTACAGACTAAGAGATGTAAAGGAATATAGATAGAGAGATATCTCTTTATTGATTACCATGACAAGTAAAGTTTACACATAATAAAAGTAGGTAATGCAGTAATACAATGGGCGGCCTAATCTCTGAAAGCCATCTCCTCCAGATAACTCTTCTACCGTGTCTGGGAATTAAAGTTGTGAAGTTATTTCTTTCTTTCAGTTTATAAATCATAATTAGATTATGACACCATTGTTTTTAATTGTTAGATTTATTTATTTTATGTATGAGAAAATAAACTAATTAATTATTATTAATGCTTTTCAGGGGATATACAGGAAAGAAACTGGAAGATAATATCCAGTGTGAAATATTTGAAACACTACTGCAGGAGGCTCAGGATTCATACAAACCGGAAATCATTAAAGAATTACAAAACAACACTGAAGAACAACTCGAGAGCAATATTCAAACTATCTTAGAGTGGATAGAGAGGTGGAGGGAAGAAAATTTAGGTTTATGAAATAGTTTTTGTGTATAATAAAATTTACTGAAGTGCCTAAATGCCATGATACTTTACTTTATTGTATACTAGAGGCCACTCGCAGCTTCACCTGCGTGGTAGTTTTTGGGATAAAAAGTAGCCTATGTCCTATTCCAGATTACAATCTATATTTATACCAAATTTCATCCAAATCTGTTCACTGGTTAGAGCGTGAAAGAGGAACAAAAATCCATCCATCCAAACATTCGCATTTATAATGTTAGTAAGATCTTAGTAATAAATCTTTTAGCACAAGGAAACCAAAAGCAGAAGTGCCAATTGCTTGAAATATTTATCATTAGATCTACGTATTTGTGGAGGACAGGGTTAGTTATTACTGTGATAGTTAGTTGAAATTTTTACAGATGATGTACTTTCGTTGCCGCTATCAAAAACAAATACTAAAAATCAGAATAAAATAAATATTTAACGAGGCTCTCATACAACAAACGTGATTTTATTTGCCGTTTTTATATAGATAATGGTACGGAACCCTTCGTGCGCGAGTCCGACTCGCACTTGGCCGGAATCCACTTGCTAATGGAACACGCTAGGGCTCAGCTGTTATGAGGAATAGAAAATTGGATAAAAATAAAACTACTAAAATATTATAAATACAACCTATTTTATTAAATCCACCGGACATAAAAGAAATGCATTCAAATTACTGTATTTAGTTCTATAAAATTAAAGTGATACACTAGACTGTTACTCCTAAAATATTGTGAAAACTGGAAAGGAGGAGCAGTCCAGCCTAGCTTTCTATTTCTGACTGGCACCCACACATACACATTCTTACATACAGATCTTCAACTAAGTCTACAACTCCTCTTTCTTGGCATTGCCCTTTCTGTCAAAGCTCTTCAGCTCACTGGTGGCATGCTCAGATATGTACTTGACAAAGTCTTCCAGTGCGCGTCCACCCTGAAATAAAATAAAAAATAAATAATTTAGTTCACATCACTAATGTTAGTTACTAACCCTACTACAAATAAACTCAGTGTACCCTCGAAACAGTTACATCTCTCTCTTTAGATCTCTTTAGATTCGATTTAAAACTTTTTTTGTTGCGAACTTCACGCCTTTATGGCGGAAGTTTGATAAAATAGATTCAACGGCATGTTTACTTTTTAGGGTGCCGTACCCAAAAGGTAAAACAGGACCACGGGAAATTTTTGACAGATTTTCATTGGCTAGTTTTTCTGGTAAATAAATTCCCTAAAACATCATTAGAATATCATCAGTCCAGATGTTAATAGTGTACTCACATTGTATCTTGCAGGCTTGCCTCCATCACTAGGCTTCCAGTAAATGGTAGGGAATCCAGACACCTCGTACAGACCCTTGGGCCAGTCGTTGGCGGTGGCGTCAATCTTGACAATATCCACATCCTCATTTTTCAACTGAAATAAAAAAATACGTATTATAAATTACTTTATAATTACATTGACATTGGCAAAATTGTCTGTTGAATGACGGCCAGATGCCATTAAAGAAAAGAAGAACCGGGCATAAACCACCCTTCAAGCTATAAGTTAAAGTACCTTTTCTCCGAGCTCGTCCCAGATGGGCGACAGTTTCTGGCAATGTCCGCACCACGGTGCATAGAACTCGATGAGAGCATCACGGCCGCTGTCGGTGACAAGCTCCTTGAAGTTCTTGCCAACAGCTACCTTGACGGGGCCGTCGTTGGCGGGAATTTCCTCAGATTTCACAAAAGGTTCCAGTTTGCCGTCGATCACATCCTTGGCGAAGGTAAGGAGGTTTTCAATGCTGAAAAAAAGAGAAAAAAGCTCATTAATAAATCTAATAATTTTTTAAACTTTCGCGATCTGAAAATGGTGTCTATTCTTTTATTTTTATAAACCAGGGTCAAGTTATGCGGCAGCAACATATTTGGAGTACTTAACACCAATACTGAATCACCAATCCGCTTACCAAGCTTTATCAAAGTCAAAAAGCATTTTTTCAGTAATATCCGCAGGGATCATCTTGAAACGTCTTAAATCTAGGTGAATCTAAGCGCCAGTTCCTCGCGACCAAGCCTAGAAGAGCCGGCAAGAAACTAGCGGCTTGGTTCCTACCATTTTTTGTATGATGCTGTTACAAAATAATAATAATGTAAAAATTTAAGCTCCAGTGTGGTGCCAATCTAACTGTATGCAAGACAGAAAACATGCTTATCTCATATTATCAAATCAACTATTTATAACTACTATATATAATTATTTATACATTAAACGTCCCAAATGTGGGAAGACCGTTTTTTAAAAACCCATAACAAAGTATTGCAGGTCACGATCGATAAAAAACGTGCCTTACAATGCACTGCTCTGCATCCATTAACCTGAGGCATGCAGTTGTTAAGCCTCGTGTGCCTGTAATTACACCGCTCTTTCGATCTAATTTCAAACTTCCTATCAATGGAAAAGACAAAACAACGTTAGGTACGATGAGCTTAGTGCATGGGTAAGTGTTCAATATATCAAACCCACCTTCAAAACCGCAGGTGTACTATATTATCGTCAACTTCCCTTTACCGTCGAAAAACCAGTTACGTATCAGTATTTTCTGAGCAGGATATCATGAATAGAAATTACGCAATTTACTTATATATGATTAAATGCAAATACAATTAATGAACCGTGAACCGAAACTAAACGAAGCTATCTCAATAAAATTGGCTCATAAATAATTAGACTTAAGAAAGCCTCAAGGAACTTGAGCACTTATAGCTTATAATCGATATCTATATCTACACCAATTATAAGAATATTTGTCCTGACTGACTGGGATATAGAAAACGCACAGGCACAGCCTAAACCACTGGTCGTTGAGAATTACCGAAACTCTACCTCTAAACATTTTCCACTCCAAACGCATTTCCACACAAACTTCAACCCACGCTATACACTAGCGTGGGTTGAAGTTTGTGTGGAATTGCGCTGAAAATTTCAAGTTTTTAAGACCAGTATCTTAGGTTGTACGTTGTCTATGTCCCAGTCAGTCAGCCGGGACAGAGATTCTTATAATTCGTGTAGATCATTAGTTCCCAAAGTGGTACACATGGACCCCCAGGGGTCCACGGGAGACTTGACGGGGGTCTAAGTTGGCGTGACAAAAAAATGGGGGTTTACAATTCGTAGCTCAACAAATCAAATCTCACTTTTTTTTTCGAAAACGCGTGGTTCTGTGGAACTCTGTGCATCGCAAATTTCTATAATTAGATGTAATTTTCAGAGTTTTGGGGGTCCACCGACACCAGCTAAATTTTGAAAGTGGCCTATGAGAGTGGTCTGGGAACCCCTGGTATAGCCGAACCTGGTTACCTGAATTCAGCGTCCATTATGAACTTGTTGCCGTCAGCATCACGGCCGGCGACGAAAGGCTTGTCCCGTTTGGCGTAGTCCACTCCGTACTCGTTCAACTCATGCACGAACTCATCCTTGTCGCTGACTGCGAAGTTGGCTTCCGACACTTGTTGAGCAACCTTTTAAATAAATTAGAATACAGATTAAAAAACGCTTACGCCCTTGGCTTAGCTTAAATTTAATCACGTCTCAAGTGAGGATTTTCGACCAACTTTCATTGCGAACTGTCAAAAAATCGCGACTTGAGACGTTAAATTTAAGTTGCATTTGAGTATTCGGCCGTTAGTCTATTAATGATTAAAAAAAAGTTCAGCTACTCGAGATTATTTAAGGATGCCTAAGAGGGTAGTCAGAGGTACGTCCAAATATTACATTGGACACCCACATTTTGCTGTATTTGGTATTCCATATGTGACAGGTTGTAAACCCATCGCCGAATAGTTTCTACCCAAGGATATATGTATTTAAATTCAACTATTGCGTATTGTTTATTAAGTACAAATTACAAAAACGTCTACAAGCTGTTGATGATGATACAGGTTCTAAGGAACATGTAAAATAAATGTAGAATTTTAGAAAAATTTTGATTTTATGAAAATACATTTTATTTTCAGTTTCATCCAATATTCAATCATCCAATAACAGCGTTATTAATTACCTTGAGTACGCGGTTCCTCCAGTAGTTAGTTCCCTTGAGGTTCTTGACGTAATCGACATCGTAGTAAGCTACGATAAGAGGGTTGTTGAAGTCGCCAGAGTTGTCCTTCTGTCTGATACCGACCAGACCGTGGCTAGAATAGAGAATAGCCTTTTAAAATTGTTAAGCGACGAGGAATAAAAATATATTTTACATAGGGGCACTGCAGTGCCTCCGCCAAGTCCAGCAAAAAGCGGCACGGCCGTAGGTACCATCGTTTTTTCGAAGCAATTTAGGCCATTTTAGGCCATTTTCGACCCCCTATAACTTCGTTGTGGATAAAACTAGAAGCCTGAATTTTCAGTAACCAAGCAGGCATTGTATAAACATGGTTTATTTAAAATTTTATTATATTTGAACCAGTAGTTTAAGAATTATAACTAGTCAAAATTTCTTAATTTTGTCACTCACTGACTGACTGACTGACCGGTCATCAAAACTCTAAGACACTTCTGGCAGACATAAAAGCTTCAAATTTAGAATAAAATTAGTGTGTAGTGTATAAATCAAGGAAAAACTAAAATATTTTGTAAATTCGGTCCAGTTGTCTAGATACACGAACTACATAAATAACTTTGTAATTCCAATAAATGTATAGGATTACAAAGTTACATTTGACAGTTTGCAGTTAGTGAATCAGTGTACCTGTATAAAATAATGGAATAAAAGGTGTAGATAGGTACCTAGATAATATATTATGTATTACTTGTGAGACACATTGTGTTTTCATGCGATAGTATTTAAACAATAGATATACTCACTAGTTTTCCTTGATGAATTCCTTGAGAGAATCGCCCTTGTATTCGACAGACGAGTCTTCAAACTTGTTCTGGAGGCGTTTCGGTCTGAAGAGCACTACATTGTCCCTGTGATAATAGGAGGAAAGTTTAGTATGGTAGCTAACTAGTAATTCAACTTTCTTTGGCATATTCAATTAAACATTTTTTTTATATTCAACTTGATGATGGATCAAGCACCTGATGGTGAGAGGTTACCATTGCGTATGTCTCAGCATTGCCTCGTAGGTCACGCTCGTTAGGAATGCACTGCTCAGCGTTCATCAACCTAAGGCATATAGATTTTAAGCCTCATGTAATCTTACCGGCACCCACACCCTTTAAACCAGAACACAGCAAGCTGCTTGACGCCAGATATAGGCATGGTGATAGTACTTCCCCGGACGAGCCTTTCACTAAGAGCTGTTTTAAGAATATTAATTTTAAGCTAGTAATCGAACTTTTAAACTTTCGCGAAGCGACATATTGAGCACACGTAATTGTGTATTACAGGGGTAGGAATCGTGAATCTCTTGTTTTTCAGGTGTTTTTATTATTATGTCTTATTCTATAACTAGCGTCCGCTCGCAGCTTCGCCTGCGTGGCAGTTTTTTACCGTTCCCGTTATTTTTTCGGGATAAAATCATAGTAGCTTTATGCATGCAAAGTCTCAGCCCGATCGGTTTAAAATTATCAAATTTTCATACAAACTTTCATCCCCTATTTTATCCCCTTGAGGGTAGAATTAATCAAAATCCTTCTTAGCGGATGCCTACGTCATAACATCTACCTGCATGCCAAATTTCAGCCCGATCCGTCCAGTGATTTGGGCTGTGCGTTGATAGATCACTATGTCAGTCAGTCACCTTTAAGTTATACTCGTATATATTTAGATACGTAAGTAGTTCCTAGTCTTATACAATAGATGTAGAATACAGGTGTATATAATGTGTATAAAGTGACACGTAAGAAGCATTTTTATTCATGAATGTGTAGGCTGTTACATTAAACAGCGTAACTCAATAACACCTGTACAATTGTTTATTGATAGATTGAGAACAAAGACGCATAAGACATTAGAATACCACCTTCAAGGTAAAAACTAAAGGTTAATAAAAAATGGCTGAGATGTTATGTACTTAATGTGGAATTTGCAATGATAATGCGACAGTAAGTGGCCAGTTTTCTGTGCTAGCATAAATTATGATAACTAAAATCTATAAGTTTATGGAATATTGTTGCAAAGAGCGCGACATTGTAATGTGGTAAGTAAACAGACTTATGCATGTACTAGCAAAACGCGAGTAGGAATGCTGAATATTTATATTCGGCCGATTATTCGGTAAAAATGTCGAACGATCAGTCGAACCTTTTTTTTATACATCTTGCTGATGAAATAAGCAGATATATATACTTT
Organism: Electrophaes corylata; assembly: GCA_947095575.1. Lineage (NCBI taxonomy): Eukaryota > Metazoa > Arthropoda > Insecta > Lepidoptera > Geometridae > Electrophaes > Electrophaes corylata. Next base: position 12,459,739 of record OX352699.1, on the reverse strand, counting down.
ACTTCTACTAGGTTTGTCTTGATGTGTAAGGGTGTAATAATGGTGCGTAAAGGAAAGAATTCCTGACAATAAATCCCTAAAGGGCGGGTTATGTACGTATAGTATGAAAATAGCTTCACGTAGACGAAGTCGTGTGCGTTTCTACTAGTTTTATAGATAAAGTATTAGAACAAAGGTTGGTTTATCCTTAACATACTCCCTGCGTATGTAAATCATTCAGATGTTAGAATAATTATAATCGAGTTGCCAAGTGGTTAAGGTGTATTGTATTGATGTAGGTACTTATAAACCTGTTTTCAAATTGTGCTCAGTAGAAGTGCCTCAGGCGGTAGTATGTTAGCTACGCAACGATGTGACGCTGGCAGAAATGTCCAAACAAGGACGATTGCCATAAAAAAAAAAAAAAAAAAAAAAAAAATGTTAGCTACGCGCAATGGTGTAGAGGTCTCCCCTTACTGGTCCACAATAATTTAATGTTGAGTTTTCAATCCGAAAAGAAGAAGGTGGGAGAGACGGCCGAATTATCTACCAACTGAACGTACTTCACATTCTCTATGAATCTTGAGTGATATTCGAGGTGATATCTACCGCGTCTTAGGATTACAGTCGTGAGGTTAAGATATTTTAAATATGATAGGTATGTCCATCCATACTTACAAACTTTCGCGTTTATAATAATTAGTAGGATATCCTTGAAACGTCTTAAATTAAGGTAAAATTTAAAAATAATCTAATCATCAGGCCCTCGCGAATAAACCTAGAAAAAAGACATGTTGCAAGCGTGGGTAATAAATAAAGTTTTTACTGTTTGTAATATTTAACAACGTGTGTAACTGCGGAAAATTACACAAACGCTAAGTGAGTTTTTACCGAAGCAAAACCGTAACGGTCGATTTTGCAATTACAATTTTCGCATTTTCTAACTGGTTTTAAGTAATAAAAAAGTATTTAAGATTTCGTATTTAAAATGTGGCAAACAAAAATGCCATTGATAACTTATCAGTTTTATTAGAACATGTTTCATGTAGCTTTATCGCAGAAAACATAAATAATTAAAACAGTTGCATAGATAAAATGAAAATTCGTGAAATATATAATTGTAGCCAACTAGTTTAATATGCAGGGTGTACAAAAATTATTGTCATAAACTTGACGTGTCGGACTATGCATTTTTGATCCTCAAAAAAGTTGTAAAAACATTTATAAAAATAAAACAGTATTTTTTAAGCCCGGTGCCTGAAGGAAATTATTAATTTCTACATTTTTCTTTGTGTTTATTTGGAATCCTTATAAATCATTGCAATGATTTTTCAACTTTATTAGTTTTTATTTGTATGTTTTATTGGCTGAATAAATGTATGTTTTAGTTATAAGAATTGACCAGTAGACAAAAAAAGTTAGTTCAATTTTATAATTTAAATTGAGCTTACTTCTTTTTTGTACACAACTGGCTGGTGTAACAAGTAGATGGCCCACTTGATGTTAAGTGGTAGTTATCACCTATAACAAAGCATTGCCTCGTAGGTTACGCACGTGCTCTACAATGCATAGCCCTGCATACATAAATTTGAGGCATACGGGTTTTAAGCCTCATGTACCGGATGAGAAAGATGAGAGATATAATTTCAATGGCATACATGCTTCATCGGTTATCGAAAACAGCACAAACTATTTACACCCTGTAGTAGTTAGTTAGCAGTTAGTAGTTACTTCTGGCATACTAATAAGTAGATCGCTATCGCTTATCGTAAATTCAGTTGCTAACTAGCAAAATGTTTAACAATTTTGTAACAACTGTTTAAACAAAGTATGTATTTCAACACAATGATAATGAGCCAAATTGTATGGTATGTTCAAAAATATGTAAAGCCTAAGTGGGTTAACAGGTACTATACCTATTTACCAAATAAAGTTTAAAATGATAAGAAATTATTATTTTCTAAATATTTTAAGAATCTTTGTTCTGACTGATAGACAACGCACAGCCTAAATTGCTGTTTGTAGATACTTAACATTTTCAGGGTTCATTTGTTTTGGTGCGTGCACTAAGCGTCTAGCACGAATTATTTTGATACTTGTTGCGTAAACGCAATTTACACGCAGTAGTAGTAGAGCTCTTAGTGAAGGGCTCGTCACAAATATTGGTGTTGGATTGAACCCATAACCTACAGCAACAACAGAGCTACTAACTGATCTGAGAGGTCAGTTGATAATTAAAATATTAACTTAAATACACCAAGAATCATTATTGATTAAGCTTGAATACCACCCGATTTTCCACTTGCTCATTCCAACTTACAGACATAATTGTGTGAGTATAAGGTAATAAGTGTACTCTGTAGTCGATAACAATTTACATGCAATGCAAAACGACAATACCATTCATTACTGCAGTAAAAGGCGTGTCAAATGATTTTGTCATGCAAGACTATCAGTTAAAAGATCATTTATCGTCAGCTCTTACCATTTCTAATACTGTTTTCAACTTCAATATTCAGTAACCAAGGTAAATATTTTTCGTGATTGAATTGCTCTAAGTAGTTATAATCTCAATGATTCATCGTCATTGGGATAAGGGTTATCACTACTGTTTTAGATCAAATTTCCAGGAAACTGCGCTAAATTGACGGCCAACTTTTAGATTGCGCGCTCGAAAGTATACCGTTTTCGTAGTCCAAGTATATTGCCTATAATGTATGTCATCCAAAAACATTTGGCCTTTCTATTTATTGCATTTTACTCTTCTGTGATCAGCAAGGGATGTAATAAAATACATTCCAATGAAACTCCTTCATAAAATACCTTAGTGTTTTGAAACGCATCAAAACATTTTCAATGAAAAAATTATGCAATAAGCTTACAACTGTAAACCCTAAGCGTGGTAGAGATAGTATTTGGATCTCTAAGAGAGGTAGACAGATTCTCGTCCAGACGTTACAATTGGTACATGGCTACTCAAACCATTGAAGGGAGAAACATGGATGTAATTACAGGCACACAAGGCTTAACACCAGTATGCCTCAGGTCGATGGGCGCAGAGTAGTGCATCGTAAGGGCATGTTTATAATGAGCGTGACCTGCGAGGCAATGCTCTGTTATAGGTAATGGTAACCACTTAACATCGGGTGGGCTATCTGCTTAAATTAACAAGTCACATAAAAAAAATAGCTTCCATTAAGCATTTAGTCCATTTAGCCCAGCTACTTTTAGGCTTTTTTGCGACAGTCAAAGTTTATTAACTCACTTGAATCCAGCCTTCTCCAACACCTCCTTGGAGGAAGTGTGTCCGAACACAGCATCCTCATTCATCTTATCAGCAGCCTTTAGGAACTCTCCCTTTAGATCAGATTCCTTCTCGAAGAAACCGACAACCACAACCTCATCTTTGTTAAGGAAAGCTTCATAGGCTTCAACAGTAAGGAGGTCTTTGGAGCTGGGGCCAACTTGAGCACGCATGTATTTGATGATACCATCTAGAAATTGATAACAGTATTGTTTGTACTCACTGTAGAACTTTTATCATACTTCCTATTATAATGCAAAATTTCTACTATATAAATGAAAAAGTTTATTTGTGCCATTTTACATATCAATCTGCTGTAACTGAACTAATTTAGATCATGAAATTGCAAATAAGATTGAAAGAGACAAAACACAGTGTAATGATTTTTATAGTAGGCTTAGTATGTTTTACTATGTATTCACACTTTTTGGATATTTTATCTTTTAAACTTAAAATCTTTGAATATATTTATGAAGAAGATCTATGGGATGTTTAGTAATCATGGCCATAAAATCACCATAGGTCTACTATCAGTTTACTACATGCCTTAGACGAGTAAACCACTACATGCCCATCAAACGCATGTAAATAAAATTAAATAAGGTGAAAAGTTAATAGATATTAGGTAGGTACCTAAATCACACCTAATTATAAGTATGTTATTCAATTAATCTCTCTGATCAATGAATGATTTTAAAATTAAGAAACTATTACAAAATTACTTATAACAATATATTATTTTTCTACCCTCATAGTTTATTTAATGTGAGGATAACCATTCCATAAAAATATATAATAAGATAAAAGATGACATGGCAGATCCAGAACTTACTTGCTTCTCTGGGACCATTGTATTCCTTGGAGACCTCTCCGTTCTTGAAGATCTTCAGTGTGGGGTAGCCAGACACTGAGTAAGCTTCACAAGTGGCCTTGCCCTCACCCACACAGTCCACTTTGACCAAAGCCACCGGGTTATCACCATTCTTGAGGGCACCGGCCGCTACGGCATATTCTGGCTTGATCCGTTTGCAGTGACCGCACCTAGAAATGGAAATAAAGAAACATGAGCTAGTGATCACAGCCACAGAACTTAAGTCACAAGAATGTGCTTAGGACTTACCAAGGTGCGTAAAACATGACCAGAGCAGTATCATGCTGAGAAATAGCTGACGAGAAGTCCGAATCTGTAAGTTCTAATACATCTTCTTCAGCGGCCCTACAAAAATAAATTACACCTAGAAATAACACTAATTTCAGTGATCCTAACATTTTCAGCGCCGGTTTTTACAAAACAGATAGTCGCGGCCGAACTCGAAGCTCTAAAGAGAAGCGGAGTTACGGACGAAAGGAAGACAAGGACCGGAAAATACACGTCGGATGACACTTGCCGGCACAGTGTTGGCCGTCTCTGATTGGCCAGCTTTAGCAGCGTTCACCGATCCAAAACTTTTACAATTTGTTTGTGTGTAGAAATATTTTTTATTATTTAAAATGTTATACATCTTATGGACTAAAAATTATAATAGTTCATCACATTATATAATTATAATATTTATTTTACATATATAGTTTATATAGTTAATAAATAGTTTTTTTGTTTTCACAACATTATTACTGTTAGGTTAATTTAGACTTTATACTTCTCCTACAAGCTGCAATTTCGAATGTACCTCAAAGGCGCTGCGCGCTAGTAATTTTGACAACACAAGGTAATGCTGCCAGTAAAAATTGTTTGTACCACAAAATATTATTTGGGATCGTCCATGGAGTTTCGAAAGCAACCGTCATCCGCCTGTCCGTCTGTCTGTAATATGTTTCAAATATGTAATATGTGTAAAAATATCACTACTGCATATTTCAAACGATGAATCACGAATTGCACAGAGAAATTCAATTTAGAGTGTTTTTTATTTACAGTGTAGATATTTTTATAATTGTTAGTATCTGTGTATTATGATGATGATAGAACGACAATGACAACAGCCTCTGTAGTATAATTGGATTGGAGTTACCTAATCGAATCGAGATGAAATGGAAATTAATAAAAAAAAATTACGGCTTGACACGGATTCATTGTAACCCCGCGTTACGCGGTGCGAGTAACAATTTTAGCAACATAACAATGAAATTACTCCACCAGCGCTTAGGTAATTTGCAAAGGAAGGCCGGCAACGATTGGGTGATGCCGTATCGTGAGTTATCAAAGATGCATAGTAACTGAATAGGTAAATAAATATTAATTAGTAGTTTTTTTGCACTTCGATTCGGGTATCATTAATCGAGTGAGGCGCCACCTTGCCAATGCCAGACAAGACAAGGCATTTTGTTTTGTTTGGTTTGTCAGTTGGCTTCGCTGTCAAACGAAAAATGGCAGCGACGAGTGTTGTCGTTCTCGACAGAGGAAACAATACGACTTGTACCGTGAATCTTTTCGGTAAGTACTGTTCTAGCTTCCGTTTTATTTAAGTATCTAAGACAAATTTTATGCGAATTAAAATACTTCGCAATTTACTTTCAGTCTTATGCTTTTGCCGCATAACCCTATCAAGTTTATTTATTTTTATCTTGTAGGCGCGTAACTTGAAAAACATAATTGTTTGTTGGAGTATTTTTGAAGATTAATTGTAAGTTTTTTAATTTTTCTGTGTGTAAAATTGTAACACAAAATGTACATAAGTGTGTTCGATTTATGGATAGATCAGAGGCAATCAAAGGAGCATTGGAGTTGGTTGAGTGCGGAGTTTTTTCTAAATGAATAGAATAAAGTTGTCTGCGGCGGCGGCTGTGACCTTGACTATTGGATTGTAGGAAGTAAATTGTTGATAGGTACTTACTTGCTTTTAAATTGCAGGTTGGTATTCGATGTACCTACTCACAAAAAGTTTTATAAATATTCTATTAGAACTCAGCCACACCATGTATATACTACATACCTAAGTAAAATTACTTGCTTGGTATGTCGGTACTTACACTTAGTATCTGTTAAAAAACTTATCTTATTTTTTTTAAGTTCTTGTTAAGAAAAATATATGCTTATCAAATTTTTTTTTGCATTGATCGAACTAATTAAACATCCGGAAATCCAGAAGATAACATTTTTTTCTTTTATTGAAAACAAATTAAGATAATTATATGACCATGCACCAAATTATTTCTAGATTATTGATCTTCATTTATCAAAATCAAAGACACCTACTAGATTATTTTGTCAATATTCCAAGGCCACAAGGTCTGCCAAGTTAAATAAGAACTGGTTAAGGTTACACTCTTGAGCCATGTTACCTTTGAATACCAACTTTTCTATTGATAAGATCACTAAGTTACAAACCCAATTCATATATCCTACCAAAACATCTATAGGAAAGTTTACAGTGCATGGACACAGAGACAGATATTACATTTAAAAGCTTATATAATTATAGCAGATTATGCTATAAAGAACATAATTTTCAAATTAAAAAAAAATATATTGATGGACTCAGCATCATATAGCCAGATAAAATAAGATAATAGTAATAATAAGACATAATAGAATCAATTGCAGTTCATCAATGCTCCTAATAAAGCTTAGCTTCTCCTAGGAAGACCCAATACCTGACTAATACTAAACGATAAACCTGGTTTTTTTGAACAAAGTTTATTATTAACATCCATACAGATGATTCATCACAGAGAATTATCCTTGGTGGGTTTGTTTGTATGTTGCACCCATAACCAACAGTTATTTTGTATAGTGTCTTTACAATATTTGTTTTTTTTTAGGTGCTACTGTGGTATCATGGAGAGTGAATAATCAAGAACAGTTATTTGTAAGGTAAGTGATAACAAGCTCTTTATTTCAGGGGATTTTATGACAACACTTAATAATGCTGACATCAACTCATAAAAAGATACCATATAGATTAACATATTATGCAAAATAAAAACATGTTCATATAAAGTCATCAGGGCAAATTCTTTGTAATGAAAGGTGTTTCCTGCCGTATAAATCCTACTAATGTTATAAATGCGAATGTTTGGATGGATGGATGGATGGATAGATGGATGTTTGTTCCTCTTTCACGCTCTAACCAGTGGACCGATTTGGATGAAATTTGGAATAAATATAGATTGTAATCTGGAATAGGACATAGGCTACTTTTTATCCTGAAAAAATAACGGGAACGGGAAAAAACTGCCACGCGGGCGAAGCTGCAAGTGGCCTCTAGTTCTAAATACGTTTACTAATGCAGGGGAACTAGGTACCTTGTATTTCAATCCAAGTGCTTGTTGATTTGAACCAAAAAACAATTTTATAATTTAGCATTTGCAATAAGTTGATTTTATGTCAACTGTTTGACAGTTTCATATGAAGAAAACGGAATGTTTAAAGATATGTACCGATGTAGTTGTGAGAAATTTTGCTATTATTTTGAAGGAAGAACGATTTTGAGCATGTATGAACGTAGGTATCTAATGGTTTATACACGCGTCGCGTCCCCCGCAGAAACGATTTGAGCTTCAAAATATTATAGCGATTAATTCATCTTTGACACGGTGTAATTACCGTACCGTAATTAAATTTACATTAATTGCGTACAGCATAGTTTAAATTTACATTAGGTATTTTAGGCATCTGTTTAGCATCAATTTATCAACTTAACTCTATTTGTAACAACACGTAATAAAAAAGTATAGGTAGAGCGTAAAAATACTACTCTCAAAAACTCGTGCTTGGTATTGATAAATAAGAAAAATATATAACCCTATAACCCTAAGTCTGAAGCCACTAAGGCCGGCTTGCACAACGATCACTAAACCCATTTAGCGTGTCCTTAAATGCATTTAGGAAGTTAACTACGTTCAACAACCTGCACAAGGAAAATTAAATCGCTATTACGTTTACGCTAAACATGTTTATCTTGATAAACATGATTAGCAAAATAAAAATAAATCACATGTGCCTATGTAATAAAACGTTGAAGCGACGACAGACTATAATCTCGTAAAACATTATTTTATTTACAATCTAGAGGTGACGCAACCAGAGTTCAAATGCTGCCTCAACTAACGTCTTTTATTTTAAAACTTGACAATAGCCAAACCAAATTGGCAGGTGTTTTAATGAAGTTACTTGAATCAGTATACACTAGAATTAGTATACAAGTATACAGTATACAACTACATTATAGGGTAGTGGCACCAAAAGTTGACTGCCCCCCAAAAGTTGACTGACAGTACGAAATTTCAAATAATAAAAAATACTCCGCTGAGTACATATGTGCAGTATTTTTTTCCGCATATGGTAGCATTTTGTCGTCCCCTTTCAATCAAAACATCAACAGTTTCTCCACGGAAGGGCTCGTAATCAGACTTTGCGCGACCAGTTCTCGCCAAAAACCAAATTTCTATAGAAAGCTACTTAAGGTAAGTGTCTTCCAAATTTAAGCATTTTGTCAGATTAAAGCAAGAATTAATAATCTATTTCAGTGGTCGTTGTTTTGAATTAAATCTTTATGTATTAAGCTTTGATAGTTTTGATACAGATACACAATATTTAAAGTATTTTAAAAGAAATTTACTGTTCAAGTAATGGATTCAATTTTATTTACTTGACCCAATAAATGACTGGTCCCCGCAACCCGTTCAACTAATGGAGAAACGGCATAATTTTACAGGCCGCATAACTCAGAAACTACTGCCTTAAGACAAAAATAAAACCGCACATATTAATTTTAGTGAATCTATGAAGTTAATTACCAAAAGTTGAACATGTTTTTATTATTTTAAGTGTTTTATTTAAGGACGAAATCTTGTACTGTTCAACTTTAGGTTTCTTCATGCCCAAAACTTGAACTGAGGATTATGCTGACATTTTATTCGTTCAACTATTAGGTAACGTGTCTAAAAATGAACGTTCATTTTTACTTAGTTCAGATTTTAGTTGAACGGATATTTGTCCCAGAATATTGTGGACAATCAATATTTTTTCTTTTTGATGGTTATGTATTTTTTTATAGATGCTATTTATTTATTTCTTACAAATAGATAAAATAATTAGAACCTATGTAACCTTAATTAGGTGCATTAATTCCTATGAAAATGTTAGTTCAACTATTGGATAAAAATTGTTCATAATAAGGGCTCAGCGTTCAACTATAGGTGAAACATCCTAAATTTTCGATAAATAGTGATTTTACAAAAAAACTATAGACGTAGGAAGCATTTTTCTTGCTTTAATCGAATCTTGAGTATTTATTTAATGCACAAATCGTATCGGCAAACGATAATGTCACGAAGTAACGGAGGAAAAGCTTTTCAAAGTTGTCAAAAACCCTTAATCGTTCATCTTTTGGTGCCACTACCCTAGTAGTAGAGCTACAAACACAACGTACAAAGTATCTTCACATAGGTGAAGGGATCGTCCGGGGAAGTCCCACTACCACCATGCCTATTTTTCCCGCTGAACAGCATTACTGTGTTCGGTAAGCAGAGTCTGAGTTTTTTTCGTTTTCCGGATTTCGGTTTGCGGACTCGAATTTTTTGTAAGAAGATACGGTAGTGCTCCCATAGGCCGCTAGAGGTGCTTATAGTATATTTCCGTTGCGTTCGAGCGCGCAAACCAAAATCCGGTATCTAGAAAACAATAAAAACTCAGAATCTGTCACAGTTTGAAGGGTGTGAGTGCTGCCGGTAAAACTAAAGGCGCATAAGGCTATCTGGTATGTCTCAGGTTGATGGACGCAGAGCTGTCCAACGCAGGGCACGTTCCTAGCGTGCGGGTCCTGCAAGGCAAATTGTTATAGATGATGGTTAACTCTTAAGACCAGGGTGGCTATCTGCATGTCATGCATTCAGGTTTAAGAATCATTATTTCTCACAAGAATTAACAAAATTCACTGACTGAGAACAAATCTAAAACTAATAAATTTATGGGCTACGTACGTACAATGCTTACAATAAAATAAACACATTAACGAGATTATTATCAACTAGTGGTGTAAAAAAATATTTTGAAACGTCTTATAAACCAAGTGTATCTATGCACCAGCTCCACGCGGCTCGACGCCAGGTTAGGCCTTGAATAACAGGCAAGAAACTTATGATTTTGTTCCCTTAGCATTTTTTGTATGATCATGTTGAATTAAATAATAATATTATGCGTAATGAAGGTCTAGTGTGTTACCACGTGGTACCATTGGAAAGGTTATCATAGCCAAAGGGCTATGATAACCTTTAATCATATAATCATATAATTTAAATCAGTGGATCCTATTTAAACATAAAAAAATATAAGTGAATAAATATAATTTCTGTATATTGAGTGAAATACAATTCTGTTCAGTATTTTTTTATTCATATAAATCACAGATCACTTTGAATCGTCGTTTACGGCTTGATGAAACTAAGCTAGCCGCACGCCAAAACCTAGAACTGGCAACAATTTTAACGGTTTGGTTTCCTAGCGCTTTTTGTTACACTGCACAGTATTCGAGGCAGCGACAACTTGACTATGAAATGGGTTACCGGGGCCCCGCAATGTAACTCAAAACGACAAAATAAAACATCGTTTATCGTTTTCAAGAATACTTCTGCAGGTTTGATGGCTACTTGGAAGCTATTTTTATCGTGGCAACGCTGATCAAGGCGCACTTGGCCAATAGCGTCTAAGTAATCGCCAAATCGTATTTGTCTAAGTAGACTTTGCCTATGCGAGAAAAAATTTACAGTGCAATCATGTCAAGACTATCCATTTACTCCCGCAGGTTTAAGCGACCGCCTTTTTTTTGGTATACATTGATTGGTCGCAATCAAAGTCAGATAATTGGACGCATGATCACATGTTGTTTATTTAACTCTCAGCCAGCCGTGAACTTCCACTTCCGTCCGATAGTATTGAAATAGGAACTTGAACTAATTAGGTATCATCAGTAATTAGGAAAGAAAATTGCAACGAATTCATGTACAAGAGAAACAGTTGAGCTGTCTGTATAAGGATCTATTCGGTGCTATCGTTATTCGGTTTTTGGTAAAATATCTACTATTATAGTCCTTATTAAAAAGGTTAATGTTTGTTCTTCTTTGTGTCATTTTTTCAGGGGAATCCTGAGTTTTTGAAAAGTGTTTCTTTGTTGTGTAAATCTTGAAAGTAATGATCTCAAAATTGAAATATATTCTTAGATGTTTTTGTTCTCACAACCGTATAGAGCTTTTTGGAAGATTAAGGGGCACGAGAAGTTCCATTGTTTTAAATTTTTTTGTTTGGTTATTGTTTTAGGTTGTAAAGAGTGACGTAAAATCGCTAAAACCTCCTTTTCGTGTTCAAATGATATGGAAATGCGAAATGTAATTATTCCTCTCATCATTAAAGGTACATTACATTGGTCTGTCTCATCCCCTCGCAATTAAATGGAAATCAATTTAGTGGCACACGTATTGTGCGGATGCAATTTGGCGCGGATACAAAAACCAGACTCCGCCGCGAATGGCTCTCTAACAAACGACCCACCGACTGCTGCTAATGATTCTATGTATATCTACATATCTATGAACATAGAGGCAAAGTACCTTCTATTATTCTTTGCCGAGATGTTATTTTATTTCTGAATTCTTAAAGGTTAGAGTTTAGTTACTAATACTTTAACAGACAGTTTCATTAAAGGGTTTTTAGTACAATGGGTGTGTTATCACGTAACATTTTGAATTTTTTGAAGAATAAAAATCCGCTTTAACTATTATTTTGTTATGTCCTTTAAATGGGTAAGGAAATAATGAAAAACAATGACAACGCTAATTTTAAGAAATATGTATATTGATGCAACGTTTCTAAGTATAAGTTATTATTAAAACACACTCTTCAATTACAGAACACGAAGTAACCTTTATTCAATCAAACCATTTTACCAACATAATATAGGTACCAACTTACAAACAAATATAGTACAGACTATAAATCATTTTAATACCCCCACTTAACAAAGTAACACAAAGTTTTAATTTGTTACAATTCCTAACACTTTTAGAAATTTATTATGTTTACATGAAATCAGCCCCTTTGTTAACAAGTCAGCAGGCATCTCTTGCGTTGAAATATATCCAACATTAACTAATTTATTTTTAATAACATCTTTTACATAATGAAATCGTACATCTATATGTTTTGACCTATTATGTGTCTGATGACTTGTTGCTATCTTTAATGCACTCTGGTTATCACAAAATATCTTTATTACATATTTCTTATCAGTGAGTTCATATACTAAGTTTCTTAAATATACAGCTTCTCGAGTTGCCTCAGATAAAGCTATATATTCAGCTTCAGTGCTTGATAGAGACACTGTCTTTTGCTTTTGGCTTTGCCATGAAATTACTGAACCACACATGGTAAAACAGTAACCAGTATATGATTTTCTATCTAAATGGTCACCGCCCCAATCAGCATCAACAAAACCAACCAAATTTACATTTTCTCTATTATACTTTAAACAATAATTTTTAGTCTTTAGTAAGTACTTCAATACTCTTTTAGCATAACTAAAATGATTTTCATTATAACAGTTATTGAATTGGCTAAGATAACTTACAGAATAACTTATGTCAGGTCTAGTTAGCACTGCTAAGTACATAAGACTACCAATTAACTTTTGAAAAGGTATATTTTTCATACATGTTTCAGATTTTTCTAAATTTAATCCACACTCCATTGGAGTATCTGCAGGTTTACAATCAGACATATTAAATATAGACAATATTTTTTCTATGTATTGTTGCTGATCTACAGTTATAGTATTCAACTCTTTATTGACATTGATCCTCATACCTAAATAACGTCTTACTGGACCTAAATCCTTAAGTTTAAATTCAAGACCTAATGCAGTTTTTAGCTTATTTGTTTCTTCTACATTATTTGAAAAAATCAAGAAATCGTCAACATAAACAGCTACGATAATTTTTACTTCACCAATATTCTTTTGGAACAGACAGGGTTCATATTTACTATTTTTTAATCCTAAGTTACATAAGAAATCTTTTACCCTTTCATACCAGACAAAAGAAGATTGTTTCAAGCCGTATATAGCCCTTTTCAACTTTAACACTTTACCATTACAATTTGTACCTTCTGAAAAACCTTCAGGAATAGACATATAAATGTTCTCTTTCAAGTGTCCATTCAGAAAAGCAGTAGTAACATCCAGGTGTGTAATGTCCATGTTCCACTGTACACTAAGAGCAAATAACATTCTTAGTGTTGAATGTCTCACCACTGGGGAGAAAGTGTCCACATAGTCTATACCATGTTGCTGTGTGAAACCCTTTGCCACAAGTCTAGCACGGTATCTGACTTTATCACTCACATCAAGTTTTTTATTGAAGACCCATTTACACTGCACAATTGACACATCACACGGAATGTCCACAAGCTCCCAAGCATCATTGTACTGGAATGATTGCAGCTCTTCTCGCATGGCTAGTTTCCATTGTTCAGCTTCAGGTCCACTCATTGCATCAGAAAAAACAATCTGCTCAGTCACTGGTAAACCATCCAACCCTGTTGTAGCATTCAGACCATAGCGCTCTGGAGGTCTCCTAGCTCTCTTTTCTAGCTGATTATTTGTATCAGCATCAGAGTATGTTAGCGTCTCATCGCTATCTGAATCTGCATTTGTGTAAACTGAAGTACTAGAACTTGAATTGCTCAGAGATTCATCCAGTGTCATATCCCCCACTGAATCTCTGTTTTCATAAGTAACTTCTTGGTTATTATTACTTGGCTGGTTAGTTTTTTCTTCCTGAACCCAGATCATACTGTCATCCTCTTGATTTTCTGTGTAAGTTTTGTCTTCCATTATTATTACATCTCTTTTAACAGTTACATTGTTTTTTCTTGGGTCATAAACCCGATACCCTTTGACATTTTCTGAAAAACCAACAAGTATATGTTGTTCTGCTTTTCTGTCCCATTTCAATCTACGTTCTTTTGGAACATGTACCATAACCGTTGATCCAAACAATCGGACATTACTTACATCGGGTTTCTTCCCATACCACGCTTCATATGGTGTTTTATCTACCAAACTTGAAGAGACACATCGATTTTTTATGTATACAGCTGTATTTGCAGCCTCAGCCCAGAACTTTTTATCAAGCTTTGCTTCAAAAAGCAAGCATCTAGCTTTTTCAACAACAGTTCTATTGGCTCTTTCACAAACACCGTTTTGTTCTGGTGTATACACTACAGTTTTCTGATGAATAATTCCTTCTTTTGTCAAATAACTTTCCATATCTTTGCTGCAAAACTCACCACCATTGTCGGTGCGTAATATTTTTATTTTCTTATTCGTCTGCTTCTCAACCACAGCTTTAAATTCTTTGAATATTTTGAAAACTTCATTTTTCTGTTTTAGAAAATATATGAAAGTCATACGACTGTAGTCATCTATGAATAAAAGAAAATACTGCGAGCCAGCAATAGATTTGGTCTCCATAGCACCACATACATCTGCATGTATTATCTGTAGTGTTTCAGTGCTTTTCTGGTTGGAATGAGAAAATGGTAGCCTTATCTGTTTGCCTTCACAACAGGTTACACATTTATTCTTAGTCATATCACAACTAGCGGGAAAAGATAATCCATCAACTATACCATTCTTCATTTTGTTTAAATCACAGCTGTTAATATATGCTAGTCTCTTGTGCCACAACTCTGCATTCACTAATGCTGGTGCAGCTAATCTACAATCTGCTTCTTTCATCTTAAGCTTGTAGACACCATTAGTCAATTCTGCAGTTGCTACCAGTACATTTTTCTTGTTCCGAATGTAACAATGACTTTGATTGAAATCAACACTGTTTCCATTACTTATCAATGCACTAACTGATAGAAGATTTGTTGTCAAACTTGGTACACATAACACATCTTTAATCGTGATGTCATAGTCGTAGCTACTTGATATCTGTACGTCTCCGGAACACACGACGGGAACTGTCGTATTATTTGCCACAGTAATTTCTGATAAACTTGCGGAAAAGTTTGCATTGTTTATCCAATCTTTATTCGCCGTCATATGAGCGCTGGCGCCGGAGTCAACGTACCACTCGTTTTTCTTGTAATTTCCATTCAGAAAAACCACACTAAAAGCATTTGTTTCCTTTTTCTTTAATAACGGACATTGATTTCTAAAATGTCCACTCATTTTGCATTTGTAGCATATTATCATTTTCCTTTCACTTTGTTTTTGTCCGCCATCTTTTGTACTCGAATTGTAATTCGTTCGGAAATGCACTTTTTTCGCAGCGAATGCAGCGCCACTGGAATCAGAGTCGGTATATCTCGCAACTTCCATATCGATTAGCTTCGATTTTATTGCATCTGTGGTTATCTGAATTCCTGAGTGTTCTATGGCCATAATCATGGGTGAAAATTGATCAGGCAAACCTGCTAGTAATAATGAGCCAATCCATTCATCCGTTATAGCAAAGCCTGTACCTTTTAATCTCTGCGCTGTATCCACCATTTCAGTTACGTATGCCGTCATGGAACTAGAACTTTCTTGCCTTATTGAGATTAAATGGCGTAGCAAACTTATTTTTCTAGAATAGCCTGAGTCATCGAACATATTTTTCAACTTCATCCACAGCTCTTTTGAACTACTTGTTTCTTTTATATGCACGAACAGACTAGGATCGATGGTCAAAACTAGCTTCGCCCTGGTTTTTGCGTCTTCTTCGGGTTTAACATCTAGATTGGTAACCGGCTTAATTAGGTGCACCGTACCTTCAAGCACCAACAAGTTTTCCGCGGCAAAACTCCATCCATCGTAATTTTCTCGTCCCTTAAGCTTCGGGATGCTTTGCACATAGTTTACGGCCATTGCTGAGTAAAATATTAACTTTGCAACTGTATTTCACTAAAGTTTTTTATTTCCCATAACCTATTAAAACACACTCTTCAATTACAGAACACGAAGTAACCTTTATTCAATCAAACCATTTTACCAACATAATATAGGTACCAACTTACAAACAAATATAGTACAGACTATAAATCATTTTAATAGTTATAACATAAAATTCCTAAATGATACCAAAAATTAATTATTAACAAAGCGTTTTTACCTTAAGTTAAAAGTGCTACGGTATTTAGCAAATTAAATAAGCTTTGTCCCTAACGTTCATAGTCCGGCTGACATTAACAGCAAAAACTTGTCGGCACGCGCCCTCACTTCTAATATCCAATATAGTTTCTACTCTTGCTGTTTTTGCGACTCCATGGAGCCGACGTGACGCGCCCGCTTGACCCTTTTATGACAGAGGTTTTAGAGATTTCATGTTTAAAATAAGTTAGGACTTCAATTTAAAAATGAGAAAGTTGCAGTTAGTTGTACATTTACGTATGATCTAGGTTTAATATGTTTCTAGCGAACTATGACAGATTATTTCGAACACTTGAGGCTAAACCTTTATCTTGTTAGATCGGTGGAACGTGCGAAAGTTATGATGACAAGAATGTGGCCGAAAACTTAAGTGGCAGTTTGAAGTGATAGCTTCGTGTCAGTATCAACACGTCTGCGAGGCATAAAATAGCCGTATTTCAGGGCAACATTGTTCAAACAAAAGAGAATAACTACACAGCCCTAACAAAGTGTGTTGGTACATCCCTGCGGGTGGCAGTGCGGTGAGCGGTGGCTGGCCCGCCCCTGCTTTCCGAGTCTTGTTTTTGTGGTCGCGTCTGCAGCCCCGAATCCCCGACTCGCCGGCACTTTCTTTCCCCCTCCCCGCGGATAACAAATGGTCCCCGGACACCCCGCTCTCTCCTCGCTAATGCCCAGATAATTTTATACTCCCGATGTTCAAAGCGGATATACGATGACCGCGAGATTACCCCATCGCATCGATCGACGCGCGTCAACGAGTGCATGCTTTATTTTCTGCTCTGTTTGACGTCGGTTCAGTCAGATTCAATGGAAATTAATGGTTGAGATGAATATATACAACCTTAGTTATATTCATCTTGCTATCGAGCGGCAATGTAACTAAGCTACCGAAATCTATTAAGATTTGTGACTTGATTGAAACGGTGCTCGAATGCGATGAATAGATTCCGTGTCTATTATGCAGTAGTCATCTCGACGTGCTCAGCAACTAGTCTTACACTAAAAAAACAAAAATACCACAAGACGTGGGTTAAAGAATGCCAGCGTCAGGCTGGTAGGCAGGCACGGGGCGACCTCTCGCAGCCGCCGGCGGTCACACGCCATTGATTCCGCTGAATAGTCAGCTTCGCTCCGCAACCGTCACATTATCTCCCGCCTTCTGACCAATCTCGATTTGAACGCTCAGGGTGCTACCGCTAACCTTCAATACATCCGACGGTAACACTGCGTTACACTAGCTAGTCGTTACCAAGCGAAGCGGAAACATCTCTACGATATTACGTTCTCCAAGTGTTCAACTCTTAGTTGTTTCGTCGCCGGCTTTAATTAATGGCACTGTCACGAGTTGTGTCCACTGTTCGTGCTACATTACATCGACACATGTTCCGTTTTTTTAGTCTCCACGAGTGACATCTAAGACATTGATTGTTCCACACGTTGAACAGCTGCGGTGAAATATTAGAACCTCGAGCCCAAATAGTTTCTAACTGAACAGATTTAAGAGGACCGATATGTAATTTAGTAATCCAAACGACACCCACATTTGAAATTCATTGTCTGATTGCTTAGTTTATGATTATCCTCCAGGTTTGCTAACTTGAACGTGATTTACATGGCACTATGACTGTGCCGCAGTGTAATTATCATTTACTCAAATGATTTATCACAATTCAGACGTCTTTACCTAACGTTAACGTAGGATCTTTACGTGTGTGACCTTTGAATTGAGTGGTAAATAATTAGGAATTTCCAGAAGCGGATACTGCAAGAATAACAGCAAAGATTTTGATTAATGTAGAAATGAATTGGTGTTTTGAGTCAAATAAAATATAGATGAGTTATAATGCTAAGATGTAAACTTACTCAATCACCGCGTGTTGTACTTATCGTTTTATCGTGCTACTTAAATTGCGTGGTGATTTTAATTTTCGTCTAGGTAGTCTCGACTACTCTACCCAGATTACTTGTGTGTATAATTATGTGAACCAACCTAGCTGAAGCACGCGATCTTCGAATGAACATTTTAAAACCATCCTGGCTTCCTTTCTATGATGTGAGATGAGTAGATGTAGATACTTAACTCACTAAATTTAAGCGTGGTGGCTCTTAAGTGGACCTATTATTTGTAAAGGAATAAGTATGAAGAAGTGCGGTTTGGGTTGAGTCTAGTTTTCGAGCCGACAAAAATTCTGGTATAATGGCCTAGCGATTTGCGACATGGCTATACACCATGTTTTGTCTTTTTCGATCTAATTTAAAATTTCCCGTTAAAGCAGTTTTGTAATTCTATTTTGTATTATTAATAGTCATTACTACTAATGAAGTAGTAATAGTCATTACTACCTCATGACTATATCCTAATTACCTAATAATATTACCTAATGACTATTCCTCTATCTAATCTTTGACTTCCCATCAGACCTAATCTTGAGTTCCAAAAAGCAGATCTCTTTGAGCAACGTGAAAATTAAGTAGGTAGAGCTTAGCGTAAAATGTCTACGTTGCGCTCATTCAATGCTGTATAGCAACCCATGGTACATGTTTGAAATGCTTACACATCCATTTAAAAATAAAGTGGTTTTAACTCTTGAAAGCAAAAATCGTCTATCATTACCGAACATATCTGTAATGTTAAGTGATGTGAATGACATCATCAGGATTCTGTCGGTGCCGCCTTACATGGTCGCATCTATGATCTATAGACTACTTAGCTGTTTCCCGCGGCTTCGTCCGCGTGTATGTCGTTTTCCGTAGATTTTTTTCATGGGTAAAAGTGATAGTACATGTCAGTGGCGCACCTGAGGTTGAGCAGTTACCTCCGTCTATAATAATAGCATTACCTCACATTAAACCCTGTGACATTGTACTGCGGCCATCACTTTAAAATGAATGATAGTCTCAGGTATATTTATGTATGAACTAGCTGACCCCACGAACTTCGTTCCGCATTATTTTTATTTTTATTATTACTTAATTATTATTTTTGTATTATTCTGGACGAAGATAAATCCAAAAACACAAATATCATAAAAACTGGTCCAGCCGTTCTTGAGTTATAAGTGGTGTAGTGTAACTAACACGACTTTCTATTATTATATAGTACAGACTAGAGAAACGCGCGCGACTGTGTCCGCGTGAAGCTGTTTTTATTCAAACTTCAACGCCTATAGGGTTAAATTTCTGAAATTCCTTTCTTAGTCTGTTAGACAGAGGTACAGTTGATAAATGTAGGTACATTGATTGCTGATTTCAGCTGCAACAAACAAACAGACACTTCACTTTGGTACATATAGATACTATAGTGATGATTCGTGGTACCTACCACCACAGCTGAGAGATGTAGGTACAATAATTGTTGATCTCGGCTTCCGCCTTTATATGGTTACATCTACGTTCACGAGCTTTTTGCTTTATGATTCAGATGCAACCACGTGGGTAATAAAACAGGTCAATAATTAAAATGTTCAATCGTCCATTTGTAACGTCATAAAACTAATGTTTCTATGTTGTTACATTAATATTATTTCTGCCACTTCAAGGTTCTGAGGTACTTAAAGATCTGAGGATGTTACCTTTGACATTACAACATCTTTAAAATATTTTTTTCTCTGGACCGATAGCACGGTATTTTAGTTTTTCGGTTATAACATTAACAACAGTATTATATAAAAAAGTTGCAAGCGAATGATGATAATATTTTTTTTGTTACAATGTATGAATGTATGGACCTTTCCTAAACTTGAGCCTTCTTCATCGACTTTCGTTTGATATCGTTTTTACAATGGAGCTGCTGTTACAATAGGTATAGGATAATATAATCACTTCCTACGGCTCATTAAAAAAAGGTCAAAATGGGTTGTTCAGTAAAGATAAAATTCATTTGAGAAGAAATTTCACTATATTATTTTAGCAAGCATGCCGCAGGTGAAACCCTATTATTCCCTCGAAATGTAAAAAAACACAAAACCTAAACATTGATCTAGTATTTAAGATTTTCAAAGTCAAGGTATACTACAGTTTATTCATGATTAAATATCATGAATAAATTGTAAAAAATAATAATATGTCATAAAAAGAAAAATTTGTAATGAGAATGTCAATAAAATAACAATAAAATTAAAATTAAAGTAAGTAGTTTTATTGTAATACAGTTCAATAATTTGGTGATCAAAATTTATATAAATAAATAAAGCTACTTGAGTAAATTATTGTCTTTCATAAACTCATCTATGTATTGTATAATCGGTTTTTAAGTATTTTAAAGTCATATGTTCATAGCAATGTCAGATGATGAACGCTGAGAAGAAGCCATACTTCGGGATCAAGTCGTTCCATCTTGAGGTTGGTTTGGTATAACCTAAGGATGATGTATCTATTTAATACGGTGTCTGATATTAGTCAAGTTTAAACCGCTCCAAAACGTTTGTGAACCGTAATTAGCATGTATTTATTGCCGAGATGTCTCGTTGTCACTGAGATTGTAATCGGCTTATCTTGCGGGGTGCTGGGGGTTTGCCCCGGGGGCGGAGTGCCCGTCTTATTAATCGGCTGTCCGGAGCATCTGCCGGCGCTATTTACAAGCCTGACCCCTGTCGCCGGAAGGTACAAGGTTTATGCGACCACATAGTTCTTGCGACACGTTTGTTCTAGCAGCATCTGTTATACCAATGGGCATAATGTAAAAATAGTAGTACATGTTAGGTGCAGAGTAGAAATAACAGTTTGTTGCTCGTCTATCACCATAGGTATAATAAGTGGGGTTATGGGATAATAAGTAGTAAGTACACAACACACTTATGAGCGAAGGACCAGTTTATCGAAAGGTGCAAAATAAGTTGTGAAGATAAATTGTTCATCATTATACTTCAAATTGAATTCCTAATGATTCCTAGGACCTGTATTGAACACCCGTTGCAGACGGTAGAATAAATACATAGGTAATACTTTCATTTACGAATGTGCCTTTTAGCAACTATGTAAGCTACGTTGGATGGCAGCCCTTTAGGCAGAACCTACCTACAACTCTACCTACTTACTTATACGTGTAATGTAATGTATTCATATTTTATCTACAAGTATAAAATTTATTTTAAGTTCCGTCTTAGGGTTGAGTTATAAATGTATAATATATGTTACATGATTCAGCACGGCTTGATATACTTAAGAGGAGCGTGTTGGGATATTGTCAATTTGTTATTAGTTATAATAACATCCTTATACCGGGTACAGGACCGACCGAGCAAAAGTACTTATTTACTTGCTCCTGTTAGATCGTTCACATTTGCATTCGTTTCTTATTGTTCAGTAAGTTCAGTTGCTTTAACGGTCGGTGTTCCGGCACTACCTGAGTATAACAAAGTGTGCCTATCATCATCATCATATCATTATGTAGCTCAACAGTTAACGTTACGCTCTGTGTCGGCCTCAACGCACAGTCATTGAATTTTTAATTTAACTTAAGGTCAAATGTAAATAATTGATTGTAATCGTAAGTTTAAAACTTGTATTAACAAATTACATGTTGCTATGGTTAAGTGCGAGTCGAGCTTAGTTGAGTTTAGACTTTTCAATTCTAATTTTTGAATTTTTAAAGTATGTAGTCTCTGGGTTCAAATCCAAAGCATATATATAGACCTCCAGAAAACTGTACGGGCTACTAACGTACGAACTATGGTTAAGTGTTTCGACTATACCACAGTTTTACCAAATGGTAAACCATGACGAGGCTGACGATAAAGCAGGGTTAGCAAAACTGGAGCTGCAGCCCTTATACTAAAATATATAATAGTCCATGGGACGACCGGTGTGGCGCGGCGGGCGAATGTCCGCCTGCGACGCAAGAGGTTGCGGGTTCGATTTCCGCCTTCGGATAAATGTTTGTACGATCTGTAAATATTCATTTCGGGTGTTCTGGGTATTTTCTATGTATAATAAAAAAAATCTATGTATGTAATGTATTGTATTATGTATATCAGTCATTCAGTACCCATAACACAAGCTCTGTTTAGCTTGGGGCTAGATGATGTTGTGTGGATTGTCCAGCATTATTATTATATCTTACGGAAAAACTGAATAAAGTCTCTTAATACGGAACCCTAAGAACCTCTTATGTAATTAGATTTTATACATGTTACTGCACTAATACGGTATAAGGAAATATAAATCATGGCTATCAATCAAAACCCAAACAAAAACATGTAATTAAAAGCGTTAAATTAGTTTGAATTTAAGTGAATCTACACATTTGATGCTTAACGATGGTCTGATGAACTGATCACGTGGTTTATACAGGGTTCAAAATATCACTCCTAGTATCTGAAGGTGCATGGGCACAGGCACCACTGTAAAGGCCGAAATAGGTCAAAATAGGACCGTAATATTTCTTACAGGAGTGCTGGTGTCTTGGCACTGCTATGGTTTAGGATTTTTTCGGTAACCCCAGGTAAAAACTGATAGGTTCTTATTCTTAACCCTTTCTTTCCGGACTTTAAACAACAACAAACTTGACATGATATAGATATACTAGTCGTCAAAGTAAAAAACCATTGCCAAGGTAAATTTAACTAGGTGCAAGTTCCTCGTGTTCAATCATATCTAGAAAAACGGGCTAGATGATGCTGTGTGGATTGTCCAGCATTACTATTATTATTATTACTTAAAAATAATGTAGCTCCAGTAAGGCGTGAAATCAAGTCAACTCAAGTCCCATGTGATTAGAATCCCCCGAATTAATTTCAATTTCTCGTATGGTTTTCTTTGAATTGATAATCTTCTTTTTCACAATCACATTTGCATTGCTCGAAGCCTGAACAGTAAATTACGTCATTTCTTGTTGTAAGTCCCGAGTGCAAGTAGCACGTGCGGCTCTCCATCATCGTCTGCCGGCTCCTACGCTTCCGACAAAAACATACATTCCACCAACACAATTTAACCTCCAGCAGCTGAGTTTGTGACTATCATCTCTGGATCGAAGAAAAGAAGGAAAGAAAATCGGTTTATTTAAGACTAGCGGTTTAGTAAGGATCCCAATTTTTTTTGAAAATATAATAATTATAGCCTATGTCACCCAGAGATAGTGTAGCTTCCTAACAGTGAGAGAATTTTTCAAATCGGTCCAGTAGTTTCGGAGCATAGGTATTCAATGCAAACAAAAAAACAAACAAACAATCAAATCTTTCATCTTTATAATATTATTGTTATAGACACAAGAAATATTATAAAAACCTACTCTTTACCATACAAACTATATATAAGTGTGGCGCAAATCGGTATCTGTCTCAGCATATTATGTTGAGTGTCAGTTATAAACATAGATTTATAAAAACACCTCAAACAACAACAATTAAATCTCTTAGGACCTAGCTTAGTAGAACCAACTCAAGATTCTTGTTATATTTTAGATGTCTAAGAGGGTGTCTAGAGATACGTCCAAATATTACATTTGGCACACCCACATTTTGCGGTAGTTAGTATTCCATGCGTGACAGGTTGCAGGCCTATCGCCGATGCTTGAATACTAACTGGTTTCCCCACGACGTTTTTTGTAAACACCTGGAAGATTACTACATTACATGATAACACAAAACAGAATACAATATAATAATACTGCGTAAATAATACAATTTAGATTTTGATACTCAAGCGTAAAGACTGTTTTTTTTTTATAATTGGATAGCATAAGCATTTGACTAACATCACATCTGATGAAAGGTATAGATGCAGCCTAAGGTGAAGCACGCTTAGCTTTAATCTACTTTACTAACAGTCTTACTTGGTCACTCTTTGTCTGTTATTCAAGTTAAAATAGGAGTTATTGACTTTGGTATAACATTGTGTAGGGCTGCCGTGTGGGAATTAAAGTACTAGACACGTCGTGGGCATCAGGTCATTACTATCCATCCATGAAACAGGCGGACTTACCTCATCGTCTTTTTTCGATTTTAGTTTACTTTTAATGAGATTTTTGATTATTCGCGGTTTAGAATTCAGGGAGTGAGCGGAGACATGATCTTTGCTGATCTTTATAATAATAAATAATAATGAACAGTTTTACACAGCTACTTTTAGTATTACAGCAATTTTTAGTAGTAGGTAGAGGTCTTAGTGCAGGGCTCGTCCGGGGAAGTACTACCACCATGCCTACTTCTGCCGCCAAGCAGCTTGCTGCGTTCCGGTTTGAAGGGTGTGGGTGCCAGTGTAATTACAGGCACGCGAGACTTAACATCAGGATGTCTCAGGTTGATGGATGCAGAGTAGTGCGTCGTAAGAGCACGTTTTTTAGAATACAATATAAGTAATAATAGGGCTCTCTATGAAGAGCTCGTCCGTAGAAGTACTGTCTATTCCTGCAGTCGTTGCTGTGTTTCGGGATGAGGGGTGTGTGTGTGTGTGTTAGTAAAAAATACGGGCAGATGAGACTCAACGCCTGTATGCCTCAGGTTGATGGATGCAGGCTGTGATGCAGGGCAGTGACCTACAAGGCAATGCTTTGTTAGGATGTTGGTTACCACTTAACTTCAGGTAGGTTATCTGAATGTTCCATCAGCCAATTTCATAAAAACGATAGTAAGAGTTTTATTATGAAACCTTGTGTAGGGTCGGCGTGGGAATGAAAGAGCTAGACATCGCGTGGGGGTATTAATCAGGTCATTGCTGTCCTATTTAAATGGAGACTAGAAATTAGTTTATCATCTTAGATTTTAGCGTTTTGAATTATCTAAATAAACTTAAGTACATAGCGTAACTGGGTGTGTTTGTAATCACAAGACAATATTGAGATCAAGTATTTAAAAAAATTACCTTACCTTAGACTGCTTGGTGTCCCTACATCACAACAAAATGGAATGGTAATTAAATAGGTTCATCAAGTGCAAATAGGCTGCAAGTGTAGCCAAAACTCTCTCACGCATAATTAATACAGTAGGTAGGTATTTACGTTTGTGTTTTGCTGAATACTAATTTAGATCTTACTGGTTCATCAAAATTCAGCAAGACCAATGCCTGTTTCTTGAAATTCAAACCAATAACATCTACCCAGGAATTTGTTAGTTCTTCCTAAACACTTCTGCATTGGGCGAAAGGAAACCTTCATATTTAATTTTCAGTAGGCGTCGAGCATGACGGATCTTTGTCGTTGCAGACAAGGTCTTTCATCTGGTACGTCCTTTCACATACAATATTGAAAGCTTGAAGATTAGAAAAACATTATAGGTCGTCAATCGCAGAATATTGTTCAAGTTACGGCAGTCTACCTAGTCACATCACTATTACCAGCATTGGTGCTGGTACCCTTAAGGATCATGAATTTGAAAGATCATCAGTAATCGGTGGACGAAGAATCGCTCCAAAACAAATTGTTCTTCAAACTTGTTCGCCTCAAACACCTTTAGAGTTTGAGTCATTGGTCCCCTTGATCATAGGAACTGTTGGTTGGAGTGTTAATCCTAAATGTTATGTTCAATATCTGTTTTTATTTATCTTACATTACTTCCCAGGAGGTAGGCTTAATAATTACTAAATTAAGACATAACGAACGATGCTATTCGATTCTGTTTAATTTAAGCATGATACCGCATCTATACGATAAGTGCCAGTTATTAAATTGTTCAGAGCTGTCCCATAAACGTCCTTTATTATCACCAAAGTATAGTTTTACGAGGTTTAGAGCCGATAATTCGAAGGGTAATGATATCCCCAGCTGTGCTGATCCCGGCTCGAAGTTCTAATTACGGCATATAGTGTCCCATCGTTTATGCGACCTTTAATTTGCCGATGCACAGTGGTATGTAGTTTTTACAGACATTTTTTTCCGTAAACCTGTTTACAGTCCTCTCTTGATATGTCAAAGTAACACGCTCCTAGCCATTAACTTGCTCTTCGTAGGATCCACTATACTTTTTAATATGCTTATGCCACTTTTTTCGAGAGCGCCGGTTAATATAATTACAAGCTTCATTATTATGAGGAAGGGCATTTATTGAAACAAGCTTAAGAAGTTGAAGACAATGTTGCAGCAATTTTTTTTCTAAATTTATTATATGAATAGTGCATTGAATTAGAAAACTTGTTCGATTTGCATTTTTATTGGTACCTGTATTGTTTTTAATTGCACGTATTTTTTCCATCCCCTCTGGCTACTATGTGACATGAATGAAGTAGCCTGTTTATAACATTCCATCCACATGACCAGACAAACTATCCAGAGAATAAGAATATAACTGGTATTTTTAAATATACCTACGACTAAGATAATTACATCGTAATTGTTGAATGGACTGTTATAGAGTAGCGGTCCTCACTACATGCCTTCGGGGATCCGAGGTGGTTGTGTCTCATCTCACGAGAACAACAACTGTCTTACAATGTTGAGAAACATAAACTTATTAGCTGTACTGATCAATAATGTAAAGTATGAAAGTCGTGAACAATGAGGATGAGAACCGCGAGAAATTGTCACAGGGTACTGTTTTTGTGTCATTTACTATTATTCGTGCGATTCTGTGCGCTTATGGATCTGATTATCACAACTCATCGGATTATGTTCTTATAAGATTCACAACCGTGTAAATAAAACCTCTGAAGCCAAAAATTTTATTTACTCATTTAATTTTTATAATTGGCTCTACTGGCTATAATGTGGCTGCTGCAAAATAGTCCGTGAATCTCCCGATATTTATAAAGAGAAAGCAGTTAGAGTCGAAGTTGTATTTATTGTCTACTTATCTGGACGAGGAATGTCTGAGGGAACGGGTTGGAGGGTAAAAACTCGGCTGGAGCCGAGAATGTATCAGCCTCCGTCCGACTCATGGAGGAATTCCATCCGGAATCTCTAATTAAAACTTTATCTAGGTCCTTCCCGCTTCCAGGAATTGCGGCTCATCTCCTGAAATTCACTTACAATACTTTTAATTACCAAAGTTATTTGCAATCCATGGTTGCCACGTCGCAGTTGTTTTACGAGTTCTACCCTTTTAGGTTTAATGTTATTGGTTTTACTTATGGGAGCCTGGCGACTGCGAGCTGTTCTTTAATGATGTGAAATTCAAATCATCTTATTATGACATTCCTCAGGAAACGCATCTTATTTCCATGGATAAGTTTTAGTGTACGTACATGTACGTACTTGATCGCTACCGTATAAGACTTCTGCAAAAAGGTGGCTAGATTTATTCAACATTTAACGTTTACTCGTTATAAATTTTGCCTTATTCATATCGGTGAATGTTGAATTTATTATTTGATTGTAAAAGTACTATGCAAGGCATAAATATGTATTAATCGAATCGATTGGAACTAATGCCATACAATGTTTGTTCAACTGTATATTAATCCGTGCGAAATCCGTGCGCCCGGTTCACTATCGTGGGAGGTAGATTTATTCTCTAGTATTCCAGTAAGTGTTAGTATTTATGTTTTCTGGATATTCATTAGTTTCCTCTATAGATATTCAGTCGCTATCGAATCGGTTTTTTGCGTTCATTAATTGTTTGTAAAATATTTAATTAGTAATAAAGTTCTCTTGTTGTTTTGGTCAACTGTAATTACTTCGATAGGAACCCAGTCCGTGCATTTCACATTTCCCATATAAGCGTACAGCATTTACACATCGTGAATTGGCGCGCTCCTCAAATCGCTCTTCGGATTTGTCATACAGGATGACGAGTTGATGGCACCTCGTCAGTCGTCGCGTCCACTTCGCAAACTCCGAAATGCTAAAAATGGCATAAATAATTTATACGTTGCTTGCTCGAGCTCCGTTTTTGTCTCGTCCGACCTGTCCACTGATGCATTTATAATATAAGGGTGCTTTTTGCAACGTCCAACGGCGCTGGAATGCAACCGCTAAAATTGATCATGTTTGAAACGTGAGCTGAAAGAGCAATGCGGTCAGCTTAACTCTGTGGTTCAGCCAATGTTTGTACTGTAATGTATGTAATAGCGCGTATTGTCCGTATAGTGTGCTCGAAACGTGCATGGACTATTAGATATGCTCACCATTAATGTAATGTTCAATAGTTAGAGGAGTTCTGAGTGTGGTTTCACATTACCTCTGCCTTAAGACTATCCTCCATTATTGTAGCACACGACGATTCAGAATTCTAAAGACTTAAGGGACAGCACATACTAAGACTATAATATTTAAAAAATGTATTTGGTATGGTATAACGCGCGAGATCGCTATTGTGAAATTATTTTTATACGAGACGAATATACCTACCCTAAAACTGTCAATGCTCTATGACCAGTGGTTTAAGCTGTGGTTTGTCTATTGTCGTTTTTTTGGAACCCATTAAAAGTCCAATCACAGAAAATATCTTTTTTGTGTTCTGTGCAAAAAAAATATTCTGTGTAATATTGCAGTTTTATCTTGTCTGTGTACATTTTTAACACAAAGTGGTTAAAGTATAATGAACTTTTCTTTTTCAGTAAACAAGCGGTATTCGATGGCAAGAGGGCAATACGAGGAGGAATACCATTCGTATTTCGTAAGTATTTGTTACAAAAATACAAATGCCATTAATTCAATAAACAATTTGAACAGACTTAGATATACAATGGACCCCGCACTAGGACTAGCCTGTATCGCGGAAGACCTAATTAAGGTTTACAAAATATATATGTGTGTGGCGACGGCGAACAATCAAGACAGTTTTTTTGTGTTAAGTACAAATAATAATAATGAAACATAATCATTAAAAAAAAAAGAAAATTACAAATATTAAAACCATGAATTACGCTAGTCTGTTTTACAAGTCTCCTAGGAGACTGGTAAAATCAAGAATGAGGGTGGTATATGCGTGTTTGTTTATTCGTATCTTTGATCAACTGTGGCCAACCGCGGTACGTCACGTTTATGGTAGTACTATTTCTTCAAATATTGAAAACAAAGTTGAAATGTCGTGTTTTAAGACCTGTGTCCACTCGAAGCTTTATTAAAATGCCACGAATAGAATACTAATAGATGGAAAATAAAAAACCCTATTAATATTTTCATAGAACTGCAGCTGACGAAAATAGGTGCAAGGCATTAAAACCAGATAACAACATTAAATATCTACGATAAATAACTACATTTTATTGAAACGTCATGAAATAAAAGAGTACATTAACATTAAAAGTGGACATAAAAATATCTTCAAGTTATTAAACTTAAAACTTAATTAGTAATAAAAGGGTTTTACTAATATACCTAGCTACTCACGGCTTTTATAATAATTATAAAGTTTGTTTATTTACCCATACACAAAATAGGGTTGCAAAAATCTTAAAGTTAGTGCAATACCTTTATAAAACCAGTTTAGTGAGAGACTGGTGCTTGAGATAGGTTTAGAAAAGCTAATATAACCTAAATAAACTTAATATTAATGTATACCTACCTACAAATTCACAACTTAAATAGCTGCAATAACGGACGATATAAGAGGTTTGAGTTGAGGACATAAGTTCGTATGATCCACAAATCTGGTATGTGTACGGACGCCGCACTAAGATGAATTCAATCGTACCATTCAAAATGGTGTCAAAGCAATACAATAAACATTTACAAGGAAAATAATCCAAAGGTACTCATCGACTGGTTTATGATGTCCATGTTTTTGTGGAATTAAAGTAGCTGTGATTTTAAAATGTTTTTTTGGTCACTTTATAGCCGACGCCCACGCGATCTATGGTTCCTAACATAATCTAGAAAATACTATTTATTGTAATTTCATAAGCATAATGTTGGACAAATTAATAGATACGTAAAGCGCGGGGTCAGTGACTAAACATTTTACGACTTGCCACCCGGAGTTCTTCGGTGGCCTGTAATTGAATTCAAAAACTATACCAAAAAAACCGATTCTAATATGCAATTTTTACAATATGAATTATATGAATTGCCAATGACGAAATCCATTGACGTATAAACTAGTTTATAGGTATGTCTATACATCACTTTCGTGCTTCAGAGGGCACATAAAGTTATTGGTCCTAGATCAAGCGGTCGTTAAACCATGACGTCATAGTCGAAAAACTCTTGCACCAAACTTGGCCACTAGTTTATACGAACCTACTTACTTAGGTAGATAGTATGCTGTTTGACAGCTTAGTAGTAGAGGTCTTAGTGTCTGGAAAGTACTACCACCATGCCAGCCTCCAAGCAGCAGTGTTCCGGTTTGAAGAGTGTGAAATTACAGGTACATGAGGTTTAACACCTGTATGCTTTCGGT
The DNA here is from genome assembly GCA_947095575.1 of Electrophaes corylata. Taxonomy (NCBI): domain Eukaryota; kingdom Metazoa; phylum Arthropoda; class Insecta; order Lepidoptera; family Geometridae; genus Electrophaes; species Electrophaes corylata. The sequence continues at coordinate 12,429,113 of OX352699.1, read as the reverse complement.
TGATAGACGCAGAGCAGTGCATCATACCACGCGAACGTGATCTGCGAGATGTTTTAGTTTAGCTGATGGTAACCACTTAACATCAGGTGGGCCATCTGCTCGTGCAATCAGCAAGTCGTAAAAAAATTATGTGTAATTTCCAGCTCAATTCGGGCAATGGGCGTTCGGTCCTCAGCATGGATTCGCGCGGGTCGCTCGCTGGCATGTCGAAAAAATGCCGGAGCGGCTGCCTAGTGGCGATGTGGAAGCGGTCTTCAGTCTCATGGATGATGACTTCACGAGGTCCATGTGGCATTTCCAGTAAGTATTACGTAACAAAGAAAAAGAACAAAATCAATCAATCAAATAATTACATTAAAAAATAGAATTAGTAGAGTTATAGAAAATTAGAGCAACATCTCTTGTGTATTAAATACCGACATTGTGCTCATCACCAAACGCTGTGACTACTGCAAACCCTCCTAAGTATGGTGGAGGCCGATACTCAGTAGTGGGCTGATGATGGCGGGAGACAATGAACTGGGAAGATTTCCAGGAAAACTTCTGATCTATAGAGAAATCCTTCTCTTTGGAATTTAGTAACCTACACAATGCCCGTCTCCAAAATGTAAGCTATTTCTGTAGGTAGGTACTACATTTAATTTGGTTATAGCGATTAGCCATGAAATCGTCATAAACAGGCTTTAGTGGAGCTCTTTGTAAACGAGTTCGTCCGGGAAAGTACTACCACCGTATCTACTTATTTCTACTGCAAAGCAAATGCATAGCTATGTTTATATTTTAATTGGAATTGGTGCAGTGACAGATATCGATCCTCGATTATGCTGACTCTTGCTATCCCGATCTTACTGAAAAACATCTTGACAAACTTGAGCGCCTTCAAAATTTCTGTATTCGTTTTATTTTTGGCTTACGAAAATATGACCACGTCTCGGAATACCGCAATAAACTTAAGTGGTTGCCAATCCGCCTCCGCAGGAATACTCACATTCTTACTCTACTGTACAGTATCTTATTTAACCCTTCCACTCCTTCCTATCTCAAGGAACGCTTCGAGTTTCTCCATCTCTCCAATTTCCGCTCGCTGCGTTCCTCTGAGACATTTCAACTCAAAACACCTGTGCACACTTCTACTTTCTTTGAGAACTCTTTCACGGTGCAAGCCATTCGTCTCTGGAATTCTCTTCCTACTAATGTCAGAACTGCTAAATCCCTCCCTGGTTTCAAAAATCTCTTGCTCGATCACCTCTTGATAGCCTAGTATTCATGTTTATATTTCACTAAGTGTAGGTATATGTATTAATATATATTTATACTATACATGATATTGTATATATGTATTAGTTGTATAAGTAATTAATGTATGTAGTTATATAGGTAATATAAATTAGAGTAGGTTGATATTATTGTATGCATTATACTTATTGTTTATACTACACTACCGTCCTTTCTCGTTCTTGGCAAGTCCTGTCCATCCCAAGGTTGTCTGGAAGAGATCGCTTTTAGCGATAAGACCGCCCATTGTATTCCACTTAATGATTTTTTTCTATAAATGTGTATTAGTTTTGTAGTGTATATCGTATTGTGGTGTACAATAAAGTGTTTTCTATCTATCTATCTATCTATCGAGGCGTCTGAGTGATTGACGCATTGCAATACTTATGCCATTGTTATAGGCAGACGTATCTGTTTGTACATCAGGGAAAACATCGATCACCTTGCGTTTATAAATTGGTATTATTTGTTTGTAGGTTCAGGCTGACGTACCGACTAATTCTCCGCGAGAAGGAGCTACACTTCAACATTGGCGTATACAATCCTTCCAAGGAGCTGACGTTTAGCTGTCAGTTACTCCTGCATACTTACTTCAAGGTTCCTGACGTGCGTCGTTGTCAGATCACCGGCATGCACGGATGCATGTTTATAGACAAGGTATGAAATAGGTCTCTCTCTCTCTCTCTCTCTCTCTCTCTCTCTCTCTCTCTCTCTCTCTCTCTCCTCTCCCTCTCCCTCTCCCTCTCCCTCTCCCTCTCTCCCTCTCTCTCTCCTCTTTTGAGTCACAGCTCAAAATGCTGCTGCAGTTGAGTTATCGATGCCGCACTATGTATTTATTTTATACAATTTGCTGATGGAACAAGCATATGGCCCACCTGATGTCAAGTGTGAAGACGACGAAGAGGTTGCGGGTTCGATTCCCGCCTTGGGATAAATGTTTGTACGATCTGCTAATATTTATTCCGGGTGTTCTGGGTGTTTTCTATGTATAATACAAAATATCTATCTATATATTGTATTAAGTATATCAGTTCTCTAGTACCCATAACACAAGCTCTGCTTAGCTTGGGGCTCGATGATGCTGTGTGGACTTAGACGAGTAAACGTGGACTGTCCAGCATTATTATTATTATTATTATTATTAAGTGCTTACCATCGATGCTTACAATAAAACATTGCCTTGTAGTGTCGTTAGCTAGGAACGTGCCCTACAATACACTGCTCTGCGTCCATCAGCCTAAGGCATATAGGTGTTAAGCCTCACGTGCCTGTAATTTCACCGGCACCCACACCCTTCAGACCGAAACACAGCAAGCTGCTTTATAATTCAAATGCCAACACTTACCCTACACATATCTTTCTTCGTGTTAGCCCCAGTTGTACTATGCACCAATTCATCAGCGTTGTTTGTTTTGCTTTTTCCAGACGCGAGAGGGCGCTGTGTACCAGGAGACGCGTGAAGTGGTCACCATAAACGAATGGACGGACCGAATCTATCAAAACACGATGCAAGAACACATTATAACCAATGTTGTCAGTGGACGCAAGATGCGGATACAAAAGTACAACTTCCCCGATACTGGTTAGTAGAAAAATATGAGTAAAGTAAAGTAAAATAGTTTATTACAGAAAAAAAGCATAAAAATCCACACATCAAATAAAAAAACAAATATAACAAAAGAAACCAACTTAAAAAATAAATATGCAGGACAGAAATACATTTTTTCTTGCTTTACTTGTAGTAAAGCTCTTACGGCCGAATACTCAAACGCATCTTAAATTTAATCACGTTTCAAGTGACGAATGTTTGGCAGAATTTAATTGCACTGTCAAAAAATCGCGACTTGAGACGTGGTTAAATTTAAGTTGCGTTTGTGTATTCAGGCGTTAGTGAAGGACTCGTCCGGGGAAGTACTACCATCATTCCTATTGCTGCCACCAAACAGCTTGCTGTATTCCGGGGTGGGTGTGTGCCGATGAAATTACAGGCACATGATGCAAATTCTATGCAAGTATTAATAGACGCAGAGCAGTGCCTTTGAGTTCTAACTTATGATTATTTCCAGTGATCTGGAACCCGTGGGCGGACTTCGCGAAAGAGATCCCAGACTTCGGCGACGATGAGTTCCCCAACATGGTGTGCGTGGAAGCGGGCCGAGTAGCCGCGCCTATCGTGCTACTTCCCGGCACTGCCTTCGAGGCTAGCCAGATACTGCAGGTAACATGAATCTTACTTCATACTATATTATGTAAAATGCTCAATCACACGCAAGCTATTGGACCCGTTTGGATAAAAATCTTAATAAATATAGTTCACTAGCGAAACGCGCGTGACGCTGTCACGTCACGTGTCTGACTAACGAAATAGCAGGGGTTGAAGGAAGTTTGTATGAAAATCATACAAACTTCAACGCCCGCTGTTGTGTATGAAAATCATACAAACTTCAACCCCCGCTGTTGTGTATGAAAATCATACAAACTTCAACCCCCGCTGTTGTGCATGAAAATCATACAAACTTCAACCCCCGCTGTTGTGTATGAAAATCATACAAACTTCAACCCCCGCTGTTGTGCATGAAAATCATACAAACTTCAACCCCCGCTATTTAGAGGTTGAATTGAACTACGGGAATTCTTTTCTTAGTACACCTCTACGCACCAAGAAGAAATATACTCTGAAAATTTCAAGTCTCTACGACCAGTGGTTTAGGCTGTGCGTTGTCTATATCCCAGTCAGTCAGTCAAGACAAAGATTCTAATAATTGGTATAGATAACCTGGATTTATCCCGAGGTTTATCCCGAAAACAAATCAGGAACCGAGTGAAAAAGTGCTTCCGGAGGAAAAGCGCCTTACATTTTTACATATCAAAGCGCCTAAATATAATAAATAAATAATAATCAATATTTATGGACATTTTTACACAACATCATCTATCACAATGGAGCAACATACTCAATACATTTATTGCTTTCACATAGTTTGGATTGGATACAAACATTGTTCTTCTGTGTAAGTAGATATCACATAGACCCTGAATAGGGTGTAGCAACATGGAACCAGGCTATTGAATATTGCCTCCACCACACGGGTGCAACCGCGGGTGGCTGCTAGTACAGTAGAATTACAACAGTATTCTAATGTTTTTTCAGGTGATGTAAGCGGTTTGCGCTGCGAACTGTACACAGCCGTCCACTCGATGTCCATTCGCGAGTCTGCATTGCATAATCCAGACAATATTTACTTGGGGGCTTTCATAATTATCTTATCTGTCACTGACAACCTTCCAAATGTTAATAATATAATAATAATAATAATGCTGGACAATCCACACTGCATCATCTAGACCCAAGCTAAGCAGATCTTGTGATATGCTTACTAGATGACTGATATCTTTACATACATAGATATTTTTTATTATACATAGAAAATACCCAGAACACCCGACAGATTTTTGCCCTTACTTATAAGGGCATAAGTAGTTAGTTAGTGTTAAGTAACTGAATAATCGTAATAAGTAGTTACTAATGTTATACAAGGAAACAGATTTAGTTTGACCGTTTTTGCGAATACGGTATTTATGACATTATTTGTAGCTTTGATAAACTACATTACAGATATCACACCATCTATTTGGCCGCGGCCTGCCTAAAATGCGCCGATGATGCAGGAATTTGTATTCATTCCACTAACTGTTTTATTTACATACATTGTCACTCGCACGTATAGCGGAATAGCAGCCAGTGCGTGTAAAACCGCAATGGATTTGTGTCAATAATATTGGGTAAGGGTAGTTTCGGGTTTCACTTGTTTAGCATTGCTATTGTCTGGTTCCAATATCTCACTAGTAGTAGTAGTAGTTGCCGTTAGTATTGCTTATTAACAAGCCATAGGGCTAGGCAGACACCAACACAATATAACACTCAGACACAGAACAAACTTCTAATTGCTCATCACACAAACGTTTGTTCTCGGTGGGAACCGAACCTTCCACTTACAGCGCAGAAGGCAGGCTACTACGAGCTGAGCTGAGACGGCTGTCAATCTTATCGGTTAATGTTATAAGTGACAGTTCCCACTGGCTTATGAGGTGAGAGCTTATCTGGCCAGCAAAATATACTGCTAACGGACTTTCTTAGTTACTGAAACCGGGCATTCATACGTCGCGCAATATCCCTAACATAGTTTATCAAAGTTTTCTAGTGACAAAGGCAGTTGTCCCACCGCTGATATGTGACTTGCTATCGCTAATTTTCTCGCTCAAGGAACGTGCAATCGGTATATAATCCTGTGGCATTATGAGATTTATTAATCGTTGATCGCAACGGTTGGAACTGCCCGCTATTAGTTTATCGCAGCGACTTCATCGACGGCTGTAGGACAGCTGCCTAAGATTAAACAGAATCATAGACTAGCCTTGCGTGTTGTGACGCGTTAAAAGCCTATCAGTATAATACGTTTAGTATTGAAATGGTTACACTAGAGCAGACGGCGCGTCTGCCTGTCTGTCTCTGTCTGACCTATACAAAATGTCTGAGACAGGCGACGCACGTCCACGCGGGCATGTTTAGTTTCTGCCTTTATTGACCATGCCTTACCTATGAATCAGGCCGACTACTTTAAAGGTATGTAGATGCTGGGCAAGCCTACTCCAACTAAATCCGGTTCTGTGCATTTCTGTGCCCGGAAGTTCATTCAGGTAAAATGTATAAGTGGACAATGACACTTTATGAATCATCTAGGATCCTGATGTTAAACTGACATGGTCAATTTAAAATAAATACCTAAACTATAAGTAGACCACTAAATCATTTTTTCTGGTTGGGCTATGTTATAACAGTCCTATCTTCATCAGTTTTATTTCATCACTGTAATCAACTATTTACTTAGTTATTGTAACTAAGTGGTTTCTTATGTGACAAGAGCTTAGGCTCTGTGGCTATATTCTTGAAAACGTTCGGGAAATGTTATTGGTAGAGGTAAAATCACCCTTTTTAGCCGCATAAGAATTGCTTGGATTAGCCCGAGATGGGGAGCAATTCTCATGCAGTAGACACTGATGTCTACATTAGACATAAGTCGAGTGATCCGCTATTTCGTCTCACAGAACAACAGTCTCATGAACTGTCGGGCAAAAGTTCAATCAATCGCCGACACAAAAACGATAAAAAGCTCTTAAAGGCGAGAGTGAATAGGTGTCTTCTAGCTAGACCATCCTGCATCATTGTCATTTACCTACCACCAGGTGTGATTGAAGGCAAAAGATCAACTAATAAAAGAAATAGGATTTTATTGTAGGCACAAACGATCGGTACATTGTTTGTTAGAGACAATTTGTCGATGATATTCTGATCAAAACGACGACGTAGTTCTTTAAAACGGGTAGCTGTGGTGGTTGAAACGAACGAATCATATTCGATTAGAATTTAGCTTTAGGCGTAGGTACCTATTATCTAATGGTAAAATGATATTTCATTCGCTTGTAGAATTTATTATTTGTATAAAGGAATCATCTCATCTTGCCACTTTCGTATTGTATTTTGAACTGTCCCAGTGACAAGCGACATTTATTCAATTTACGAAAATAGCAGTTTAAAAATTATGATTCCAAAAATTACATACAACGAATCATCCTCTTATGTTGTTATTCATATTGATCGCTGATAGCTAAGATGGCCGACGTCTCTTTTTGTTGACATGAAAGTGATAGCGACAAGAGATTTTAAAGAGCCGTTATAAAGTCAGGCAATATGAATAAGAGCCGGAGGTTTTTGAAATCGTCGTTTGTTATAGATATTATCAAAACAATGTAAATTTTCTAAAATAAAACATTTTATCTACTTTGTAAAGCCTGCAATACATGTTGGCCCAACGTTGCCGAGCGAGGGCCAATACCAACGTATAGACGGCATGTTTGCCTTGCCTTGCCATCGCTCGGTGTCGCTCGCCTAGCTGGCCGAGTGAATACAAGCGCCAACGTGTATAGAGGTCATTTGACATGTCCAAACCACGTTAGAATATGTAAGTTTTTTATAACAAATGTAAACTTTTTCCTGTCTTCCTCCTTGCCTATCTTGTTTTTGTTGTTTAATCATTTGTTTTCTTTAGTGTTAAGTTTCCATATGTTACTGATTTGGTTCAAATATTTTTAACGACATTGAAATAGTTAATAGTAAAATATAAATACTCAGGCATCAATGTTACATACTTATTTCTATAGTCTCATAATTCTGTGTACCAAGTAATACTAGACCTATGTAATAGGACCGGCTAACATAATTCTAATTCACGATAGGTATATAACAAGCGATAATTGTTTAATCACTATGTGTGTATTGTTATATATAATAAGTTATAAATATGATTTGGGTGTTCACTCCGAAAAACGATAAAACCAAAACATCAATATAAAAAATTTGCCTAGTTTTCCAGAGTAGATATGCAGGTGTGTACCATGGAAACTAGACCAAAATTGAACGCCGCAGTTGCAGTGCAAAAATTAACTAGTGTAGCTTTGAACTGACTTATTCGACTGCCACTGTAGGTACAGTCAGCTGCACTAGAATGTATACAATTCGTCACTTTCAAATGGTTTCACAGCGGTGCTAAAAATATTTACATGACAATTATTCAAAACATAAGTAAGGTAATCAACTAATTTCATAACTTTTTAGTTTTTGAGGAGTAAGAGCTCACTGTTATGCTGTAATACTGTTGTGAAAGTTACGAATTGTATACATTCTAGTGCAGCTGACTGTACTTTTGAATATGTATGCGTTTTTTCATCATTCCATTGTTATTTAGGACCAAAAAACTTAACAATTTAGTTTTTTCTGTCTGTAAATTCAAACTATAGGTGATATGTAACTTATCTATCTACCTATATTGGTAGCTATAATTATCTGTTGATCTAAAAAAGCCTCTCGTGTATTATAAACATTCCACAGAATGCTTTAAAACTTCATGAATGGAACATTTTTTGTTACAAAAATATTGTACAATGTACAAACTCGTGAGTACATTTAATTTGTACAAAGTTGTGATTTTTTAGTACATTTTTTGTACCTTTTTATAATTTGGGACGTTTTGGAGGCTTTTAAAGTATACGATGATTAATATAAGAATATGTACTTAGATGTAACAAGTTCCTTGTTTTTTACTACAAATAATTGGGTAGGTTTTTGGAATGAAATAAATTAACTTGCTTAATTATTGGCATCAAAGATGTATTGTAAGGTCTGATACCTTTTGAAATGTAAACTGTTTTGTCTTTTTTAATGAGACAATTTTTCAATCAATACCATGTAACTTATGATTTTGTTCATATTACTAAAATGGAAATAGGTACATGGTTTCATAAAGAAATGTCCAATTTAAATGTTTAAAATTGAAACCGTTTCCCTATCCCACGGCGGTTGTAAACTAGAAGGAAATGTGTCCAATTTCAATGTTTAATGCTGAAACTGATTCCTTATCACTTATCATCTTGAGTTTGGATAATCTTAATAAAATGGAAAGAAATGGTTTCAAATTAAAGATAGCTTTAGGATTTCAATGGATTGAAACAGTTTTCGTATCATTTATGTATCTCGGGTTAATTTTAATAAAAATGGAAAGTATGGTATCGATTTTCAATGTTTAATATTCATAGTCAATTACAACTTTCATGCCAATTATGTTATTTAAGAATGGTTACTGTAGTGACCCGCAAACATCGATCTAACAAAGTGTACTTCCATAGGTGCAATAAAGTGAAGTAATAAGATATTAATTTATTGTTTTATTCTTAAATCTTATTTAACAAAAAAGCTGATGTTTCAAATAAGTAATTTTGCATCATGAAACTTAAGTTTTTACTTCCTATTTATAGTTTTGTGTAGGTAAGTTCTTAAACATAAAAGTAGCATTACTTTTGATATTGACCGTACTAGCACCCAGACTTTAGCATCAGTCAGCTGTGATCGCTAAAAATGGTTCAAGATTTTTTTTTAAACTATGTCTAAAATACTTATCAAGATTCAGACAGGTTTTCCACCGTTCTTGTACATAATAATATAGCTTGAGTTTAGTAAAACATGCTGACGTTATTATTCTGAAAAGATATTCACTATTGTCATAATATGTCACTCTTAACTGCTTTTTTACCAGCAGCGTGCCGAAGGTAGGTATAACCACCTTTCTCGAAAAACTACCATGTAAAAGGTACGGTATCTATCCTCATTATGTCGTATACTTCCGTGCAAGAAAAAAAACAGCAATGGATAATAAGTAACTAATTTAATTAAACTAAAAACAATTCATGTCGACACTTCACTGACTGGCTTGGTTTCCCAGGCGCCTACTTCGTTCAACAAGTCTTGCTTCGATTCAAAATACTCCTTGTACCACATGATATGGTCTTTCTTCTCCTGCACCGTGTAGAAAGCATTCTTGGAGAGACCCACGCAGACCAGCTCCATAAAGTGTCGAACGGGACCTTTCTTGGGACACCAGCCCTCAAGGTGGGCATCCAGGAATATGTGCTCGGAGAAGTGAACTTTCTGCTCTTCATCTAACCCTGAGAAAATGTCGTACATATTATTGGATTGCAAAGATCATCGGATCAAAGATTATCGATAAACTATTTAAGCCTTCTACATCCACCACTTACCTACTTCCCTTCTTCACAACAAACAAACTTCAGAATACATAGGCTCGTCAAAAACTGTTTTTAGTTTTGGCAGTTGTTAAAACAGGGTGGGCATGACAGAACCGACAGGGTCAGTTTATAACATATCAATATAAGTTGTCAACATACCCTGCTCATTATCAATGGGAAACTTCCAAACTTTCCCCTGCTCGGTCCACAGTATCATCTTCTCGAAGTAGTTAGATAGAGGCTGCGCGGTCGCCAGCGTTAGCTCACGTTGCTTCAAGCTCTCCCACATCGCAAGCTCTGTACCGTAGTTTGATCCCCCTGTCTTGAATATTCCGAGAGGTTCTGAGTTGAAGATATCGACTACTATTGGTTTAACTGTCGACCTGTGAAGTTTATAATATAAGCTAGTGACCAACTCAGGTGACAGGACTGTAGGACCTTAAGACTTCTATCAGCAGGTCTACACTTGAAGATGATAAACAATGTTTCGTATTGTCGTTTTGAATTACACAGTGGGGCCTCAGTAACCCATTCCACAGTCATACTGTCGCTGTCTAACAAACCGCGCAGTGTAACCCAAAACGACAATACGAAACTTCGTTTATTGATTTCAAGAGAAGACCTGCAGAATGTAGGTCATATTATGAAACATGGGCATAAAGAAAAATATCTTTTGAATGGTAGGTAATATTAGTTAGCAATAAAATAGAACCTTACACAGCTTGTCTTCTTGACTCATTTTCTTTCCTCCATGTGAACCTTGTTTCCTGAGATACAGACGTTGTGTCTCTATCGTCTCTCTGGTACCGAGAAGTCTGGGATCTCTCCATCTGGCGTTTGACATGCTGCCCTCGGTTTTCCCTGCTGTTAGGCTCATTGCGGTCCCTTTTTCTATCCACTTTCATGCCGACAATAAGGTCACTGAAAAATACAATATTTCTATTGATTAAGAAGTTTCATAATCAATACACCAGGATTTTGAATACAGGCAAATCAGGTTAATACCTATGCCTCAGGTTGATTGACGCAGTAGGTACATAACATTTATTAAGTGCGTGACCACTGGTATTCTGCTTTACTGTCACCAGAGTACCACTTAGGATCTGTGTGGAACCACAAGTACCACAGACAAGACCACGGTTACCACTTAGCATCAGGTGGACCATTTGCTTGTTCCATTAGTAGCTTTTATAAAAAAACAACAATATACACAAAATAATTGTCAAATTACCTAAGACTAGTAGAAGTTTGATTGATCTTTCCTAAAACTCTGGAGAGTAGCTCAGATTCAGTTTGCTTCACATCTCCTCCGATTGCTTGAGCTACATTGGTTGCCGCTTTGGTTAAGCTTTCCTCTGAAAAGAATGACATAAACTAACAAACAATAACTGTTTTGTAAACATTAACAAACATTACATACTTAGAATACAATATAACACCCAGGCACAGAACAAACATTATGTTTATCACACAAATGTTTGTTCTCAGTGGGGATCAAACCCACCATCTGCAGCACAGAAGGCAGGGCCACTACAAACAGCTGTGACAGCTGTCGGATATCCCTATAGGATGCACCCTAGGTGGCATTGCACAGGAAACATCACTCTATTGATATCTACATAGAGCACAGATTTGAAGACATCTTATGAAGAGATTTTACCTATATTTTCACTTTTGGGTTCAAGCACTTCCTTTTCTTTTCTACGGTCAGGAGCAGTGGTGAATTTCTGTGCATACTCCTTCTCGCTAATTTTAGGCTCAGCGAGCATACTTTTCAGTAGTTCCTGGATCTTCTCCGTGGCATTATCAGAGGTTTTCTTAGCGTCAGGTGTTTTTCTATCTTTTACTTCATTACAAGTCCCATCACCCGAAGGTTTGTCGCTTAAACATCGCACTATTGTTCTAAATTCTTTCCTGAACCGAAGCCTGGAATACGAAAGGTAGTTATTATACGTAGTTATTCTAATTAATTAGTAGAAGCGTACCTCAATTCTTACCTGGTGAGCATAATTCAGTAGTTGAATAATTTTTAGAAATGAAAACAAACAACAGATGTCTAGGTAGGAGTCACAATTTTGAGGTTACTTTACTTTGCGCACTGAAAGTGTTGCCAGCACTAGATTCTAAAAAAGGTTTACAGCTCAATGGGGACCCGTCACAGTTTTTTCTATGAATGCAGTTTTATAGGCCTTGAGAAACTAAAACATAAAATGCAAAATTTTTTTTTCTACGGCCAAAACTGACTAAGTTATGGGCAAAATACCGAACGAGATTCACTGACCGCGCGAACGGAAGCGATGACGTCACAATGGCCCAGCGCTAGCCGCCAAACCACTGCGCGCCCCGCGTTTCTGTTCGCGATACTCGTCCGACACGGAGCGTAACGTCACCAAGTGATTTGATTAGGTTTTTATTAGAAGGTTGTTATTTTAATATAACAAATGAGTATTAGAAATAAGGTAGATATCGGTTTTGAGTAAGCGCAATCCGATAATCTACCTAAAGTTGATACCTTCATGGTATTTGATTATCTTAGTAATCATTTAAATTACACAAGCGCTGAAATTCATGGTTGGAAACTTCAGAGGTAAACAAATCTCATTATCAACCTAATCAGAATAACAGGATAATATGTAGGTAGGTACACATACTTGGACTAGCCTATAAAATACCTAAAAGTTTTAGGTTAGTCAGCCAGGGAAGTTGTGTTTGTTGTTGTAACTACCTACGCTGTTATTTTCAACATTGGTATGTAGATAAGTATGTAGAAACTTAAAGGTTTAAAGAAAAATATTATGTAGGTATAAAATAAATAAAATTAGACTTAAACACTTAATTTGACAGGAATGTACCTACCTAAGTTCTTTGGACACGTAATTTAGAGCTATGAATAAACGAAAGCGTTAGGTATGTTAAGTTTAAAATAAGCCCTAAGAATTTAAATTATATTTTGTCGTAGGTTATACCCAGATTTATTTAAAAATTATACAATAAATAATCAAGGTCAGGAATACAATACAGGAATGCAATACTTCCTTCTTCAATCTAAGCATTCCTCCCACAAGCCTATACTTGACATAGTTCTCCATATGACGACCGATGTGGCGCGGCTGGCGAATGTCCGCCTGCGACGCGGAGGTTGCGGGTTCGATTCCCGCCTTGGGATAAATGTTTGTACGATCTGCTAATATTTATTCCGGGTGTTCTGGGTGTTTTCTATGTATAATAAAAAATATGTATGCATGTAATGTATTGTATTAAGTATATCAGTCATCTAGTACCCATAACACAAGCTCTGCTTAGCTTGGGGCTAGATGATGCTGTGTGGATTGTTCAGCATTATTATTATTATTATCAGCTTCCACCTAAAAATATAATAAATTCAGGTATATATTTTTTCTTTTTTATTATATATCACTTTTGCTCGCAACTTCGTTCGCGCTTAGATTTACGTACTTCTTTTTCATTCACTTTGGCTACAGTTTTATTACATGTATAGATAGATATCCTCATCCTCGAGGGTACGACGCCAGAGGCATGGAGCAGGAGTGTGGTGGTACTGTTCTTTAAGAAAGGTGATAACACCCTTTTGAAGGAGAGTAGTTACTAATCGTCTCGTTCGTAGGCTAGACGACTTCCAGCCTCCCGAACAAGCCGGGTCCCGAAAAGGCTTCAGTACCATAGACCACATTCATACGCTCCGGCAGGTTATACAGAAGACCGAAGAGTATAACCAGCCACTTTGTTTAGCGTTTGTGGACTATGAAAAAGCCTTCGATTCAGTCGAAACCTGGGCAGTGTTACGGTCACTCCAGCGGTGTCAAATTGACTATCGGTACATCGAAGTGTTGAAAGGCCTATATAGTAATGCCACCATGACTATCCGACTCCAGGACCAGAGTACAAATCCTATCCAGTTGCAAAAAGGAGTGAGACAGGGAGATGTAATTTCTCCGAAACTGTTCACGTCTGCACTGGAGGATATTTTCAAGCTCGTGTCCTAGAATAGGTATGGCATCAATATCAATGGCGAACACTTAAGTCACCTTCGATTTGCCGACGATATAGTCATAATGGCGGAATCGCTGGAAGACCTAGAAACAAGGCTTAGAGACCTCAATATTGTCTCCCAACAGGTGGGTCTTAAAATGAACATGAGTAAGACGAAACTTATGTCAAATGCTCATGTCGCACCCGTACCGGTATATGTTGGAGGTCAGCCGACGAATCCAACTCGGATGGGCAGCGTTCGGGAAATTACGGCACATCTTCTCGTCACAGTTACCGCAAAGCCTCAAGACGAAAGTCTATAATCAGTGTGTGTTACCAGTGATGACTTATGGCACTGAGACGTGGTCGCTAACTATTGGTCTCATACACAAGCTTAAAGTCGCACAACGAGCTATGGAGAGAGCGATGCTGGGAGTTTCACTGCGAGGTAGAATCAGAAATGAGGAAATCCGTAGAAGAACCAAGGTCACCGACAGCTCTCAGAATCAGCAAGTTAAAGTGGCAGTGGGCAGGCCATAAAGCTCGTAGAACCGACAACCGTTGGGGAATAAAGGTTCTCGAATGGCGACCACGAACCGGAAGACGAAGCGTAGGACGTCCTCCTACCCGATGGACTGACGACATTGTTAGAACCGCGGGAAGTCGATGGATGGAAAGGGCTCAGAATCGTTCTTCCTGGAAACGTGTGGGGGAGGCCTATGTCCAGCAGTGGACTTCTACAGGCTGATGATGATGATGATGAGATAGAATCTATAACTATAATCCCAAAATGATCCCCGATATCCCGGGAAACTTGTGGGATATTCCCGCATTGGGGAATATTACCGGGAACGGCACATTTTATTGTAGTTAGACCTGAGTACGACCCTGGTTTTAACCCGACTACCGAGGAAGGGTTATTAGAAACTTCACTACTTACATTTTTTATCATTTACTTACTCATTGAAATATACCTAGTAGGTACGACCCTGTATTTTTCTTTAACATTCGTAAACAAGCTTTACTAAGCTACCTACGCACCTGTTTACCACACGAGTAATGATTGAGGATCATTTTGATGTACTATGATAATAGTTGGTATATTATGGAAGTACCTACCTACTTACATCAAAATGATCCTCGCAACAAAATCTTGAAGTTTGGCACGAAAGCGGAATTTTGTCATCCCTCTTCATGATAGTGCACCATTTTTTGCGCACTTTCGGGACCTTTGGCACATTGAAAAATAGTTTTTTAGGTGTACTAACTGAAGTATTAGTACACTTCGGTACTATACAGTACTTATAGTTCGGCATATTCACGTAAAAACCACAACACGACCCGCGCAGATCGAGTGAACTCTAATAAATGAATTGCGGAGAGCGCGCCCGCGGGCGGAAAAGATTTCGTGACGTCACATGAGCTATTCGGCCGCCCCGCGGTTGACTGGTACAAAATGTGTAATATCTTCGCAACCAATGGAACGATTTCAATGATTTAAAAAGTATCGTACCTAAACGAGTAAAAGGAACACCATTACATAGATAATATATGCATTTTCCGACTTGGTACGGGAGCTCATTTGCCAGATGCCGAGTTGTGAATGCAAACGCCGAATTTTTCAAACCGGAATACAGGTGCTTAGCGGCAGAAAAAGGCATGGAGGTAGTACTTTCCTGCGCTCTACTACTACTTACGGCTTGACTTCAGCCGTTGATTTAGTATTAATTTTTTTACAAATTATTATTACAAGTGATTTTAATTTAACTGGAGACAAAGCGTAGGCATGACCAAAATATCTACATCATCATCATCAGCCTGTAAAGTCCAGTACTGGACAGTGACCACCCTCGTACTTTTTCAGGGTTTAAAGTATTCTCGCGATCCTAACAAAAATTGTACCTACTCCAAAAATGTCGCTGCACAGGTTTGATTCCTAAGTGCTATTACTTGCACCTTCATAAAATAAGCACCTACTAACTTAAGTACACTTGCTTCAAAAATAAACGTAGAAACCATGTCAGAGCGCTTCATAATCATCATGCCTGAAGAATTCCAATGCTGGACTTACCTACCCACTAGTTAAAAGTAAATAGGTATAGGTCGCATCCAGTCGTCTTACGATATCCACAGGACTGCCTACAAAACACCACGACAGGTGGATCCAGCGCAAGCGCAGACAATTCAAAAAGTAGCATGGTAGGTATGTCGGTAATCTTCTTGATTCTTCTACGGATTTTTTAAGGATAATATGGCATGTACGTATTATCTACCTACGTAAGTAATAAGTATGTACATAATTAAGTAGTTGTTTTGCAGGTAAAAAAGTGAATTACCTACGGTGATTTTTTTGTTTCATTTGCAGAGGGCATTCCCCTTTCTTACGTGTCATTTCTTTTGAGATTCAAATTAACCATTAACCACAATGAAACATCCTGATTTGTGCTGCATGTAATTCCCCACATAAATAATTAATATTACTACGCATATTTACACATTATGTGTAATATTGCACGTAACTAACAATACTATCAAATAGTTTTAGTAGTAGGTAGTAGAAGTGACTGGCTCGTCGCGGCGTCGGGGGAAGTACATACATACAACCACCATGCCTATTTTTGCAGCCAAACAACTTCCTGTGTTCCAGTTTGAAATGTGTGGGTGCCAGTGAAATTACAGGCACATGAGGCTTAACACCTGAGGGCTGATTCTGAGTTTTTTTCGTTTTCCGGATACCGGATTTCGGGTTGCGAGCTCGAAATTTTTGTATGGAGATACGCTAGTGCCCCCATATGCCGCTAGAGGCGCTTATCATATCTCCATACAAAAAGTTCGAGCTCGCAAACCGAAATCCGGTATCCGGAAAACGAAAAAAACTCAGAATCAGCCCTCAGTATGCCTCAGGTTAATGGACGCAGTGCTGTGCCATATAGGCACGTTTTTAACAATCGTGACCTACAAGGCAATGCTTTGTTATAGGTAATGATAACTACTTATCATCAGGTGGGTAATGTTTGTTCCATCATCAATCACATCAAAAAAAAGATAAAGATTACACAATATTGGATATGGATCCTTACTAAAACCCGTGCGAAGCCGGGACGCGCCGCTAGTACTTAATACAATACATAACATTTTTTATTATACATAGGAAATAACCAAAACGTCTGTAATACATATTTGTAGACCGTACAAACATTTATCCCAAGGCGGGAATCGAACCCGCAACCTCCTGCGTCGCAGGCGGACATTCGCCCGCCGCGCGATTTCGGTCGTCAAAGATGAGAGGGGTTTGACTGATAGTTAGATACCTACTGTAGAAAATAGTAACTCGATTAAAATTAATCAGCACTCAATAAAAAATATTAGAAGTAAGTACTAGGGTTGTGGTATAAAATATTTTTTTCTAGATCTATAAGAGATCAAGACGAGGTGCGTTTGTGTACAGAAATACTGGGAATGAGGTTTGTAATATGAACAGCTTAAAACTGAAAAATAATTAAAAGACGCTAATATAAGTATCACAATGTATTTTAACATTTTTTATCAAATAATGCTACAAAATAATAACTACTGGTAGTTATACTTGACTAACAAATATCAAATGACTAACTAGATAATAATAATAATGGTATTTGTATATCAAGTCCCATCTGAATTAGGTAGTATTACCTATCTACTTGTTTCATGTTGTAATAACAGAAAAACCACAGGTGTGATGAATATATAATTGAATTACAATAAATAAGTTGACTGCTTTGAAACTAAAATCCACTGGAATTATTACCTCAGCACCACAATGTAGACACAAATTATTATTACAAATAGCTGACTTATGATTAACTTATTCAAACAAAAACATTGCAAATATATTGCAGAAACAACTTAAGTACCTACATACATACACCTAGATTCCTTATTTATACTCTCTTGAGTCATAAATGATAAATGCTTTTGAGCAAATACAAGTAATATCTTGTTGTTTAAACCTAAACACTGGAAATGAAATAACCTATATTTAACCGCACGTTTGAAACTATAATAATAAACATATAATTTTGAAAAACTTAATATGAATTTGGCGCACACCGTGGGATTTCTTTGACCATAGAGATCGTTTTCTTAAAAAAATATTAGACACCGTATTATATTTCAAATAATAATCCTAAAAAATATTTTTATACAATAGTATAAGAAAGTGGTCTAAGTACAGTTTGTCAATTAATTTATATACATATGGCACTATTCACCTAAACTAAAGGACAAACACAAAAAACGAAAACTGACTAAACAAAAAGGACAGAGCTTTTAAAGTGACAGTTCTTTGAGGAGGATTTATTCACAGAAAAACTGCCACAGAGAAAATAAGTTTCTATTGACATTTATAATAATAATAATAATAAAAAATGTTTATTTTCAATAACAAAGATAAAGTATTGGTGTTCTGTGACACTAAGGCTGATTCGCACGAGAGCTTTACCTTTACCTGCGTTTGTTAAAAAAGCGCTGAAATGAAGCGAATGGGTAATATGGGATTCGAATAGCCCATTGTACTCGGGTATTAAAAACGACAAACAGTCGTGTTTTATGGATTTTATATGAATGGGACCTAATAAAGCTTAAAGCTTAATTCGTGTTATCCCCAAAGATGTTATACAAAACAAGCGTCATACGAAAGTCACTGCTGCTTTTATTCCGCAAATGTTTACAATCATACCAACAAATGACGCAACGGAGAACGAATTTGCAAAACGGTCACATGCTACTGCGAATCGTTTTTTAGCATTTTCAATAATAATTAGTCTAATTCTTGGGTAATTTACTATTAGGATATGTATATTGTATTCAAGACTAAAAGATGCATAGTTGAAAGTGTTTGTTGTTCTAATAAATCGAGAGGCAGAGCAATAACGAGATGCTTTACTTGATCAAGTGCAAAATATTTTCATAATGGTTATATTCTAAAAATATCCATACATTTTTAAATAGCCTGGGGCTACCTAATTACCTACCTACACAGTTTACAAGTGTGCTGCACCCACAGCAAATAGCACCATTTTTGTTTGTTATGTGGTAATCCCGTATTGAGACTGTTTATTCCTTATTAACAACTGAGTCAGTCGAAATCAGGGCAGTGGTCTGGAGAACACAAAACGTAGGTTCCTAAGTGATAAAATGTACAATGTTTAGTGAAATGGGCCAACTCTGACGCAGGTCAATAGCTGCCGTATAAGGTAAATGGTGTAAGGTAATTCGTGTTGTAGGTACAGCACGAATAAATTGGTCATTTGTAACGAATGAATCGAAATGATAATAGTGTTACACTGCGTGGCAACCAGGCAACACTTCGCTTTTGAGTTATCGATGCCGCGTAATGTAATTTAAATATACACATGATATCCACAAATCTCAAATTTATTCGTACTCGAACCCCAGTAAGCTAACTAGATAAACACTAACGGATTTATTGAAAACTTTTATATAATCCCAAGTTATGCACTGAGTGGGATTACAATACAACCCACGACCCTGCCGTGTTGGTTCGGCCATCGGAAGCTAACCCCACTCGACGAAAAACTCTTGGCAAGCAAGATGATATCCCTCGTCTATTCAACTGAATATTCATCATCATCATCATCATTTCGGTTATCGGGCAGGCGTTGATAATTTCATGTGATATCCTCTTAGCACTTTTAAATTAATAAAATATTGAAAAGTCAAAGTCAAAAGTCGTAACTCCCATACAAAAAACAGTCTGAAAACAGGCTTACAAAAATACTCATGGCATAGAGTATAAACTACTTGGAATAAGGAGGAGTACATAATGATCATAATCAAAGCTACGGAAAGTTAAATACTAAACGAAATCTCTGCACTAATTTAATATTGTTAAAAAGATCCTCATTAGTTTAATTATAATTTTGTTACCACAATCAAGTATAATTATATATGAACTAGCTATACTATAAAAGCTGTAATTGTGACTTGACTTTATGCATGTTCAACAGCCTACATGCTTCAATCAAAATAATTACAGTGTAAGCTACCACAATCAAAATATATCAAGTAACTTTTCTATAAAAGCTGTTTGTGTGACTTGACTTTATGCATTGTATTATATTCCACTGCATAAAATGCTTTGTTCCCCTGTAGTTAGTAAACAAAGATATGTTATAGCTATTCTATAGAAGCTGTAATGTGACTTGACTATATGCATTGTATATTCAACCTCCTTCTTAACCGCCTACTTGCTTGCCATTAAAAACCCCAGTAAGGCCTAAGGTCTTTATCGAGCTTGAATTTGTACTTATTAACTAAGTGGCAGTGAAGTTTAACTTTAATAATCTCTTTTCTTTATGACATAATCACACTATCCGCGTATCGTGACACGTCAGAAACCTATCGATCCCATACATTTTGTATGTACGTGATTACAGTAGAGCAGACACCGCGGGTCTTTTCTCTGTCTCTGTCTGTCCCATACAAAATATCTGAGACAGTCTACGCCGGTTCACGCGGGTCGTGTCTGGTATGATTCTGCCTTATTCTGCCCGTCAATTCGAAATCTGGTTGTGTCACAAGCGGGACACAAAAGGGAATATCGTTGTCCCTTATAATCCAAGCACCAAACGTTTCCTGAAACACATCTTAATCTATTCACAGCCTGATTAGGAACTAAGTTTTACGAATCCGAGGTAGCTATACCCTGGTCGCAGCCACAGGGTTCGGTTCGGTTCTCTCTGTGCCAGGTTCACGATGTCGCCCGTGTAAAGTCGCGCGACAGTTTGTGTGGCGCAGGATATTTGCGACTTGTCGAGCGGTCGCTCGCTGGCGTCGTCTCCGGTCGAGCAGGTCGTCAAAAGTCGCGGTGACTCGCCGGTTTGCGACGCCCATATGAAGTAGCAGTTCGGTGCTTGTGTTAGGTATACAATCTGGAAAGATCCATCAGTGTTATTCAAAATCATAATGTTTTTTCTTATGAGCTAGTCCTATAATCGTTGGATTGGATTAATAGAAAAATAGTAAAGTCAAAAGCTGGTATATTAGAGATGTTGACAGATAACGAATTGCTTTGTAGCTTAAGGCGGTACTCGCCAACGACTTTGAGGAGTCTGTCCAGTCTGAGTTGCACTGCCGCCCGTCGCGTCGTCCGCACAGGGACCCGCGCATTCCATTTCATATCGCATTCAAGTTAATAATTATTTGTAGCCTAATGAATTATTAGTTCGAACTGCCAATTGTTCACTTTGTGATAAATACTTTGACAGATATTTGTGTGAAAAAAAAATACTAAAAATCAATACCGTTTAGAAGAAATAACCAAATTTAAAATAAAAATTGCTTCACTTTGGATATTTTTTTCATATAGTAATAATATAGTTAGAATTATTTCAATTGTTCAAATTAAAATTTAGTCTTTAATAAGCAATATATTTTTTTTTTGGACATTTATACTCACTCATCAAAGAGAAATAACACTGAGAAAACCTCTCGTTGGCGGATACCACCTCCAACGTGCCCTACGATGCACTGCTCCGCCTCCCCAGGCACGGTAGATATTCCCTCAAATTTCTTAGTACCATGTTTAGTACTAAAGATACTCGAGATTCTTTGAGGCTGTCTATAAGGGTAGTCAGAGGTAGGTACGACCAAATATTACATTTGATTACATTTTTCAGTAGTTGGGATTCCATACGTCGCCGCTACTAGA